>JBCNJP010000023.1:85213949-85317115 GCA_039602395.1 Deinandra increscens subsp. villosa | reverse complement strand
GATAGATTAGTTTTTTTTTCTCTTTTATATTTTTATAGGTTAAGGTTATTACATATATGGTCCTCCTATTTTAAAAATCTATAAATTTACATAAATAGTCCTTACTCTATAAAATGACTAAAATACCCTATCACTTAACAAAAAAATCTAACCTCCTTTAGTCCCATGGACTCAGATGGCAACGAAATACAAACCTCTGGCGATATTTGTTAATAATCTGAAAACTGGACTCATGTGGCAACAAACAGCAAACATCAGGGACGTAAAACTCTAATCTGAATTAATCAGAGGGGCAAACCAAACCCAAAGCGTATAACCAACAAAAAACACAGCCCAACAGTAACTACCAAGTAGGGATGGCAATGGGCGGGTTTGGGACGGGTTTGAGTAATCCCAACCCCATACCCGGTTATAAAAGTGTGTCCCATACCCGACCCAAAACCCGTCGGGTTTCTAGCGGGTATATACCCATCGGGTATCGGGTATACCCGCGGGTTTCGGGCATGCCCGTCGGGTGTATATCGGCTAAGTATTAACTTTTATTTATCACAATTATAATAAAATATCTCAAGTAACTAAACATATATAAATTTAATAATATGTAAATCAATGTTTTTAACTACTGACTTAGTATTATAGATAAAAATAAAAAATAGATAAATAAAATCGTACAATATATACTCAAAATAAATAAAATTTAATAAAAATATATAACGGGTATATAATCGGGTAAACGGGTATATTTTATTGGGTAATCGGGGCGGGTAAGCGGGTATATATCAAATCCCATACCCGACCCATACCCACGAAAAAATTCAAAAGTAATCCCATACCCGCTCCCATACCCGATTACCTGACCCCATACCCGCCCCATGTGTATCGGGTTTCGGGTTTTCCCATTGGGTTCGGGTTTCATTGCCATCCCTACTCCCAAGTGGGTCAACCGAATTACATTTCAGAAATTCAGAGGGTCCAAATGAAATCAATCATATGAGCTCAAAATCATCTTGATGAACAAAATTGAACATGATGAACTCAAAGTCCAAGCCTTCAAAGGCAAAAGGTCAAAAAAGATTACCAAAGTAACCCTAAACTTTCTTTCAGGGGGGCTAAACAATAAACCAACTGCAAAGGTTTTAATAAAATCATTTACATTTCGAAAATTAAGAGGGTCTAAACCAAATCAATATGATATCCAAATCATCCTAATGAACAAATTTGAACATGATGAATGCAAAAGTTTCAATAAAATATTTTCGAGACGAAATTTCCTAAAGGGATGGGGGGATGATGTGAGAATCTGAAGAAAAAAAAATTCATTTACTTTTGAGTAAAACATTTAAACTGTGACTCCTAACTCTATGCAACGAGGCTGCAACTTTTAACTTGTGAATCTTAAGCTCTTGGCAACGTGGTTGCAATCTTAATTTTTGGGACCAAAAGTCTTTAACGGGGAGAGGATGTGACAATCTGACCCGTCGGGTGAACCCAACAGCGAAAACTGATAAAAACCGATAAACTGGAAATCACGTATATAGGCGTAGCATGTCAATCTAAAGTACTAGAGGAGTCTAGTATTCTTAAAACACATCACAAACATTACACAGAAGGTTGAGTCTCGAAATATTGGTGATTAACTAAAAACCGATACATGTTGCAACTTACGTGCGAAATTGTTATGTGAACATAACCGTTGGATTGTATTATGTTATATGGCACATTTATACTTGAGTTTATTGGATTCAATGTGATAAATATGATGATGAAGTAATAAAGTATGTAACGTAGAAACCGTGACTTAAAACGCAAAAGACGAATAACACAAGGGTTAGTCAAAGAAAGTCAACCAGAGGGTTGACCTAGGCGGTTCGCGGATCGTGAATTTGCCTGATCAAACCCCTTGACGGTCCGTGAACGATACCTAATTGTGAAAACCCTAATTTCCCTCTATAAGTTCGTCATTAGCCACCATTTGCACACTCATGCACCTCCAAAACACACCCTCCAGCCCTTAGCTTCTATCCGAAATGATTCTTGGCCCAAACCCTTGAAGATTTGTGAGTTAAAGCAAGATTCAAGCTCATTATTCATCACCGATTGATCCTACATTATTGGTATGTTCAATATCTATACTTTTGTTGCTTTAAAGTCATCAAGTTTCAAACTTTGTGCTAGATCTAGGTTACTATGATGATGATATGATGATTCCATGCATAGATCTAGTGATTAAAATGATAAAGTTTAGATTTTAATGAAAAAAATATGATTTTTATGATGGTTATGATAAATCATGCTTAGATCTATGGGTTATGGACTTGCATGGTGATAAAGATTTGATTTTTATGTGTGAATCATGTTATGGGTGCATGCAAACGCTAGACCTAGAGCTTAGATTGTAACGCCCGCCCCTACGTGGGAGGTCGTCACTCGTCAGATTTACTCATCAGCACATAATTTCATCAGAGATATCAAAAACATCGGAAAATGAAACTTTATTTATATAACATAATCACATCTTACACAGCGGAAGCATAAACAACATAACTAAAAACATAACATAGCCATCAACGTCAGCCAGTAAGTATCACCAGAGCCATCTACGTACAAGCCTTTCCCTTGTTGCTTGACGCCTCTGCAAGACCTAGTATACATGCTCAAGTGATCAGCTTACGCTAGTGAGTTCTATGTTTTCATTTGAAAACCATAGGATCATTAAAACCTGTTTCATTTCATGTAAACACATATAACACATAATCATAGCACACATAACATTTAAATGGCCATACACATTACTTTCACTATTCACCATAACCTTAGTCCACATCTTATTCTTCTTAATTAGTCATGACTACATATCATATCTTAACCTTTCTTCTGCTACCTCATGAGTAGACATAACATAACATAACATCTTCCTTGTCTCGGGTACTCTTTTTGGACGGGATAGTGCCGCTAACTGCCTAGCCGCGTCACCTTCATGCACGCGTCCTTTAGTAAACATCTTCGGCAAATGACAGCCGCGCCACCTTCATGCAAGCGTCCTTCAGTGGACCCTTCACGCATGCGTCCTTCAGGAACACTACCCTTAACTCCCTCATGTTTCCGTCTTTCAGGAGTCCCCTTTAGTACCGTCGACCTTTATAACCTTATGGACCATCTTACTAGGACATTCTAGTTAATCATAACGTACCTTTTATAGGTAATCCTAACCTTATGGTCGCATTACCCGCTCCTAGTCAAGCGCCCAAGTGCCTTAGGTTTATTAGTGGACAGTGATGAAGTATTCATGTGTTACAACTAGTGAGCATCCCCCAATTTACCGTTCATGTTTATATATAGGATGTATCGCAGCGTATTCACCACATAATGCAATAGTAAATGCACACTAATTCCCACATATAATACTAGATACACTTCTAAGTCCACTAATAATTCCTTCACCACTTGGTCACTTGATTTCAAATTAGGTAATAGCACTTAACATGTTCCATACAATTAATTCATTTGCAATTCATTAAGCACATATAAGATTGAAAGCATTTTGTAACATGTTTAACACAAAATTTTGAAAGCATATTGAATCATAGCATGTATACCAGCCCAAAACACTTAAAACATTTTAAAGTAGGGCTTCATAGAACTCACATGAGCCTAGCACTGCAAATTCACAATTCCTGATGGCTAACAGAAGCAATCAACTCCTCACTTTCTTCGATGTCCTAAGCCAAGACATCCTCGTGAGGTTTAACACTTCCTAACATGCAATATTATTCTAAGGACCAAGCCCGACATGAAGGGGTCAGAATCAATCACAAAAACAAAATCATCATATTCTGTTTTCCTCAAATACGGCCGTATCATATTACCCCAATACGGTCGTATCGTGGGTAATTTCTTAAACTGACATCCACCAAATTTTCTGAAACATACAGCTCACAATACGACTTCTGATACGGCAGCCCCATGAATACAGTCGTATCATGTCTATCCCTATACCGGCGTATTCATCCATAATATGAATACGGTCGTATTTCCTGTCCCCGAATACGGGCGTATTCAACCCGACAATACCCAAATCTACCCATTTGGCCATTTCCAGTGGTCGATTACACATTTTCTTGCTACCAGATACTTCTTATGACAAATAAACATAAACTCCTATCGATAAACCACTAGAAACAACCAAAACAGCCCTAGATCGACACATGCAAGAACTAACTTTCCAAAAATAGAAATTACACATGCATGTTGTTAGGATTCAAGTGGCGCAGCAGAATCAACAACACACAATGCACACACGATTATTACGTGGTAACGAGAAAATAAACACGACAAACAACACAAGAATTTTAACGTGGTTCGCTCCCAGTGGGGGACCTACGTCCACGGCCTGCAACCAGGTTATTTCATTAGACAAACTGCAAATATTACAATTACATGATGAGATATTATATAATAAATGAGATTAGGGTAAACCAACTATAGGGCCAAAACGAGCCCATTAATAATAAACCAGCCCAAAAGGCCTTCACACCCAATAATCTCCCACTTAAAGGCCTTGCCATAACTTCAGCCTGCTATCCAAGCAAATACAGTCCCAATCATCAAGTAACTCCAGTAATCTTTAAGAATAGAAATCCTCCAAGCCACGAGTTCCCAAGAACAAGCTAAGATTTCAAAAAACAATCCACCTAGTTTGTGACAACCCGTCAAAAATCTAAGGTCAAACCTATACTTTGACCGTATATATATACGTATATACATGTGCATAACTTAATTTAGTAGTGTTATTAGTAAACACTATGTACGTAAACGTCCAACCTTGATAATTCTCATGTTTGTAATGGATAAACATACCGTAACTAAAAGGAAATTCAACCATGTGATTTGGTGGAATTTTAATAACAAGAAAAATAAAATATAAATGACTTTTATATTTTCTTAAAACGGTGTCGTAGGACATCATACCGACACCCAACGAACACTTTAAGCGAATATTTTATTTAAAACTTTAGTTAGTTTTGACTACGAAAAATATTTGAGCCTAAAACAATTTAAACAAATTATTTATTTTCTAGACGCGGTATGCGAGCAAATAAAATAAATAAAAGACGAAACTTCTAAATGATTAAATTATGACTAAAACAAAATTGTTTATCAATATATGAGTCTCGTAATTAATTTAGAAACCCGTCCCGATCAAAATGCCAGAACGATTCGGTGTGATTTGTCCGTATGACGAATTGGGCCTAGTCCGGCTCAACATCACGAAATAAACGAACCGAGCCTAAAAATAAAGCCCAACGGGTCACCCGACACCTTTAAGCTTAAAGATAATATTCCCTACTAATTTTAGTGAATAACGAAACGAACCGCGTGAAAATAGGAGAAAGCCTCGTATACCGGCCCGACACGAACAGTACCGGCCCAACACCCGTTCTCCACATTTCGGCCCATTTAAAGTCTCCATTGACTTTGAATTAATTATTTTATGATGACACTACATTTATAATGGTAGATTTTATAAAATAATTAGGAAAAGTGTTGACTTTTTATAAAAATTAACACCACCTAAATCTCCTAATTACACCACCTAAACTAGAGTTAGCATCTAACCTAACTATGGTTAAAAGAATGAGCACATGTTGTAAAACTTTGCATTCCATCTTCCTGCTACACGCAAGACCCATCCCCTCCTTCATCCAACACTCCACTCAACCTCCACCATAAAACCCACCACACCACTCAAGCATTCACCACCACCTTCACCACCTTCCTCCCTTTCTTCGGCCGACGAGCACCACAGCCCCTCCGCCAACACCTCACGACGCCGGCAACCTCTTGCCGCCACAGCCCCGTCGCCATCCACCCCCACCTGTCGCCGTCTAACCCACGGCTCACTATCACCACCATCATCATCGCCAACCTCCACCGCCGCCATCATCGCCAAACTCCACCACCACCATCATCGCCAACCTCCACCGCCATCATCACCATCATCAACCACTGCCACCATCAACACCGACCACCACCACTGTGACCTTCACTGATCACCCGAACTCTTTCTCCTTTCTCTTTTTCTATCAACCGAACCCCTTGTCTCTTTCTTTTTTCATTTTCATGGTACCAAATATACATGAATATATATATATATATATATATATATATATATATATATATATACACACACATATATATAGGGGAGGGATATAATAAAAACCTCTCCGAGTTTGGAAAACCGTGAAAACCAAGCTAAAAAATTCGATTTTTGTTGCGATTTTTTTTATGGTGATTCACTAAGTTAAAAAGACCCCCTTTATGCAAAAAAATATATAAAAAACGCCTAGTAAAATTTTAAAAAAATATATTTTATAACCGAGGTTACATATGTAACAGGGTACTTCCCATCAGTAACCTGAAAGGCCCATTGAAGCTCGCCACAACTCTAATACGGTTGTGGCAGAACCAATCATGGCAAAAACCACCCATAACTCATCCTTAATCTCAACTGGCTCCCACTTACTCGTATCACTAACTCCAGAGATTTCAGAGAACATAGCATTCTCCAATATCAACAAGTATCCAGGAGAGATTTTCACATATGGATCATCGGTCTTCCTAACCCAAGGTCGATTTCCAACTGTGATGGAACACTTCTCGCGCTCCCATTGTTACTAAATCCCAGTAAGGTTTAGACATCCGAATACGCTCAAAGTAACATCCATGAGGCTCTAAGATTCACACTTGCAAAATGAATCCACTTAGCACCACCCGATTCAGCGAGCCAGACTTTACTACTCGAAAGTTGGTTCACTTCTTCCAGCGATACATAAACTCGCATCTTCCCTAAGTCTAACAGTAGATTCACCAATGCTTCATTAAAGTGGGTAACATGAAATGAAGCAAACCAGAATCTCAAACTCAAGAGTTTCCACTGCCTTTACTGAGCATAATTCAATTACTTTGGACATCGACTCTAAGGACTATCCACACCTTTTGCAATCCTACCAAGTCAACTATGCTCAACTCCCACTATCACTGTTGTCTAAAACCATTGCCAAAACAACACCCATGAGAAGAATAACAAGTCATACTACACCGGCAAAACATCTTAACCCAGCACAAGATCCCATATCCCCTCAAATGTCGTACCACGGATCACCACTGAACAAGGAATAACATCCATAGTTCAAGACCAGCTAATAAGCAAACGGTTATAACATTAGTAGAGCTATCATGGAACGCAAGCGGTACCAAGGATTCTATGACCGTACACACGGTCAGTTAACGCAAACCCTAATCGAAAGATCTTCCGAATGAGCAATAATCCACATGACTTGCCACAAACCATATTTTCACTTATGTCGTCAACTAGCACACCCGCTAGTTCCATTTTCTCCAGTTTCTCCACTGTCAGTACCACATCCAAGTTCCTTGACAAACCAATCAACCAAAATCCGAACCTTTAAACATTTCAATCATAACCGTCCCATCTTCAGCCATATCATTAAAAAACAGGAAACATAGATCGAAAAAATAGTGATAGACACGACAATGGCACGAGCCTAAACTTGACAGTTGTTTAACTGAACACTGTCAATCAAACCAATATGCTCCTGCAAAACCTTGCAGACAAATCTAACCCCACCTAACCGATCATCACAAAACTTGGTTCCCACAGTTGATAATAAATGGTCAATCCCGAACTTGAAACACCAAACCCTATTTAGCCCGCAACCCAAACCCGATCACCGACTGAATCTCAAGTTGGTGACTATCCAAACCTTATCAGCGGCTCCAATCGGGAAAATAATAATAAACCTGCGGCTTATGGATTACTAACCTGACGGATTTCTCATTATTTCCTTCTCGTCGGTAAACAATGAATTCTAATTCCACAAAAAAAATGTGATCTGCAAACTTTTTTTATTTTGCCGTGGACTAATAATAACCACACAAAATATAAACCAGTTATTCCATGTTATGCATTTAATACGGTAAAAATTTCGAATACGGTCGAGGACCAATATACGATATATCGGTTATCTCGGTGAAATATCGCGAGGATATTGGTCATTTAAGAGTAATATAATTAAACAAAAAATGATAGAATTATATGATTTAGGAGTAATATAAAGAATGATATAGTGGTTCAGTCTCTAATAAATTAATTCTTTGTAGTGTGAACACAATCTCACACACAAATACCACCCCCTACACTCACAAACCAGCGCAAATAGGCGGAGATGGTTTAATCGGTCTCAGGTTCGTCGGAGTTCAAGTTTAATCGAAGCAGTGGATGCTTCGATGCTTCAATCGCCGTTTGAAAACCAGAAAAGTAAAGCCCTGAAGGCTAAAGGTTAATTTGAAGTCGGTACGACACCCTTCTGACTCATGATTCATTGCCGAGGAATCGCCTGCCCACTTTTGCAACACTGGCCATCGCATCAAGGTAGAGAGAGATACAGATCAGCAGCACAAGATCTCATCAAGGTAGGGAGAGATAGAGATCCCCTTTTTCTGCGTTTATATTCAATTTGATTCTCGGCGCGTTCTGACCGTATTTTTAACGATATATCACCGGATTTTTCTGTTAAAAAACGGCGATATATCGGTAAATACGGCAGATTTTATCGCTACCGAATTTTAGCACCATATTTTGCACCATATTTTTTGTCGAGGTCCGATATCCGATATCCCACCGATACCCCGATGGGATATCGGTCGTATTAATTGCCCATATTCCATGTTCACATCAATTTGGATGTCGTGAAAACTAGTATACACACAAACCGCATAAACAAATAGATTATTTGTTCCTTTTTTTATCTTCACGTGATTCCCGATGCATCAGAAATTCTTGTTCCGCTATATGCGATCGAAACAACATACCACAACGGTGGTCAAATGAACAACAAACTCCAATAGACTCCAAAGATTTAACCACCAATCCAGTCGGCTATAACCATTGACAACACCCAACAAGAAACCTTAATCGCAATCATAAAAAAGAAACCCAAAATCGAAATCCTTATCTGTCGAGATACACGACTCCAAGAGTCCAAACTCTAACCGACTTCCAATCTCGACTCCAAACAACGATGACCGGCAAATTCCAACGGTTTATCAACCAATCCTTTAACCGCAAATCATGAACCGTGCAATCCCGTGTGTTCAACAACGAGCCATTGCTCTGATGCCAATTGTTAAGATTCAAGTGGCGCAGCGGAATCAACAACACACAATGCACACACGATTATCACATGGTAACGAGAAATAAACACGACAAACGTCAGAATAATTTTAACGTGGTTCGGTCCCAGTGGGGGACCTACGTCCACGGGCTGCAACTAGGTTATTTCATTAGACAAACTACATAGATTACAATTACATGATGAGATACTATATAATAAATGAGATTAGGGTAAACCAACTAAAGGGCCAAAACGGACCCATTAATAATAAACTAGCCAAAAGGCCTTCACACCCAACACATGTATGATCTAACATATCCTTGATGTCTAGAGATGATCACAAGCACATAGTCAGCCTCAGATCATCCTTGAATGCTTCTGATCATATCCTAGAAGTCATATAACTCATCAATCATCATTTAAAATTTTAAAACTTTGAATAAAACCATGAAGAATGCTTACCTAGATGATCTAACACCTTCTACACATGATTCCAGCCTTCAACTAGCCTTCTGGAGTGGATTCAGGACCTCAAGAATGGAGAAACCGAGAGAGAACAACAGAGATGAAGAATTATGCTCGGAATTGACTTTTTATAGGTCTGGACATGATACGGGCATATCCCTTTAAGCCAATACGACCGTATTACAAGTGTCGGACACGTGTCAGCTCAAAAATCAGCTCACTAGCATTAGATACAGTTGTATCATGTATAAGGCCATACGGTCGTATCCCTCTTTTGGCAGAAAACCCAAATCTTGTTTTCACGATTCCCGCTTCGTTACAACTTGGAATTGTGTCCCATTTTCGCCCACGTTCCTCATTTTCAATCCTTTAACATATCTTATTGATGAAACCTTCATAAATCCCATGAATCTTGGGGTCTATTTCTAGCTCGAGAAATCGGGGTGTTACATAGATATTATAAAATTGCAAACTTTACGTGAAATATTCGATAAAGATTTGATTTCTATGTTCATACATGCTAGATATTGAGTAAAGATGGTTGATTGATGTCCGATTTATGATAAAGTTGTATGATTTATGTCGTGGGATGCATGTTGGGTGATAAAGTAGTGATCTTGGTGATAACTTGCATGAAAAATAATATATTTAAATAAATATTTATTTTTATCTTATGATACATGATCGTAGGCTAATGTATGATGCATGCATGTGTTAGCGAACACTTTATATGGCTTGAAATATGTTAGACGTGAAATCATTGTGCTAGACGTGTGATAAAAACATGGTTTTGACGTGAACTTTGCTTATACGTAATAAATATATATTTACCGGATATATATTCATTTATGTAACGCAAGCGTATGAACTCATGATTACTTGGTTACTTGTTTACATGCATTAAGTCAAATTAATTACAGGTTGTACGCGTGTACAAATCCTAAGTCTCTTACCTCGGTGGGAATGACAAGATTTTGTAAGATCGCCCCGTCGATCTTACGTCGTATACGCGGGATAGTTTATAAAATATTGTGACGCGTGAATATTTATTGCTATGTGACATGTTATTTGATATATGCGTGTTAGGATAAATATTCGAAAACCTAATTTGATCACCAGTGTGTTGTCGAGTCAACTTGTCAATTGTTCGCGTTTATCGGGACAATCAGTCAACACGGTTATGTGTCTTAGGTGAAGTATAAGAGGATTCACTATTTTCTGTCGACTTTTGGCTATGTGGTTTACCTTTACGCACCCAAGCTGAGTTTACGGTCCCACTTTAACTTATTTTACTTCTGGGGAGAAGACATGCGGTAACGTTTATACTTTACAAACATAGACTTTTATTTATATACTATTCTTGTAAATCATATATGATAAATATGCCAGGGAGTCCTTCTATAGTGTGCCATTAATATCATTGATAACGGGGATATATAAGGTAGATCTATTGAGCTTGACAAACCCTACACGAGCTAGTTGCTCTAGACCCAGTTTCCAGTTAGGGAGTGGAACGAGTATTATGTTATCCTAATACGGGTCATGTTCAGCATCATAGCATGGCCAGAAGGCAAAATCCTAAATCTGTCAGTAATGAGGACACGAATCCTATGTGGCACACCCCCAAAAATTCACGCGCTGAATATTATCGCAGAGAGCGTGACAAACCAGGATCACATTCCATTAGTTATACAAAAAAAAACCGATAATTAATAAAAAGGTTTCAAATTTTATTATATAGAGTTTATAAGTGCGGAAGCGTAATGCAATAAAAGTATCTGCGTAACAAAACATTGTCACCTAGGGTGACGTAGCTTGTCAAAGACACTAAAAGTGTTTTAAAGACTCATGCATGCGTACTCTTGATGCTCGAACATCTGCAACCTGAGATAAACATGCTAAAGTGTCACCACGATGGTTGGTGAGTTCACATGTTTATAATTTCAAAACAGTTCAAGTTCAATGAGCATAATCACTAATATATATCAAATAGTTAAGTAGGTTATATTCAAGAAACTTCGGACGTTGGTGGTCACCGAAGCTAACATTTGTTTACAATTTGTAATTGTGTCGTACGGATCTTGTTCAACGTTTCAAGCTAAGAAGATGATAGACTTAGTAAATGCAAGCTGAGATTTATTTCACCAAATGAACTGGACACACTACAGACAAATCGAATGAAAACTCAACTGGCAAAAGTTCTAAATGCGGAGAATGAGCTTGCTATTTATATCAGAGCTTCCACCGAATGAGATGCCCACCAATGTACTCATTCGGTGGTCATTCGTCACTCATTCGGTGGCTCTCATTCTCCCACACAAAATACAGTGACTCACTCACTGAACCACTTGTAATTGATGCTTTAACATACTCCCATTATCACCATGCTTGAGGTATTTCTTCAACCTTGCATCTTCAGAAGACAGAAGTGCGGTTTTCTTTTTTCACCAAAATTAAGTTAATCTTGGGCAAAAAATCTCATTCGGAGAACCAAGATGTTTTGGAAATAGATTTGAAAAGTAAGTATCTTGTGTCAATCGATCTAAAACAAATAAGAAACAAAATCTTTTGGCTTTTAGAAAGTTAAAATCAAAACACACCTTTTTTTTTTGGATTTTCTGAAATGAAATGAAACTGTAATACAGAATCACACTATTTTTTTTGGTTTGAGAAATATCATTATCCGGGATCATATTGGTCATAACGCTCTGAGCTACACTTCAATTTCAACTAATTCAGCACACAAACCATGTCGATTGCTAATATTATTTGTCCATCTTAAACTCTGGCAGAATCATACTCATAACACTTGGATATGTTAAGGTATTGATAATTTTCTTTGACTAGTGTACCCACACTATCAGACATTCAAATATTTTGACTTTTCTCGTGTGATGACACTTGTGATTATCACATAATGTTTTGAATTCATGTTATCGTCAATTGTGTTCCATGCTATTTGGCACGGGACGGCTGTTTCATGGCGTCTCCCGTCTCGGGGACGTTTTGGGGTCGGAAACGCGTCTGGGACGTTTCCAAAATGTTTCCAGAAGTTGGGGGGACGTTTCCAAAAGTTGGGGGACGTTTCCAGCAAGTTTCCAAACCGTTTCCCTTTTTTTAGGGTCTTACAATTTTCCGATCGTTCGTCGGCGAGATATCTCTGTAATTGCAAGTAATCGTGTCTTTGTGTGGATAAAAATGAGGAAGATGAGCTTTTTAATATATAATATCTGGGTTAATAGGATTGAGACTAGATAGGGCATAGGGAAGGGTGACTACTTTTCAGTTTCCTTCCTGAGTAATGTACTTTTCTTGAAAACATAATTTTTTTGAATATATAAAATTTATTTACATCAAATTTTATATTCTATTTTATATATGTCTTCTGTTAATAAAAATCCAACATTTATATGCATGTATTATACTCAAGGTTCGTTATAATGTTATATATATATATATATAAGTATATATATATATATATATAAGTAATATTTCTATTAATATGGCGATGTGTTTATAAAAATATTTCAGTAAACTAAGCACTTTGAAACCATTATAAAAAATATATGACTTAGAAGATTATTGAAAAATAATAAACTTTTTATTTTAAGACATCAATATATATCTATTTTGGAGTTTTGTGTTATAATCTCTTTAATATATATATATTTTTTTATATGCTTTATTGTCGTACCCTTGTTGTACCCGTTTCTTAGATTTTTGAGTTTTGTCGTTTTATGTTCCCGTATCATCCACGTACCCCTATTCCCGTACCCGTCCCAGTGCTACATAGGTTCCATGTAAAAAGAAATAAGAACGTTAAATCGTCTACCTTAAGATCGATCTTTCGATATTTAGATAAGGCCTCGGATTTAACAAAATAAGAAAAACAAAACAAGTTGAAATTGTACGATGATCAATAACAATTAGGTCGATACTTCCGTATAATTGCCGAGGATGGGGAGAGTCGCCGGTAGTCGGAACGGGCGATGGTTTTCCAAATCTTTATTGAAATCGAGTTTGACTTATTAACAGGATCAGCCCCCCATGAATTTATAAAATAGGAAAGAAGATTTTGGTTAATTGCAGGATCATTCCCCGAATTTCATTACATGGAATACAAGTTTCGGAATTGACAAGATCGGTCCCTCAAGGTTTGCAAGTTGTTAGCACACTCTAACGAGACTAACGATAATTTTAACGAACATCGTCCCGTACACAAAGTTATATATACGCGTGTTTGCCAATACATATTTAGCATGTAACGTTTATAAAACACAAACCTTGAATATTAATTCATAACCATATACTTATAACTCACATAAAATGTTGAACATGAAATCATGACGATACGTATTTTACTCCAATAAAATCATAAAACTTCATGACACATTGTCACAAAAACCATAGAATATAATGTGTTATATATATATATATATATATATATATATATATATATATATATTACATAAATTCATAAGTTCATTGCCACATAGAATGACAAAATGGTCACATGAAATCATAGGTCATGATTTACATAAAATTATAAAATATAAAACGTCTAGTGATGTGTTGCAAACACATCCGGTTTTCCTGAGTCTTTTGTTACGTATTTGAGTCGAATTTGAGTCGGTTTTCATTAGTTTTAAGTGTTTTTAGTTAAGTTAGTGTCTTTGGGGTTTTTTTTTTATGTTTTTATGAGTTTTGTAGGTTTTTAATAAAGTCCCGAGGCCACGAGAGAAAGATGAGAGAAGTTAAGGAGAAAAAATGAAGAAGTGCTGAACAAGAGGGTCCAGGCGTATCACCTGGAACCTAATGAATGGTAGGCGATACGCGCGGAAAAAAGAGTCAACGCGGGGCTTAAGTCGGTTTGACCGACTAAATTGTCGCGACATGATCTGTAGGCGTATCGCCTAGGAAGGACACACCTCCAAGCGATACGCTTGGAGGTCCAAAACCCGCAAAAAGAGGTTTGGCATTATAAATTCGATGTTAGGGTTTGTATTCGGGACTTTTCGAATGATTGCCGTCCAGAGGGGTTCTTAGAGGCGATTTTGAGGACGAGGAACAGTAAGGAGGTTGACTTGAAGGCTAGAGATCAAGCATTCAGTTCCTAATCGCGTGTCCGGGTCCTATCTTCTCTTTGATTTCTTTTGTACTTAACTTTAGACCATGTTTTCCTTTCAATTCTCTGTATTTGTTGCTGATCTTGACTGGATTATGGTCATAGGCTAAGCACTTAGTGCCGCCTGGGCCGATCGATGACTATTTTGTGTTTCTGATTATTCTCGGTTTATGACAATCATATGTGTGGGTTGTGACTCTCTTTAAATCCCATTGGTTTTCTGTAATTGATGCATAAGTGTACTTAGTCTAGGGTTTCGATTGATAATCAATACTTGCGTGATCTGCGGATGTCTTCCGGTTTGGGTTGGGTAATTGATTTGTGTGACTTTGTGTTTGCAAATTGATATGGTTAGTTGATTCTGATTAGCCATAGGATTGATTATTAATTGTTTCCTTGGATTGTGTGTTCTGCTCTCTGAATAAGCTCAAAAGGATGACAGTTGTCGGGTAGTCGGGTTGGTTAATCACTTAGGATACCATTATCTCAAAAGGAAATGCCCTAGGTTAGTAGTTAATCTGCTATTTCGTGTTGGTTATAGAAAATCAGTGGTAGCTCCGGTTATTCTAGGTGTACCTTAGGTATATCCGAGGGTGGCTAGGGTAATTGAAGCGGGAAGGACTCAAAAGATGAACCCTTGTTCGAGCATTGGAGTAGTCAAAGTTAGGAAGGACTCAAAAGGTGAACTAACTAATCAGTGTGGTTATTCCAACCAAATAGGTATCTTATCAGTTACATCCGGTAAGTGGTCTGGGGGCTCGTAAGGTTTCTAGAGGTTGTGTCAGAAGATCCTGGTTCCATCATTAGTTGCCCTATCCGAGAGTAGTCATTAGCATGAAATAGGAGTCTAGGTCTAGGTGGTACTGTTTCTCTAATCTAGTTTCCTCCTAGGTTTCTTTGTTTTCGGTTATTAGTTGATAGTCAGTTAGTTAGTTAATTTACTTAATCCTTAAGATCCAAAACCTGAATCAAATTCTCATTATTTCCATTTCTTAGGTCCTAGGTTATTTTTGTCTATAGAGTGTCTCTAGGGTTCGATATTCCCGGTCTTGCCTTAGCTATTCTACTATCCGATAGGTACACTTGCCTTAGGGTTCGGTTTAGTTTAGGTATTTTCGGTAAAATTAGGTGTGTCTAGGTCTAGGTTTAGGTCTAGGTTTTGATAGTATTTTTAGTACCGTTCCGAACACATCAAGTTTTTGGCGCCGTTGCCGGGGACACTTGGCAATAGCAAGATTAACTAGGTCGTTATTAGGAAATTTTGAGTCTTTTTAGGTTTTTTATGTTTAGAGTCTTTAGGATTTCATTTCTCGAGTTTAGAATTTTCTTAGGTTTATTTTCTTTGCGTCTAGAGTTTTAAGTTTCATTCTTGAGTCTAGAGTTTTAGGTTAGTTTTTTTAGTCTAATTAATTTTCTTATTTATTATTTTTTTTTGTTTTATTTTATTTTTCTTCGCCATGGCCACCATCGATCTTCAAAGCTTCATTGTAAATATCCGACAGTTCGCGGAGGAGATGGCCACATGGAGTAGATACGATCCGCGATTACCTCAGGGCTTGGAGATTATAGAGAATGCTTTTAGCCTGATAAAACGGCTTCAGGAGGAAAACACGCCACGATGTATGAGCTGCGGTGGACCACATAACCCCCATGATATTTGTCTGGTTCGGGTTGGTATTTGTAGAGAAATTTGTCAAAGGATCTTCCGAGAGCGAGAGGAAAGAGAGAGGCGAACGGGGGAGTCATCAAGGACGGTGTTTGAGGAAATTCGATATCAGGAGACGCTAATGGACATTGAAGTCCCACCTCCGGTTAATCAGGGTATCCAATGGGTTTGTGACGACGATGACTATGATCTAAATCAATGGACGAATAACATCACTTCGATAGACGCCGCCGAGATCGCAGAGGAGGAAGTCGCGAATGAAGGAGATGATGATTCAGATGGTATTAATGAGGATCCTCCAACGGATGATGACATGGTTGATGAGGATGCATACTCTTCGGATCCAATTTGGGATTGGTCGGAGGAAGAGGACAATATTATGTGGGATGAAGATTGTGAGGATGAGATCGCAGCGAGTGCAACAACAAATGAGGTAGATGAGGACGGATGTGAGGAGGTGCTTCAAAAGGGTGATTCGGATGATGTATTTGAAGCACAAATGGTGGAAATGTTTGGGGAGGAGTGGACGACGATGTCACCAAAAGAGTTAGATGAGGATCGGTTTGACCCGGAGGGTGATTTGAAAAAGCTAGAAGAGATGTTATACGGGGAGCCGATCGTTGAGAGTGAACACGTCCCACTCGAGGATGAATTTTGTGAGGTTAGCGAGGTTCAAGCGCCGAGGCACGTACCGTACTCAATCTCCATTCGGGACGTGCTAAGGTTTGAGGAACCGGTTGTTGAGAAGGAAAATGAGGTGTTAGAAGACGTCCCACTTGGTAGGTTAGCTAGTGATAAGGATGATCTTGTGTTTTGTCCAAGTGTGGGGATGTTAGAGGATGTAAGTTGTAAGAATGACCCAAAGTTGAGCTTCATTGTGATTATTAGGTTGATTTCGGGTAAGTTCAAACATTGGTGGATTGATTGTTTATTAGGTATGATTTTTGGGGATTGGTTAGTCAATGCTTTAGGAGCGCTAAACTACTTGATGATTATGGCTCTGGTTAGTAAGAACATTAAGGAGAAGCCACCAGATTGAGTTGGTTGAACACTCGGGAAAAGCCCGAGTTGTAAATTTTTTTGTAACTTACTCGTTTAAATTTTTCTTTATGTGCTTTTGTTTTCGGTTTTTGTGTTTTGTGTTTTTGGTGTTTGCAGGTAATTCTAGAGATTCAAGATTTGGAATAGGTGAGTTTTGCAGGTCTAAGGTGCTGGTTGCTGGGAGAAATTTCGACCAAGGGACCTGGAGAGGAGGAAAAGAGATAGAAAATTTTTGGGGTCCAATTCCAAAAATTCTCTGGAAATCACGCTCCAAGCGTATCGCCTGGAGGTTGGTAGGTTATAGGCGATACGCTTGCATCCTTTGGCGGGCCGGTTGTTTGCAGTTCCAGGCGTATCGCCTGGGAGATGCAGTGAGGTAGGCGATACGCCTGGAGGAGGTAAGTCAGAAAAAAAATTCAATTATTAAATTTTTATTATTTCTGTCTACCAAGTTTGTGGTGGTTCGCTGCGGTTGTTGTGCTGAGTTTCTGGAGTTTCAGGTGAACACGTTTCAACTTTTTTTATTTTATTTATTTTATTTCTGTTTTGTTTTTGTTCCATTCCACATTGAGGGCAATGTGTGATTCAAGTGTGGGGATGGGATACTTTCGTATTGAGTCAGTCTTAGTCAGTCTTTTATTTTTCTTTTACTGTTGGTGTGTTATTGAGTCATAAAATTGAAAATTGAAAAAATTTGAAAAAATTGTTCAAAAATGTCCGAGATTCTGGCTGCATTTTAATTGGAAAATGATAGGAACTGGGAATTGATTGTCTATTTTGTGCTTAAAGGTTAAGTTAATGAATTAATTTGGAAATGTGTTAAGTTTGGTGAGAATGGAAAACATTACTAGTCTATGATGTGTTGGTAGGCCCAGCTGACCTAGGAGTAGCTTAAATAGCCTGTGTGTTTATTGTTGTATAAATATGTTAATCAGTCTGTAAGTGGGTTCCCATTTTAGGAGTGATAGGAATTCTGAATCTGATGATTAGGAGGAATGAGACCGCTTTAGGCTAGATACTCTTATGTCCTTAGAATTTCAATTGAGCATGTAGTTAATAATTTGGTTAATGAATTAGAGTGAATGGGCAAAATACTCATGTACGAACTAAGGATAGTATCCCGTGGTAAGTACCTCTGATGATGTTCCGGATCTCGCGGGCAAAATACTCATGTATGATTTCGGGGGTAAGACCTTGTGAAAGAATACCTCTGGTGATGTCCGTTGGTAATTTTAGGTAAAAGTAACCAATTATAAAAAAAAATGAAAAAATGGGAAAAGAAAAAAAAAGAAGGAAAATAAATGTTAGTTTAGAGAATAAATGCTCAAGAATTTGCATTTAAATAAATAGTTATTCTTTGGACATCTTAGTATCTGGTTTAAGGGGGGTTGGAGAAAATATATAAATTTAAATCAATTATACCCTTTGCTTTGACTGAATATGATTCGGTAATAGGTTGAACTTGACCTTTCTTTAGTGGGATCCATAAGCAGCTGAACTTATATCTGGTAAATTCATAAACACATGGGGGCGAAAGAAAAGGTTGGTGGTTGGGTTTAATCGGATCGAAATATCGGCAATTATAGTTAGTGTGTTAGTACGTTTTGGAATGTGGAATTGTATGGTGGCTGTGAATTTAAAGGTTAAATGTTTAGAAATCAAAGTCCTGGTTATGATTCCATTGCAGTATTTTTCGAGGACGAAAAAAGAGTCAGTGTGGGGATATTTGATGTGTTGCAAACACATCCGGTTTTCCTGAGTCTTTTGTTACGTATTTGAGTCGAATTTGAGTCGGTTTTTATTAGTTTTAAGTGTTTTTAGTTAAGTTAGTGTCTTTGGGTTTTTTTTTATGTTTTTATGAGTTTTGTAGGTTTTTAATAAAGTCCCGAGGCCACGAGAGAAAGATGAGAGAAGTTATGGAGAAAAAATGAAGAAGTGCTGAACAAGAGGGTCCAGGCGTATCGCCTGGAACCTAATGAATGGTAGGCGATACGCGCGGAAAAAAGAGTCAACGCGGGGCTTAAGTCGGTTTGACCGACTAAATTGTCGCGACATGATCTGTAGGCGTATCGCCTAGGAAGGACACACCTCCAAGCGATACGCTTGGAGGTCCAAAACCCGCAAAAAGAGGTTTCGCATTATAAATTCGATGTTAGGGTTTGTATTCGGGACTTTTCGAATGATTGCCGTCCAGAGGGGTTCTTAGAGGCGATTTTGAGGACGAGGAACAATAAGGAGGTTGACTTGAAGGCTAGAGATCAAGCATTCGGTTCCTAATCGCGTGTCCGGGTCCTATCTTCTCTTTGATTTCTTTTGTACTTAACTTTAGACCATGTTTTCCTTTCAATTCTCTGTATTTGTTGCTGATCTTGACTGGATTATGGTCATAGGCTAAGCACTTAGTGCCGCCTAGGCCGATCGATGACTATTTTGTGTTTCTGATTATTCTCGGTTTATGACAATCATATGTGTGGGTTGTGACTCTCTTTAAATCCCATTGGTTTTCTGTAATTGATGCATAAGTGTACTTAGTCTAGGGTTTCGATTGATAATCAATACTTGCGTGATCTGCGGATGTCTTCCGGTTTGGGTTGGGTAATTGATTTGTGTGACTTTGTGTTTGCAAATTGATATGGTTAGTTGATTCTGATTAGCCATAGGATTGATTATTATTTGTTTCCTTGGATTGTGTGTTCTGCTCTCTGAATAAGCTCAAAAGGATGACAGTTGTCGGGTAGTCGGGTTGGTTAATCACTTAGGATACCATTGTCTCAAAAGGAAATGCCCTAGGTTAGTAGTTAATCTGCTATTTCGTGTTGGTTATAGAAAATCAGTGGTAGCTCCAATTATTCTAGGTGTACCTTAGGTATATCCGAGGGTGGCTAGGGTAATTGAAGCGGGAAGGACTCAAAAGGTGAACCCTTGTTCGAGCATTGGAGTAGTCAAAGTTAGGAATGACTCAAAAGGTGAACTAACTAATCAGTGTGGTTATTCCAACCAAATAGGTATCTTATCAGTTACATCCGGTAAGTGGTCTGGGGGCTCGTAAGGTTTCTAGAGGTTGTGTCAGAAGATCCTGGTTCCATCATTAGTTGCCCTATCCGAGAGTAGTCATTAGCATGAAATAGGAGTCTAGGTCTAGGTGGTACTGTTTCTCTAATCTAGTTTCCTCCTAGGTTTCTTTGTTTTCGGTTATTAGTTGATAGTCAGTTAGTTAGTTAATTTACTTAATCCTTAAGATCCAAAACCTGAATCAAATTCTCATTATTTCCATTTCTTAGGTCCTAGGTTATTTTTGTCTATAGAGTGTCTCTAGGGTTCGATATTCCCGGTCTTGCCTTAGCTATTCTACTATCCGATAGGTACACTTGCCTTAGGGTTCGGTTTAGTTTAGGTATTTTCGGTAAAATTAGGTGTGTCTAGGTCTAGGTTTAGGTCTAGGTTTTGATAGTATTTTTAGTACCGTTTCGAACACATCATCTAGACTCAAGTGCAAGCTCGTACAATGATAGTTACACAAACCCTAGAATATAAAGTCAATGCAAGTCAATCTCATAAATGTTCACACAACATTTATATCAGTTTAGGTTTATGTTAACTCGGGAAAGGACCTGAAAAGACGGATTGTCACACTATGGGGTTACAACAATCATGGACTAGCTATCAAGGGTATATAAAATGATTTAAATTGTTTTTCTTTAGAGGATTTTTGATTCCTGCTTTGGTTAGGGCTCGTTGAGAATAAACGGTTAACTTACGATTTTAGATAAATATTATTTATCTGCTTTTATAAAACTATATGAACTCACCAACCATGTGTTGACACTTTAGCATGTTTCTTCTCAGGTCCTTTGGAGTGCTAAGGAGCACGTTTATGAGTTCATGGTTTATCTCATAACTCTGCATCATTTGTTATAAACATTTCTGAACTTTTGGCGTCATGGGCGCAAGACAATTTAAAACTCGTTATTTAGTATTATGCTCCCGCTACTCTGAAAATATTTTGTTAAGACTTTATGGTCTTTAAACTTTGGTTTTAAATGCTTTAAACCTGCATATAGACTGTTATGTGTGTCTGATGACTGAGATCCTAGTCGGTCATGCCTCCAATGCGATGATGCTCTGCATGTGGATTTTTGGGGTGTGACAGGAACGCACACGGGTTATTAACTAGTGTAATAATAAAATCAACCTCTTGCGTACAAAGCAGATGTCATCGCATTTGGTTGGACCAATCGCATTTGTCACACCCCAAAAATCCACATGCATTTGGGGTGTGACAAGTGATGGTGACATCATGAACGATGATTGGGTTTCGAGAGGGTATGACATCGCTTGAAACTAGGATGCATAAATGTTTTAGAGTCGGGAAATAGAGACTGGGAAGAACTGATTTATTGAAATTCGTAAAACGCAAAGTTAGGATTACCAAAGGGTAAATATCTACCTTGTTGATACTTTTATAAACCGAAGTTTGGATTTGATTATTGAGGTACAATTAGGTATAAATGTGTGCTATCGCGAAACAAATCTTAAATGATGTGTGAGAAATTGTGTAGGTAGATAGCCAAGGAAAAAAACTGGTCTAGGTTTTATATATTTTAGAAAATTAGAAAAATTAATATACACACACATATATCGTAGGGTTCAAATGAGAACTCTCATGTTTTGTGAGAACCTTCATGTTTTGAAATTCGATAGCCAGTTAGCCGTTTATGTAGTTCGTAGCCTCCGCGATGGAGGTGTTCTTATTAGAGAAAATCTATGATTGTTTGTAGGGTTGTCAAAAAAATAAGTGTTTTTAGTAAAATCAGTGAAACATGGTTGTTGAGTCTAGATTATGAGGCTTGTAATATTAAATAAGTTGGGCTGGGCTTAGAGGGTTTAATTAGATTAGTAGGCTAGTTTACTATTGGATATGGGCTTGGGCTTGGGTTTAAGATCCAAAAGGGCCCAATTGTAAACCCATTGGGGTGACTATATAAACCCCAATGGTTCTCCTAGTTTAGGGTGGCTGTTTACGATTATGGTTGTCTGTTTACGATTATAAAGAGAGAGGGAGCTGATTACGATCGTAAACAGAGTGGACAGAGTTTACGATTCTTATCTTGTACCCGACAAGTTCATCTTTTGTGCAAAGATCAAGTATTTAACGTTTAATCATCATATTCTTCGTGTTTCTTCATCCCTTATCTTGAATCAATCAATCAATTGGATTCCGCACTCGTGATTGATAGAATATCGTGAACGGTTGTTGTTTTCTGGACCTATAATTGGTATTAGAGCCAAGAATCAGTGATTCGAGGCTCACACGATATTGATTCAAGCTGTTTTTCTGGAAAAAGGGTTGGTTTTTGAAGATTTGAAGGCTATTTTGGTGTTCACGAGATCTGCTACTGCTGTTCATCGTGTTTCCGATTGGTTTTCTGGGTTTTGTTGGTGTTTACGACTGAGTTATTTGAAGATCTTCATCGGAATCACGTTTACGACTTCAAGACGAGATTTTTAAGTGTTTACGATTCGTTTCAGTCGGAAATAGAGTGTTTACGATCAGCTGGGATCGGAATCGGAGTTTACGACACTTTCTTATCGGTATCGAGTGTTTACGATCCATCACAATCGGATTCGGTATTTACGATCCTGTTCGATCGGAATCGAGAGTTTACGATCAGGAGTTTACGATCCGGTGTTAACTCAATCGTAATCAAGTGTTTACGACCGACCAGGCTGTCAAAAATCGTAAACGGGTGTTTACGATCGGAAATAGGGTTTTCAATCGGAAACAATTTTCGCCGTTTTTGCCGATTTTTCTAATTTTTCAGAAGCTGCATATCTAAAGAAAGAAAATGAGTTCAGTGGTTGAAGAAAATAATTTGGTTGAGAACAAGGATGATTTCACATATGAAGTTGACAAAACTGAGATATGCCCCAATCCTACTTGTGCTCGTATAATTCCTGGACTTAGGCAAATTTGTAAAAATTATCAGATAGAATTATTTGAGATGAAATGCGAGAGGAGTTCATTCAAGTGTAGACGGCAAAAGAATGAGGAGAAGGTAAAAGCTCAGAAACGAGACATTGAGAAATATCAGAAGCTAGCAACGGAGAAGACTATCTTATATGATAGGGCTAGGATTGAGATATCTGAGCTTACACAGAAATTAACTAAACTGCAACAAAAAATTGATGAGCTGCAGGTCAAGTATGATTGCAATCAGGAAAGAAATAAGCGAATGCTCGATGCTGGAAAGGAATTGTCACATGTTGTTGTGACTGGTCAAGTTGGGAAAGATAAAACTGGGTTTGGGTCAGAAAGTCTCATAAGTCTCAGTCTGCAAACAACATCATTCCTCCACCAGTTCCCAGAGACATTGTAGGAATACTTCTTAGTGAGGATCAAGTTGAACGAACCAAATCTGATTATAAAGAAGCTGCTCCTCCTATTGATAGTGTATTGGTTGGAACTACACCAATGACTCAAGAAGAAATTGACAATGAGACAGAAATGACTTATGGTGAAGGGAGAGTAAAGGATATATCAGACAATGATGCTGAGTGCCAGAAATATGACAGGTGTCACAACACTAGGTCTGATGAAGCTGGGATAGAGTTGAAACCATACCCTAAAATTGAAACCCCATGCTTCAAAGTAATTGACGAAGTCAAAAGGGAAAATGTGATCTTGACGACACGGCCTGAGGGGAAGATATTTATGACATCTGGATCAATGTTTGACCAAGAACCAGATGTAGGATATGAATTACCATCCTTCTCCTCCAAGTTCAAGGGAATAACCGATGGAGTGATAAGTGAACCTAAAGTTGAGAGGCCAAAGATCACCATCAAGCATCCGAGTATGAAGCCAACAGCTGGAGTGAAGAATGAAAAACTCAAGGGAGTAGCTGTGTCTCCCATTTCTTCAGTTGCTTCATGCAGTTGTAAGTGCAGTTGCAAGAATGGTGCTTCTTCATCAGGAAATCCAGAGAGCACAAAGACGATGAGGACAGGTTCAACACAGGCTTCGAGGATCCAGCAGAAAGTCAAATCTGGAGTTGCAGACAAAGCAAAGAAGCAGGCACAAGGTAAACCAGCTCCATATATGCCACCGAAGACAAATGGGTACACGTCTGACTTCTATCTAAAGAAGCAGACTTGTTTTAATTGTGGCATCGCTGGTCATATTGCTAGAAACTGTCTTTATCGCCCCTATGAACCCTATTTTTCGAAAAGTCAAAGGGTTTCGTCTCAGGAGTCTGTAAAGTCTAAGCCAATGATGGTGCAAACACCTAAGGCAAGGAAGACTGTTGCTCCTAAGGTTAAACCCTCTGATCAACATTGGGGTGCTGCCAAAGCTGAAAGAAAATCTTTAAATCAAAACAACAGCTTTCCAAGTTACCAAAATTTCCAAAAACAGGTGAAGAAACCATTTTCAAAACAAACAAAGTCTGAAAAACCCAAGGTTACCCCTCCCAAGGTAACTAAAACTGTTTTGAAAAATGATTCTAAAATGAAGAAGGTTGAAATACCTAAAGTCACAACTCCAAAGGTGACTAAAACAAAAACTGTTTTTGAAAAATGAATCTAAAACGAAGAAGGTTGAAATACCTAAAGTCACAACTCCAAAAGTGACTAAAACAAATGTTAAATCACTTGAAACTTGGAAACCAAAAATCAAGGCAGCTCCATCACAACTTCCTGATTTCTCAAAGGGGATGTTCTTACAAGAAGTATCCTTTATGGATTCCTCAGGAGTACCCAGAAAAACAATGGCCTGGGTACTATTAGCTAACTAATCTCTCACTCTGTGCAGGAACGATCAAGGAAGATTATCACTAACGTTTTTATTATTAATTTGTTTGTTGATAAGTGATTGTTCCAGGCACAGTTTAGGAGACGTATCTTCATGTCATGTCAAGTAATCTATAAATAGAAGGTATGTCTCATTGAGAGGTAAAAGGTCAAAATCAGCATGAAAGGTACTGTTCTTAACTTGGTTGTTTGAATGATGAGGTAGCAAAGGGTCTTTTGAGTCAAACCTATTTCATTAAATGCAATGAAGTGTGCATGTCATGAAACCCAATTTTCTAAAATTTTCAAATCAATACTTTGAAGTTAGCTTGGCCAGATATCTTCAAAATTTTGTGTTTTGTTCTTTTAAGTGTGTTTGTGTGTTTTATTTTTATTGTTTAAAAAAAAATTGAAAAATGATGTTCACAAGATTGTGACATTAAAAATCAAAAAGCAAGGGGAAGAAATGTAAAGATGAAGAAAAAGTTAACCCCTAAAAAATAGTGTGCTTTTCAATTTTTAATTGTTTGTGTCTGTTTCTAAGAAGTTTAGGGGAAGTAAAATGAATGTTCGGGTTGGAGATGGCTGACACGCGTAAGGCGGAAGTGAAAGGCAAGCTCCACGGTGATATGCTCGGTAGGCTCGACCTAAACTTATGACCTCCAATGAAAATGCAGTGAACTTAAAAGATATGTATGTTTAGTTTCCCATCCCAGGTTGCATGGTTTAAAAGACTGAGTCCCGGCAAAAATGGGTTGAGAGTGGTAATTACCTAGTATTCACTCTCTCACACGCCATGTCTCTGCTGTCATGACTACACCACATAATAAAAAGAAAAGAAAAAGAAAAGAAAAAGAAATGAAAAAGAAATGAAAAAGAAATTAAAAAATGAAAAAGAAAAGAGAATAAATAATCACTCAGTTGGTCTTCTTTGCGTGCTTAGCGGCCGACCTGATCACCAACTGATGGTTAATAAAATAAGTGGTAGTCATAACGGTGTTGCATGGTTCCTCAAGTTGGGGGTTTGTGAATCCTCAATAAACTCTGAGGTTGGGTAGGTTTTGCTATGAACGACTGGGTGTGGGGACAATTAAACATGACGGTAATATTGTACTATATTAAGCATGACGCATTCGGTTGGGATTAAACGGGTTTGAGTTTAAAGCGGACAAACATACCGGCAATCACCTAGACTAGTTGAGTAACTGAAGCTGAAAAGGGTTCCTCAGTCAGATTCATACGGTTTGATCCCTTGTAAACCTTCTCATGTGTTGGTTTGGTAAGTATTTGTTTATTTTTATCTTTCGTGTGTGAGTCGTTAAGTTCTTTTTGGTGTGTTTTCATCTTGACCAGGTTAATTTGAGAAGTCAAAATGTGTTTTCATGGGTTTTGATGCATGACACTATGCCCCCGACAGATCTTGCCAAATTTTTAGGGGAAGGAGTATGGGATAATAAGTATCATCCGAAGGGAACTCGAGGATGATACCTATTATCCAATGGAAAAGACTTCCTCCGTCAGATCTTGACAAAATTTTAGGGGAAGGAGGGAGGATAATAAGTATTATCCGAAAAGACTTCCATAATACATAGTATCCGAAGGGAACTCGAGGATGATATGTATTATCTCAGGGGAAGTCCTTAGCTGAGGGTAAGTTATCAGCTAAGGGGAAGTCTTTAGAGGTCTTGGGTTCAGGGGAAGTTTTATAGAAAACCCGTAATCTATATTAGGGTTTTTGGTTAAAATTATGTTAATTTGAATCAACTGAACAGATGATAATTACCTCCTAACCCAACGACCGGTCATCAAATGTCTGGTGGAGTATATTTTTTTTCTTTCAAATGTGTGTCAGACAGGTTGATGATAGAAATATGTTGCTACTGCTCAAGTTAAAGAACCAGCCGGACAAGACTTCCATCTGAATAAGCAACTATTCAGGGGAAGTTGTTCGTGTCTTTACAAGTTTTCAAAAGCTTCAATGGTTTTCAAAGAAAATGCTCACAAGTTTGAGGGAAGCTGAAGATTTCAAGTCAAATCTTTGAAAAAGAAAATGATACAGAGAGCAGTCAGAGATCATGAAGTTTGAAGATCAACAATCAAGTTCTCCAAAGTTAGGAGGTTTTCAAAATTTACCCTCTAATTTTTGGAGACTCAAGACAGTTACCGAAGATTCAGCAAGAACCAGTTCTTTCAAAAGAAGCAAGTCATTGAGAATCCTCCATCTCATTAACTTGTTCATTTCAAGAAGTTCGAGCTGATGCTGATCAAGAGGAAGTCCCAAGTGCCCATTATGAAACCCAATGAAGATTTATGCGGAAAGAATCTTCATCAGCATCTTTGCCAGCCAGTCAAGAAGAAGATTTTCAAAGATCGAAGACATTTAATATCACAAGCCTAGGGGAAGATTGTTGAGTCTAGATTATGAGGCTTGTAATATTAAATAAGTTGGGCTGGGCTTAGAGGGTTTAATTAGATTAGTAGGCTAGTTTACTATTGGATATGGGCTTAGGCTTGGGTTTAAGATCCAAAATGGGCCCAATTGTAAACCCATTGGGGTGACTATATAAACCCCAATGGTTCTCCTAGTTTAGGGTGGCTGTTTACGATTCTGGTTGTCTGTTTACGATTATAAAGAGAGAGGGAGCTGATTACGATCGTAAACAGAGTGGACAGAGTTTACGATTCTTATCTTGTACCCGACAAGTTCATCTTGTGTGCAAAGATCAAGTTTTTAACGTTTAATCATCGTATTCTTCGTGTTTCTTCATCCCTTATCTTGAATCAATCAATCACTTGGATTCCACACTCGTGATTGATAGAATATCGTGAACAGTTGTTGTTTTCTGGACCTACAATGGTTGAACACATTTTATGGAGTTATAAGAGTTTCTAGCCATCTGCACTACAAATGGTCTTACAATTACATACATAGACAACACCATTTGTTTCTAGAGCATGATCACATCTTCGGGTTAGCCTAGCTAGGTGATTTGTTCATGCGTGTGTCTAATCGAGACCAAACCATCGGTCACTTTTAAACCATTATATCAGTTACAATTCATATTAAACCCTAAAAAAACTAAGTGATACATCCACCTAATCTTCAAGACTTCAATCTTCACATGGTATTGTGTCACACAAGCATTAGTGTTTAGGTGAAATTCTATATTTTAATCTCATTGCATGGATTAGGTATTATTAAACTTATACTTAAAACAAATTTTAATTAGGGTCCAAGATTTCCAAAATTACTTATTATTCACCAAAATAACACTCCAAAAAGAAACAAACAAAATAAATGCTTTTAAGAACATCAAAACGGCCCCTTCAAATCCGATGCGAATGTGCAGGAACTGAAGAAATCACCAACGCCGACGAGACGGCGAAGATGAAGATGTGAAGAACAGTAGTTTGCTCGATCGAATCGTTACCAGCTGGTATATTTTCTACTCCGATGATCTCTAATCTGAAATCTATGCCCCGATGTACGCATGTGTAGTGAAATTTTGAAGTTTTTTTCACTTTTTGAAGTTTAATTGTTCATCCGGTCAATGTTTGGGACTATAACCGTCGCTTCCAGATTCTGAAAACTTGAAATTGTAGCCAATCGCCGTCCAATTTTGGTATGTATTTTATTAAGCTCAAAATAATGCAGTAATTTGGTGTATATTGTTCGTTAGTGTTTGACCTTTTTGCCGTCCGGATTATATTATCATGAGCAGTTAAAGTAGTGGTACCATTTCAGTTTTTCACACTCTACTTGATGCAATAGTTACAATAATGTATATCTGTGTATAATCTGTGTGTGGTGTATGGAATTTATGAAGATTTGGGAGGGTTTCAACTTTCATTTGTGATCTGTTTTTAGGTAGTGAAAGTAGGAGGTGGTAGCTGAGGGAAGCCATGAAAAGGGAGAGAAATGAGGGAATTTGGGATTTTGAGCAAGGAATTCTGCTAGAGGGTGGTGGTCAGGAGCTGATTCTGGGATTGGATGGGGGGACTACTTCCACTGTGTGTATATGCATGCCTATGTTTTCTTTTGATGATGACTGCCTTCCTCCTGACCCTCCGACCGTTTTAGCTCGTGCGGTGGCCGGCTGCTCGAATCATAATAGTGTTGGAGGTAATGGTTTTTCTCTTATTTATCTCCATTACTTAACACACACACACACAATGATGTTTGTAAAGTTGTATGCCAAAAATGATTGGTCCAATGTTTGTGGGGCACGGGGAGTAGCAACGTAGAGTTGGTTTTAAAAAGCGTGCATATCCGGAAAATGCCTCAGGGTCTTGAGGCAGTGTCTTATGTACATCTGGGTCAAAATCAGGGTCTGCAGGACAGTGGCTTATACAGGATTTTTGGTCAGTGGGGTAAAGAAAACAAGCCAAAACATGCTTAAACAATCACAAAAAAAAAAGAAAAAAAAAAGAAAAACATATATCACTTTGATTATTGGAGTTCTTTTGTTCTTGACTAGGATTTGATGAGTTATGATTCTTATCCTGAGAAGTTTGGCCAAACATCAGATTGCTCATCCATTAAGTTTGCAAAATAGTTTAATTAAGAGATTAAATATAATAGATGGAAAGATTTTAAGGAAGGTTTAAATACCAAAAGATGGTGAAATGGATGGAGAGTGTCAAGAGTGATATGAATTTTAATATATGGGGGCTTACTAAACCGTTTACCTTGAGGGGCCTCATTATATATTTTTTTAATTGGCCTTCTATTAAACACTTTAGGGCTGCTGAATTATAATGTATGGGGGCCTACTAACCGTTTAATTTGATTGTACATAGAGCAAAGGCTCGCGCCTCAGATTTCGGGACCTAAACGCCTTTGAGCACCTACCGCTTTTTAAACCAATGGTCGTAGTACAACTCCGTATTTCCCAACTATAAAATAAAATACTTCAATGTTAGACCTTTGGCAGTGGTACATTTATCATTTACAGTTTAAATACCTGTGAAAACCTTGTTAACCAACCTTAAGTGTGCCATGTGATGATTTATTTTCTACATATGCTTGACAGAAACTGCTGCAAAGGAGACTTTAGAACATGTTATGGCAGATGCTCTTTTAATGTCAGGTTCTACTCGAGCTGCTGTTCGAGCAGTTTGTTTAGCTGTATCAGGGGTTAACCATCCAACAGACCAGCAAAGGATTTTAAGCTGGCTTAGGTCAGCTGTCTATATATATCTTTGCATTCATTACAATTTAGTTTCTTTCTCGCATCCTATATTTTATTATGTTCTTCTTTCCCACCCAGAGCGATATTCCCCAATGATGTTAAGTGTTTTGTCCACAATGATGCTGTGGCTGCTATGGCTAGTGGAACCATGGGAAAGCTTCATGGATGTGTGTTAATTGCTGGCACGGGGACCATTGCTTATGGATACACTGAAGATGGAAGAGAAGCCCGGGCTTCTGGTGCAGGACCTGTATTAGGTGATTGGGGAAGGTAATATATTATTAAACCATACATGTTATATATTAAGCATGTTAGGTGAATATGTGGTTTACATGCAGTGGATATGGTATATCTGCAATGGCATTGACATCAGTAATAAGGGCTTATGATGGTCGTGGTCCACAAACAATGCTTACATCAAGAATCCTGCATGAACTCGAACTTTCTTCTCCAGATGAATTAATTGGGTATTTGTTTCTAGAAACTTCTTATGTTACTATTTGTGTTTTTGCTTACAACACTACTAAAGATGGCAATGTGGGTCACTCGGTGCCAATTGTTTGCCTAGTGGAATTTTATAGATAAATCAGAAGCTAAAGAAAGAAAATAATATATAAGTGGGCATAATGTTTAAATTCTATAAATTTTTGTTTTCTACTTTTATTTGGCTTTTAGGAAAATTTTAATGACATATAAATGCAGTCATATATATTACTTTCATTTGCATATAGGTGGACCTATGCTGATCCTTCATGGGCTCGGATTGCAGCTTTGGTCCCAGTTGTTGTATCTTGTGCTGAAGCAGGTGATGAAGTGGCGAATGGAATATTACTTGATGCAGTTCAGGAGTTGGCCTCAAGTATCAAGGCTGTTGTTTGCAGACTCGGGTTGTGTGGCGCAGGTGCATAATCAAACCAGAAAAGAGAAATTAAGTTTTTTTCCTATTTTTTATTAGTTTTATCCTGACCTCTTTTAGAGCATTCACAGCAGGTTGTCCATCCCCATACCCATAATTTATCTAAATAACAAGTTTATCACTAAAGTTTATAGTTTTTGTAAAAACCCTCCACATCACATTCTCCATCTCCATCTTTGTCACTACATGCATATTTACCTTTAGGTTCTCTATATATGCATAGTTTTTTTAGATTCTCCAAAAGTGGACCTATTTTGGAGGACGTGATAAAATCAAAAGCATATTTTACTTTTTTCTCCAAATTTTAGAGACGAGGAATGTATGCATAACCTGATGTGAGTGCTCTTACTGATATTATCCAAATTCACAAAGTTATATGTTTTTAGGTTCTTTTCATTCCATATCCATGCATCACTTGTAAATATAATTAAGGAGATGTTTGATGGCGGATTTTAAAGTGTTGTATGATTTACACTTGTCACTTAACAGATGGAAAGGAAAGTTGTCCACTTGTCATGGTTGGTGGTGTTCTTCAAGCTAATAGGAAGTGGGATATTGGAAAAGAAGTAATTAGCTGCATTTCCAAGGAGTTCCCTGGGATGCTTCCGATCCGGCCAAAGGTAAGGAGACATCATACTTTCTTAGCATATAGGTCAAAACATATACTTTTTGTACAGGTCATAGCAGTACAGTCTGGTTGGGTTGACACAAAATATCAATGTCTCACAAAAATTACATCATTTGAATAAAATGATTTACGATGTTTTCTGCATTAGAAATATGCTTAGGGAAGATTTTGACCTGTTTCCTTTTGAGCTGACATTTTAATTCGACCCTTTAACCCGTTTGAGGTTAAACAAAATCCAAATCAACCCATTTACTATCGCCACTCCAAGGCCCGCCCTATAGCTTCTTTTTAAGAAAACAAGGGGTTACCCACTAAATCTAAAAGGCCCCTCAAATCTGAAAGCCAAAGAATTAAGTGCAAAGTTTGGGTTTTTAAAGCATTTTCTTTGACATGATTTTCTTCCTATAGCAATGTGCGCATTTTCTTTTAAGTCACTTTCTTCCCTCGTCTATTTTTTGAATTCTTTGAAGTTTATATATATTTTTTTTATAATTCTTCAACATGAGAAGACAATTTATAGATGTCACAAAATGTTTATTAAATAATCTTTATCACATAAAATAGAAGAGTCTATCTAATCTGTTCTTTACAAAAAGGCCCGAAATTAGAATTTCATTTGAGTCTCAGAAATAAATTGAGCCGCTCGTATCATCACATCTAGTATTGACTATTTTTTTTCATAACTGCTGACATGGATTAAATCCAGGTGGAACCTGCTGTTGGTGCCGCTTTGCTTGCGTGGAACGTTCTAAAGAAACAGTCTTGATCAGGCAGTTAACAAACAGTTGGTAAGCATGTGGTTAAGGTGAGAATAAGGAGAAACATGATGACAATGTGATTTTCAGATTGTATAGTAACAAAGGAGGATACAGAAAAACTCAGAAAGCAAATGTGATTTTTCATTGCATAACTGTTTATATCACTGCATTCTTTCATGGTCATAATAGAAACCACTTCAATCTTTTGTTTGGAGAATTAGATATGGTAATCTGCAGAAGTAGCAAACTAGATGGGTTGCATAAATATGTAATTTCTTGGTAAATGTTTAAATATGCGAGACCATGTTGAGTTACAACTCATAGCAATCAATATTGTCCGTTTTATTAAGACTTTTTATGAGGTCAACGGTCTTGAAATTACTCCCATCTTATTAAGTAAGATGCAGTGTGGAGTTTTCTCATCAAGTAGAGGTTTTAAAAACTGTTGAAATCAATCAAATCACTCAAACCGATACAAGTTGGCAGGTTTGAAATCCAAATAATTTAGATTTTAACTGATCTCATTCTGATCTTAGCAAACCATAATTCAAGTGTGTATATTAACACATTAGTTCACTAGCAGGTTCATTAGTAAAAAGTCAATTTTATTAAGTTTTAATGCACAAAATAACGATTGAAAAAAGGATAGGTTCAAACTATCAGCTATCAAAACCAAGTTGTTAAATCATCAGGTGGTAAAAATGATCGGTTTGGTTTGTCATTTTTTTATAACCGTAATGAATGCTTCTCTTTAGAAATTGTCAAAACCAGTCAAACTGGTAAAAAAATACCCTTATCATTCACAATCAATAAACTCAAACAAAATCAAAGTCAGGCATTCTTATTCGCGTCCCCTCCTATCTATATCATCATTTTCTCATCAACGCACACTACCTCTCATTCAAATGTGGCAATACCCTTCATTCTTCTCCCTCACAATTTCTCTTTCTCATCCACCAATTAAATTAAATCAAACTAATTAATAAACAAAATCTTGTACCAAAATCGATACCATCATCACTTACACTTGCTCACATATCGTGCTGGAAGCAACATGGTGCAGTCCTCATTTTAGTCGTTGGTCATTCGGGTGCCAGAGATCCAGCTAGGATGTTGTCTTGCCGTTAGCCGGTCACTCCCTCCTTTCTTATGTCCCTAACATTGACCCTTGCCAAAGATAGATTTATCCAACCGTCAACTTGCACAACCGCTTAGTTTTTATCATAATTCAGTTTATCAAGATGTACATACCATTAGTTTCATAAAAAGATAAAACAAGATAATAAAAATAAACCAATAAAAACAATTAGAGATAAATGGTAAATGTCTTATGATCCTCTCCACAAACATCATGCAAGGAAAACAAGTCAAGTAGTGTGACATCACAAACCCTACAAAAGCTAAAGCAGATACTTCAGAATCAAAAGTAGCAGCAGCAGGCAAAACTGGAGTTCAAATGTGCTTAAATTGGACAGGGTGGGATCTCAAGAGTCAGACCAGCTTGAATCTGTCCCCAACCGATTAACCGCCAATGCTTCTCCACTCTCCTGCTCAGAGCAATCTTCTCACCTTTGCTCGTGCACACGGGTGATGTCAGCTGCAGTTTTGCTAAATCGTTCTTAACCGCCACAACACGGGCCCCAGTTGACATAGATCCGATGTTAAGCATCAGTATTTCAGCCTTTGACAGCTTTGATACCTTCCCTTGCTTTTCTGTTCCTTTTGTCTTCACACCCAGCAGCCGACGCAAAAGAAAAAAGTTCACCTACAAAAACCACTGATAGAATTAGAGGCCACAAAAAGATTGGGTCGAGTTTAATTGAGGTCGACTTTTTGAGTACGAATGGGTTGTTTGTGTTACAAGTCAAAGGGCTACCTCTAGTTCGACATAAACATCAGGAAGTGACCCAACCTCCCCAAGAACTTGACCCACCAATCGATCAGCACGGGTCAACATAGGGTCCATTGTTGTTCCAACCCCAATAAGACCTCCAGGTACAGCAAATTGAAGTTCATTCTGCTCCGCGTATAGTGAGACTATTCTTGAGTAAATTGGGGTGCACTTGATGTTGCCACTTTCATCTTTAACAACAATCCCTGGACGGACCTCAATATGCTGGTTTACCTTCAACACACCCTATACAAAACAATAACTACGTAAGAATTCTATTTGAATTTTGTTAATTTATGTGACACTTTTATAATATAAAATACACGAACAAAAATAAAAGTAAAGAACAAACCTTGAGGATACTTCCACCAGCAACACCGCCTCTGATCTCATCAACCTCGGAACCAGGCTTATTAACGTCAAAGGAACGAATTACTATCATATTTGGAGGTGAAATGAAGTTCCTTTCTGGAATCGGAATCCGTTTTATTATGTATTCGCACACCACATCAATATTATACCTAAGCTGAGCTGAGACCGGGATCACTGGTGCACCATCAGCAACCGTTCCCTGATATCGTCAAAGTTTTTTTTTTTTAAACAGCTAGTAGATGAGAAATAAAGGTTAAAACAGATTCTGGTCAAACGAGTTTTTTTCTATATGGAGCAGGTAACAATTCTTGTCCAAAATTTGAACTTTCTGTGCATAATTAGTGTGTCAAATTCAATTACAAAAACCATATTACGTGTGAGAAGATGTTTTTGAGATTAAAACACACTTTTGGAACATTTTGATAAGTTTGACATGCTTCATATTAAGCTAATATTATCTGTTTCATTTGTTTAAACCATAAGACATAAAACATACCCAACATGAATCAAATTTATCCCCAACTCAAATTTAACGAACAAAAAAGAAAAAAGGACCATGGCATATAACCTGGATGAATTTCTGAATTGCCTCCTGTTGGTTCATGGCTACATTTTCTTGAATTAGATCAACCTTATTTTGAAGAATAATAATATGTTGGAGCCTCATAATCTCAACAGCAGCCAAGTGCTCAGAAGTCTGAGGTTGGGGACAACTTTCATTTGCTGCTATAAGAAGTAATGCTCCATCCATGATAGCAGCCCCATTAAGCATAGTAGCCATGAGAATATCGTGTCCCTGTACAGATAATAATAAAATATTAAACAGCAAATCAGCAGGAAGATATAAATGGTTTTAAATACGACTAATGATAACACACTTCTTAATTATATGTTCTGTGCAAAAGACCCAAGAGCATTTTGACTCTTAATTGTGCACTGGAGCTGACTCACTACCTATACCTTTGCTGTGAATGGAATTTTACTGGGTGCATTTGTTTGTTGTTAGTCTATTATCATTGTTAACGTATGCAAGTTAGCGCTACCATGGCTCTATAATTTTCTGTATTCTTAGGGACTTACAATTTTAAGCAATCTTGTTAAAATACACGCTTTACTTGATTCAAGAGCAACTATCTTATATGCGGTTAGAACTCCAGTTGCTAAACTATTGTTTATTATGCTAGAATCAACATCGAAAATTCCTTGTAAAAGAAATGAGAAGTTACTGTGTGGTTATGTCGCATCAGGGCGGATGTTGATTCTGATATAGCCTACGGTGCTAGTTAATGGTGTTACTTGTAATATGAAAAACAAACCATAGCAAGATTCCTGATATAATTCGACTCATTATCATGCATACAGCATACTTATGAGGCCTGTTCATTAGACTATACTTTTCTAAATACCTAAATCAGAAAAACGGAAACTGGGTTACCAGCGTTTCTCATGTTTCAACGAATATGATTTGGATTCTGAAAATTAGTCAACGGCAATTTCTAAACTATAGCAGAATGGAGTTATGGCTTAACCAGTCTTCAAAACTTGAAAATTGCATCACAATTAATAATAACTTTCCAAGTTTTCATGATAATTTCTAAAGCGTGTCGGATACTTACCGGACAGTCAACAAATGATACATGCCTCATCAACTTCATCTTGCTGTTCTCAAATCCAGGCACATCACAAGGAGGGTTATCTTCTTTTGCACTTCCATAGGCCCTGCAATAAATTCGAGCAAAAAAATCTTTAATAACATGCAAGACGATACTAAATACAATAATACAGTGTTATATGTACACTTACTTGTAACACATTGGTCGAGGGCACTTTTCATCTTCACATTTGTATATCTTTGCATTGGCATACCCAAGCTTAATAGTAATGTTACGCTCCAACTCATTTTTGAAACGAACGGTCTAGGTATAAACAAAAACAAGTTCAGTTAGTAATAGGGATCTCTACAAAAAAAAAGAAAAAAAACAGAGATGCAAAAAACCATGGAACCCTTGGTTTCCTGATTTCCTCAACAGTAATTAGATAGAATAGCTATGCTCATTGTTCTTAAAGTTACATGCCGGTGGTGATGAATTTAAAAATTATTATAGACAAGAAACATATTCCTTCACCTCATTTATCACAATGGATAAACACATCACTTAGTTGGCACTTATAACAATTTATAATTTGCAGTTTTAATGTAGGGTTCACAAACATGGGGTCTGCGAGATACCGAGTCAGGCAAAGTGGCAAACAGCAAAGCATGTGCTGCTTCCCAAACTTAGATTGATTAACAAGCACAACACAGAAGTTAACTGCGTATAATCATACCACATGTACTCTAAACTAACACTAAACTCCAACGAGTTATTACTTACTACTTATACACAAACAACAATAATATTCTTAGTGAAACATGACTTGTACAATAATTGATTTCTATTTCTACTCTTATGTTAGTTATAAAATTGTGTGCTTTCTTATTCCAAAGGAAACAACAGTATAATAATAAATGCATCTCTATGTATTTTTGATAATAATGAGAAGCTAGGCAAGTTCATCAAGAAATATATAGATGTTACAAAAGTGAACTAGAGGGAAGTAAATAAGTAATGGTTTCCCTTCCTACAACTATACTTTGATAAATTGATTAATTTTCATCAATACCAAATTAGGAAAAAAGGAATTACCTGCACACCAGAGATTGCTTTCACAACTGTTGACTTGCCATGAGCCACATGACCAATAGTACCTGTTTACACATACAATTAAAAACACGAATTTCAGGCAACATGAAAAAGTTTAATCGAACTAGAGAAACAAGCTTTCGCATGAATTTTACCGATATTAATCGTAGCCTGGCGGGATATGACCTCCGGAGAAAGCGGATGTAGCGTTGCTACATCCAGCTTGCTCAAATCCTGCTCCATTAGTCCTTTCCGAGCCATATTTGTATTCGAAATAAGAAATCGTAGAAACCCTAGATTAAACACACAACCTGAATCAAATAGCAATAAAATACAATTACGACTGAAAATTAACGAATCCAAATCTGCTTTTACAGAGATCAAAAACCTGATGAATCGCTGAGACGCTAGATAGATTCTTCGATTCGATGGGCAGCGATGGTGGCCAAGGCGATGGATAATATTATCAAAGTAGTAAAAAACGTCTGCTAGGGTTTCATTCAGGGTTCTATTACTACTGTAGCGAAGTAGAAAGAATAATTGACAAAATATGATGACTTGGCGTTGGTAATCACGGTTTGGATCGGGTTTAATATTTCGTCTAAACGGGTCGGTTTCTGACGGGCTAACTCATCCGTCATCTAATTTTACTACTAAATCTAGAGGTGCAAATCACGATCCGGGTTTTCGGTTTGGAACTGGTTTCAAACCGAAACCTACCCAAACCGGTTTTAAACGAACTGGTTAACGAACCGACCGAACCGAACCGGTTTGAACCGGTTTCCCAAACTAGTGAAGGAACCGGTTTTGCTCAAATCGGTTTGAGGTTTGAGCAAAATCGGTTTCAAACCGGTTCGTTCGTAATTTTTTAAGGTCGTTGAACTAGCCGTTGGTAATGGTCATATAGCCGTTTTAGAGCCGTTTGAGGCTTTTTTTAACCTATTTTGACCCTAAACTTTGGTATATATAGCCCCATGGTGTGTTACAAACATTACTCCACTTCTCTAACTCTAAAAAACGCTCAAACATTCTAATTCTTTCACTCAAAATGGCAAGTTCTAGTGCTCAAGGAATGCCAACGTTGATGCTCATACCGGTGACGACGACGTATATGCCGTTGTGAAGATCGTAGCAATGAAGAGAGAGTCGACGTTGTTCGGTGTACATTTCAACTTGTGTGAATTGAGTAACGATCTCAAAAAGGCTCGGTGTAGGTATTGTGGATTATTATTGAAGGGGGATTCCAACTCGGTTCTACGTAACCATGTGAACCTATATTGCTAAACGAAGAAATAATAACCTCGAGTTCGGATCGAACTCAAATTGGACCCGATGAAAGCATATGAAATTTCGATGCGGAGATGGTTGGGGAACAAATGGCTAACTTTGTGATTCAAGATCTGAGCTTTATGGGTTTTAGGACTAGATCTAAACCATAACTGTTGACATCTTCTAGATCTATTGATTTCTCATGTAAATATTGAAACTTCATGGTTGATTTTGCTTAGATCAATGTTATTGATCATTGATATTGGTAGATCTAGGGTTTTGACTATCAAGATTGTATTTTTATGTCTTGAAATGCTTAGATCTTCAATATGCATGTCATCTAGAGATAGATCTATGAGTTTTGACACCAAGATTGCTTCTTCATGTTTGGTAATGGCTAGATCTACAAATTGCATGCCATCTAGGGTTAGATCTATGAATTTTGACATCAAGATTGTATTTTTATGATTGGAAATGCTTAGATCTTCAACATGCATGTCATTTAAGGTTAGATCTATGTGTTATGATGATCAAGTTTGCACTTTTATGAGATAAGATGTTTAGATCTACAAATTGCATGTCATCTAGGGTTAGAGATCTATATGTTCTGATGATCAAGTTGTGATTTCTTGCCATGAAATGTTTAGATCTACAAATTGCATGATATCTAGGGTTAGATCTATATGTTATGATCATCAAGATGTGTTATCATGCCATGGAATGTTTAGATCTACATCATGTATGCTTAATTAGGACAAGAACCATGTTTTTCATCATCTAAAGTGGGTATTATGCTATAAATGACTAAGATCCATGCTGAGCTTGTGAATTTAATGAAAAATTGTTACTAGATCTAGGATGTCATAATAGATCTAGCGTTTGATGTGTTAAAATGATAATTATTTGGATGCATGAAAATTAGTTTGACTTATGTTGACTTTTCTTTGACTTTCCATGATATTAGCTAATTAGGACCCTTTGACTTTGTCTCTAGTATTAAGAATTGGACCCAAAATAACGCGTACGTTATCACTTGAGTGAACCACCAACGAGTCATGAGTTGGTTATGTCGTATCGTGTCAGTTTAAGTCGTGATTGTCACTTTACTTATTTATCTGATTATTTTGGCTCGATCTCGGTCAATCATTAATGTGATCTCCATATTTGATTATGTTCCGCTATCGCTAGTCTTTTCGCATCTCGACTCCATTTACCATGTGATTATTCATAGTCCATTTTCCTTTTAAGTTTTGGGGTGCAACATGTGTTATACAAAACTCTAAACTCTATGTATTCAAACTATTATGCGATTTCATGTTAAACTATGTATAAATTCTATTATGTGAAACTTGGTTGGATTCTATGTTGATTATTCGCTAATCGCTAATCGCTTGTTTACCATTAACCATCGAGCCGTGGCAACAATGATAGATGTATTGGCTGACAACCCACCTGGCCTGCCTCGCGTGTGGTGCCGGGTGATTGCTCCCTTACTGTCTAGGTTTGGTGCACATCACTTATGACCTGTTGTACATGATTGAATGAAACACTAGTTTCATAAATCGCTTATCTTTAAAACTAAGTAATGTCTATAAACATATGTTTACTCACCAACTCTAGTAGTTTACTTGTATGTCGACCTATGTTGCAGGTGGTGCTGCCTGATCGTGTTGATTATCGCCACCATAGGAATGAATGAGAGTTAGTTGACCTAATTAAATAAACTGGGACTTTATGATTATCATTTTGAAAGCTATGTATGAATTGTAACTTTGAACCATGTTTATCTATGCTTTTATCTTTGTTTATAGAAATGGGTTTAATTAAGAATATCGCAACCTAATTTAGTGTCGTGTGCATCTGGACAATCTTCGCACCCCGACATATTCCTCCGTCAGTTGGGTGTAACAATTACATCACTAGATCTACTTTGTAGGAGCATGCATGTTGAATATCTAGTACAATAATTTAGTGTTGTTGTTTTCTCGATTCGCATGCTTGGTTCTTCGTTTTTTATGCTTTCGAGTCCCGTTTTCACCCATATCACTCAATTAACAATCTGTAGTAGCATCTAAATGAGCAAATGTCGTAGCAGGAGCAGGGTCGGTCAAATCATCTGCAGGTACATAAACAGCTTGAATAGAAGTGATGGACCCTTCTTTGGTAGAAGTAATATTTCTGACCAGGAATAGGGCCTATGACAAGAATATTTTTTTGATTGGGGCGATAGCTTTGAAAAGACAAATTACCCATCTTTTCTTTTATCTCGGGGGAAATACGATCGGGAGGGGCTAATTCAAAACCCTCTGGTAAAATAAGAACAACCCCCACATTCAAACCCCCTTTTTTACCACTAGCGAGAACTTGTTTCAGTTGCGTATCATAAGGAATTCGAACAACTGCTTCAAATATAGTATCGGGTATTAAATCCATACAAGACAAGTATAAATACGTCACGTAACACATAAGTATGCACAAATTAGGGCAAAACACACAATTTTGGTTGGTTTTGGCGTACGTATCGATTTTGGACAAATCACCAATGTTTCTCAACTTGATTAAGTGTGTGATGACTCATGACATGATAATTGATTATTATACTCATAATTATGTTGAAATTGACATACGGTGACCAAATATGAGATTCACGGTAAACGACGAATCGCGTAGCAAAAATGCGTAAAAACCAGAAATTGCACTATTTTCACTTTGAGAAGTCTAATTTGATTCCAATTGACTGCAATTAAGTATCTTGTTTTGGAAGACTATTATAACTCATTTAGATCTAATAACTGGGGTATAATCACCCGAAAATTCTTCCGTTTCTTAATAATTCGCAAATCGGTAAATCACGAAATTTGAAAACGGGTTGGATTTCTCAATCGGGTAAATTGCAAATGTTAAAATCTCCCCTACTTTAGAGAATTTTGTCCCGAAATTAAAAGAGACTTATAAATTTTAAAGAAAAAGGGGTAGTTAAAAGAGTTTTACCAAACTAACACATTTTGACATTTGAAACCAACCTAGAAAAGACATAAGAGATTTCACCAAGGATAGGAATATATTCTTGATTACTGAATTAATTAGTCGGCACCAAACCTTTACCCAACCACAAGGGTTAGGTTTAGGAATGGTGACAAGGAAAAAGGATTGCGATCAAACCAATCATCGGAGACATACCCACACACACCGATCTCAGTTCGGCTCCCAGTGCAACCTAAAGACATTACCGATGCTTATATATAGGGTGTACCGCATCTAACCCACCACATTTTGAATACCTTTAGTGAGTATTGTCCGCCTTCGGAAAACTTCCTATTCTACATAACAAACAATGGATATTCGAGCTCACACAACAACTAGGCTATCAACTGAAAGCGAGCAATAGATATGAGGAACACACTACGACCAAACCAGAATCAACCAAAAGACTAACCAAAGATAATATACCACAGTCTCCCTTACTTTAGGAGTGAGACTGGGGGGTTAGGAGGTTCAGGTGCATAATGGGTGCATCATAGATTTCTTCAAAGTATCCCAACTCATAACACAACTTAGATTCACATATATTCACATAGATTAATATAGATTCATATCGATCACCATAAAATAAATCAAAACCAACACTAATAATAATGATAAACAAAGATTTAGAGTTTCAGACTTCTTATCCGGATAAAATGTTGTTGATACATGGTTCCTGATCGTCATGTGAAGTATCCAATACAAGACAAAGACATGCTAGCTTGCTGTGGTCTGTCACACCCTAGACTTTCGGGAACGGAGGCGTGTGACGTCATGAAATCATAGTCGTGGATACTTAGAACAATTAATAGTAAAACAATTGATAAACAAAACGTCATTTGGATTGCAGCGGAAATAGTGGTAAAATGACATTGTCCTACAATTAATTATAAAGATGGAAATAGTTCTTAAAAGTTAAGATAGTTCCTAAAATGCTTGAAAATAGTTAGGTGGATAAATCGGGACTATGACTCCATCAGCAGCAGGTCCGTTTATGAGTGATGGCTCCGTTTGCACGTGCGGATACATTTAGTTACCTGAGAAAATCATGAGTTTAAAAGGGTCAACATAACGTTGGTGAGTTCACTGGTTTAAGACTCTACAAATAGTTTGTAAATGGTTTAAGGTATACAAGATAATGATATGGTCACGTGATGTAATGATTAGCAATGAACTTTGAATTTGAAACTAACAGATTTACCCACTCATAGCATCTTCCCTAAAGATACCGCAATGGAACAATAATAACTGGCGTGTACTACTCGACAAATGCACACGTCGGGATTAGAGCTACCAATCAAGTAGGGTTGTTAACCCAAATAGATCTATTCACTAGTTACCGTTTCGAACAGAACTAATCAAATTCAATTAATAGTGGGATTTGTGACAATTCGTTATGTAACGACATGTACTCATTTGTAGGGTAAGTAAAGAACATTTAATCATACGGCAGAGTACAATTCGACCGATATATCAAGTATAAAACAATTTAGTTCATGATTTCTCCCCCAAAGTATTGAAACAATTTAAAAGAAAGGGGCTGTGAGACTCACCTGATGTAGGTGAATAGAGACAAGTATGTAAGTCTGGAAATGAAATGGTGCAAGTAACGTCCTAATAAATAATAAGACAATGCATATATATATATAAGGCATTTGGTTATTGAGTAACAATGATGTCACCCAACGATACCGGTCAAGTCTTGATATAATATCCCGTTCGTATTAGTTTTGGAAGTCCGTTTGATAATATTTATTGATCAAATAAATATACGAAATCCATACTTATATTTATGTAAAAATAATCCATACTTATATTTATGTCAAAAAAATTTAAAGGAAAGTTAAATAAATCAATAAATCAATTTAACTTAAAAGAAATCAATCAAGTTTTAAACGTTGAAATAAATAATAATGTCTATTATTATTTATAGATAGATTTATATATGTCATGACTTAAACCTCTTATAATTATTTGACAAAATAATTATATATATTTTCAAGTAAACAAAATATGTGACAAGGTTTATTGATATAGTATAAGTGAGTTAAAAAATTAAATACAAGTCTTTGTATTTATACTTACACATTTATAAAAGATTTTATAAATTCACTTTGACAAAAGTTATAATCATAGGATGACTTAAGATGACCATCTTTTAATAAATTAAAAGTTTAAGTTTTATAAATAATTATATGTTCAAATATAATTATTTGACGTTTGAATCGTCGAAAACATTTTACGTTATCACTTAAATTGCGAACGTTTTTATTTAGAAATAGTCAATAGTTATTTTCCAAGTTAAAACGTTTGGTGTCGTAATCGTTTAAATATTTTATAACTAAAATATTTATTTAAAGTCTATAGAAAACGTAGTCACCGCTTTTGTTTAATAAATATGCTTTTATTGCTTTTGGACTTTATATATTTTTAGGAAATGTCAAGAATATTCCTTTAGGTTAGTTTCAAGTCTTAAAATATATTTTTGGTCGGTTTTGAAATAAGTCACTAAAATTGAGTTTTATCGTTGCATTAAATCCGTTTTGATCCCGGTTTTCTCTCTACGCAACGTTTCTCTATTTCGGTCACTTTGGTTTATTTAAAACATAAAAAATATGTGTTAAAAATGCGCGGGATCAGATCTGATCCGTAACAACTTTTATGAACTTTTTATAAATAAAAGTCATGTTTTATCTTATAAAAATCACAAACTTGAAACTAGTCTTTTAGGGGTTGATCAAGGTTTATAAAAATGTCTTTTTATAGTTAAAAATCTATATAATAAAGTCCAAATGATTAGTCATAAATGAGATGTTATAAATGAATTTTTACTTGATTTATAGTAAACTTATAAAATCTATTTTAAGGTTTTGGTGAATTAAATTCACCAACACATTAAAGTCTTGAGTTTTGGTGACTAGTTTTTATAAAAAAATATATTTTATAACATGTCGACTTGAGATTATTTAATAAAATTCAAGTCATTTTTAAGTCCAAAATCCATTTATTCCATGTCTTTAGGAATATTCCATTTATTAATTTTTAAACAAATTTTTGTTTATCAAAATTAAATTCATGGTTTTTGTAGGTCATCTAACTTTTCTAATGATTATGTTTTATATTTTCATGACTTACAAAGATTTCTACTAACACTTATGTGTTATGGTTAAGTCATGTGTTTATTCAAAACAAATTTAATGTTGTAAGATCATTTATTTATGTCATGAGTTAGTATAGATATCAAATAAAATAAATAATCAACTAGCAATAGCTAGGACCTTTATGTTCAACCAAGTGAACAAATCTTACTAATACTTAAAGTATTAGGACATATCAACTAACACATTAGTGTTAGGACCAAGATAAATAAATAACAAGATAATAAATTGCAAGAAATTTAATAACAAGTAATTAAATGCAAGATAACTATAAATGATCCAGGTTTTAATACACAATACTCCCAATTTGGTTTCTTTAGTGCACAACCTCACATCCTGGCTATTTTAAGCCCTAAGGAACCAAAGATGTGTTAGATCAAATCACTTGTATTATTAACCCAAGTGTTGGTTGTTTTAGAGGATTAGAGAAAGAATTTATTTCAAATTATATCAAGACTTGTTGGTGATTTTGGGTGAGTGACTAAGTATAGAAAAGTGGGAAAAAAGAGGTTAGTTTACTTACAAAAGTAAAGATGGAATGGTGGTGGTTCACGGTGGTAGTGAGGTGATCCGGTGGTGGCTAGGTGGTGGTTCAGTGGTGGCTAGTGGTGGTTCGGTGGTGACCGAAAAAAATGGGAGGGAGACAGTGGGAGTTGGAGGAAGGTAGAAAAGTGGGGAGGTGCAAGTGTTTGTGGTGATCTTGGCCTCATATTTATACTCAAAAGGGGGGTTAATTTACCCCTTGGGTAATACTCATTTGACAACTAGTAATTAGTTTTAATTTTGAATAAAGATAATCACTTAAATTAGAAGTTGGTGATATTTTATAAAAAGATGGTGATTTTTATAAAAGATGGAAGTGATTCAATAGTTTATAATTTTATAAAAGTCCATGGGGTGGTTTAAAAATAGTGGATTAGTGTTTACAAAAAGTTTGGAATTTAAACACTAATTTTAGTTTTTATGAAAACTACAAAGGTGGTGGACTTTTTATATAAAATCTTGTTGTGTTAAAATCTAAAAAAAATAACCATTTGGGCCAGGTTGGGCCTGACCGGAAACGGGCCGAAAGGGTGGACCGGATCGGGTCGGAAACTGGGCCGGACCGATGGGGCGGTTTGGTTCGCGGTTCGGTTAACGGGCCGGTTATCGGGTCGGGTTACGGGTTGGCGGGTTGAGTCAAAACTGTCAAAACGCTCGTTGGGTTACACTGAGTCATCAGGTAAATTTTCGGGTCAAACGGATAAGTTTTGAGGTTATTGGGCCTGACTGGGCCCAACGGGGTTACGGGTTCAAGTCTTGACAAAACTTTTGATTATACAAGAAATTACTTTAAATTATTGACGATCGAACAGTCAGTTCGGACACTGGGCGGAGACTATATAAAAAGTCACATTTTATATATTTTTCTTGTTGGTAAAATTCTATTAAGACGTTAATGGGTTTTCTTGATTTTTAAAACGGACAAAATAGTTGATACAAACTCGGGAATTATTTTTAGACGATTATTTATATGTCCTAGTTTAACAGATAATGATCAGATAATTAACACATAATGCGAGTATTAATGGTAATAACAAAAGTCAAAGTCAACGGGTTGACCTGGTTTTAACCGAGGTGTCACATGGTCCGAACCCTAGGTGAACTCCATGTTCGGACACTGGCGAACCCTGTCTGAACTTGAGGTTCGACCCATCGGGTTTTAGTTAGTATATATAGCTTGTCTTGTGTTTTATTCAACAACTCTTGAGTGATTTTTCTATCTGTGTACTCTGTGGTCTAATGCAAATTCTTTGTATTTACATCTCATGTCATCCTCGTTTAACATTGATTTCGATACGATTGAGTAGAAGATCATACGCTCACGCATTTTCAAGTGGTATCAGAGCATTTGGTTCAATCTACTGATCGGAAATCACTGTTTTTTGAAGTTTTGAGTCAAAAACCCAAGTTTTTCGAATGAGTATCATTTTTGAGTTCGTTTGATCTTCTCGAGTGTGCTTTTCGTGAAAATTCTTATCCTCGACTGTTTCTATTGAGTTTACTAGAATTCTTGTCGAAAATCTTATCCAAAAACTCTGAAAATCACAAAAATGGAGTCAAGAGTGTTCGATTTCGTTTGAGGTTCGGACAACTCAGAAATAACCGCTCCGAACTCCAGGTTCGGACAACGTTCAGTTGATTCTTGTTTCGGTCAAGGTTCGGGTTACGTTCTGACATATTTCGGCTGAGGTTCGTACAAGGTTCGGAACACATTCGGTTCTGTATTGGTTAGATATTTCGAAGTTGAGGTTCGAAGGAAGTTCGGTCAACCAAGTTCGGTTAAGGTTTGGACGAAGTTTGGACGTGTTTCGGAAGAGGTTCGGGTGAACAGTAACCAGAATTTACAAAATGTCTAATTTTCAAGCGTTTGCAGCTATTCAAAATTCGGTTCAAGCAACGATGCAAACTATGATGAACTATGATAATGAAATCGGAACAAGTCAGAAGTTCCCAAATTGTTAAAATTGGAAGATTATCATAGTTAGGTTAAACGATTTGAAGCGTACGTTGATACTAATGATATCGATATGTGGTTGTCATTTACTGATCAATATGTTTATCTTAAAGATGAAATCGGGGAACCAGTACTTCAAAGAAAGATGTCATCTGAACAAAAGAAAGCATATCAAGCTGAAAAGAAAGCGTATGGTACTTTGACAATGGCTTTGCCTAAAGAGTTATTACATCAATTTTCGGGTCACTACACATCAAAGAGTTTGTGGGATGCATTAGAAAAGAGATGTGAGGGAAATGACCAATATAAGAAAAGTCGACAAAAGGTTTTGAAGAAGGAATTTGGTAGTTTCAAACAATATCAAAATGAATCAATTCCAAATCTGATTGCAAGATTTGCTCACTTAATGAGTGAAATGTGCTTGGTAAGTCTTACGAAAGAAGAAGCTGATATGAAAGAAAAGATTTTGGAAGCATTACCTGAGAAATGGGAGAATTATGTGATGATGATCACTCATGACAAAGATTATCCGGGATTATGTTTTAATGATCTGATTCAAAGAATCCAAGCGAGGGATATGGAGTTAATGGTTAACAAGTCACTTCCTGCACAAGTTCAAAATCATGTTGTGTATTATGGTGATAATGATTCTACCATGAATGCTGGGAATGTTGATCGAATCCTGAATCGTTAATATAATAAACAGATAATAATAATAAAGATTACCTGTAAGCATCTGGTTGAGATTAGCAGTAGTTAGGTTGTCCATCCTGTGAGTCGCCTTGGTTCCCCTTTAGGGTGTATAGCTAATGATGGGAGAAAGAGTTCGTGAAGGGTCACGAACTAGAGAGAGAGCCGAGAGAGATGAGAGAGAGGTCGAAAGTTTTGTGGTGGTGATTAACCTTTTAATCTCTCCCTAAGGGCTCTATTTATACACCCAAGGGGAAACCCTAGTCTATCTAGAAAGGGTAATTACGTCCATCAAGTAATACCAGATAGGGTTAAATACGTAATTGATTATTTAAGATAAATGATTAAAGGACATAAATAAGATTTATATATACATATATATATACGTAATATATATATATATATATATATATAGATATATATACATTATGTCTAACATTCTCACACTTGGCCGAATGATCATTTATATGAGGTATTAGATAAGTCTGATCAGAATTTAATACTCATTTCAATTTTAAACCAAAATTGCAGCAGAAAAATACAGTCATAGAGTTGATTATCCAACTCAAGACCCCCATTAATCATACTACAATCCCAAATTTAAAATTCAACATAAATTCAGAATCAATTACCAAAGTAAGCCCTTTCCGTTGATTTATAATAAAACTGTCTATATGTCAAAAGGCATGCATAACATATTAAGAGACAAAATCAAACGTATGAGGAAAATTTATAATTAGTCATTCATATTGTGATATGCTTGGTCATTAGTAAACCTCGTCTTCATTATGAGCTCTTAGAAAGACTTATGAGGATAGACCTTAAATTATAGGATCCTTAAGCATATCATGAATGTTTTCAATACAAGAAGTTAGTTTCCTCTATTTGTTCTTAAATGAACAAAACTTGTATCGAAAATTTAATGCAGCTCCGCTCAAAACTGTTACTGTTTTAAGAAATTAGGGTAGCTGACTTTTATCACAATGAGTCTTCAATATGTCATTTATCTGGAGTTTAGGAGTCTAATGATAAATTTAGCAACAATGACTTGTTGTTATCATTTTCTTATGACTCTTCCATGATTTATTAGACAAATCTGTCCACAGACATAAGGATATACCCCTGAGTTGACTTTTAATATCTTTTGAATACAATAAAGTCAAAATTTAGAGATAGTCAACTGCTTTAAGTTTCTCACTTCTTCTATAGTTCAAATTATAGTCTTTCGTTTCTTATAGATATTGGAATCCCATTTTAGATGCTTTATAATGAACTACTAAACTTAGGAAATGATTTTAATCATTTCTAGTATTTCAGCAATGTAGGCAATATCTTAAACGGGTATAGACTTGAACATAAGATTTAATTACTTGAACCTTTATTATCAGTCTCCTAGAGTTACAGATTGAGAGTGACGTTGCATGTTGTAATCTAATGAGACTTAATTAATGTCTCGTTAGGTTAATCTTGATGTATTTTGATGCTTATTGCATAAGAAGCATCTTCAAGATTTTAATGTCAAAAATTATGCGAGAATGAGTCGCTTTGACTCATGCAACAAGACTAATATATTATTTGCCTATATATAAGGGCAAATGCAGTATTAGTTGCTCCCACTCATCTTAAGGTAGCTCCATTTATCCACTTATTCTTGATGAAGAATGATTACATTTGTAACATCATCAAAATTTAAATTCACTTATGAGTTTTGCTTACATTAACCCTTTATTTGAATATACTCATTTTAAAGACTAAGTGTTCTTTAACTTTCAGGCTTGAACCTTAAGTTTAGTTTATGAACATGTCTTTATGTTAAGTGAGTATTAAGAAAATATATTTTATAGGTCCGTTAAATGTCACTCATAATTATGAGTGAGTAATAAGGACAACGATAATCTCTCAAAGAATCATTTAGAAAATGAATTCTTAACTTGTTAATAGCCTTTAGAAAACAATCACAATTTATAACGTTTAATTTCTCCTTTCGGATTTCAGTTTAGCTATGGAAAACTAAACTTCTAACGTTATTCTGATTTAGGGAGTTAAGCTCATTATAGCTTTATTCCATCAGATGATTGATTGTTAATAATGGCTCTTAAATCAGAGATACGATTAGTAATCTTTCCAATATCCATGTAAGCTTTATTAAGGTAGGTTCATAATCATCAAAGTTAATAGGAAGCTTCATGCCTTGATGACCTACTAAGCTGGATCTAACGAGTTGAAGCAAAACATTAATAGTTTCATAGATTTCCTCTTGAGCATTTAAGTCAGGTATATTAGGAGTAACATTATTTTCTAAGTGTGTGGAAGTGGATCAGTGTTATCGCAGCGTGGTGTACAAGAGGTGTAATTAGAGTTAAATTCAGAGTTACATTTAACTTTATCTCTCCCCCCGCCTTTTGTACTTCAGGCAAGTCATGGATAAGGACTTACACTGCTCCCACTGACCTTAAGGGACAAGTCATAAATAAGGACTTGGACTACTCCCACTAATCTTAGAATTCCTTAGGGACTTGGTATGCAACATGCTTAGTGTGGAGGATTTTTAAGGTTTAATTAGATACAAGAATAAATAATCAGTTATTTGAGTGATAAATGTTGTATGCCCAGATATTTTATTCTAGGATAAGGTTCACCAATATGTTTGAGTTTTGGTAAGTTAGAACTCTAGTGGAACCTTATTTATTCCCTTAACACATGTATTTTCTTTGTTAAGTTCTCACTTATGTGATAACAAAGATTGTGAACATTTATTATCTAGTTATAAGTTATAAAGATTTCAATCCACGTAAGGACAACTAGATAAGAAGAACCAACAACTTTGAGAATTCAAGGTAAATGTGACATTGTCATAGCCATGTGAAAACTTATAACCGTCAATGTCTTACTTTAGTAATGATACTAAGTTCCAAGTGATGTTGGATCATGATAAGGTATCATAAAGTGTAATACAATAACAGTTTTTCATGGTTTATACAACTACGACATTTATTTCGTCACTTACTCTCATTATAGTTGTTTTAGGGTTTATTTCTAGTGTATTGATTGTAATAGATCTTTATAATACTAGTTTTAGTTCACTGTGTTAGTTTGAAAATGAATGGGCACAATTATCATTATTGATTATCCTTTTTAGCCAGTTGTTCCATTAAGGAATTAGAACTGGAAGCTTTCTTGTATCTTATTTTAGAAATTAGAACTATCCTCCTTATTTAAGCTATTTTATTGTATAAGGGTTAGTTATAGTGAGGTGAACAAATCTGCTTTTCTAGTTTAAGGCATTATTTATCCTTTATGCACAATGCTATAAAGCACTCATTTTCATGATGACTAATTTTAAGTAGCATTTAATTGTGCTAAGAAAGAATTCACTAAGAAATGCACTAGAAAAACCCGAAACATGTGTAAGCCCTTTAAGGGTCATGTTTTTCATTTATTATGATATGTTCACTAAATCATTAACCTAATTTACATTTTGTAAAGTGTTTGCATACATTTAAGAAGTCCTTTTGAATTTTCATTACTCACACGATGTTTAGATTAGGAAATCTGAAACATCTCCCCTGATATCCTTTGTTTAAAGGGATTTTTGATTATCATGATAGACAATTCGAATAGACTTTTACTCGCTTTTGATGTTTTGGTTGTAAAACCTCTTATGAGAGAGAGTAATTAAGAGTCTTTTGTCTTAAGAGATAATCAAGATTATTTTGATGAGAGGAAAATCTTTATCGAAACGTTTAGTGATTATATATATTTAGAGTGGATAATTTTATGGAGATTAAAGGTTAAATTAGTTCTAAAGAAGATCTAAGAGTGAGTCTAAGGGGTACTTAAAACTAAGGCACAACAATAATGCATAATGATATACGAAGATAAGGTACAATCATTAACTAAGGCATAATAATAAAGAATGCACAAATTTAAATTAAGGCGCAATAATAAGGCATTCTTATAATTGATAATAATGTGCAAATATAAAACAAAAGAAGATGTGATATAGTCCGTTATATCACCAAAATAACAGACTAGTTAGGTTCTACTTAAATGAATCGGCTTTCGCGTTGGTTACTTGCCTATCACTTAAGCATTATGAACAAGATAAGGGTATGTGCATAAAGTGATGTATCACATCAGCGTTGGCCAGAAATGACACACCATAAGCTTTATGTACAAGTTAGTTTCGCTGAATACATGTGCAACTCATCAGCGTTGGCCAGAAAAGAAACACTTGTATACGAAAGGCGAATGCTTAATTCTTAGTTGATAATCATTGCAAAAACAACGAATCAGCGTTGGCCAGAATCGAGGTTTTAAAGATGTTATCAATTTAAGCAAATAAATTAGTTTAATTTAAAATAAGTTAACTAGTATTAGAAATAATAATGACATTGATTAAGGTAGCAAATCAGCGTTGGCCAGAATTACTACATGTCAATAACTAATACAAGTTAATAAATTAATCTAATTTTATTTTAAATCAGTGATAATAAGTTTACTTGTGAGAAGAAGTTAAATGACATTATATAGGTAACAAATCAGCGTTGGCCAGAATTGGAACCTTTTTAGATGTCTATTATTAACTGTGAATAACACAAGTCAATTAGTTATCAATTTAGGCTAATAGATTAGTTTAAATTAAAATAAATTGCCTAGTATTAGAAAGGATTAGTGACATTAATTAAGGTAGCAAAACAGCGTTGGCCAGAATTACTACTTGTCATTAACTAATACAAGGTAGGGAAACTAATCTAAATTTTATTAGGTTTTGTAAAACATAAAATTTAAGGTTTTAAACAAAACAAATCTAATATCCGGTCGAAAAGGGGTTTCCGATCGTAAAGGGATACTCGATCGAAAAGCGGGTATCCGATCGGAAAGTAGTCGATCGAAAAGTAGACTTTTCGATCGGATAGAAAAGCCGGTCGAAAAACCGTATGGCCCGATCGAAAAACCGATCGAAAAGCCATATGGTCCGATCGAAGAGCAGGGACAAAGCCACATGATTCGATCGTAAAGTAAGTCGAAAAGCCACATGGCCCGATCGAAAAGTCGATCGAAAAGGGCCACATGGTCCGATCGAAAAGTAGGGATCCAAGCCACATATTTCGTCGGAAAGTAAGCTTTTCGATCGAAGAGCAGGGACAAAGCCACATGATTCGATCGAAAAGCCAATAAAAAGGCCGGTAGAAAAGCCGGTAGTAAAGCCGGTAGTAAAGCCGGTAGTAAAGCCGATAGTAAAGCCGGTAGGAAAGCCGGTAGGAAAACCGATAGGAAAGCCGGTAGAAAAGCCGATAGGAAAGCCGGTAGAAAAGCCGGTAGTAAAGCCGGTAGAAAAGCCGGTAGTAAAGCCGGTAGTAAAGCCGGTAGTATAGCCGGTAGTAAAGCCGGTAGTAAAGTCGGTAGTAAAGCCGGTAGGAAAGCCGGTAGTAAAGTGGACTTTTCTATCGGATCGAAAAGTGGACTTTTCGATCGAGAATTGGTATCTCGATCGAAAAGACAATAACCTCTCGAAATCAGTGAGGGTTTGATTTTAAAACCGATTTAATTTATTTGCTTAAAGACGAATTAGGGTTTCGAGATTTTTAGACAGAATCGAAAAACCCATATTGATTTCGAGATTAGGGTTTCTTAACGAATTCAGATTAATGATTCGATTGAGCAACATATGCTCTGATACCACATGTTGATCGAATCCTGAATCGTTAATATAATAAATAGATAATAATAATAAAGATTACCTGTAAGCATCTGGTTGAGATCAGCAGTAGTTAGGTTGTCCATCCTGTGAGTAGCCTTGGTTCCTCTTTAGGGTGTATAGCTAATGATGGGAGAAAGAGTTCGTGAAGGGTCACGAACTAGAGAGAGAGCCGAGAGAGATGAGAGAGAGGTCGAAAGTTTTGTGGTGGTGATTAACCTTTTAATCTCTCCCTAAGGGCTCTATTTATACACCCAAGGGGAAACCCTAGTCTATCTAGAAAGGGTAATTACGTCCATCAAGTAATACCAGATAGGGTTAAATACGTAATTGATTATTTAAGATAAATGATTAAAGGACATAAATAAGATTTATATATACATATATATATACGTAATATATATATATATATTTAGATATATATAAATTATGTCTGACAGGGAAATCTAATATTGTTAGTTCCGCACCTCCTACAACATTTATTGCAGGTAAATCTCAAACTCCTAGTTTTTATGCTGGTTGTACTGTTTCTGTTCCTAGTTCTTCGACTCAGAATGCTTTATCTGCTCAAACTACCGATGATTATAATGCTTTAATGTCTGCATTGGTATCTTCATATTTCGAGGTTATTACTGGTGCTGTTAGTAATGCCGAATTGACAAATGAAGATTACGATCAGATAGATTATGATCATTTAGAAGAAATGGATTTGAATTGGCAGTATGCCATGTTAGTTCGAAGAACGAATAAATTTTTCAATAGAACTGGCAAGAAAAGATTGAATCAGGATGGAAAAATTGGATTGGACAAGTTAATAGTTAAGTGTTATAAGTGTTCTGTTTATGGACATTTTGCACGAGAATGTCCAAGTTCCACAACATAAATTGAAATCTGGTCAACATGCTTATTTGGTTATTCATTCACCAAATGAAGCTCCCAAGGTTGAAGAAAAATCTGTTTCTTTTGACGAAAAGTTGTCAGAGGTGTTTTGGCATCCAGATGAATTTGCCTGGAATGCAGATTCTGAAGCAAAAATGAAACATGCTCCATTTACTATTGCTTTAACAGCTCGTCATGTTGATGATGATGTCTTAACTGCTTCTGGTTCAAGTTCCCAAATATCTTTGATTGATGAAGTTCCAGTTAAGATGGTTGAAAGTCAAAAGGTTGAGAGTTTAAAATGTCTTGAGTGTGTAAGTTTGGAAAAAGAAGAATGCAACTCTTGTGAAAGATTCTGAATTATTGTCAGGATAAATTGTAGTCCTCAAGAAAGATTTGAAAGAATTCCAGAAGACATATTATGAATTGGTTCATGTTCATGAGGATGTTTTGAAAGAAAAGAGTAAATTGGTAGAAGAATGTGAAAAAGCAAAAGCCGAAGCTTTAGATGCAACACAAGATTTTGAAAATTTGTTTGAAAAGAGTTATCCGGTTCAACAAAAGTATGAAAAAGTCAATGCTCTTGTGATTGAATCTGCTGCTATAATTGAGAAATTACAAAACAAAATTTCTATTCTTCAAGATGAAAATATTCTTTATCGAGATAAAAATGAAGTTTTGACAAAAGATGTTGAGATTTACAAGAAGAAAAGAGAAAGTGTTCTTGAAGAATTGTTTGCTGAATGTGAGATCCGAAAGTTACAAACGTATGAATATGATGATCTCAATGCAAAGTACATTAAGTCACAAAAAGAAGTGTTTGATGCTCAACAGAAAATCTCTGAATTGAAGTTGGAGATTTTGGAGTTACAAAGGCAAGTGAAGAATTACAATTTGTCACTGACATTGCTGAATTTCTTATACAAGCAGGATAGGAGTGAGGATAGTTCTGAGAAGGATGATATTCACATGGTTCCTCAACTAGTGGATTTATCTGAAATTACATCTGCTCCACTGGATCCTAAAGACGAATTACATGATTATTCAAAGTTTGCCACTCCAACAAAGAAAAAGAAGACCAAATCTGAGAAAAAGCAAAAACCTTTGGGAGAAGCTCCAAAGTTTAATTCTAAATCTATATTCTTGGAAAATGAATAGGTTTTTACTAAGGTTGTTTCAAATACTTCATATGGAACTGAAGAAGAAAAAGTTTTGGTTGAAAAGAACAAATTGAAATACATCAAAGCTAAATTCACTAGAGAAGCTAAAGGAAGAGAAGCTTCTGGTTCTGCTTCAAGTTCAACAAAGACCCAAGGTCATAAGCACAAAGGTTTGGGTTTTTAGGTTAAGGAAGTACCTGCTAAAGTAAAGAAACTAGTGAAAGTTGAGAAAGTAAAGTTCCAAAGAAATCACCTTCTTCAAAGGAAAAATCTTATTATTCTGGAAGGTCATCATCTTCAAGGAGTCCATCTCCTAGGTATGATTCCTATGATGATTTCTTTGATAATTTTGATTCTTTCTAGTTTTTAAAATTCAAAGAATTTTTCAAATATTTTTTGAGAAAGACTTTGTTATGCATGTCGTCAACCTGGACATCTTGCTGCTGATTGTCCGACGACTGCATATATCCATAACACTGCTAAATATGTGGATAACAAATGTCAGATTTTTGATGAACCATGGTCTCCAACGGTTAAATCCACTCGTAAGCCTTCTTGTTCTAAACCGAGTACGCCAGTTGATACTGATTCTAGTTCTGATCAAAAATCAAAATCTTTAAAGATATGGAAACCAAAGATTGTTTCCAAGGCCAACAATGACTATGTGGAAGACACCGGACGACCCGACGCTGTTGAATTGGGTCAATCCCAAAGCGACTAAATTTTTTATTTGATGTCGGGAGGTATTTCAAGACGACCTTTCGGTGATTGAGAAATTGCTGATTGTGAAATATCTGTGATAACTTAAATTGAATTTCAAAATCAATTTGGTTTTCAAAATGCTTAACTGCAAGTATTCGTGTTGGTTGATCAATTTCTGATTTGTTTTTCATTCCATTTCATTTTGAGGGGGAGTGTGGTTTTGCAAAAATACAAAAATAGTGTTGTTTTTCAAATAGTAAAAATGAAAATCTATAAATAGAGTTGTCATTTTTAGGGGGAAAATTTTGTAAAGACAATAACATTGAAAAATGCAAAAATCCAAAAACATTGAAAAATGAGAAATTGTATCCGACATGATTGGGAAATGATGGTATATTGGCTTACATCGACTAACTCATGGATAAAATAGATGAAAAAGCCATAAGTCCATTTGATCGATGTGTAAGGTAGGCTCGGTAAATCAGAAAGTATTCAAATGTGATATACACTAAATCTGATGCTTGACCTAGTGGACAACATCTTGATGCTATCTCAAGATATATCAAGAAAAATATTTGTGAGGAATAAAATGAGAAGTCATTGTGTATACATGTGTTCATTTTGTAAAGATTTAAGCTTGTTTGATTTTCTTTATTTTGTCAAACGATCGGACTTTCTCTGCGTATCGAAAGATCGACCTGATCGTTGTTCGTTTGACGTTCTGCTTTATTTTCTTTGGTGTTTCGTATAACTCATCGGACTTTCTCTGCGTGTACGGAAGTACCGACCTGATTGTTGTTGAGTTATACAATTTCAACTTGTTTAATTTTTTTATTTTGTTAAATCCGAGGCCTTATCTGTGTATCGAAAGATCGACCTTAAGGTAGACGATTTAACGTTCTTATTTCTTTTTGCATGTAACACAGTTGACTATATCATGAATACAAATCATTATGTGATAAATCACAAGTGAAATCACAAAAATGTGATAAGTAAAGCATATCTAAGTGTGTGTGCTAGTGTGGGGTACACTGGTCAAAGCAAATCTAATTAATACTTTAACATATCTAGATGTTATGAGTATGATTCTGTCTGAGTTTAATGTTGAACAAATTATATCTACAATCGACATGGCTTATGTTCTATAAGAATGAAAATTGAAATGTAGTTCAGCATGTTATGTTCAATATGATCTCAAGTTGTGATCTTTCTCACAAAAGACAAAAATAGTGTCTGATTCTGTATTGCATTTACTTTCCATATCAGAAAATACCAAAAAGATTTTAGGTGTGTTTTGATGTAAAGTTTCTAAAAATCAAAAAGATTTTATTTCTTATTTCTTTTCGATTGATCAACACGGTATACGAAATCAATTTCAAACTCACAATATCTTGGAGTCTCGAAGAGACGTTTTGCACCAAGCTTATTTATGTTGGCAGGTTTCTAAGTGGAAAGAGAACATCACAACTTCAAGTATTTTGAACGAAAACCCACACATTGGATGCCATGAGTCGATTGCCAATCGTTCAGGTGTTAAGTCTAACATGAACTAAATGGTACGTTTCAGAACAACATGACTCCACTGAGCTGGAATGAACCGCGTGATCCTTGGTATATGTATCCAATGGCATGGATTGGATAACATGATCTGAGATGCATGTATCCGATAATATCAGTCGAAACAACATGCCTTGAAATACATGAATTGATAACATAGACCGAACAACATGACTCGAAACTCATGTATCCGGTTATATGGACTAAATAGCATGGCTCGAAATACATGAGTCCAATAACATGAATCTAATAACATGACTAGAAATACATGCGTTCGATAACATAAATCGAATAACATGTCTCGAAATACATGAATCCAATAACATGGGCCAAATAACATAACTTGAAATATGTGAATTCAATAGTATAAATCGAACATCGTAACGTGAAATACACGAATCCAATAACATACATCAAACATCATAACTTGGAATACATGAACCCAATAGCATAAATCGAACATCATAACTAGAAATACACGAACCCATGAACATAAATCGAACACCATAAATTGAAATACGCGAACCCAATAACATAAATCGAACACCATAACTTAAAATGCGCGATCATGTCGAAATAGATGACATGAGATGAAGAATATCTTGATTCATAATGATTACTAATCACATCCACCCATAGTACCCTTCAAATGCGACCATAGATTGAGAATTCGAACGACATACACCTGGAAACAAATTAGTGAATCAACAAGCGACCAAACAAGGTTATAATGAGAAATGACTGATCCGTAATCGGAACTGCATCAAGGATATGCAACAATTTGGAGTAGAATCCAAGAATCGAATCCATAAAATGATATATATCAAATCTAAAATTAGAATCCTCGATCAATGATAGCGCACACCTAGAAAAATATTGGAATGAGACGGTAAGTATGTTTCCATAAAACTAACTATTGAGTTAATAAAGAGCCAGCTTAATGAATCTAACTGGATGGAGAACCCCAAATTTTGTTGGCTGAATACAAACGAGTTTCCCTATGATAGAAATCAAGAATGTGACTTAACGAACGAAACCAGGACGCATGAAAGGCACATGTTAAGGAGGATTAACAAAATGGACGAGATAAAACCCACGATGGAGAAATGATCGTGCGGAGGCGAACAGTTCATGAGGGTTAAGACGATAAGGTGACTGACAACTAGAGTCGTACTAGCAAATGACGATGTGAAAGTCTGTTTGGTGAATGGGAGGAAGACCCGATATGTCATTGGATGTCTCAGCTTCCCATTTCATTATGACGAGCTTCCACAATTTTAGGTCCTAAATGTATAACTCCATACGCAAGTAATTGTGGGCTTGAGCTACATACTGGTTTATCGTCGAGGATTGTCGGGACCTGAGTGTCTGGCGAGATATGAATAATTTCTTTACAACGCACAGATTCTTAATGATAACTGAAATGAAACTCTGAGGGTACACCGAGATGAGAGGAAAAAGGGTCTGAAGGTGTTAACATCGAACAAAGACGAAGTGCGATAATCAAAGAGCTAGGTCGCAAAGTAGACATAACTCAATGATTATGACGATCTAACTTTGAACGGATAAATTTTAATACCGATACGTGTATAAGGTTATCTACTCGAGAGGTCATAAAGTCATAAACTCATACACATGTAATCTTGTAAACATGTGGACTTGTGAATACATAAATTTCCAAACGGGTAGACTCCCCGACATCCATACCTAAAGGATACACGAGAAATATCAAACGAAGGCATTTAAATTGGTTATCTTGAATTTTTTAACAAAGCAGGAGGGTCATGTGTTCGTAGGTTCGTAACCCGCTAATTTGCCCACTTGTTTGCAGGTATGCATGTAATCCCGTAACCACACAACTTGTAAACTCGCGAACCCACCAACGAGAATTCACCCAACGTACAAACGATGATAAAGATGAAATAAGGAATAAATGGTTCAGAGTCCCACAAGTGACAACGCATAGCAGTGCAGCTAGATGCATAAATGACGTAGAATGGTAAGGTTTCGAACATCATTAAAAATAAGTGAAATGGATACATAGAATATCCAAGATTTTAAACGATTACAAAGCATTAACATAAAATTCATCAAACAACATCCAAGTTGAAAGCTCCAGTATAGGTTCCACGGTCAGCATTTGTCACACCCCGGTCAACGGATTGGGTGTGAGCGAGACGGAATCATAGTCGCAGATATACAGAACAACTTCTACTAAATTCAAACGTCATTTAAAACATAATACCATTCATGTTGCAGCGGAAAGTCGTGGTGAAATGATATTGTCTTATATTTGAATAAAAGTCTTAGTTTGATATTGAAATCATAAATCAGTTTATTTAAGAAATGTTGGGACTACGACTCCGGTGAAGTAGGGTCGAAAGTTATAGTGAAGCCCCATTTGCACGTCTTCCATGATAAGCTTAGATACCTGAGAAATCATGAGTTTAAAAGGTCAACGTAAAGTTGGTGAGGTTCACAGGTTTATGATTCTATGGTAAGTTTGTGAAAACAATTTACAGCATGTTGGAATAACAGTTTACGGTATACTTAAATGTTACGTTGGTTTACTGTCGTGGTTGTAAGATCCTCCCATGAACCTCAAATTCGAATACTAATGGATTACCCACTCATGGCATTCTATCCCAAGAATACCGAACATGCGAGAATAACTGACGTGTACCCCTTGACAATGTACGAAGTCAGGATTGGAGCTACCAACCTGGGCAAGCTTGTCAACCCAAATAGATCTATTCACTAGTTATCGTTTCGAGCAGAACTAATCGAATTCAATTAATAGTGGGATTCAGTTGTACTAACGTTGATAACGATAAAGTACCAGTTGTTTGGGATACAAAATGGAACATGTAGTAATACGGCTAACAGGTAAACCATAACATTAAGTAAAAAGCAGTTTATCAGTTCATGATTTCTCCCCCATAAGTGTAAAACAGTTGTAAAGAAAAGGGGCCGTGAAAACTCACATGATTCAGTGATGATGATGGATTACCGAGTGGCAACTAGCAAGTAAAGTACTAATAAAACATAAGACAATATGCATAAGGGTCCACATAATCATTTGAGTAACGAATGTTACCCAAATGATACCAGTCAAGTGTTGACGTATAATCCCGTTTGTAGCGTTTGAAAACCCGTTAGTAAATCAGTTTAAAATCAGTAAATGCTAATGTTCACGTGTGAAGGCATTTATGTACATTGAATACAAGTAATGAACATGCGATAACGTATCATGAAGATCAGTTCGATCAAGTCTTGAACATTGTGTTAAATAATAATATTTATTATTATTTTTAGGTTCGCTTGATCGATTGAATATTTAATCACGCTAAGTTATAATACATAACTAGGGTTCATAATTATTATCGAAATAATTATTCTAACCTGCCGGAATAATTTTATTAAATTATTACAAGTTAAAGATTAAATGAATTAACACAAGTAGATAAATATTAAAGGTTATCTTAATATTTAACTTATGTTTAGGAAAATTAGGGTTTTGAGTTAATATAAATATAATTATTATTAAAATAATTATATTAACAAACTAAAATGATTTTAACTCAAATTAGGGTTTTTAAAACTCATATGAATAATTATTTGTCGAAAATAATTATTTACGATTCGTTACGTCGTACGACGTTTTAAATTGTTATAAAGATTTCGTTTATTCCAAATGTTTAAAATAAACATTTGATCCGGTTAAAACGTTTTGATTATTTTGATTTATTTAAAATAATCAAGAATGTATAAAATATGTTTTTCATAATTTCTATAAGTCTTTTGATTTTATTTTTATAAAATCATCTTTATATAACTTTATTTATCAAATAAAGTTAGGGTTTAAAATTAAAGACTTTTTATAGAAAATTCCCAACATAAAATATTTTCCACTTTTTGTATAAATTCGAAGATTTTATACTTTTCAAGTCAAGTGTCATAAGAATGTTTATTTACCAGTTTTGATATAAAATATATTTATATATATTTTAATCCATTGTATTTTTATAAAATCTAAAACAAGCATGTAAGTCTTGTGTTTTTTTTGATATTATATCTTTATAAAATGTGACCATTTTATATAATAACTTCCATGATGAGATTTTATGGCCTAGATTATCAAAGTAATTTTTATAAAATTACTAACTTTATTATTTATCCATAATAATTCATTAGAAGTGTTTTAAGCCATGATTTTTATGTCCAAAATTTATGTAACACTTCTTAATGTCCAAACTAAGTTCATAATTGTCATTAGCAAATATAAATCCATTAACAAGACGATTAACATCATAAATCACAATTAGCAATTCTAGTGAATTAAATCAGACTAAGACATGATTATATATATACTTAACCATTTTATAACATATGATAACATCATCATTTAACTATGCTAACAAATATATAACCATCATAAAATCATCAAATCAATTAACTAACCATTTAACTATGAATTTAACTATAGGTTTCCATCTTTAAATAAAACACTAACATCATAGTGTTAGACATTTATAAGATGATCATAGTTGGTTAACTAGTTTTTATAACTTGAATTCTCATGGATTAAAAACATCACTTAACCTATTTTCAAACCTTACAATCTTATGGTTTAGGAAAAACAAAGAAAAGGATTAAAAAACGTAGTTAGATGTTTTGATCGTTAGAAAGCTCGGGTTTTTAATGGTTTAGTTGTCAAGACTCGGGGAATCGTTTGGGACGTTAACAACGTATTAACATATAAACGATTTCGGTTTAAAGGACTCACAAAGAGAGGGTTTAACCGGCTAAGTGACGGAAGGTGGTGGCTCGGGTGGCGGTTCACGGCAGTAGAACTTTAGCGACGCAGAAGCAGTGGCACCGTAACTAGCGGGTCAGTGGCGATGTGGGTCACGGCAGCACAGCAGCGGCCCAGTGGCAGCAACAAGGTGCACGGCAACAGCAGTGCACGGTGGTGCGTGGTTATCGGCCGAGAACAACAAAAGAAAAGGGAAAAAAGGGTGGCAGTTCAGTGGTGGCTCGCAGCTGTCCATAGCCCAGTTGCGCAGCAGCAGCAGCTCTCCGGCGACAGCAGCTCCGGCAACGGTGGTGGCGGTTGTTTTCTGTTTCTGTCCGAAAGAAAAGAGAATAGGAGAGGGTGACGATGGAAGTGGTTGTTGGTTGTTCACGGTAGGAAAGAAGAAGAGAGAAGAGGGAGGGTGGCGGATATTGGTGGTGGCGTTCGCCGGTAGCAGCAGCAGCTCAGTGGCGGAACTGCAGCAGCAGAAGTGGCGGAACTGTAGCAGCAGCGATCAGGAGGGTACAGGGGGGTGGCGGTTATTGGTTGTCAAGAAGAAGAGAGAGAGGAGTGGCGGTGATGGTTTATGGTGGTGGCTGATCACCGGAAAAAGAAAAAGAAAGGATGGTGGTGGTGGGGTGTAGCCGTGAAAAGGGGAAAGAAGGACAAAGGTGATGGTTGTTGTTGGTTTGTGGCAGAAAAAGAGAAAGGAGGAATGGGGTGTTTGGTCTTGTTTCACATAAAAGGAAAGAACAAAAGTAATTGAGGTGTTTGTCTTTGTCTTTGGTACCACTTTTCGACAGAAAAGAAACATAAAAAAAGAGAGGAGAGTGAGGGTAAGGTTGGTAAAGATTATGGTGAGAAAGAGAGTGATGTGTTCACATCATGCTCTCTCTTTTTACTAACCAACTATCTAGTAAGTTTTATATAAAAAACACACATGTAGGTGACTACTTTTTATGAACTTGTCATGTTTTTATAAAAGAAGTTCGTGTGTTGCGAAGGTTTATAAAACTTATAAATATTTGAGGTGAAATAATCCACAAGTTTTATAATTCATTCCATGTACAAAGATTATATAAGTATATGACAATTTTTTATAAAAATTAAAGGTGGTGGTCATCTTTTATAAAAATAAAAGTTGATGGGCCAATATCATTAAATTAATACGTTGGGCTTGGGATTTATATTGGGCCTAATAATTAAGGGGAAATGTATTTGGGCAGGTTTGTCGGTTATGGGCCGTAAAGATCCAAAACGGGGCGCCGGTTCGAGGCCCGGGCCCGTTGTGTATCGGTTGAGCTTACCGATCGCCACGATAAATCGGTTTATCAAGATTATGCAACGGGTTAAGGTTTCGGGATCAGTTTCATTGTTTTAGGCTTATTGGGCCTATTTGACCAAGTTGGGCCCAAGTGGGTGTTTAGTTGAGGTTTGGCTTAAGTCTTGACAACGATTTCGGTTTGTGATGTTTTTATTTCGCATAAACAATTGTTCGAGTCGGTTATAATAGTTTTTCAAAAATCAGTTATAGTTTTCAGTTTTGTACACAGGTTACGGTTTACGTTTTCAGTTTTGTCAGTTCGCAACAGTTTTAAGCTCGACCGTCCAGATTGTTTAAAACCAAATAGTTTTAAACATACGATCACTTATCAGTTTCCTGTGTCGGTTATATAAACGTTCGACACCAGTTCCGGATAAAATATAAAATACATTTTATATTTAATTTTCTTGTTATTGAAATCCCATGATTAATCCATGGAATGTCAATGCATTTTACGGGTATACGTTTCCAGTACAAACGCGGGATTAGGTTTACGTCATCAGTTAACAGTCAGACACAGTAATTAACAGTTTAAACAGTAATCAGATAAGTTTATGCACATAAATACTTAATTAAAAGTCAAAGTAAAGAGGTTTGACCTAGGTTTTCGGACGAGGTGTCACAACATTACCGTTGATGGAGTGTTAACGGTGGCTAGCAGTGGAAGCGCGAGAGAAATGCGATTCGGGGTGACATGATGATAGCCAACCATGGTAGAGACAAAAGCGGTCCGACAATCAACAAAGACACGAGTGGGCATTGGCACCACAAGTTGAAACATTTGAGACTGAACTCGATCTGACTGGTGACAGGTGCTCATGAGAGGGCCGGATCGGTGGCAGATATCCACGTGATGACCGAGAAAGCCACAATTCGTGTATTTCCATTATGGAAAGTGGGTAGTGTTGTGCCATTATGGAAAGTGGGTAGTGTTCCCAGTGCCTTTGCACAAAGAAAGATTACACGCCTTATGGCATTTGAAATAGCGAGCGGGTTTAGCAACGATGATATTGATAATATGGTTAGCTTTGAGGTCTCACTAGATTAGGCTAGAGAGAGCAGTCGTCACTTGCCAAACAATCTCTTGGGCCACCTGACGGTTGTGACGATGATTACGCCAACCTGAGAAAATGTGAGAGAAGCAATCGTGAAACAAAGAGTACGACAGGGTGATTATTCAATCTGTGGTTCATGTGAGTGAGAGACATCATACAAGACACTTTAATTGGAGTGTCACAACACGGCTGAATATAATAAATCATAGAATACCGAGAATCATAAGAGAACATAGCAAAATCACTAACACATAAATCGAGAAATTTGGTTGGAAATCCATTTAAGACACAAATGATTGAGTATAAAACTCATGTGACCGTGAAGTGGTGTGACTTAGATGATCATATATTATTGAAAACTTCCACATTAACACGCAAACCACAAAATTAAATGATTTTTGAAAAAACATACAGATGGCCCTCATTTCCCGAGTGGGAAACTACAACCGTGACTGATCAGAGTAAGATCTTAGCGATTGGCATGCTTTGGCCTAATAGGTTTCGACACTCTCATCGGGTGTGTCCCAGTTGAGCATCCGGGTCTGTCAATTCGAACTTGTACGCAACGATTTTCGTAGTTAGAGACCACGACTACCAGTGCTTTCACCCTTCCAGTTACTACACGTCAATCACTAAGGCCCCATTTCTGACGAGATCATAAAAATAGGAAATCAAATTTCCTAAATTGTACGTAAGGCACCATTACTAAGGAAAGAGGCTAGGAAGCCTCAAGTGATTTGTGTACAAGTGTGTGCTAATTGACAAGGGCAATCAATTGAAACATGCCTAATCAAGAAGCAATTATAGGACATATAAATTATATAGGTATGCAATGCATGAGGCACTCATGCAGGATACCTACCTAAGGCATAAGTCTATGTCAAGCCGGTTCTAATAACCTAGATCCCTATAGTCATGGATCTGATACCAATCTGTCACACCCCAACTGACGGCGGAATATGTCGAGGCGCGATGATTGTCCAGATGCACACAACACTAATTAAATATTACGATATTCTTAATCAACCCATTTCATAGCAATAGAATAATACATGATAATTCAATACAATTCAATGATAAATTACATATTAACTTGATTAATTTAGGTTTCACTAAGTCCACATGCATCCTAATGTGTCATCAACGCGATCAACAACATCAACAACAAAGCCTACAGCATGTACAAAATAAAGGTCAACTACGAATACTTGGTGAGTAAACATAGGTGTAGCGTACAATATAGATTTAAAGCATGCGATTCAATGTGTTAGGTGTATGTAAACAGATATGATAAACATGAAATGAATTAAAGCACATAATAAGCGATGCACTCAAGCCCTCAGCATTTAGGCTTTCAATCACAAGGCGCCTAAGCCAAGGCAGGCCAAGTGGGTTACCACACCAATAGATCTATTATTGTAACCCCGACTCAATGATTTAATGAGATGCGTTAAATCGTTACAGCGTTCAATTGTTCCATCGTTCAATAGTTTAGAGAAATAATTAACATAAGTTTAACAATACAAGTATGCACATAACAATCACATCGATCGCATTTAGTTTTAGAATTTTGCATAAAGAGTTTGCGTTCTGATAGCGTACATGTTGCACCCAAAAACAGTAAAAGAAAAGGGGCTATGAATAATCACCTGATGAGAAGGTACAATTGAAAGAAAGACACCACATTACGAGGAAGTTAAATTCGGAGGATGACCTTGATGACCAAATGAGATAGAGAATATATAATTAATAAAAATTAAGCTTCACGATTCACAGTGACACAATTGACTCGATGACTCGTTGGTGATGTGCTATAGTGATACGTACGGGGCGGATTTACCAATCATTAGGGTTGATCCTAAGTCTAATTCAAGGATGGCAATCATATTGATTTATCTAATCACATAACAAATTATACATAAGCATTTATTTTCATGCAATTCAATTAAGGTAAAAAATGGTCAAAAGTCAACCTAAAGTCAATCATGGATTCATCATACAATATAACCTAGATCTAGCATTCTAACATGATTAAACCTTAGATCTATACATCATAACATTCACTTTCATGGTAACATTCAAGATCTAACAACAATATGGTAAATTTCCATGGTGAAACCCTAGATCTAGCATCAATACTCAATTTTTATAAAGAAAACCCTAGATCTAGCATGAGATCATCATAAAAATCTCAACTTTGACAATTACATCACTAGATCTACTTTGTAGGAGCATGCATGTTGAATATCTAGTACAATAGAATCATAAAAATCTAAACTTTACATTTGAAATTATAGATCTAGCCATATGGAGCATGATTCTCATAGTTCTCATCATATAGGAGCATAAAAATCAAATCTTTGACATAGAAAACCTTAGATCTATAACATATCAATGATTCCTCATGATCTAATCCTAGATCAATAACCAAAACAACAACTTTCATGTAGATCTATACACCAAATTACATATAAATCATAGATCTATGGAGATTTCATCATAAACTCAAGTGAGATGGAAATAACATGCAAAAAGGTGGAACTTTTGATCATAAAAAACCCAAGATCTATCAATTACAACATAGATCTAAGCAAATATCACATAAAGTTCCGATATTGACAAAGAAGAAGAGAAGATTCAAGGAGCTAAACACATGGTTTTGAGAACACATATCGAAAAGGGTGAAATTAACTTGATCTTAAGCAAGAAAGCAATGATCTTGGGCCTCAAATCTTCAAAGAACTTGAACTTTAGGGTTTACAACCATTTTGGGGTGTCTGAGAGTGATTTGAGGTGAAATAAGTTGCTTAAATATGAGAAAATTAGTGTTTAACTAGAAATGGTCTCCCAAACGTATCGCCTGGGGCACCTATATGTGCCAGGCGATACGCCTAGTACATACCTGAACAATATTTTGCTACTTTCTTGATTTGCGTGCTTGGTTCTTTGTTTTTTGATGTTTTCGAGTCTTGTTTTCACCAAAATCACTCAATTAACCATCCCATCATGTTAACCATATTAAAACACAAAACAAGTATAAATATGACACGTAACACATAAGTATGCACAAACTAGGTCAAAACACACGATTTTGATCGGTGATGTGCTATAGTGATACGTACGGGGCGGATTTACCAATCATTAGGGTTGATCCTAAGTCTAATTCAAGGATGGCAATCATATTGATTTATCTAATCACATAACAAATTGTACATAAGCATTTATTTTCATGCAATTCAATTAAGGTCAAAAATGGTAAAAAGTCAACCTAAAGCCAATCATGGATTCATCATACAATATGTTAGGTTATATAACTATTTATCAAAACACGAGTACGCAGCGAAAAGAATCCTATGAATTAATCTAACTAACCGGTTTTAGAACGTGTACCTTTTAAGCTCGGCAAGACTTGATCTCTTGGAGGATTTGATACAAATCCCTCTACGATCGCACACACGACACACCAATGCTATGTGCTAGCAACCGATCACGAACTCCTCTTGATGTAGCTTGGTCGAACCACACAAGAACCGAAACCCCTAGGGTTTTCCTTGTTGCCGAAATCGAGAGAGAATAGAGAGAGATTAGGGTTTTCTTTTATCTGATAAAAGCAGCAACTAATCCTTAAACCCATAGGCTCTATTTATAGGATTAGAATACTTGATAAACAAGCAAAGGATTTGGATAATCCCTTAACCGAATTCGGCCTAAAGGCTTATCACAAAGCATCTCCCAATTGTAATCCAATTACAACTCTCTCTAATTACAACTAACACCCCTGTTAACAATTAACTGTCAGTTTTTAACGAAACCTCGTTAAATGTTCGTGATAAATATTAATTAACTATTAATTAATATTAATACATTTGGTGTCGAGACGTGTGACCCCGTAGGCCTAAATAATATCCGGACATACGCTTACTATTACATGATCATATCCCTACAGCTCCCACTTGAGCTTGCAATAGTAAAGGTAATAACATTGGTTAGCGTCTACCAACACGCCAATGCTCCCAGAAATATTTAAGTACAGTTTCTCAAAGTGTATTTAAATGGTACAGTCATTTACTATCCCTTTGTTACCGATACCGTGTTAAATATGGATATGGATCAAAGTCATTCCATACTTTAACGATTCTGTTTCTCATTCTCGCAACTAACTTAAGATTACCAAATTGCAAATCGAGACATCTCTAGATTTCATTTGGGCACGGCCATGCAAACATCTTAATTAGTCCAATGAGGGGCCCAGTGGTATCTGCTTCAGCACAAAGCTGAAGGAACAAATCCTCTTGACTACACGTGTCATGTCACATACTTCACTACACTTACTGAAAATAGCCCTTTTGTACTACCTTATTCAGGATAGTTAGACCTATATCAAGTAGGTGCAATCCATACATGCATGACCTGCTTGTATCTCAAGTCAAAGGATAAATAAAGCAACCATTTATGAATTTCACTTAATGACGCCGATCCATAAAGTGACAATTCGTTAGTGGGTCAGTCCAGTATGCATCCAATGAATACCATGTGAGTTTGGTGGGACCATCCTAACCAATCACTCAGATTTTGTCTTAGTTTAACTATATTCCCATATAGTTAATTGACAATGGACAATTTAGAATACTTGACAAGTACTCAAGGATTAAACATTCAAATATAGGACACAACTTAACCATTAAATGAAATCAAACATATCAAATACTTTATTTCATTATATAAACAAAATTTTTAACGTCCTTTATCCAAATACCGAACATCAGACATACATGATTTAACTAGCTAATTTAAGTCCCATGCCCTCGGCATGCCTTTCAAGCTTCGGCCTCGACAAAGCTTTCGTGAAAGGATCAGCTAAGTTAATATCTGTGTGAACTTTGAGTAATTTGATTTCACCTAGTTCGATCTGCTCACGAACATAGTGATATCTCCTGGCATAGTGTCTGGCGCCCTTCTGAACTCCAGGTTCTTTGGCGATGATCAATGCACCCGAGTTATCGCAGTACATATCGATCGGCAAGTTACTTGTGGGGACAATGTCTAGCACACTAATAAACTTCCTTATCCAGACAGCCTCCATTGCAGCTTCCGAAGCAGCAATGTACTCAGACTCTGTTGCAGACATAGCAACTGTGGTTTGTTTCTTGCTTTTCCAATCCACAGCGCCTCCATTCATAACGAAGACGTACCCAGACTGAGACTTCGTGTCATCTCTATCAGTCTGAAATCCAGCATCACAGTATCCGGTCACTTTGAGCTCTTGATCTGGATTTCCCCCATATACCAAAAACAAATCTCTAGTAGCCCGTAGGTACTTGAGAATGGTCTTAACAGCAGTCCAGTGATTTTCACCTGGATTCTGTTGATAACGGCTAACGATATTCTGCGCGAACGCTATATCAGGTCTAGTGCATCTCACCGCATACATTATAGAGCCTACAGCCGAAGCATAAGGGACTCTTTGCATACGCTTCACCTCATCAGGTGTAGAAGCACCTTGTTTGACCGATAGACCAAGTCCTTCCTGCATTGGTACTATACCACGCTTGGAATTCTCCATCTTGAATCGCTTCAAGATCTTATCAATATAAGCACTTTGACTTAGTCCAATCAACCGCTTAGTTCTATCTCTATAGATCTTGATTCCAAGAATGAATGCTGCTTCTCCCAAGTCTTTCATGGCAAAACACTTTCCAAGATGGGATTTTACATCTTGCAACATTGGAATGTGTTTTCCTATTATCAATATGTCATCTACATATAAGACAAGGAAAGTAACATTACTCCCACTAGCTTTGCGATATACACATGGCTCATCGGGATTCTGAACGAAACCAAACTTTTTGATTTCTTCATCAAACCGTTTATTCCAACTCCTCGATGCTTGCTTTAGTCCATAAATGGACCTTTGAAGCTTGCATACTTGGTTGGGATGTTTTGGTATCAATGAACCCTTCAGGTTGATCCATATAGACTTCTTCATCCAAGTAACCATTTAAGAAGGCAGTCTTAACATCCATTTGCCATATCTCAAAGTCATAGTACGCTGCTATGGCTAAGAGAATCCTAATAGCTCTAATGTCTGCTACTGGTGAAAAGGTCTCATCATAGTCAACGCCAAAACGTTGAGTATAACCTTTCGCCACAAGACGAGCTTTATAGGTGTGTACATTTCCATCCATGTCGGTCTTCTTCTTGAAGAGCCATTTGCTCCCAACGGTTCTTGCGTTAGGAGGAAGATCAACCAGGGTCCAAACATGGTTATCTTGCATGGATTTCATTTCCACATTCGCAGCTTCAAGCCATTTGTCAGATTCCGGATCTGATAATGCAGCTTTGAAGTTCGGAGGCTCATTGAGATCTCCTGATACGTTATCCTCGGGTTCGACTAGACCAATCCATCTATCCGGATTACGTACGACCCTTTCGGATCTACGAAGTGGAATCGCAACATCATCGACTTGAGGTTCATCTCTTTGAACATTTCCCCCCCCCAAGTTGATGATTGCTAGTTGTTTCAGAAGGTGACACATCTTCTAGTAGTTCTACAATTCTCCCACTGTTCTCTTGAGCTATAAAATTCTTTTCAAAGAATTCAGCATATCGAGCAACACGAACAGTGTTTTCGGAGGGATTATAGAAGTAGTAACCCATTGTTTCCTTTGGGTATCCCACGAAGATGCACTTAGTAGTCCTGGGTTGTAGTTTATCAGGCGTATCACGCTTCACAAGTGCCTCACATCCCCAGACTCTTAAGTAAGACAACACAGGGACTTCTCCATGCCATAATTGATATGGTGTCTTTTCAACCTTCTTGGTTGGAACCATATTTAGAACGCGTACAGCGGTTTCTAGAGCAAAATCCCAAAATGATAATGGGAGAGTTGTAAGGTTCATCATCGACCTCACCATCTCTAGTAAGGTTCGATTCCTCCTCTCAGACACTCCATTATGCTGAGGAGTATAAGGAGGAGTAAGCTGTTGGACAATTCCACACGCTTTAAGATAATCCTTAAACTCTTGGCTTAAGTATTCTCCACCACGATCCGATCGAAGGATCTTGATGGTCTTACCGAGTTGATTTTCAACTTCGTTCTTAAACTCTTTGAATGTTTCAAATACCTCATGTTTATGTTTAAGCAAGTAAACATAACCATAACGGCTCAAATCATCCGTGAAAGTTACGAAGTAGCTAGCACCTTTTCTTGACACATGTCTAAATGGGCCACATACATCGGTATGGATGAGTCCAAGTAGCTCTTTTGCCCTTTGCGGCTTGTTCGGAAAGGGTTTTCTTGTCATCTTTCCTGAGATACAGGAAACGCATTGATCAAATGATTCATCATTTGATTGTAAGATCCCTTCACGTTGAAGTCTTTCAATGCGGTTTTTGCCAACATGGGCAAGACGACAGTGCCATAGATAGGTAGAGTCCAAACTAGTTTTGGCTCGTTTGCTAACAGTGAACATTGAATTATTTGAAACACAACCACGCATATCAATTTCATAAATGCCATCACAAGGAATAGCATCAAAATAATGAACATTATTTTTAGAAACTGAAATACCGATATCATTAAAAACATTAATGTATCCTTGGTTTTTCAACAAAGAAACTGAAATAACACCTCTAGTGATAGAAGGTGCATAATGACAATTGTCTAATACAATGGATAACCCAGAAGGCAGAATTAAATGAAATTCTCCTATAGCTTCCACAGCTGCTGGCAAACCATTTCCAACGAACAACTGCAAAGCTCCAGGCTTCAGTTTCCTCCTCTTTCTAAGACCCTGTAACGAATTACAGATGTGAGTTCCACAGCCGGTGTCATACACCCATGAATCACTCTTAGAAAAGGAAAATAATTCAATTGTGAAGATACCTGAAGTACTAGTCCCACTAGTATTCTTTCTCTTCTTCATCAACTCAGCTAGGTAGGTAGGACAGTTCCTCTTCCAGTGTCCGACTTCACCACAATGGTGACAGATCTGGTCCTTAGCCTGATGCTCTTTAGGGGCCGGAGGGGTTTGCTTGGCTTTAGGGATATGGGCAACAGCCTTGCCTTTACCCTTGCCATCAATCTTGCCCTTCCCCTTTTGCGGTCGTTTAGCCTTTTGGATCTTACCCCCCTTGATCATAAGAACTTGGGGTGTTTCAGTGGCCTTTTTAGGAATCGTTTTTTCATACTCGACAAGCATAGCATGAAGCTCAGGTATAGTCTTAGTCATACTATGCATGTTGTAGTTGCGCACAAAACCCTCAAAATCCTTCGTAAGCGATTTGAGGATCATGCCAACTGCAACAGCACGATTATACCCATAATTGAGCGATTCCAATTTGTCAAAGTAGCTCTTCAACTTGAGCACATGACTACTGACCGATTTACCAGTTTCAAGCTTCAAGTCGTGGAGTTCCACAACTAGGTCGAACAATTCGACACCAGCTTGTTTTTCATACATCTTTTTCAGCTCTTTGATCATATCACAAGGTGTATGAAATTCGTATTGCTTCTGAAGATCGGGAGTCATACTCGAGATCATCATGCAAGCAACCTCATCGTATCTGCTATACTCTGCGTTGTAGAACGCTTTCTCTTGCTCAGAAGCATCAGCAGCTGGCTCGGTCGGCCAATGATGTTCAAGGACATCGGTCCTCCGTTCAACTCTAAGGACAATCCTCAGTTGACGGTACCAGTCATTGAAGTTAGATCCATTCAGCTTTTCTCTTTCAAACATTTGACGAAAAGCATGACCAACATTGTTTTGAGGAGGGTTTGTTGCCATCTACAAAACAGATTAAGTTCAAAAATCAGTATTTTCGATAATCTTTTCCTTAATAAATTTAATTACCCAATGTTTAAACATTTTAAACAATTAAGCTTATTAAGGCTAGGATCCAATTGACATGCCATCATTTCATCAGTTGATCTGCTAGAAATGATGCATTCAAATGGTAAGTGACGATCACTAATTGTATTCCAAATACAATTCCTAGATTTTATGGGACCTACAACTTGCACCAAGTGATTTGTAGTCATGTTTCATCCCATCTTTTGCCACGGGCCAGGGGTCTCACCGCCTAGCTCATTTTAAGTCGTCCAGCTAAGAACGCACAAATTGTCCACCATTGTGTACCAATGAGTGGGAATTTGCCATGCAAATGCCATTTTACCATTGTGTACCAATGAGTAAGATGACATTCACAAGTGTCATTTACAAGGTGGATGGCAAAGACTTAAATTTGGTTTGGGTCAAAACAATTTTGATTCGTGATCAAAAAGGTTATGTGTGAAGATTCATGCACTTCTTCATCACATAATGTGTTTATAAAATTCTTAGTTTGTCTTCCAAATCAAAAGAGCTCGGTAGCTCCATTTACAACACACAAAGAAGCGTAGGGGTGAGGTTTGCAACTTTTGCAATTAAAAACCTACCACTTTAGGGAAGCAGAGCGACCCGACTTATACCTCTCTTAGAGTGTGTTCAAATGGGTGAGCCGGTGTTTCTTTTGAGTTTTAGGACACAAATTTTATTTTATAAACAAAATCATATTTCAATAGATTATTTAAGCAAATTTCGATTTTCATAAACAAATTTGCAATAAACCTTTTATTATGTCACAATTATCAGATAATCACATAATCTTAGGGTTTCTAATTATCACATATAATTTTAATTTAATCCTCTTTCATTTAAGTAATAACCACGAACGATTTGCATGAAACATCATGGTTTTTACTTCTTTTTAACACTTTAAAATCTAAAGGTACAACATGTTGTTCATAACAATAACAAAAACTTGGATTTAAAATTTTAGATCACAAAAATCAAATTTTAGAGCTAAAATTAAGGGTTTCCGATTCGGCAAGAGGTTTTCGATCCATAACATGGGATTTTTCGATCGGAATCAGGGTTTCCGATCGAGAACCCCACTTTTCGATTAGGCTTTCCGATCGGAAAACGAGGGTTTCTGATCGGGTACTTTTCGATCAGGTCGTAAACAGTTTACGATTAGTGCTCGATCGGAAACAGGTTTACGATCGGGTACTTTTCGATCGAAAAGTAGGGTTTCCGGTCGGAAATCAAGGGTCTCCGCACCGGAATAGGTTTTCCGATCGGAAATCAAGGGTTTCCGATCGGATCGAGAAGTGTTTTTCGATCAGGGACTTTTCAATCGGGTCGAAAAGTCCTATTCCATCGAATTTTTTTCGTTTTTACCAATTGCGAAACCTTTTCCAATTGTAAAACACGATTTTTAAATGAATCGAAAAGCTAGAATCTTGTTTTGGTTACCCCCCTTCCAAGTTTTATTCCCGGTAATTAATTAAAATCATAGGTGGCTCGTGATACCACTGTTGGGTTATATAACTATTTATCAAAACACGAGTACGCAGCGGAAAGAATCCTATGAATTAATCTAACTAACCGGTTTTAGAACGTGTACCTTTTAAGCTCGGCAAGACTTGATCTCTTGGAGGATTTGATACAAATCCCTCTACGATCGCACACACGACACACCAATGCTATGTGCTAGCAACCGATCACGAACTCCTCTTGATGTAGCTTGGTCGAACCACACAAGAACCGAAACCCCTAGGGTTTTCCTTGTTGCCGAAATCGAGAGAGAATAGAGAGAGATTAGGGTTTTCTTTTATCTGATAAAAGCAGCAACTAATTCTTAAACCCATAGGCTCTATTTATAGGATTAGAATACTTGATAAACAAGCAAAGGATTTGGATAATCCCTTAACCGAATTCGGCCTAAAGGCTTATCACAAAGCCTCTCCCAATTGTAATCCAATTACAACTCTCTCTAATTACAACTAACACCCCTGTTAACAATTAACTGTCAGTTTTTAACGAAACCTCGTTAAATGTTCGTGATAAATATTAATTAACTATTAATTAATATTAATACATTTGGTGTCGAGACGTGTGACCCCGTAGGCCTAAATAATATCCGGACATACGCTTACTATTACATGATCATATCCCTACACAATATAACCTAGATCAAGCATTCTAACATGATTAAACCTTAGATCTATACATCATAACATTCACTTTCATGGTAACATTCAAGATCTAACAACAATATGGTAAATTTCCATGGTGAAACCCTAGATCTAGCATCAATACTCAATTTTTATAAAGAAAACCCTAGATCTAGCATGAGATCATCATAAAAATCTCAACTTTGACAATTACATCACTAGATCTACTTTGTAGGAGCATGCATGTTGAATATCTAGTACAATAGAATCATAAAAATCTAAACTTTACATTTGAAATTATAGATCTAGCCATATGGAGCATGATTCTCATAGTTCTCATCATATAGGAGCATAAAAATCAAATATTTGACATAGAAAACCTTAGATCTATAACATATCAATGATTCCTCATGATCTAATCCTAGATCAATAACCAAAACAACAACTTTCATGTAGATCTATACACCAAATTACATAAAATTATAGATCTATGGAGATTTCATCATAAACTCAAGTGAGATGGAAATAACATGCAAAAAGGTGGAACTTTTGATCATAAAAAACCCAAGATCTATCAATTACAACATAGATCTAAGCAAATATCACATAAAGTTCCGATATTGACAAAGAAGAAGAGAAGATTCAAGGAGCTAAACACATGGTTTTGAGAACACATATCGAAAAGGGTGAAATTAACTTGATCTTAAGCAAGAAAGCAATGATCTTGGGCCTCAAATCTTCAAAGAAGTTGAACTTTAGGGTTTACAACCATTTTGGGGTGTCTGAGAGTGATTTGAGGTGAAATAAGTTGCTTAAATATGAGAAAATTAGGGTTTGACTAGAAATGGTCTCCCAAACGTATCGCCTGGGGCACCTATATGTGCCAGGCGATACGCCTAGTACATACCTGAACAATATTTTGCTGCTTTCTTGATTTGCGTGCTTGGTTCTTTGTTTTTTGATGTTTTCGAGTCTTGTTTTCACCAAAATCACTCAATTAACCATCCCATCATGTTAACCATATTAAAACACAAAACAAGTATAAATATGACACGTAACACATAAGTATGCACAAATTAGGTCAAAACACGCGATTTTGATCGGTGATGTGCTATAGTGATACGTACGGGGCGGATTTACCAATCATTAGGATTGATCCTAAGTCTAATTCAAGGATGGCAATCATATTGATTTATCTAATCACATAACAAATTGTACATAAGCATTTATTTTCATGCAATTTAATTAAGGTCAAAATGGTCAAAAGTCAACCTAAAGTCAATCATGGATTCATCATACAATATAACCTAGATCTATACATCATAACATTCACTTTCATGGTAACATTCAAGATCTAACAACAATATGGTAAATTTCCATGGTGAAACCCTAGATCTAGCATCAATACTCAATTTTTATAAAGAAAACCCTAGATCTAGCATGAGATCATCATAAAAATCTCAACTTTGACAATTACATCACTAGATCTACTTTGTAGGAGCATGCATGTTGAATATCTAGTACAATAGAATCATAAAAATCTAAACTTTACATTTGAAATTATAGATCTAGCCATATGGAGCATGATTCTCATAGTTCTCATCATATAGGAGCATAAAAATCAAATCTTTGACATAGAAAACCTTAGATCTATAACATATCAATGATTCCTCATGATCTAATCCTAGATCAATAACCAAAACAACAACTTTCATGTGGATCTATACACCAAATTACATATAAATCATAGATCTATGGAGATTTCATCATAAACTCAAGTGAGATGGAAATAACATGCAAAAAGGTGGAACTTTTGATCATAAAAAACCCAAGATCTATCAATTACAACATAGATCTAAGCAAAATATCACATAAAGTTCTGATATTGACAGAGAAGAAGAGAAGATTCAAGTAGCTAAACACATGGTTTTGAGAACACATATCGAAAAGGGTGAAATTAACTTGATCTTAAGCAAGAAAGCAATGATCTTGGGCCTCAAATCTTCAAAGAACTTGAACTTTAGGGTTTACAGCCATTTTGGGGTGTCTGAGAGCGATTTGGGGTGAAATAAGTTGCTTAAATATGAAGAAATTAGGGTTTGACTAGAAATGGTCTCCCAAACGTATCGCCTGGGGTACCTATATGTGCTAGGCGATACGCCTAGTACATACCTGAACAATATTTTGCTGTTTTCTTGATTTGCGTGCTTGGTTCTTTGTTTTTTGATGTTTTCGAGTCTTGTTTTCACCAAAATCACTCAATTAACCACCCCATCATGTTAACCATATTAAAACACAAAACAAGTATAAATATGACACGTAACACATAAGTATGCACAAATTAGGTCAAAACACGCGATTTTGATCGATTTTGGTGGACGTATCGATTTTGGACAAATCACCAACGTTTCTCAACTCGATTAAGTGTGTGAGGACTCATGACATGATAATTGATTATTAGACTCATAATTATGTTGAAATTGACATATGATGACCAAATACAAGATTCCCGGTAAATGACGAACCGCGTACCAAAATCGTGTAAAAACAAAAAATTGCACTATTTTCACTTTGAGAAGTCCAACTTAATTTCCAATTGATTGCAATTAAGTATATGGTTCCGAAAAACTATTATAATTCATTTAGATCCAATGACTAGGGTATAATCATCCGAAAAGTCTTCCCGTTCTCAATAATTCGCAAATCGTTAAATCTTGAAATTTCAAAACGGGTCGTTTTCTCAATCGGGTAAATTACAAATGTTACACTTTTAGTCATAACCCTCTTTGTTGACTAGGCTGCCACATGGCGGATAACGCTCTCCAGGGGGGTTATGACTATGCACAACCTTAAAATTGTAGAAGGCTTATAATCTATCCTTTGGTAGAAGACTTACTCTAGCAAATTGGTGTTTGAAAGCTTACCCCCGACTATTTCTCTGTGTTCAAAGTAGGGTTGTTCATTGAAGCGAATATCAAATACTCGAATTAATCGAATAAACTTATTCAAATTTCAATTTTTATAGCCTGGATTTGAATTCGAATAAGCTTCGAACAGTTCTATTCGAATTCGAAATAGGAATCATATTCGAATTCGATTAAATTTAAAATTATTTCAGTAAAAAGTACAAATCTATAAAAGTAAAACTAATAAAACACCAAAGATAGATGCAAAAAAAAAAAAAACATATTTTAACATTCAAAATGGATATTAGATAAAGTTTAGCTTAACATTCAAAACATCCATATATAAAGCAATTCGCTTCATTAATTATCGTGACAGACAACTTATCATCAAAACATTAAACTTAAGAATCCCTGAAAAACACAAGATCTATGATTTTATTATACATCTAAGCAACACAATAGTTATTAAACATAATATCATTAAGTCATTTGAAAACATGATGATGATTGAGTGAATCCACATAATGCCAAATTTTTGGGGTTGAATCAGAGAATGCGTGTTTTCAAGTTGGAATATTTTAAACGACTAAATTTTTAAAGATTTAAATATGTGAAAAATGAGCAGTTGTCCATGAAAACTAATTTAATATATTTGTATAATTATTTATATGTTTTTATATACAAAAATTAATGTATATATATGAATATATAAAATTTCTAATTCGAATTTGATTCGAAATTCGATATCAGACACTGAATCGAATTGGATCTCAATTGGGAATTTCGAACCAGTGATTTTCAATCAAATTCAGTCGAATTTTGAATTTTTCGGATCCGATTAGAATACTGAACACCCCTAATTCAAAAAACACCTTGGAAAACACTAAAGGAACTTGAAGCGATTTGACGAATAGTCTTATGGGGTGGCTTAATTCCCACCAAAATAAATTAATAGATTGGGTGGAATAAACTCATAATGTCAAAGCAAGACAACAGACTAGGATTGTGGTGCCTAAGAACTACCAATTTAACTTAACTCTAAATGTATTTTAAATGGATGTCACATAAGCATGCTCATTCATACTATTTTCTCATATTTATTATCTCTCTTAATTCTCTCTCTCTCTCTCCCTCTCTTTCTCTTACCCTCTCACAACACTCTAAATGCATGCACTTGTGGAATAATTTTTTAGTCTCTCTTCTTTTTTCTCTCTCATCCACATCACCATCCATGTCACAAATACACTCTAAATATGATATATCGATGATGGTGTAAATGGTGGTGGGGATCTTTAAATAAAATTCTATATTATGGGCTAGGAGGATTCAAGCAACTTAGGGAGGATTGAGCAATAAAATTTTAAACAACCAATTAGGTCTTCCATCTAGTTCTTGGGTTGTGACCTAATAGATTTAGGTAAAAGCCTCCCTCGACTTCTTATGGAAGCTATGGGTCAACACGAGCTCTTAGAGTTTTCTTTTAAGAGTTAAGGAACCTAACTGACACGTTGTTGGAGGACATAAACTGTTTGTGTGGGTTTCAAATAGGGAAACTAGTTATGTTCAGCGCGTAAGCTCAACATAACTAAACCTGAAAATAACTAGAAAACCTAAAATCTAACTTGATTCATGGACTCAATATAACTAGTAATGTATTTATTCATTGTGGGTGTAGTCCTAAAACTAGTATTGTGAAAGTGTAATGTATTCATAATGTGATGATGTGTATTTGTTTGTTCGTATCTTGGCATAAAATTTATTCATTGTTAACATACGGGATTGGTTATTGATAACTAGAAAAGTAATCTCAGATTTCACGTTTGAATTTCTGATTTTTATATACATTTTCTTGGTCCAAAATCATGGTTGTATGATCGATCTAAATTGTAGAAATTGATGCATCTATTTTTTCGTTTGAGGATTAAACGGGGGAGTCTCTTAGGGTATGCGGGAGGGGCAACCATCTAGGGCCTAGTCTCCTTGGAGGCCCGAATATATATATTTTTAATATATTTAACATTTTTGTTTTATATAAAATAAGAAAAGAGAAAGATTTTAATATATTTGTGGTTAGGCAACTAGTTACTAGTGCCCTTTGTAGCTTATGATCTAGGGTTTGAATCTTGTTAACATTGTTTTTTCCCTTTCCACAACTAATTTTATGATTATGTTCATAGTAAACACGAGGTTGGACTAGCTGGCTAGCTGCGTATATAACATATATGTTTTAGCGATTGATTCTTGTTTACACCATTTTCCTGCATTTTTTTTCCTACGCAACTGATTTCATTAAGACATATATGAGTTTTGACTTTATATTTTAGGGGCCCATATTTTACCCGCTTAGTGTCATATGGTCCATAAGAGGACAGGGGCGACTCAAACAATTTGGGGGCCCCAACAAATATATATTTTGGGGTCTTTCGGTATATTTGAAAGTAACATTTCAAATATTTATTTTCGGCTTAGGACCAATTATAATAACTATATCAATAGTTCATAATTAGTAGAGTTAGTATTTTTTTATTCTTGTTGCATGTAAACAAATATAATTAAATTAAATTATATTTGTAGCCTTATTCGATGCAAATTTTTTTAATAAAATATTCGCAGTCAATTTCTTCTAAAAAGCTCTCTTTCAATTAACAAAATAGTTAAATCATTCAATCTATTTTGTGAAATTATGGATCTTAGATAATCTTTTATACAATTTTAGAATCCATACAATTATAGGGCCTTATGCGAATATAAAAAGGCCCTTAAAATATAAAGTCAATCTTATAATACTATAAAGAATATTATTTAAATATGATTGATGCGTAGACACAAATATGTTAAACTAAAACTAAGAAAAAAAAAAGATAAAAAGTTTTTAAAAAATAAAGAAATAAGAAAAGAGAAATGAATAAATTTAACATGGTATGTAAGATTTGAACTTGGAACCTTAAGGGTTAAACACATGCATTTAACCATCAAACCACCTAAGTCATTTGTTAATTTAATTGCAATCACATTTAAACTCATTTAATAATATATATACATATATATATTTTTTTAAAATGGGGGCTCTAAAATTTTTGAGGCCCTAAACTCTAGCTTGAGTTGCTTAACCCATTAGGCCGCCCTTGTGAGAGGGTAACATGAACTTCTTACGCTCACCTGAATGCACATTCCAGCCATGGTCATTCTCACATATGTACGTGAGCCACAATTTGATTTCCTTTTCATTTTCAACTAATCCGACTCTGATGAGTTTTTATATAGTGATAAGTTCATTTTGTACCGATAAAATAAATATGGTGTGACTGATATATAACTTTTGTTAAATCCGTATCACTAATCAATTGTTGATGCTAAAAAAAATATTTAGACAACAGCCGTTCTAAAAACGGCAGGGACAAAAAGAATCTTCCATACATGTGCTGGTCTGTTACAAAAGAAAACGGCCAATATGTTTTTTTTAATTTATTGATCTGTTACAAAATATAATTTAGAATTCGACAGTTCAATATAAAAAAATATCCTGTCACCAATTACATTAAAATAATGTAAAAATAGTGCTAACGATGACTATCAACATCTTTACAGTATAAATTTGATTCTTTCATTTATCTGAAACAATAATCGAGAATATTTCGTTTCACAATGTAGTAACCAAAATTTTAAGTGTTTATTAGTCAACAAATTTTTTTGTCTCTCTAGGTCACTGGACTTTCATTAGTCATTAGATGCATGTCCCAATCTTATATAACTATCTTAAAAATGTTAAAATTTTATAAGCCTAACTTAACAAATAAAACATATATGAATGTTAAACATATATGAATGTTGGTTAATATTTTATTTGATGATTTATCAATTCAAATTGAAGAATTATTGAAGTTGATTTTTATTTAATAATTTTCGTTTATTGGAATTACCTCCTATTTTAAATTAATTAAAAGAATTAATCACCAAATAATAATAATGAAGATTCATCATATATGTTTTTATTTATCTAGGTTATATTTATAAAATTTCAATATTTATAAAAGAAAATTAAGATTCCAACAATATTAATACTACACAAATCACACCCAATATAATTCATACTAAAAGCCGCCTAAACAAACTAGGATATGCAGTGTGTGATATCCACAACTTCATAAGATGATAGGAAGAAAATAAAACGCAACAGGGAACAAAAAATGAGCCCAACCCCAAGGAGAAAACTTCAACTTCATTCTTTGAACATATAATCACTTTGAGAAACAGCCACCCCATTCCCAAAACCATAAAGAACACCAGAAACAGACGCATACCACCATTGAAAACCTGATTATAGCCCAAAAAAATCCACTATTGCAGGCTAAAATCCATGCTTGATACCACACGTCTTGCTTGATTACATACCATTCAAACGACCATATCAATTTACTTGCAACATTCAAGGGCAACAAACATCGCCTTTGTTGCTGACCATATCAGAATCCTTGGAAACATATCGAGAGCAAAAGCATCGCCTTGTTGCTTGAACCACCACATACTAGATCCACCCAAAGCCAATCGGCCACACCCATGATCATCCCAAGGGATGAGATCAGGTGTCTGTCACTCAATTACTTTACAATTGTGACATCCGAGAATTTCAAGGTTAACTTCCGTTAGACAATCTCCGTTAGTTACATTATAAGTGTTAACTTAGTAACTAATGCTTAACCAGACCGAATACGTCCACGACCTTTGGTTGATCACCGAACCCGACCATATGTGTTATGTGTTTATTTATTTATTGTTATTATGTGCAACGTGTTTAATTAATTAATTTTGTAAATTGGCCCTTTTGGTTGCCAGCGAAACTACCGAGCGAAATTGTAGATTCGCTCGGTAGACAAACTTCCGATTTACACGAATCCGGAGTCAGTTTCGCTTGGCCAGCGAAACTGCCAGCGAAACTAGCTCCTGACCTATATATTTTATAAAACCCTAATCTTCTCATTTTACTTACATCATTTCTCAAAAACACACACACACTCTCCTGAATTCTGGTCAGCCGAGAAACACCACGAGCCGTCGTGATCTCAACCTCGAGGCATCACCCATTCGGATCCTAGATCAAACCGTGAGTCTCCAAAACCATTTTCATGCATATTCTATGTGTTTCCTTAAAAAGCATGCTTAGATCTTCATGAAATCGCGTATGCTTGTAGTATGATGCTTAGGAATGCTAGATCTATCATAAAGTCTGTAACTTTACGTGTGAAATCAAGCCATAATGAAGATTCATGCTAGTTAGGTTAACTTTGTGCTAAAAATGAGCTTTGAGGTGTTTTTGGTGATTTGATGATGAAAACTCATGTTTAAGGTGTTAAAATTGCCTCTGTGATGTTGGTAAATGTTTATGCATGCTAGATATTGAATTACATGATGTATGGAAGCTGTTAGATTGATTTTTGGTCTTAAAAACAAGTTTTTTTTAGCGACTAGCGAAACCGTGCATTCATTAGGCGAAACTATGAAGCGAAACTGTTTGAATATTCATACAGCGACTATGTAGCGAAACTATAGTGTCGCCGGTGAAACTAAGTAACGAAACTACCAAGCGAAATAACCATAGACCTTGTCCCTGAACGAAAGTTCAAACCAGTTTCGAGCGAAGCTATGCTAGCGAAACTGTGTCATCAGTTTCGAGCGAAACTAGCTAGCGAAACTGTGTCATCGGGTATTTCCTAGCGAAAGTGCTGCCCGTGCACATAGCGAAATTGTGTAGCGAAACTATGCCAAGACCAAAATCCAAACTTGTACAACTTATTTGAATGCTATGCCATGACTTACCTGATTATGCAATAATGAAACATGCTTTGATTTCTGAGTTACGTGAACCCTCGTTTATGATCAACCATCGGTGTCGTGTGTCGGTATGTCGTGTCATAGTTCCAACGTGCTATGTTATGGGCCATAGTGACGTAAGTTAAATATTAGACACAAACTAATACTTAGGACCTAAACGTGTTCTTAGGTCTTCGTTAAGCAAACAATACTTGGATTACTTAGCAAGTGTAGCAGTGCAACCAAAGGTGGGTGTCACTAACCCGTTTACTGTGAGCCCGTTTGGGACACACTGAATAACTTAATGAAAAACAATGCTGACAACCCTATGAGTGCTATGCACCTCTTTTATGAACTTGAAACCTTATGAGTGCCACGCACCTCTTTGATAAACTTAAAGTGTTTTATGGGAAACACTTGTGGAACTTAAACAAACTATTTCTGAAATTAAACTGAAAACATTTTGAGATTCATGAGAATCCGGTAAACCGTTTTAATATGGCTAGTGCAGGTTAAAGTCTAAACCACATGATATCACATGATTTCTAAGGATTGCCTTTTAACTGAAAAAGTCCTCAACTTAATTGTGCCATTAATTGTAAAGCGAGGGGATGTTGGGTAGATCTACTGGAGTTTGACAAACTCCGCCTCGTGACACTGGAGGTGCACGGAGGTACAATATCAGCCTATCTGACCGTGATCCCGAGAGGACACGGGGGAGGCAAAGTCGCGATGACGTATGTCCGCAAAACAAAATAGATGATGGCGATGCCACTACAATACTTAATAGTCAGCTTTGGTACAAACTTCCTTAGTGCATGGAACAACGGATTAGCTACCCGCGATATCGGTTGAGCACTTTAATTTTATAAAACTAGTACATACCCGATAACGCATGTTACGGACAATACTTTTACTAAAACACGCTACTATGATTTTGGACCGGTGTATTATCACTGAGCATTGCTTTTCACAAATAAATATTACATAAGTATATGTTGACACAATATGATTATGTGACCGGGCCACTGCGTGACAAGCCCACTGTGAACTCACCAACCGTTAGGTTGACACTTGCGTGGTTTAAACTTTTGCAGACCGCTGAGGAGTATCCGGAACGGGTTGGCATGGCGCATGAAGACATTTTACTTTTGTTTAAACTAAATTGGGAATTTAAAACAATGATTTTGTAAAGCACGTGGTTAGTGCTAAGACAATATTTTCCGCTGCGTATTTGAGACTTTATTTTATGATATATATTTGGACTTACTCTGATTCGTTTAGTATTTGTAATTAATGGTTGTGGTCCTGGTTTGCTCGCACCCCTTAACGGTATGAACTCCGTTAGTGGTTAATTGGGGGTGTGACAACAATAGAGCAGACCGTATCCCAACATATAATAAACCCAACACAATAACACGAAACGAAACCTCACACGCGAAGGAAACATATCACACACGAAGAAATAAATGCAACAGTTTCCTTGATCCAATAAGAACTGCAGAAAACACACACATATCAGCCCATTATCCCCATTCATAAAGAATACTCACACCAAGACTCACACCTCAATTTCCACCCCCCCCTCCCCTATTAGAGCAGACAACACACCAACAAGACACACTCACAACAAGAACAAAATCCCTGATTTGTCCCACCCAAAACCCAAATTAGCCATATATAACTCACTGACTATCCATGGGTAAGCATAGACTTTCACATGAAATCATTCCTCCTAAAAGAAAAGAAAATTTCTCAGCTTGTATAATCTTTCTAAAACCTCAACACCCAAATATAGCACCACCCAACACTCTGTGTCTTCAAGAGAATGATACATAAATCAACCAAAAATCACATCACCACTTTTGATCTTAAGAGCTTTCCACACGACAACCACCCCATACAACTTTCTTTTCTAAATTTTCAACAAACAACTTCAATTTTTTTTATTTTTCTTTTTTTTTTCTTTTTTTAACGATATGCAAGAACTGATTCAACAGGAAGAGACAATAAGCACACTAATTTGATAACTTATGTACAGGAGCAAAAACCCAGACACCCCGAAGCGAATTACACATGCGAAGCAATGAGAAAACATACACAAAGGAAATTTTTCTCTGCCCACACAAGAAATTTCAAACCTATTGATAACACAAAAGACACCACCGATCGACATCACCCAATCCCATCCCTAATACACCAAAGACTCACTCCAATACTCTCACTACACACAACTAGACCTAATCCCCCCCCCCCCCAAGGGCAAAGAAGACACACACCAAAAATGCACTCCCACCGCAATGAAATACTTTACACGCGAATGTCTTGCAGCCATTTCCTGATCCTAAATTAAGATGGATGACGTTGCAGAACTTGTGTGACGTAGAGACCCTAAATTTTGAATTCATGATAAGTATATAAGCGTAGGATCCGATACAATTATATATTTATGATGCGTTTAAAACCCAGTTACTTCTATCACACATTTTCCCAGTGTCCACACCTTGCCTCTCTATCTTCATCAGCAACTATAGGTCAAACCGATCTATGGACCATCTTTCCAAGTGTTCTTCTCCTCCCCGCACTAGGCCACACAACAATTAGTACTTATGATTTGTTTATATGGTAAATACCAAATTGCAGTAGCTAGTTGCAATCATGTATTTTCCACATTCACATACCTTAAGTCCTACCTATTATGTTCCTTGTGCATATTCATCCTTATGGGCACAAGTTATTCTGGTTGGCATCTATATTTCTTATCTCAACTTACTCTACCAAGAGTCTTAGTTTAAGTCTAGATACCGCACTTGTATCCAAATCTCTTAAACCAAGGCTCTGATACCAACTTATGACGCCCACTCCCAGACTTGGCACCAGGAGGGGTCACGCATCGGATTTACTCATGAACACGTGGCACAACAGAGATATTAAGCAGCGGAAAATTTAAAACTTTTATTTATATATAAGCCAAGTACGAGAGTAAGGGAGATAATTTACAAGATCTATCTATAATGTGACTAACTATAACTGTCTTTATATATCTATGCTAGCATGCCAAATTATAGTTTCCCCTAATAGCTTGCCCGCTCAATCTCTTATCACGAGGGCACCGCCCTTGCTTCCAGAAGTCTCACCTTCACCTGACATACATACTTTAAAACGTCAGCTTACATTGGTAAGTTCTACATTTTAAAACTTTACCTTTGTCCTGAGTTTAAAACATCTAGACCTGCGAACATTCATTAAGCATAACACATAACAACATTACATAACATTATAATCAAACACATTTCCTTAAAAACATCTATCTTATTAACCTCTACTTTCTATTACTTGTCATGACATAATCCTAACTTCCATGTACCTTTATACCCTATAGTTTCATATACTGTTTCAGATAGAGTAGTGTTGTAACCATGAAGCCGCTCTACTTAGCGCATCCAGAGCAGTGGATCCCTACATTGGAAACACTACCCTTAACTCCATCTGATATCTTATCAGAAGCCCCTCACTCAGTACTTCCAACTGTCCTAAGACCAATTTCCATCTACCTCTATACCTTCTAGTTTCAGATACTATTTTGGGTAGAGTAGTAACACTAGCCTTAACTTCTATCTGATGTCTTATCAGAAGCCCCTCACTTAGAATTGACAACCTTTCTAAGACACTTGTAACTTTTCCTTTTAAGGTGTTCTATTCATTTTATATTGAACATCTTCTAACTGCCACAATCCTACTACCTACCCCTAGTTAAATACCCAAATGACTTAGGTTTGCTAATAAACATGATAATGCATTCATATATTGCAACAAATAAACATCCCCCAATATACCATTAAAGTATATATATAGGATGTACCAACGGTGTATCCACCACACTTCCAATATACAGGGTAACAAATATTATTATGTATATATAGGATGTACCAGCAGCGTATCCACCACATAATAATATAGCAAATGCATCACCTGTTCTCAAATATATATACATACTCATTATACGTTTATTAACGATTCCTTTATCACTTGGTTATTTAGTTTCAAAGATAATAATAGCACATAACATATCATAACATAATTCATTTGCATTATTAACACGTATAAACATTTATAAGCACCTTCATAACATAACATGTATCATCTCAAAACAGTTTAACAATTTATCAGTTAAGATAGGCAATCTTTCATATAAAAGCATTTGAATGTATTTTCATAATGCAGTATGTATATCAGTCCGAAAACATTTAAAACATTAAAACATTAAAACATTTAAAAGTGAGATCGTAGAACTCACGTTATTTGTTTCCTTGCTTAACTCAGACAGAACCTCTGTTATGATCCTCGGTTAAACCTAATTGCATATCGTATGGCATTAACGTAAGGCTTTATATAATAAACACTTCCTATGTTTAATTAAACACTTCATTATCTTAATATTATCCCGTTACTAAGATTATCCATTTTATAGGTCAAAATAACCAGAGTGTCCTTATAGGTAAAAACATCCATATTTTTATAATATGAAGACGCACATTCCTATAAGTAAACACAACTCATCCCGGGATTATCCGGTGAGGTATGCCAGGTCCCAGTTGGGATTTATGTGAAAACTTCGCTTTGCCAAGATCCCCAGAGTACAGACGCTTACCCTTCCAGACCCTTCGAGTCCGCATGAACTTCTAAATATCCGAATAACTCGGTATTTTTAATACTTTATTATTTATCCATTTTGAACTCACATATACTTATTATATATATATAAACATGTTACCATATCAAAAATTAAGTCCCAATACCCCCCCCCCCCCCAGATTGTTCAATATCAATTAACCTTATTTGAAAACCCTAATTTCACGTAATTCTGATTTAATTATCAAAACTCATTATAATATGAAATAAACTTTAGGTTTTATCCATTATAACTGTTACACCCCAACCGAAGACGGAACACTAATAATGTTGTGATATTCTTAATCATCCCATTTCATCAATACATATAATCCATAATTCAATTCATGAACAATATAATAAGACACAACAAGTTAGCTCTCTTAATTAGGTCACACTAAGTCCGCATGCATCTTATGGCGTCATCAACATAAAATCATCTTCTTGCAAGAAAACCTACAACATGTACAAAATAAAGGTCAACTACGAATAGTTGGTGAGTAAAATAGGTTTGATATACTATGATAGGTTAAACATGCGATCCACGAATGATATGAACATCTTGATATGATAAACAAGTATTGATATAGTACACTAAAGTGACGTAATCCGACCCTTGACAAATAAGGCTTCCAATCACCCAACCCCAGTTACCGGTCAAGTTAGGTGGGCTACGAAACCAATAGATCTATTATTGTAATCCCGGCCTTTTTAGTGTTAATAATTGCGCCTTGAAATTGACATTGACATTCACATTGAAATAGATTCCATTCACAACAATAATAATCCACACAAGTTCAACATACTAGAACACACATAACAATCATAGAGTTCACATGAAATTTGAAAGTAATGAGATAGATATTTGAGATTAATACGGTGTACATGTTGCACCCCAAAACGAGAAAAGAAAATGGGCTATGAATACTCACCTGGTAATGGAGACACTGATGGACAATGACACCAACAAATGAAATCGCTAAACTTCGAGGATAACCTTGACAACTAGAGGATAATTGAGAATAATTGAATAAGTGAATTCACTTTCACATTGATATAATCGATTCGAAACACGTTGGTGATGATGATACGTACGTTATGTGGTTAATCCTAAACTAAGGATGTAAACATAATGTTCTAGAGATAACATACTCTTCATGGAAGTTAATTTAGGTCAACTACATAGCTATATCACAACGTGCACAATCTTTCATACAATTTCATCATGATGAACCCTAGATCTAACATTAAAATGCATACGTGTCATAGTTCTAGTCCTATTGTCATACAAAGATCAATTCTTGATGATGCATCACATAGATCTATCAATAGTAAACATCCATGGCATAGATCTAACCCGAATCCAACATAAATATGCAACCTTGATCATGAATCACATAGATCTATCAATATCTAACATGCATGACATAGATCTAACCCTAATCCATCATAAACATGCAATCTTTTATCATGAATCACATAGATCTAGCAATATCCAACATGCATGACATAGATCTAACCCTAATCCATCCTAAAAAGGCAATCTTGATCATGAATCACATAGATCTAGCAATAACCAACATGCATGACATAGTTCTAACCCTAATCCATCATTAATATGTAATCTTGATCATGAATCACATAGATCTAACAAGAATCAACGTGCATGACATAGATCTAACCGTAATCTAGCATAAAAAATGCAATCTAGATCATGAATCGCATAGATCTAGGCTTAATCTTCATGCATGGCATAGATCTAATCCTAAATCATCATAAAGTTGCAATCTTTGATCAAATAAACCATGGATCTATCAACATACATCATGTATGGCACAAATCTATTACAAATGCACGATAAAGCTCAGATCTTGGCATGTAATTTCATGGGTTTACACGAAACTTACCAAAAACCAAAAAGAAGGGATGAAATGGGGGTGAAACAAGCTTGGATCCTTGATGATTTAGCTCATAAACCAAAAAGGAATGAAGAACATATGATGATCAGCTCCTTTCAGCCGTTTTGGGGGTGTAGGGAATGAGAAGGGAGAGCATGGGGACTAAGGGGGTTTAAATAGAGGGAGATTTAGAGTTTTGCTGAAACATCAGATCTAGGCGTATCACCTAGAGCATGTATATGCTCCAAGCGATACGCTTGGAGCTCCCCGAAAGTTACCTTGCCCGATTCCTCATTTCGCATGCTTGTTTTGCCTTTTTTGATGTTTTCGAGTCTAGTTTCCACCCAAATCATCCAATTAATCATTCCATCATGTTCACCACATTAAATCTAATCAAAACAAATATAAATATGTCACATAACTCATAACGATGCACACATTAGGTCAATTTACATATTTTGGTCGGTTTTGGCGTACGTATCGATTTTTGGGTAATTCACCAACGATTTCTGACTCGATTAAGTGTGTAATGATTCGTGACATACCTAATGATTATTAGACTCCTAATCATGCCTAATATGACTTATGATACATAAATACGAGATTCCCGATAAACGACAGAGTAAAAGGCGCATATTTGCTTTGTTTTTAATTTAAGGAATCCAATTTAAATCCAATTGTTTTTAATTAAGTATTTCATTTTGAAAAATCATTATAAGTCTTTTAAAAACATCATTTGGGTTATAAGTACCCGAAAATTCTCTCGGTTCTTAATAATTCATTAATCGTTAAAACTCAGGGTTTCAAAATGGGTCGGGTTTATAATCGAAAAAGTGCAGATGTTACAGTCTCCCCTACTTTTGGGAATTTCGTTCCGAAATTAGAAGAGATTGTAATTTTTTTTAAAAAGGGCAGTTTAAAAAAAAAGGTTTTATTAATACTCCCTACATTTGATATTTGATACGAAGCATAGAGACGACATAACAGATTTCACCAAGAATGAAAATATATTCTCAGTTACTAAACCTATTACGACGGTACCGTTCCTTTCCCGACTACAAGGGTTGGGTTAGGAACAATGTTTTAAAAACCGGTTCAACCGGTCCGGTTCAACCGGTTCAACCGCCAACCGGTCATCATACCGGTTTTTTAATCCTCGGTTTTTTGGACATAACCGGACCGTTTTGAACCGGGCGGTTTTCTGGTTTTTTCCGGTTCAACCGGTTTTCTGACAATTTAAAAAAAAAAAAATTAAATTTATTGTTATTTTTTATTATTTTTTAAAGTTTAAAACTTATACATTCTTATGAAATACCTATTTGGTATTATTTTTTAGTGGATTACCATTGTATTTTAACTATTTTCGTTGTGGTGTACAAATATATGAACATTTTTATAAAAATATATATATAAATCCCCTAACCGGTTCAACCGGCCAGTCTAACCGGTCCGACCGGTCGAACCGGCCCCGGAAAGTTTTCCGGTTCAACTAAAAAACCGGTTTTTAAAACATTGGTTAGGAATGGTAACTAGAGAAAGTGATAGAACCAAACTTCAGAGACATAACCACACACATACACTATTCCCTGTCCAACTCCCATTGCAACTTAAAGATATTACCGATGCTTATATATATGGTGTACCGTAGCTAACCCACCACATATTTAATACCCGTAAGAGAGTACTTGTAAGGGTCGGTTTTATGAGGCTTATACATTAGAATAATGGGCTAGATAGTTGATATTAAATGGGCTTGGGTTGGGCCGAATCTAGGGCTTGTATGTGGAGGTTGTGTGATTCTATAAATACAACCTCCTAGATTCTTAGAAGGGGTGGGCCATTGGGAGGAGTCGAAGAGGAGACAAAGAGAGGTCGAAATTCTCTTGTGATTGTACTAGACGAGTCCAATGAACTCGTGTGCATCAATTATAGGTTTAAACGTTTTATTATTAATCGTGTTCATTCTTTAACGTTTTCATTTTTTTATCTTGAATCACTCGATTAACCGGATTCCGCACGCTTAATCGAGTACTGATATCGTGTTTGGACCGTGATTCGGGACTTACAGTACTGTTCGCCTTCGGAGAACATCCTATCCTACATACCAATCAACACAGACATCCTACACAACACCACTACCTAGAACATCACTAGCGAGGGATCATTAATTCTGAGGACACACTATAATTGATTTGAGAACCATCCCAGTGGCCACCCAAAAGTAGGAAGTACACAGTCTCCCCTACTTTTGGAACGAATCTAAGGAAACTTGAGGGACACGGTGAGTATTGGGTGCAACATATATACTAGGACAAACACCTGACATCACATAGATGCACATAGTTCATCATATTGGCACATAACACAGATTCATATAGATCTTAACAATTGATAATACAATAACGATTTGCAGAGATCGTCACATTTCATAACATAAATTTGATTCACAAATATTACCACATTTGATAACCCCACATTGAATTTACAAACACCATTCTCCATCAACTCCTAGTGCAGCTTAAAGTTATTAGCTGATGCTTATATATAGGGTGTACCACAACTAACCCACCACATCTTTAATACCTTTAAGGGAGTACTGTTCGTTTTTGGAGAACAACATATACTCAACACAACATTGACAAATTGACATCATTGATAACATTACCAACATTGATAAATTGAGATTTCTATTGATAAAATTTTGGAACTTCGGGCTTTTTACCAAGACAAAGTGTCAGGCTCTGGTGAGCTAGATGGGTAGCGACCCACATCCGGCTTACCTTACGAGGCACAATACCTGGGCCGAATTTGAATCAGCCCTCGCTAGAATCCAAGACCTATACCCACAACCAAAATCGATTGTATGATAAGCTAGCATCACACACAATCGTTGGTAGTAGCACGTACGAGTCCTTGATTTAGCAAGAGTAGAGCAAAGATCAACACTCGAACTAGCGATATATAACCGAAAGTTTCAAGCAATGAGCATAAAAGGTATTAACCAACAAAACTTCCGATACAAAAATGGAGTTGAGTACCACGAAGGAACGGAACATCCCACATTGGACACCGTAAATCGATTAGTACCTGTTTGGATATCACGACTAGCGTGAATTGAACCGTATGTTTTCGGATAATGTGGCTCCGTTGCGTGCTACGCGATACATGAAACTCGATACATGAATTAGATAATAGGATTTGATACGCATGATTCTGATGACATGATTTGGAATACATAAACCGCACAACAACATGATCTTGAAACACACATCCCGTTGGATCGAACAATATGGGAGGGAGAATAACTCGAATAACTGGGATTACCGATCACATCTACAGATAGAACCATATAATTGAGAATCTAAATGCAAGAGATATATAGGGCAAGGGGTAATTCCGCAAGGAATGGGTCAAAACTCGGCAGGAAGACGATAAGGTGACTTGCAAATGGAGTCGTACGAAGAATGAGGTCGATATGAAAGTCTATTCGGTGAATGGGAGGAAGACCCAATGTTCCTTCAGATGTCTTCGATTCCCGCTTCATTATTATGAACTTCCATGATCAGAGTCCCAGGTGTACGCACTCCATACGTAAGTAATTGTGGGCTTAATGCAGGGCATGCGTTTGAACCCACAGACTGGTTTATCGTCGAAATGGCTAGAGAAGAAGAGTTGGAGATGCTATAGTGAACAACACCGAAGCACTAAAATCAATGGGTTAGGTCGCAGAGCAGACATAACTCAATGATTATGAAGGTTTATCTCGGGTGCGTATTTTTAAAATCGGTACGTGTGTAAAGTTGTCTACTCGAGAGGTCGTAAAGTTATTAACTCATCCACATGCAATCCCGTAAGCATGCGGACTCGTAAACTCGTAAATTTTCCAAATGGGTAGGCTCACTGACACACATACTTTGAAGGTACGCAAATGAGTTCAAACCAATAACATTTGAATTGAACAAATTGAAATATTTAGAAATTCGAGTAGTCATGTGTACGTAGGTCCGTAAACTTGCCAATGTGCCCATTTGCCTCCATGTATACATGTAATCCCGTAACCATGTAACTTGTAGGATCATGAACCCATCGACGAGAACTCACCCATCGTACACAACACTAATTATATCATGAAAGAGAATGATTCGATAACCAAAGAGACGACAACATAAATTTTGAAACATAAAGCATGAAAATCAAGATCTGACAAAGTGTTAAACATCACCATAATAACCAAACAACTACTTAAGTCATAACAAAACCCAAACAATTACTAAACCCCTGAAAATCATATCCCTAATATATATGATATTCTTTCTTCTTAACCACAGAAACCAGATCTGAAAGCATATTTCCTTTCCCCAAACTAGATCTCAAGCCAACTTCCCCGATAAATCTGCTCTTTGTCGGTGAAGATAAGATGTCTACGGTGTTCCGACCTCCCAATCGCCTAAGTGCTCTCGCCGCCTCCTTCTCTCTGTGCCACCTCCTTCTCCGACCTTTCGGCACCCCCAATCGCACAAGTGTTCGAATCTCTCATCGCCGCCTCCTTCTCTCTGTGTCACCTCCTTCTCCGACCTTTCGGCGCCCCCAATCGCACAAGTGTTCGAATCTCTCACCGCCGCCTCCTTCTCCGTCATCTCAAGCATCACCGCATAGGTGTTTGAAACTTGGAGCCCGTTCAATTTTTCTAGTAAACATGGAAATGGAGCCCAAAATCAGTGGCGAAATTACATAGAACCGGGGGGGGGGGGGTCAAGCAACCCCCATCAGTTTTGTACTAGCAGTGGAACTGTGTTAAACGAAAATCTCACTGACCTCATAAATAAATATAAGTGACCCCTATATTAATAACAAAATCCAATATGCTTCAGTGGTAGCACCCCGAGTTTTCGTTGAGTAGTCCCAGGTTCGATTCCCGGTTTAACTTTTTTTTATTTGTTTTTTATTTGTCTTTTTTACTTGGAAACGGGATTTAAACAAAAAAAAACCCTAGTCTCACTCTCAGCAATCGCACAACAGGATCAGCAGCGCTCTGACCGCTCTCCGACCCTCAGCTCCGCCCCTCCGCTGACCGCCTCTGACCTCTCCGCAGGCGCCGGCGCCTCTCGGCTCTGTCTGGCTCTCCTCCTCGACTCCTCCTGTGAATCGTGATTTGTTGCAGATTTTTTGAGATAAATTTCCAACAATTTCTTGGCTTTAGTTCCAAAAAAAGGTAAGAAATCACCCAACTTTCTTGATTTCTTGCACTCCTAAGAAATTCCAACAATTAATTCCAGTTGTTGTTACTTGTTTGAGTTAATTAGGTTTTAGATGATGTTATTGTTTTGGGTTTTTTACATATTGTTTGAGTTAATTAGAATTTACATATTGTTGAACATATTACCATTGTGTTAATTTATGTCTTCCGGTGAATCAGATTTGTGTCCTTTTAATGTTAAAATTTGAGGAGGAAAAGAGAAGGAACGGAAAGAAATTTTAGCATTAGTGTTTGGAAGTTGTAATCATGGTTGTAGGAGTTGTACATTTTGGTTAGTGATTTTAGTGAATTGAGGGTTTTAAGTAGTACCCGTGTTATTTGATCATTACACCACTATTTATATCAGTATATTGGTTGTAATCCGTGTATATATTTAGTTGTACATTTTGGTAACTTGTTTAGAATTGAGGGGTTTTAACTAATAGGACCGGTGTTAACCAGTAGTAGCATCAATGATTTAGTGTGTAGTGACAAGTGTTTATATGCATATTAACGTTTTTTTGTAAGTTGTAATATATGCATATGTAGTTTTACATAAATAAATAGTAACATCAGTGTTTTAAGAATGGGGGCACCATTGCTACTTTTATGTAACACTGATGTTAAGACGTACTTTAAAAAAAAGTTTCAAAAAATGTCGGGCCAAGAACTAAATTAAAATAAAAACACAACAAGTTTAATGGTATAATTTTTATAAAAAACCGACATAAGATAAAAAAAAGTTATAGACTTTTAAAAATTGGGGGGGGGGGGGAGTTCTTGGGTAAAATGTCATTTATACCCTTCCGGGAAAAAGAATCAAACGGACAAGTGTTATGCATTTGTGGCTGGAAAATGAGTTATTGAGTTAATTATCACTATAAGAGTGGGTTAGTAATTGTTCCCTTGGTAAAATTTTCAAACATATTTAATTTCTTGCACAAAACTCATGCTGAGACACATGTAAACCCTTGGTAAAATTATCAGCACATTGTTCTTTTGATTGAATAACAAGAATTTTAACAAGACCAGAAGTAACTTTTTCCCTTAGAAAAAAATAAAACTATTTCAAAATGTTTGGTACGATGATGAGAAGTAGGATTTGCAGAAATTGAAATGGCAGCATTGTTATCACAAAAAACTTGAACAACTAATTTGATATTAACATTTAATTCTTTGAATATGGTTATAACCCACATCAATTCACACGTAGTATAACACATTGCACAATATTCAGCTTCAGTTGAAGACCGAGACACTGTACTCTGATTCTTTGACTTCCACGAAAGCAATGAATTTCCATAGAAAATACAGAAACCACTAACAGACCTCCTAGAAACTAGGGGTGAGCAAAAAGCCGAAAAAACGAACAAAAAAAAACCGAACCCGAAAAAAAGTAAAAAAAAAACCGAACAAAAAATAATGGTTCGGTTTCGGTTTCAAGTAGGGTTGTTCACGATCCGAAACGAACCGAACAGACCTTTGCTCGTGTTTGGTTCGTTTACAAACCGAACCGAACCGAGCATTTTTTCAATCGATCCAAAATCGAACGAGCGACTTTCGATCCGAGTATTTTTCGAGCGATCACCGAGCAAATTTCGAGCGTCGCAGAACAAAAAGGAAAGTGACGTGGGTGGTGATCTGACATAACACCTTCATCCATGTTTCCAATTTTAACACATTTTGTTCAATAACTAACACACTAGTCTTGTTTGTATTTTATTAGATCAGCTAACACTAATATGAACTGATATAATTATAATGAATGCACTCTTTCGTTTTTTTTTACCATTTTTCCTTTGTACATGTCCTCGATGTCTACAAAATTTGGATGTGCTTCAGAACTATTCTTTCGCTTTCCCTTTCTAGTTGCATTAACATCTTTACTTACGTTTTCCTTATTTTTTTACTTCATCAACTAACTTAAAACTCTCTTCATCACTTAATTCAACATGAGAAGTCTCGATACCATTGGATTCTTTGTGAAAAGACATTCTATATAAGAAAGAATTATACAAAGATTAATAAAAACAATGACAATGGAGGAGGCTAGAGAGAATGGAAGCTACAAAGATGATAAACTAACATATTAAACTTACATCCAAAGTCAAATATTAAGTGCAAAGAATTTTTGAAATAATGAAAAATCTTAATTCCAATCCTAATTCCTTACATAACAAAATTAAAATTGATAAAATAAATAATAAAAATATATAAAATAAATAACTAAATGTATATATATAAATTCGAGCGAGCATCGAGCGAGCGCACCTATGCTCATACTTGGTTCGTTTTACAAATCGAACCGAGCCGCTCGGTTCGTTTTTTAAGCGAGCGACAATCGAACGAGCATTTTCCGAATATTTTTCAAGCGAGTTCGAACAAGTTTCGAGTTTCGAACTTTTTGGACAGCCCTAGTTTCAAGTCTATTAAAAACCGAACCGAACCGAAATACCGAACCGTTATAAAAACCGAACTGAACCGAGGGGCAAATGTGTGAATTAACATTTTAGGAGGACACACTGTAAATCTTTAAACCCTAATTTATATTTTAAGTTAACACTTAACACTTAAGATAAAAAAGTTAGTAACCGTCTTTCCCATAATTTATATTTTAAGTTAACACTTAATAGTTTACGTCAAGATCTTTAGTGTTAAATTTTTTTAATTTAAAGTCACTTCGTATTTTGTATGGTCACACGCTTCACGTGACTAATTTTTTTTATTATTCAATAGTTATGACGGTAGTTGTTTTTCACTATTATTTATTTATCTTTTAAGATTAGACATTTAAAATTTAAAATTATATTAATAACATATTAAAAAAAACCGAAACCAAAAAAAACCAAAAAAACTGAACCGAAAAAACCGGAACCGAATGGTTTTTTTCTTAGGAACCGAAAACTTTGGTTTCGGTTCGGTTCGAGCCAAAAAACCGAACTTTAACATCCCAAATTTCATAGATATATAATATATATAGTAAATACGTGTTTAAATTATAAATACGTGAGCTTAATTGATAAATATGGTAAACTATGCATTAGATAGATTGCATGTGTTAGAAGTACGTGTTTTATTGCTAACATGATGAAATATGCATAAACGGATGAGTTAAAAGGTAAAGAAAGTAAAATATAAGATATATATGTGTTTATATGAATAACATGATGATACATGTGTGAATTGATAGATATATACGTGTAAATACGTGTGTTAATAGTTAACGAAAAAGTAAAAGGGCCAAAAGCATAATTATTGTAAAGATATAAACATATACAAGTATTATACGTGTTTATATTTATTACAAGTATTTCGAAGCTTAGAAATTAGTAAAAATATATCCTAATATGATTCGTAACATGAAATGATAAGTATTGTAAAGTTTGAGGGGCTAAAACATAAATTAGCAAATAATAAAGAAAATATACATAAATGTATATATATATATTATCGTACGAATCCCAAGCCTTAGAAACGTTAGAAAATGTTAGAAACAAGTGGGTCGACCCGCGCTTCGCCGCGGAATCGGACTATTTTAGAAAGTCGTTTAGCAAAACAATTAAAGATTCAACCACCTAAAAAAGATCAAGCTCACTATCAACATTGAAGAAACATATAAAATCTGATGATTTGAATATAAAGCAGAACATAAAATGAAATGACCTTAATCATATTTCCGGGTTCAACCTTATTGATGACATAGCTGAGAATCATCCCACCTCTCAAACCAAGCCTAAATTCTTCCTAGGACCAACAACTCCAATCATTTTTTTTTCTCATAGTAATTACCTGCCTATGACCAACAAAAAATCCAGATAAGCAACTGAATTTTCCTCCAGATCAGTTCCGATCATGATCAATAATTGTAATACAACCTAAAAGAAAAATGTTGAAAGCAAGAACAATAATTTCAACAAATGGGTCAATTAGATTATATAATAATGCAGAAAATTAAAAGGGAAAGCATACTCGCTTTCATCAAAATCATTCAGGCTCAATCTAACATCACCAATCGACTGGCCAATAAGCTTAAACCCATGTTTCTTCTCTGAAGAAGAAGACAAATGAGACCCACTTGAGAAAAAATGTTGCTTCAAAATCCATCTCAGAGCTGAGGACAACAGCTTCAAATCCATCTGCATAGCTGAGAATCAGCAACCCAAGACCCCACCCAAAACTCACACGAATAAAAAAAACACACACACAACACAAACTGAAAGCCCCACTCAAAGCGTGATGTTGTGAAAAGATACTGAAAATTAGTAGCTTAGAAGGAAAAAAGTAGCTTGTACCATATGATAATTAATCTCTAAGTGATTTGGCAAGCTGACTTAGAAGGAAAAAAGTAGCTTGTACCATATGATAACTTGATACGTAGCAAACTTATTTAATATATGACATCAATAATAGTGTTTTTTGTTATATGTAAATTGCTTACATTAGAACAGTTTCAACCCTTCACAAAATAAGATAGCAACCAGAAGCACATCATAAAGAAATGTACAGAAGAGAGCAAAGTCTAAAATTAACACATACCTTGTCATAGAAGACAATCCATGGACGCCTGCAAAAACAAAGCAAACCTACAATCAGCAAAAACTCATAAACGATTGAGTCAAACACAAAAAAAAAATGAACCATAAATAATCAAAATAAGTTTTGTTCTTAATGAATACTCACTCTGCACATTCAGCCATTTTTTCTGAGTTTAGTTCTCAACAGTCTTCAAGATCAGAGACTTCTTTTCATCCAAGTACTGCATACACACACACACACACACAAAAAAAAAATTAATGCTTTGCAAACCTCAATCAGCTGATGATAAGTCAGCTTGCCAAATCACTTACCTGGTATTACCTCATATAAAAAAAATCAGATCAGCAGGGCGTCGTTTAGCAAAACAATTAAAGATTCAACCACCTAAAAAAGATCAAGCTCACTATCAACATTGAAGAAACATATAAAATCTGATGATTTGAATATAAAACATTATAAAGCAGAACATAAAATGAAATGACCTTAATCATATTTCCGGGTTCAACCTTATTGATGACATAGCTGAGAATCATCCCACCTCTCAAACCAAACCTAAATTCTTCCTAGGACCAACAACTCCAATCATTTTTTTTTTCTCATAGTAATTACCTGCCTATGACTCCTCCAGATCAGTTCCGATCATGATCAATAATTGTAATACAACCTAAAAGAAAAATGTTAAAAGCAAGAACAATAATTTCAACAAATGGGTCAATTAGATTATATAATAATGCATAAAATTAAAAGGGAAAGCATACTCGCTTTCATCAAAATCATTCAGGCTCAATCTAACATCACCAATCGACTGGCCAATAAGCTTAAACCCATGTTTCTTCTCTGAAGAAGAAGACAAATGAGACCCACTTGAGAAAAAATGTTGCTTCAAAATCCATCTCAGAGCTGAGGACAACAGCTTCAAATCCATCTGCATAGCTGAGAATCAGCAACCCAAGACCCCACCCAAAACTCACACGAATAAAAAAAACACACACACAACACAAACTGAAAGCCCCACTCAAAGCGTGATGTTGTGAAAAGATACTGAAAATTAGTAGCTTAGAAGGAAAAAAGTAGCTTGTACCATATGATAATTAATCTCTAAGTGATTTGGCAAGCTGACTTAGAAGGAAAAAAGTAGCTTGTACCATATGATAACTTGATACGTAGCAAACTTATTTAATATATGACATCAATAATAGTGTTTTTTGTTATATGTAAATTGCTTACATTAGAACAGTTTCAACCCTTCACAAAATAAGATAGCAACCAGAAGCACATCATAAAGAAATGTACAGAAGAGAGCAAAGTCTAAAATTAACACATACCTTGTCATAGAAGACAATCCATGGACGCCTGCAAAAACAAAGCAAACCTACAATCAGCAAAAACTCATAAACGATTGAGTCAAACACAAAAAAAAAATGAACCATAAATAATCAAAATAAGTTTTGTTCTTAATGAATACTCACTCTGCACATTCAGCCATTTTTTCTGAGTTTAGTTCTCAACAGTCTTCAAGATCAGAGACTTCTTTTCATCCAAGTACTGCATACACACACACACACACGCAAAAAAAAAAATTA
>JBCNJP010000023.1:85172205-85213449 GCA_039602395.1 Deinandra increscens subsp. villosa | reverse complement strand
GTGATCTATACTCATAAATGCTAATGATTTTGTTTTTCACAGTGCCCCGTGATATCTACCTGCACGAGACTAACACTAGTGCCACAAGCGCTTGTGGTTGTACCTCAGGTGTATATATATAAGATGAATCAGCGATGTATCCACCACACCCTTGATACAACTAGAGTTGTACCATTACTAGTCTGTTGTAGGATAACATTACTATTCTAACCACAACAAAGTCAATATAATTTACGACTATCTATTACTTACTTTAAATAAACTAGTTTGGACATCCTGTGTATAATCTCATTTAATGCTTCCCTTCTTTGGGTGCAATTTCCAAGTCCTTAGGAAATTCTTTAACATATACCGCTTGCTTATCTAAGGCCGTCTCATTTTAAAAAGTTCCTTAGTCGCTAAGTCCTAACCGTCAATTTATACAAGCGAAACTACGTGATAATAAACTCATACTAACATCAAAATCATCTATCATAGAAGCAAGCATATTATTGACGGGTAATGTACCTGAAACCATATTAGGTGCAACCTTGGGCTCTGTGCCTATAATGGCAAGAGTCCTGACTCTGTTTTCCAAAGCTTCGATCGTCTTTTCAGGTTCTACATTCTTCACTAATTTAGGACAATTCAGCGTGACGTGTCCTAGTTCTCCACACTTGAAGCATTTCTTCAGCTCTGGACACTTGATGGAAATGTGGCCATCCTTCTCACATTTATAGTAACTTGATTTTCTTGCTCGACATTCTCCAAAATGATACTTATTGCAGTTGCAACACCTAGGCTTACCGCTTTCTATATCTTCTTTCTTCTTCGGAATTTCTAACTCTTCTATCCTCCTCGGACAGTCTATTCTGCTATGTCCCAAATCTCCAAATTCAAAGCACCTCTTCAGTTCTGGACACATGCGAAAGAAGTTATCATCCTATCCACAGTTATAACAACTGTTTGCTTTGCACATAGAATCCCCATGGCGACGTTTTATGCAGAATTGACACATTGGCTTTCCTTCTCTGGAAGCTCTCTTGGATTTCTTACGCCAACCGTTCTTATTTTCTTTAAAACTTCCTTCAGCCTCTTATCTCTCCCGCTTGCTATTCATCGGGAACCCATCCTCATTGGAATTTTTCTCGAGACAAGATCCACTTGTAGTAGCTTCCTTGGAAACTCTCCGTACCGTAGTCTCTTGAAGTTGATTGACAATCGATAGTAACGTGACCTTCAATGCTTCTGCCACCATTGCCGCCATAGCGGTTCTCATTTCTTCGCTGAATGGAGTTGCTCTCGTACTAGTGCTGGCACCTAGATTAAGTCTTGTAGTTTTCCTGGAACCCAGTGCTCTACTTGCATTCCCACTACGACATGACTACCTCTAGTCATCTTCCGATCCTATAATCAAATGGCTGACATTTCAGGATTTGTGTAACGTAAAGTCTCCAAATTTTGAATGCATGACAATCAGATAAGTGCAAATGTTGATATAATTATATACTTATGATGTGTTCAAAACCCAGTTTCTTTCATCACACTCGACCCTAGTGTCCATACCCTGTCTTTCTATCTTCACCTGTAAGTCCGTAACTCTAAGTCAAAACCAATCCTTGGACCATCTCCCTCGTTAATTAGATATTTCACAATAACATAACTTACTCCGCACTCGGCCACACAATAGTTAGACCCAGAGCATGTTTATGTGGCTGATACCAAATTGACAACCACCCCATACAACTTTCTTTTCTAAATTTTCAACAAACAACTTCAATTTTTTTTATTTTTCTTTTTTTTCTTTTTTTAACGATATGCAAGAACTGATTCAACAGGAAGAGACAATAAGCACACTAATTTGATAACTTATGTACAGGAGCAAAAACCCAGACACCCCGAAGCGAATTACACATGCGAAGCAATGAGAAAACACACACAAAGGAAATTTTTCTCTGCCCACACAAGAAATTTCAAACCTATTGATAACACAAAAGACACCACCGATCGACATCACCCAATCCCATCCCTAATACACCAAAGACTCACTCCAATACTCTCACTACACACAAGTAGACCTAATCCCCCCCCAAGGGCAAAGAAGACACACACCAAAAATGCACTCCCACCGCAATGAAATACTTTACACGCGAATGTCTTGCAGCCATTTCCTGATCCTAAATTAAGATGGATGACGTTGCAGAACTTGTGTGACGTAGAGACCCTAAATTTTGAATTCATGATAAGTATATAAGCGTAGGATCCGATACAATTATATATTTATGATGCGTTTAAAACCCAGTTACTTCTATCACACATTTTCCCAGTGTCCACACCTTGCCTCTCTATCTTCATCAGCAACTCTAGGTCAAACCGATCTATGGACCATCTTTCCAAGTGTTCTTCTCCTCCCCGCACTAGGCCACACAACAATTAGTACTTATGATTTGTTTATATGGTAAATACCAAATTGCAGTAGCTAGTTGCAATCATGTATTTTCCACATTCACATACCTTAAGTCCTACCTATTATGTTCCTTGTGCATATTCATCCTTATGGGCACAAGTTATTCTGGCTGGCATCTATATTTCTTATCTCAACTTACTCTACTAAGAGTCTTAGTTTAAGTCTAGATACCGCACTTGTATCCAAATCTCTTAAACCAAGGCTCTGATACCAACTTATGACGCCCACTCCCAGACTTGGCACCAGGAGGGGTCATGCATCGGATTTACTCATGAACACGTGGCACAACAGAGATATTAAGCAGCGGAAAATTTAGAACTTTTATTTATATATAAGCCAAGTACGAGAGTAAGGGAGATAATTTACAAGATCTATCTATAATGTGACTAACTATAACTGTCTTTATATATCTATGCTAGCATGCCAAATTATAGTTTCCCCTAATAGCTTGCCCGCTCAATCTCTTATCACGAGGGCACCGCCCTTGCTTCCAGAAGTCTCACCTTCACCTGACATACATACTTTAAAACGTCAGCTTACATTGGTAAGTTCTACATTTTAAAACTTTACCTTTGTCCTGAGTTTAAAACATCTAGACCTGCGAACATTCATTAAGCATAACACATAACAACATTACATAACATTATAATCAAACACATTTCCTTAAAAACATCTATCTTATTAACCTCTACTTTCTATTACTTGTCATGACATAATCCTAACTTCCATGTACCTATATACCCTATAGTTTCATATACTGTTTCAGATAGAGTAGTGTTGTAACCATGAAGCCGCTCTACTTAGCGCATTCAGAGCAGTGGATCCCTACATTGGAAACACTACCCTTAACTCCATCTGATATCTTATCAGAAGCCCCTCACTCAGTACTTCCAACTGTCCTAAGACCAATTTCCATCTACCTCTATACCTTCTAGTTTCAGATACTATTTTGGGTAGAGTAGTAACACTAGCCTTAACTTCTATCTGATGTCTTATCAGAAGCCCCTCACTTAGAATTGACAACCTTTCTAAGACACTTGTAACTTTTCCTTTTAAGGTGTTCTATTCATTTTATATTGAACATCTTCTAACTGCCACAATCTTACTACCTACCCCTAGTTAAATACCCAAATGACTTAGGTTTGCTAATAAACATGATAATGCATTCATATATTGCAACAAATAAACATCCCCCAATATACCATTAAAGTATATATATATAGGATGTACCAACGGTGTATCCACCACACTTCCAATATACAGGGTAACAAATATTATTATGCATATATAGGATGTACCAGCAGCGTATCCACCAGATAATAATATAGCAAATGCATCACCTGTTCTCAAATATATATACATACTCATTATACGTTTATTAACGATTCCTTTATCACTTGGTTATTTAGTTTCAAAGATAATAATAGCACATAACATATCATAACATAATTCATTTGCATTATTAACATGCATGACATAGATCTAACCCTAATCCATCATAAACATGCAATCTTTTATCATGAATCACATAGATCTAGCAATATCCAACATGCATGACATAGATCTAACCCTAATCCATCCTAAAAAGGCAATCTTGATCATGAATCACATAGATCTAGCAATAACCAACATGCATGACATAGTTCTAACCCTAATCCATCATTAATATGTAATCTTGATCATGAATCACATAGATCTAACAAGAATCAACGTGCATGACATAGATCTAACCGTAATCTAGCATAAAAAATGCAATCTAGATCATGAATCGCATAGATCTAGGCTTAATCTTCATGCATGGCATAGATCTAATCCTAAATCATCATAAAGTTGCAATCTTTGATCAAATAAACCATGGATCTATCAACATACATCATGTATGGCACAAATCTATTACAAATGCACGATAAAGCTCAGATCTTGGCATGTAATTTCATGGGTTTACACGAAACTTACCAAAAACCAAAAAGAAGGGATGAAATGGGGGTGAAACAAGCTTGGATCCTTGATGATTTAGCTCATAAACCAAAAAGGAATGAAGAACATATGATGATCAGCTCCTTTCAGCCGTTTTGGGGGTGTAGGGAATGAGAAGGGAGAGCATGGGGACTAAGGGGGTTTAAATAGAGGGAGATTTAGAGTTTTGCTGAAACATCAGATCTAGGCGTATCACCTAGAGCATGTATATGCTCCAAGCGATACGCTTGGAGCTCCCCGAAAGTTACCTTGCCCGATTCCTCATTTCGCATGCTTGTTTTGCCTTTTTTGATGTTTTCGAGTCTAGTTTCCACCCAAATCATCCAATTAATCATTCCATCATGTTCACCACATTAAATCTAATCAAAACAAATATAAATATGTCACATAACTCATAACGATGCACACATTAGGTCAATTTACATATTTTGGTCGGTTTTGGCGTACGTATCGATTTTTGGGTAATTCACCAACGATTTCTGACTCGATTAAGTGTGTAATGATTCGTGACATACCTAATGATTATTAGACTCCTAATCATGCCTAATATGACTTATGATACATAAATACGAGATTCCCGATAAACGACAGAGTAAAAGGCGCATATTTGCTTTGTTTTTAATTTAAGGAATCCAATTGTTTTTAATTAAGTATTTCATTTTGAAAAATCATTATAAGTCTTTTAAAAACATCATTTGGGTTATAAGTACCCGAAAATTCTCTCGGTTCTTAATAATTCATTAATCGTTAAAACTCAGGGTTTCAAAATGGGTCGGGTTTATAATCGAAAAAGTGCAGATGTTACAGTCTCCCCTACTTTTGGGAATTTCGTTCCGAAATTAGAAGAGATTGTAATTTTTTTAAAAAGGGCAGTTTAAAAAAAAGGTTTTATTAATACTCCCTACATTTGATATTTGATACGAAGCATAGAGACGACATAACAGATTTCACCAAGAATGAAAATATATTCTCAGTTACTAAACCTATTACGACGGTACCGTTCCTTTCCCGACTACAAGGGTTGGGTTAGGAACAATGTTTTAAAAACCGGTTCAACCGGTCCGGTTCAACCGGTTCAACCGGTTCAACCGCCAACCGGTCATCATACCGGTTTTTTAATCCTCGGTTTTTTGGACATAACCGGACCGTTTTGAACCGGGCGGTTTTCTGGTTTTTTCCGGTTCAACCGGTTTTCTGACAATTTAAAAAAAAAAAATTAAATTTATTGTTATTTTTTATTATTTTTTAAAGTTTAAAACTTATATATTCTTATGAAATACCTATTTGGTATTATTTTTTAGTGGATTATCATTGTATTTTAACTATTTTCGTTGTGGTGTACAAATATATGAACATTTTTATAAAAATATATATATAAATCCCCTAACCGGTTCAACCGGCCGGTCTAACCGGTCCGACCGGTCGAACCGGCCCCGGAAAGTTTTCCGGTTCAACTAAAAAACCGGTTTTTAAAACATTGGTTAGGAATGGTAACTAGAGAAAGTGATAGAACCAAACTTCAGAGACATAACCACACACATACACTATTCCCTGTCCAACTCCCATTGCAACTTAAAGATATTACCGATGCTTATATATATGGTGTACCGTAGCTAACCCACCACATATTTAATACCCGTAAGAGAGTACTTGTAAGGGTCGGTTTTATGAGGCTTATACATTAGAATAATGGGCTAGATAGTTGATATTAAATGGGCTTGGGTTGGGCCGAATCTAGGGCTTGTATGTGGAGGTTGTGTGATTCTATAAATACAACCTCCTAGATTCTTAGAAGGGGTGGGCCATTGGGAGGAGTCAAGAGGAGACAAAGAGAGGTCGAAATTCTCTTGTGATTGTACTAGACGAGTCCATTGAACTCGTGTGCATCAATTATAGGTTTAAACGTTTTATTATTAATCGTGTTCATTCTTTAACGTTTTCATTTTTTATCTTGAATCACTCGATTAACCGGATTCCGCACGCTTAATCGAGTATTGATATCGTGTTTGGACCGTGATTCGGGACTTACAGTACTGTTCGCCTTCGGAGAACATCCTATCCTACATACCAATCAACACAGACATCCTACACAACACCACTACCTAGAACATCACTAGCGAGGGATCATTAATTCTGAGGACACACTATAATTGATTTGAGAACCATCCCAGTGGCCACCCAAAAGTAGGAAGTACACAGTCTCCCCTACTTTTGGAACGAATCTAAGGAAACTTGAGGGACACGGTGAGTATTGGGTGCAACATATATACTAAGACAAAAACCTGACATCACATAGATGCACATAGTTCATCATATTGGCACATAACACAGATTCATATAGATCTTAACAATTGATAATACAATAACGATTTGCAGAGATCGTCACATTTCATAACATAAATTTGATTCACAAATATTACCACATTTGATAACCCCACATTGAATTTACAAACACCATTCTCCATCAACTCCTAGTGCAGCTTAAAGTTATTACTGATGCTTATATATAGGGTGTACCACAACTAACCCACCACATCTTTAATACCTTTAAGGGAGTACTGTTCGTTTTTGGAGAACAACATATACTCAACACAACATTGACAAATTGACATCATTGATAACATTACCAACATTGATAAATTGAGATTTCTATTGATAAAATTTTGGAACTTCGGGCTTTTTACCAAGACAAAGTGTCAGGCTCTGGTGAGCTAGATGGGTAGCGACCCACATCCGGCTTACCTTACGAGGCACAATACCTGGGCCGAATTTGAATCAGCCCTCGCTAGAATCCAAGACCTATACCCACAACCAAAATAGATTGTATGATAAGCTAGCATCACACACAATCGTTGGTAGTAGCACGTACGAGTCCTTGATTTAGCAAGAGTAGAGCAAAGATCAACACTCGAACTAGCGATATATAACCGAAAGTTTCAAGCAATGAGAATAAAAGGTATTAACCAACAAAACTTCCGATACAAAAATGGAGTTGAGTACCACGAAGGAACGGAACATCCCACATTGGACACCGTAAATCGATTAGTACCTGTTTGGATATCACGACTAGCGTGAATTGAACCGTATGTTTTCGGATAATGTGGCTTCGTTGCGTGCTACGCGATACATGAAACTCGATACATGAATTAGATAATAGGATTTGATACGCATGATTCTGATGACATGATTTGGAATACATAAACCGCACAACAACATGATCTTGAAACACACATCCCGTTGGATCGAACAATATGGGAGGGAGAATAACTCGAATAACTGGGATTACCGATCACATCTACAGATAGAACCATATACTTAAGAATCTAAATGCAAGAGATATATAGGGCAAGGGGTAATTCCGCAAGGAATGGGTCAAAACTCGGCAGGAAGACGATAAGGTGACTTGCAAATGGAGTCGTACGAAGAATGAGGTCGATATGAAAGTCTATTCGGTGAATGGGAGGAAGACCCAATGTTCCTTCAGATGTCTTCGATTCCCGCTTCATTATTATGAACTTCCATGATCAGAGTCCCAGGTGTACGCACTCCATACGTAAGTAATTGTGGGCTTAATGCAGGGCATGCGTTTGAACCCACAGACTGGTTTATCGTCGAAATGGCTAGAGAAGAAGAGTTGGAGATGCTATAGTGAACAACACTGAAGCACTAAAATCAATGGGTTAGGTCGCAGAGCAGACATAACTCAATGATTATGAAGGTTTATCTCAGGTGCGTATTTTTAAAATCGGTACGTGTGTAAAGTTGTCTACTCGAGAGGTCGTAAAGTTATTAACTCATCCACATGCAATCCCGTAAGCATGCGGACTCGTAAACTCGTAAATTTTCCAAATGGGTAGGCTCACTGACACACATACTTTGAAGGTACGCAAATGAGTTCAAACCAATAACATTTGAATTGAACAAATTGAAATATTTAGAAATTCGAGTAGTCATGTGTACGTAGGTCCGTAAACTTGCCAATGTGCCCATTTGCCTCCATGTATACATGTAATCCCGTAACCATGTAACTTGTAGGATCATGAACCCATCGACGAGAACTCACCCATCGTACACAACACTAATTATATCATGAAAGAGAATGATTCGATAACCAAAGAGATGACAACATAAATTTTGAAACATAAAGCATGAAAATCAAGATCTGACAAAGTGTTAAACATCACCATAATAACCAAACAACTACTTAAGTCATAACAAAACCCAAACAATTACTAAACCCCTAAAAATCATATCCCTAATATATATGATATTCTTTCTTCTTAACCACAGAAACCAGATCTGAAAGCATATTTCCTTTCCCCAAACTAGATCTCAAGCCAACTTCCCCGATAAATCTGCTCTTTGTCGGTGAAGATAAGATGTCTACGGTGTTCCGACCTCCCAATCGCCTAAGTGCTCTCGCCGCCTCCTTCTCTCTGTGCCACATCCTTCTCCGACCTTTCGGCACCCCCAATCGCACAAGTGTTCGAATCTCTCATCGCCGCCTCCTTCTCTCTGTGTCACCTCCTTCTCCGACCTTTCGGCGCCCCCAATCGCACAAGTGTTCGAATCTCTCACCGCCGCCTCCTTCTCCGTCATCTCAAGCATCACCGCATAGGTGTTTGAAACTTGGAGCCCGTTCAATTTTTCTAGTAAACATGGAAATGGAGCCCAAAATCAGTGGCGAAATTACATAGAACCGGGGGGGGGTCAAGCAACCCCCATCAGTTTTGTACTAGCAGTGGAACTGTGTTAAACGAAAATCTCACTGACCTCATAAATAAATATAAGTGACCCCTATATTAATAACAAAATCCAATATGCTTCAGTGGTAGCACCCCGAGTTTTCGTTGAGTAGTCCCAGGTTCGATTCCCGGTTTAACTTTTTTTTTTATTTGTTTTTTATTTGTCTTTTTTACTTGGAAACGGGATTTAAACAAAAAAAAACCCTAGTCTCACTCTCAGCAATCGCACAACAGGATCAGCAGCGCTCTGACCGCTCTCCGACCCTCAGCTCCGCCTCCGCTGCCGCCTCTGACCTCCCGCAGGCGCCGGCGCCTCTCGGCTCTGTCTGGCTCTCCTCCTCGACTCCTCCTGTGAATCGTGATTTGTTGCAGATTTTTTGAGATAAATTTCCAACAATTTCTTGGCTTTAGTTCCAAAAAAAGGTAAGAAATCACCCAACTTTCTTGATTTCTTGCACTCCTAAGAAATTCCAACAATTAATTCCAGTTGTTGTTACTTGTTTGAGTTAATTAGGTTTTAGATGATGTTATTGTTTTGGGTTTTTTACATATTGTTTGAGTTAATTAGAATTTACATATTGTTGAACATATTACCATTGTGTTAATTTATGTCTTCCGGTGAATCAGATTTGTGTCCTTTTAATGTTAAAATTTGAGGAGGAAAAGAGAAGGAACGGAAAGAAATTTTAGCATTAGTGTTTGGAAGTTGTAATCATGGTTGTAGGAGTTGTACATTTTGGTTAGTGGTTTTAGTGAATTGAGGGTTTTAAGTAGTACCCGTGTTATTTGATCATTACACCACTATTTATATCAGTATATTGGTTGTAATCCGTGTATATATTTAGTTGTACATTTTGGTAACTTGTTTAGAATTGAGGGGTTTTAACTAATAGGACCGGTGTTAACCAGTAGTAGCATCAATGATTTAGTGTGTAGTGACAAGTGTTTATATGCATATTAACGTTTTTTTGTAAGTTGTAATATATGCATATGTAGTTTTACATAAATAAATAGTAACATCAGTGTTTTAAGAATGGGGGCACCATTGCTACTTTTATGTAACACTGATGTTAAGACGTACTTTAAAAAAAAGTTTCAAAAAATGTCGGCCCAAGAACTAAATTAAAATAAAAACACAACAAGTTTAATGGTATAATTTTTATAAAAAATCGACATAAGATAAAAAAAAGTTATAGACTTTTAAAAATTGGGGGGGGGGAGTTCTTGGGTAAAATGTCATTTATACCCTTCCGGGAAAAAGAATCAAACGGACAAGTGTTATGCATTTGTGGCTGGAAAATGAGTTATTGAGTTAATTATCACTATAAGAGTGGGTTAGTAATTGTTCCCTTGGTAAAATTTTCAAACATATTTAATTTCTTGCACAAAACTCATGCTGAGACACATGTAAACCCTTGGTAAAATTATCAGCACATTGTTCTTTTGATTGAATAACAAGAATTTTAACAAGACCAGAAGTAACTTTTTCCCTTAGAATAAAAAAAAACTATTTCAAAATGTTTGGTACGTTGATGAGAAGTAGGATTTGCAGAAATTGAAATGGCAGCATTGTTATCACAAAAAACTTGAACAACTAATTTGATATTAACATTTAATTCTTTGAATATGGTTATAACCCACATCAATTCACACGTAGTATAACACATTGCACAATATTCAGCTTCAGTTGAAGACCGAGACACTGTACTCTGATTCTTTGACTTCCACGAAAGCAATGAATTTCCATAGAAAATACAGAAACCACTAACAGACCTCCTAGAAACTAGGGGTGAGCAAAAAGCCGAAAAAACAAACAAAAAAAAACCGAACCCGAAAAAAAGTAAAAAAAAAACCGAACAAAAAATAATGGTTCGGTTTCGGTTTCAAGTAGGGTTGTTCACGATCCGAAACGAACCGAACAGACCTTTGCTCGTGTTTGGTTCGTTTACAAACCGAACCGAACCGAGCATTTTTTCAATCGATCCAAAATCGAACGAGCGACTTTCGATCCGAGTATTTTTCGAGCGATCACCGAGCAAATTTCGAGCGTCGCAGAACAAAAAGGAAAGTGACGTGGGTGGTGATCTGACATAACACCTTCATCCATGTTTCCAATTTTAACACATTTTGTTCAATAACTAACACACTAGTCTTGTTTGTATTTTATTAGATCAGCTAACACTAATATGAACTGATATAATTATAATGAATGCACTCTTTCGTTTTTTTTTACCATTTTTCCTTTGTACATGTCCTCGATGTCTACAAAATTTGGATGTGCTTCAGAACTATTCTTTCGCTTTCCCTTTCTAGTTGCATTAACATCTTTACATACGTTTTCCTTATTTTTTTACTTCATCAACTAACTTAAAACTCTCTTCATCACTTAATTCAACATGAGAAGTCTCGATACCATTGGATTCTTTGTGAAAAGACATTCTATATAAGAAAGAATTATACAAAGATTAATAAAAACAATGACAATGGAGGAGGCTGGAGAGAATGGAAGCTACAAAGATGATAAACTAACATATTAAACTTACATCCAAAGTCAAATATTAAGTGCAAAGAATTTTTGAAATAATGAAAAATCTTAATTCCAATCCTAATTCCTTACATAACAAAATTAAAATTGATAAAATAAATAATAAAAATATATAAAATAAATAACTAAATGTATATATATAAATTCGAGCGAGCATCGAGCGAGCGCACCTATGCTCATACTTGGTTCGTTTTACAAATCGAACCGAGCCGCTTGGTTCGTTTTTTAAGCGAGCGACAATCGAACGAGCATTTTCCGAATATTTTTCAAGCGAGTTCGAACAAGTTTCGAGTTTCGAACTTTTTGGACAACCCTAGTTTCAAGTCTATTAAAAACCGAACCGAACCGAAATACCGAACCGTTATAAAAACCGAACTGAACCGAGGGGCAAATGTGTGAATTAACATTTTAGGAGGACACACTGTAAATCTTTAAACCCTAATTTATATTTTAAGTTAACACTTAACACTTAAGATAAAAAAGTTAGTAACCGTCTTTCCCATAATTTATATTTTAAGTTAACACTTAATAGTTTACGTCAAGATCTTTAGTGTTAAATTTTTTTTAATTTAAAGTCACTTCGTATTTTGTATGGTCACACGCTTCACGTGACTAATTTTTTTTATTATTCAATAGTTATGACGGTAGTTGTTTTTCACTATTATTTATTTATCTTTTAAGATTAGACATTTAAAATTTAAAATTATATTAATAACATATTAAAAAAAAACCGAAACCAAAAAAAACCAAAAAAACTGAACCGAAAAAACCGGAACCGAATGGTTTTTTTCTTAGGAACCGAAAACTTTGGTTTCGGTTCGGTTCGAGCCAAAAAACCGAACTTTAACATCCCAAATTTCATAGATATATAATATATATAGTAAATACGTGTTTAAATTATAAATACGTGAGCTTAATTGATAAATATGGTAAACTATGCATTAGATAGATTGCATGTGTTAGAAGTACATGTTTTATTGCTAACATGATGAAATATGCATAAACGGATGAGTTAAAAGGTAAAGAAAGTAAAATATAAGATATATATGTGTTTATATGAATAACATGATGATACATGTGTGAATTGATAGATATATACGTGTGAATACGTGTGTTAATAGTTAACGAAAAAGTAAAAGGGCCAAAAGCATAATTATTGTAAAGATATAAACATATACAAGTATTATACGTGTTTATATTTATTACAAGTATTTCGAAGCTTAGAAATTAGTAAAACTATATCCTAATATGATTCGTAACATGAAATGATAAGTATTGTAAAGTTTGATGGGCTAAAACATAAATTAGCAAATAATAAAGAAAATATACATAAATGTATATATATATATTATCGTACGAATCCCAAGCCTTAGAAACGTTAGAAAATGTTAGAAACAAGTGGGTCGACCCGCGCTTCGCCGCGGAATCGGACTATTTTAGAAAGTCGTTTAGCAAAACAATTAAAGATTCAACCACCTAAAAAAGATCAAGCTCACTATCAACATTGAAGAAACATATAAAATCTGATGATTTGAATATAAAGCAGAACATAAAATGAAATGACCTTAATCATATTTCCGGGTTCAACCTTATTGATGACATAGCTGAGAATCATCCCACCTCTCAAACCAAGCCTAAATTCTTCCTAGGACCAACAACTCCAATCATTTTTTTTTCTCATAGTAATTACCTGCCTATGACCAACAAAAAATCCAGATAAGCAACTGAATTTTCCTCCAGATCAGTTCCGATCATGATCAATAATTGTAATACAACCTAAAAGAAAAATGTTGAAAGCAAGAACAATAATTTCAACAAATGGGTCAATTAGATTATATAATAATGCAGAAAATTAAAAGGGAAAGCATACTCGCTTTCATCAAAATCATTCAGGCTCAATCTAACATCACCAATCGACTGGCCAATAAGCTTAAACCCATGTTTCTTCTCTGAAGAAGAAGACAAATGAGACCCACTTGAGAAAAAATGTTGCTTCAAAATCCATCTCAGAGTTGAGGACAACAGCTTCAAATCCATCTGCATAGCTGAGAATCAGCAACCCAAGACCCCACCCAAAACTCACACGAATAAAAAAAACACACACACAACACAAACTGAAAGCCCCACTCAAAGCGTGATGTTGTGAAAAGATACTGAAAATTAGTAGCTTAGAAGGAAAAAAGTAGCTTGTACCATATGATAATTAATCTCTAAGTGATTTGGCAAGCTGACTTAGAAGGAAAAAAGTAGCTTGTACCATATGATAACTTGATACGTAGCAAACTTATTTAATATATGACATCAATAATAGTGTTTTTTGTTATATGTAAATTGCTTACATTAGAACAGTTTCAACCCTTCACAAAATAAGATAGCAACCAGAAGCACATCATAAAGAAATGTACAGAAGAGAGCAAAGTCTAAAATTAACACATACCTTGTCATAGAAGACAATCCATGGACGCCTGCAAAAACAAAGCAAACCTACAATCAGCAAAAACTCATAAACGATTGAGTCAAACACAAAAAAAAAATGAACCATAAATAATCAAAATAAGTTTTGTTCTTAATGAATACTCACTCTGCACATTCAGCCATTTTTTCTGAGTTTAGTTCTCAACAGTCTTCAAGATCAGAGACTTCTTTTCATCCAAGTACTACATACACACACACACACACACAAAAAAAAAATTAATGCTTTGCAAACCTCAATCAGCTGATGATAAGTCAGCTTGCCAAATCACTTACCTGGTATTACCTCATATAAAAAAAATCAGATCAGCAGGGCGTCGTTTAGCAAAGCAATTAAAGATTCAACCACCTAAAAAAGATCAAGCTCACTATCAACATTGAAGAAACATATAAAATCTGATGATTTGAATATAAAACATTATAAAGCAGAACATAAAATGAAATGACCTTAATCATATTTCCGGGTTCAACCTTATTGATGACATAGCTGAGAATCATCCCACCTCTCAAACCAAACCTAAATTCTTCCTAGGACCAACAACTCCAATCATTTTTTTTTTCTCATAGTAATTACCTGCCTATGACTCCTCCAGATCAGTTCCGATCATGATCAATAATTGTAATACAACCTAAAAGAAATATGTTAAAAGCAAGAACAATAATTTCAACAAATGGGTCAATTAGATTATATAATAATGCATAAAATTAAAAGGGAAAGCATACTCGCTTTCATCAAAATCATTCAGGCTCAATCTAACATCACCAATCGACTGGCCAATAAGCTTAAACCCATGTTTCTTCTCTGAAGAAGAAGACAAATGAGACCCACTCAAAAAATGTTGCTTCAAAATCCATCTCAGAGCTGAGGACAACAGCTTCAAATCCATCTGCATAGCTATAGGCACTGGTAGATCAACCATAGTTATAGGCAGGTTGGTGATAAACACCCTAAAATAATTTGCGACAATATGCAAGCGCGTGCCATGAGCAGCAAGAAACAAATGAAAATATATGTTCTTTTCACACAATAAACAATTTACTGTTAGTGATCCGAATTGTTAGGAACTGAAGTATGAATATAACACATAATATAAGCCACGTATAACAACAATAATATATAACCAACATACACAACTAAACATCAACCTATTATGCCGAACTACACATATATATATAAATATATATATATATATATATATATATGATTATAATCAATTAGAGTAGAAAACATACGAAAAGATATATGATTCCTCAACCAGAGACGAACTTCATTTAACAAAGATCAAATAAATGGCACTCAATCTTATCAAATCAGTGAAACTCAAGTACCTGTTTAAAATGGATTTCTTAAATATATTCAGTATCCTACTACAGGACTTTTATTCTTATAACATGTTTTGTCGCATAAGCCATGAGTGAATCACTCTATGTACTGTCCAAATTTTAGTCTCATTTAACTTTATCATCAACTGTCCAATTTCGATGCTCATGTGCATCTGTAGATAAACAATAACTAATCATTTCATGGAATATGAGCATTTATTTTAATTGATGATGCCAACATGTGACAAACATTGGCTACAAATTACTACAAACTGAATCACTTTAAATCAAACTGATAATTGAATTGAAATATGTTGAAGTCAATGAGCAGTAAAAACATACCTTGCACACATGGATTGTAAGTTGATGCCGAAATGCTTTAGGGGTTGCACAAACACAATGACCATGTAAATTCTACGGATGATTTAGAACATAAACCATCCTAGATTTAACGTTTATATAAATATAACATCAAAAATATAACTACCAAATAAAGGTTTACAGATAGGAGTATGAAATTACCACAAACATTTGTAACAGTATTTGAGAACCTTTCTTTCATCATCTTCAAATGGTCCACATTCTGTCCAATACACAGCTTGAACACTAATTTTTTTGTTTTATAGGTCACTATTTTTCACTCATGTGATTGATATGTTAGTTACAAACATATGCTTGCATTACATATTGTAAAAACATAAGAAAATTGTGGCTTCCCAAATTAAATTCTTTCCATAATTAATTAACGTTTATAAAAACATTTATGTTTCAAATAATGTTGCTTATAATCTCCTATGATCTGTTTGAATGAAGGGTTATGAAGAAAGAAAAAAAAAAGGCACAGCAAACCATCTGTGGAATTAAAAAATATGACCTGCAAACACATAAAAACATATCCCAACATCATATAATAAAAACACCATTAAAGTCAATAACCATACTACATGTATTTGTATGTTTACCTGCGAAGTGCCTCCTTTCTATTCACAACTGGTCCAAATAGCTATCAGAATCATTCTCTACAAAATTCACAAACAAAGCAAAAATCAAAAGACTCGACATAGAGATGTGAAGAAACAACAACCTTTGAAATTTCTTGAAATCTAGTTTCTGCTTCTGCGAAATCTTTGCTTGCATATATATAAAAAAAACATAAGCTCCAAACAGATCAGAGCAGTGTTCCCAGATCTGCTAAAATTTGAAACAAAAATCTGTCAAATTCATGAAACTAAAGCGCTAATTCGACTGAAACAGCTGTTGACTACAGATCTAACAGTCGAAAGGAAACTAAAAAAGAAAATGAAACAGTTTCACCTCTGGCAGGAAAAGAGGTAATAAACCTTAAATCTAACAGCCACCGCCTCTGTAAGAGACTAAGACTTGGGTGTCGCCGCTGCCGGAGCCATTGCACCATCTCGATCTACCATTCCGGCTACAAAAACTGTTACCTAGAGAGGAGAGAAAAAGTTATATGTTATAGGACATCGTGATAAAACCCTAGGGCTGTTGTCATCGAGGGCCGTCTGTGCCATCACCATGGGAACCGGCCAAAGAGTTAGATTACCGAGAGAGGAGAGGAAACCTTACAGGTTATCAGACATCGTGATAGAAGCCCAGGGCTGTTGTCATCTAGAGTCGTTTATGCCACCACCATGGAACCGGACCGTCGCAGACGTAAAAGAAAAGGAGAGAGGCATGGGTTGAAAGGGAGGAAGGACTGCGACTTAACTCTGTTTCTCTTTGGTTTAGGGTTTACTGATGATTGAATGAAGGGAGAAAAGAGAGAGGAGGCGTATCGAAGTGGAGAAAATGGGTGGGATCTGCACAGCCACACAATGCATATCTCTGATAAGAACGCAGCAGCAGCTTGTACCCAAAGCTTCATCTCTTGTAAATTGTGCTTAAAGGTTGTAAGTTATGCACTATGAGTTGTAACAAAAGTTGTCTTATGTTATTATAGGGTAATATATCCCACATTGTTTTGGTGCATAAAATGATAAAAAGGATAGAAGTATAGGGGCTAGAATGCACCAAACCAAACCACAAGGACTAAAAGAGTAAATTATGGAAAGCTGGCCGGAATACCCTGGCTCGCGTATCGCGAGCCACCTCCATAATCCCTGCGCGATACGCGAGGTTGACCAGTTCAGCAGAAACCTTATCGGGCTCATTTTGAGCCACGATATCACCCTTAGAGATCACGATTTGATCCCTTACGCGTCGATTTTTTTAATATTAGTCACCATAACAACTGTAAGGGCCTTAGGATGCATCAAATGGTATAAATAGGGGCCTCAATTCATCCAAACAATCTGCGAATTCACTAAAAAACAACCCAAAAACACCATAAACGAACCATAAACTTCGTCGGAGCAATACACGCAAACAGTGAGGCTTCCGGAGCTGAAGTTCTGCAGTCACCACTTATTTGGTATGCTTAACAATAACCTATCTCAATTTTTGTTAATATTATGTCTAAGTATGATTTCTAAAACTATGCTAAGATTAGGGTTCTTGAGCTTGTTTTGTCAAAATTAGATAATCAGGTGGGAATTAGGGTCTGAATTTTTGTAGGTAATCCTAAAATAATGTGTTTTAAGAAATATCTAAGTTAATTTCACAATTGGAAAAGGTTTGGTTAAGGTTTTGTTAACGGGTCAAAATTAGGGTTTTCGTAACGTTGTTCTGCCCAAATTGAGTAAACGGTGTTGAACTAAGATTTGATAATTTAAAGTATATTATAAAATGTTATAATGGATAATACCCTAATTTTTTTTTTAAAATAAAACGAGTTTTGCTAAAGAAACGAGAAATATATATGAAATTAGGGTTTTGAAATATGATTATTTAATATAAAATAATCTGGAGGGTATGGGTACTTGATTTTTGGTATGGAAATATGTTTATATATATAATAAGTATATATGAAGTTAAAATGGATAAATGATAGCGTATATTAGATACCGAGTTAATCGGATATTTAGAAGTTCGTGCGAACCGAAATGGTAAGCGCCTGTACACTGGGGTTTCTAGCATAGCGAGGGTGTCGCATAAATCTCAACTGGAACCTGGCATACATCACTGGGCGATCTCGGATTGAGCGCTTACTTATAGGAATGTGCGTCTTCATATTAAAAGGGGATATTATGCCTATAAGGGCATTTGGTCATTTTGACCTTAAAAGAAGTAAACCTTAATAATTATATATTATTAAGATAATATAAGAGGTAAATAAACATAGGACATGTTTCTAATGTTAATCCTTACGTTAATTGTGACAACTGTAACTTCCCAAGTTAACCCCGTTAAGTTTTTCCGTTAGTCCCGTTAGTTCCGTTAACGAACCTGAACCCGTGCAACTGTACTCCCAGTTAACCCCGTTAAGTTTTTCCGTTAGTCCCGTTAGTTCCGTTAACGAACCTGAGACCCGTTATTTAAATGATTACATGTTTATTCATGTTTATTTGCTAAATGGACATTAGTAACTTGTCTCGTGAACTTATTTCGTAATCTTATGTGTTAATTGGGAAAATTTGCATTTTTACGCAAAACCGGACTTCTTGTAAATTTGGATTTTTGTGTATGAATGTTAAAGTTATGTAACCCGACTAAACTTTACATGTAAAATAAGTTAAAAACGTTTAGACACATTTTTAGAAATTTTACTTCATAAGTTTTTAGTAAAAACCCATCTAAATGAGAGTGTTTATGCCTTTATGTGTTAAAATGAAACTTGGGGGACCATTATGTAAATTTCCCCTTAAGACAAATCTGCCCATTTCTCCTCATTTTCATCTTCACGCATCATCATCCTCCTCTCCTCCTCTCTTGTTCACGGCTCACACACACACACCCACATACTTGCGATTTTGGAAGAATCAAGCTTCAAGGAAGTGGATTCAAGTTTCTACAAGCTCCAAGAAACATCAAGGAAGCTTCTTCTTCTCCTCTTCTCCTTCCACCTGCGATTTCTGCCCCAATCTTGTAAGCCCTAAGTTTTGGATTTCGAAATTTTAGGTTGCATGTGTGTTTTTCTGTGTTTATGTGCTAAATGGAGTGTTTGTATACTCATGAAGCTTGATTTAGCTCAAGATATGATAGTTTATGATTTAGGGCAGAATTGTGATGGGTTTTTAATCTGGAAATTGAGCTTAAATTTCTGCTATGAATGCTCTTGTATGATTGTTGGGTGTTTGGCTATGAAATTTGGTTGTAATGTGCTTAAATGCTAGCTACTTGATGAGATTTTGATATGAATATGGTGTGATCTTGTTAGGACCAGAAATTACATGTTATCCTAATTATAAATTTGTTGGTAGGTGTTAAATTGATCAAACATTAACATAGAATTGAAATTCTAAACATTTGCAAACTAAAAAATTCTAACAGCTTTGACCAGAATTTTTGGTCAACTTGCAGCTGTCATAACTTGCTCAATTTTCATCGAAATCAGTTGATTCTTTTTCCCTAGTAAATTATTATGTCTTAGCTTTACAACGGCTACTCGCACACTTTCTAAAACCTCCGTTTGGTCACTCAAAACACAGCTGCAAGTCGGGTACTCAAAGCTGTCATTTTCTGTGAAAAGTGGACTTTGCAAATTGGTTGGGCATGTAAATCTTGTTTTAATGGTGTGGTTGCTATTTGGACTTGATGTTTATATATTAAAAGTAAGATCTGGAGATGTTGGTTCATAAATTCCAAATTTTGAATGAGTTATGCAAGTTTTCATTTCCTTTGACTAGTTTGCTAAATGCTAAAATGTGCCAACTTCCGATGTGCATAACTTCTTCGTTTCTCAACCTTTTTAGTTGATTATTTTTGCTACGAGTCCTAATTGATATTTATTATATGCCTGTAAAATTTAAAGAGTTAATTCCAAGTGTTGTGTATTTTAGCTATGCCACTAATTAAGTGCTTGAAGTTTGACTTTCTGGGTCAACTTTGACATAAATTGCAATTTCTTGATTTTCTCCCAATCTGGGACTTGTATGTGCATTGAGTGACTTGTATGATTGCATGAAACATGTTTAGGTGCATATGTGCTAGTTTCGTCCTCGCGACACCTTCTAATTTCATTAGACCATATTTATCCGAATAGGTTGACTTTGACCAACCTGTTGAACCAAGTGCTAGGTACCAGTGCACCCTAAGGTGAGTTTCACTTACTATTATTGTTATATCTGGTTTAGGATGATAAAGCACAGATAGTTGCATCCGGTAAAGGATGGCAACCCGACGGTAAAGGTACTTCTTTACTTGAGTAATTTTTCGACAAAATATCATATGTTGCACTGAATTGCTTTCATTAAAAAGTCCTTACATTCGGGCCGTTAATATACAGTAGCGAGGTAATATTGAGTAGTACTACTGGGGATTGACACCCCCGCTCAGCGGTGCACGGGATGCGCCCTCCGACTGGCGGTCGGACTAAGATCAATGTTAGCCTACCCACCGTGATCCGGATGGACACGGGAAGGCAAGGTTCATAGGTATCCCCTATCAAAACATTGTCAGCTTCGGTTACGAACAATTCAGGTGTACATAACTATAGGCTAGCTACCTACGATATGGAATTTTACTGGTCCTGTGATTAATGACTGTGTTTTACCTGTCTTTGTTCATACATTGGGTCTACATGTGACGTGTAGACCGCTTTAGTGAACTCACCAGCCTTGGCTGACACTTGATTGTTGAATGCTTTTCAGGTTGCTTGGAGGATCATGGATGGCACGGGCGTTGGCAGTACTTGTTCTTTGTAAAACCCTTTTGAAAGTCGTATTTCAGATACTTTAGTAATCACTTTTACTAAACAACAACCTTGTAAACTTTTAATGTTTCCGCTGATTTTTGTGAAATGTAAACTCTGATTTATTTAATGTAATACATGACTGTTTACCCCTTTAACTATGGCTTGGTTGTAACTAAAGACTTGGATCATGGTCTGGATCACACCCCACACGGTTATACTCCGTTAGTGGAAATTGGGGGTGTGACATTAATGCCATATGATACGCGAATTAGGTTAACCGAGGATTCTGTCAGAGGTTCTGTCCGAGTTTAACGAGTAAAGAGATAAGGTGAGTTTCTGCGAGCCCACTTTTAAATGTTTTAATTTTTTTGGGGTAATATACATACAATGTTCAACTATTTACTTAAAAAGTATTTGAAACGCTTTTATATGAAAGTTTGCTTATCTTAATTGATAAACTGATGAACTGTTTGAAGTGATATGCGTTACGTTGTGAAGATGCTTATTAATGGTTATACATGTTAGTAATGTATAAGAATTGATTATGATAGAATAATGCATATAAAATGATTATAAGGTTATGTGCTATATTTTCTTTGAAACAAGGTATCCAAATGATAAGGGTTTGTTAATTAACGCACAAGTGAGTATGTATGATTATATGAGAACATGTGATGCATTTGTTGTATTAATATGTGATGGATATGCCGCTGATACATCATGTATACACGCATAGTAATATAAGTTACCCGGTATATTAAAAGTGTGGAGAATACGCCGCTGGTACATCCTGTATACATACACCTAGGTAAATTGGGGGATGTTCATTTGTTACAGTATATGAGTACATTATCATGTTTATTAGCACACCTAAGTCATCCGGATATCTAAGTAGGGGCGGGTAGTAGTACTGTGGTGGTTAAGGAGATGTTCGATAGAATAGAAAGTCTTAAGAGTTAAGATTACGAGAACAATGGTCGGTACTGAGGTTGGGGGCTTCCAGATGAAGTCACCTGAGCGGTATCCGAAACTGGAAGGACTGAATGTAGAACGGTTGTTGGTACTGAGGTTGGGGGCTTCCAGATGAAGTCACCTAAGCAGTATTCGAAACTAGAAGGAATAAAACAGTTGTCGGTACTGAGGTTGGGGCTTCCAGATAAAGTCACCTGAGCAGTATTTGAAACTAGAAGGTATAGAGGTATATGGAATTCAGGTCATAGGAGCTAAAGATTATTGAGGTAAATGTTTTCTAGAGAACCGTGTTTGATTATGATGTTATGTTATGTATGACTTGTTATGTGTTATACTTGATAAATGTTTGTAAAAAGGAATTTTGCACGTCCAAAGGTTTTAACCTCACAAACGAGGTAACGTTTTTAAAATGTAGAACTCACCAGCGTAAGCTGACCTTTTTCCAAAACCATATGTATGTCAGGTATAGGTGAGACGTCTGGGAGCAAGGGCGGAGCCCTCGTGATAAGAGACTGATCGGGCAAGCTATAGAGGAAGCTGATGAGCGTGCTGGCTAGTTGTAGATAAATAAAGACAGATATAGTTAGTCGTTATATAGATAAATTGTAAATTATCTCAATTACTTTACGTACTTGGCTTTTATAAAAAATAAAAGTTTTAAATTTTTCCGCTGCTTATCTCTGTTGTGCCACGTGTTCATGAGCAAATCCGATGCGTAACCCCTCCTAGTGCTAAGTCTGGGAGTGGGCACCACACGAACCGAACCGAACCATGCTCACCCCTACTAGAAACTAAACCTTTACGCAGTCGGAATCGGTGTAAACAGTTAAATCAAACAGATTGTTCTTTTAGAAAAAAGTACATTTACTACGTGCAGACTTCAAATACCTCAACAACCTCAAGGCAACATTTATATGATATTTTTTTAAGACTATGCATGAACTGACTTAAGAATTGTACAGAGTATGAAATATCGGGTCTAGCATGTGAAAGATTAATTTCCAATTAATTTTTGAAACCCAGTGACATCAACAATCTTTGACTCCATCAGATTTACTCATAGATGACACAACTGTGCTTTGTTCAATTGGTACATTAACCGGTTTTGGCCCAGTTAGACCAAACTCAAATAATAACTCCAAACAATATTTTCTTGGAGACAAACAAATGCATTTTTCAGTTCTAAATACCTCAAATCCTAAAAATATTTAAACCCACCCAAATTTATTAATTTGGAACTTGTTTTCTAAAACCTGTTTTCACAACCTCTATATTGTTCAAACAACCACCAGTTATGATAATATCATCAACGTAGACTAACATAATTGTTAGAGTATTTTTTAGATTTAAAGAATAGAGGAAAATCATTTTTACTTTGAACAAATCCTGTTTTAGTTAAAACACCAACAAGGTTTTCATTCCACATTCTAGGAGCCTATTTGGAAGATATAAGGTGTTGGTTTTGTCAAAGTTCACAAGTTACAAAAACACGAGTTTTTAACCATGAGGATCATCATGCAAGTTTAAATATGTTGAGTTCATCATCATATGTGAACTAGAAAGTATATAAAAAGAGTGTTTTCCTTACATTGAGAGCTTCCTATTTGGAGAAGAAAAGAAAAGGATGGATGATTCTTGCTCCTTTGATGATTCTTGAACTTGTTCTTGATGATTGATAATGATTGTTTGGTTGTTTCTAGAGAGAGAAATGAATTATTAGAGAGAGGGAGAGAGAGGGAGAGAGAGGTAGAGACGGTTGAGGAAAAGGGAGAGAGAGTGTGTGTGTTCTTGATAAAAAATAAAAGTGGATGAATGTTCTTGGATGAATGGTAGAATATGTAAGTAGGTATGAGGGTTTTAGGTGAAGTTTTGTGTGTGTTGTGGTGTTGGATTTGGTTTAAACCGAATTGAGAGAGGGATAGAGATCACGTGAGGGAGAGGGAAGGAGAGATGGAGATCAAATGGTAGATTGCTAGAATATTGTGTAAGGATCTTGTAAGGTTATGCTCCCTAATCTCCTACACAATTTGTCATAGAATATTTCTATGGATTTAAAAAAGGAGAATGTCAACTCTTGCAAAAAAATATCTAGTACTTTATAAATGAAGGTGGTTATTTGGTGGTTTAAACGGGTATGATTAAGTGTCAGGTTTGATTAAATGAACGAGTTTTAAAAAATGATTGCGAGTAATGATCTCGTTGCTTCGTTTAGTTATAAAAATAATTAATAACTAGTGTTAGGTTTATTTAATTAACATACGAATGCGTATAAAATAATTAAACGCGGATGTGTCAAATAAATAACATGATTAATTATTTTTGATCGGGTTATTTAAACTAGAAATTTTAAATAAATAAAATATCAAAAAATTAAATGAGCTTACGTTAAGAATTTTAGATGTAAAATATAAATAGTATTAAGCTAGATAATTCAATAAATATGAATGTCTAAAATAGTTGACGGATGATACATATTAAATAATAATACGAAGTTGACAAGAAAATATAAAAGTTGTTTATATTTTTTGTTGTTAAAATTCCAATTATTGTAATTACAATTCCATTGTTTTTAAGTTGACAAAAAAATATAAAAGATTTTTAAGGTTTTCCTATACCGTCGATGGAATGTAGTCACAAGACTTAGTTAACTATGCATATAATATTGTCTAAAGTTATAAGTTATTAGAACGAATACACAGTAAACAGATAATTGCATATATTTATGGTTAATTGCATGGTTAAAGGTTAATGTTGACCAGAAAATTTTACGGGTTGTCACAAATTGGGAATGGTCTGAGACTCAGTGGGAGCTACTTACAACCAAATGAAATATGTTCTCTTATCAACATAAGAGTTGAACATTCTAGCTCCATCGTTAAATTTGAGCTAGTGGAAATGCATTGTTGTGCTCGAACTAAGATTGGTTTGTTTAGACTAGTTCAAATTGGGAATGAGACTAGATTGTTGAAGACTAAAATGAGAATGATGATGATTCATGTCTCATGTTTAACTAATGTTCGCAACAAAGGGACAAATGATTCGATTACCATAGACTATAGTATTTGGTTAATTCAAAGAGCCGAATAACACAAAGAATTAGTTGACGATAATATACGTCATACCATGTTGGGGTCAACACGATGTAGCTAGGCGTCCTACACTGTCTACTTTAATAAATCTTATCGACGAATTCCGATCACCTTCTTCTGTGATCTTCTCCTCCTGTCACCACCACCACCAACGCCACCATCACCACGGCCATCCCCTCTAATTCCGATCACCTTCTTCTGTAATCATCTTCTCCTGTTAGAACGAAGAAAATCATGAAGAGAACTGTGAACTCTGGACGCGTTTGGGTAATAGCGATGAAGGTCTATTTGCAAGTTAAACTCTGTAGTTTGAACCTGGAAATCATGAAGAGAACTTTTTTTTCTTTGCCCTCACGGCCACCACATAAAATCCCATCCTTAAAACTATTGAACTGGGGCTAATTGCATACAAAAGCGATTGCAAAAATGAAAGAGGTTATGGTGTCGCTTACCGCCAAACACAAAAGGAAAATTGGATTTAAATAATCCCAAGTTTTGAGTGTTGGGCGGCAATAATCCCACTTTTAATAATAACTCCCAATGGTCCCAACTTTTAACATATTTATTTCTAATGGTCCCGTCGTTAAAAAGCTTAACACCGTTAAGTTTATTGCTGATGTGGCAGCTGAGTTGGATGTTTATTTATATTTTTGTTTTTTAATCCCTACCACATCATTTTAACCTAGCCAAACACTCCTCTTCTTCTTTGTCTTTATCTCTATGTGTGTCGAGAGAAATAGAACAAGCAGAAAACCGGTGATGGCCACTCAATCCTTTATTTCAATCATTCCTACGCTACAATGGCAAAAAATTCTTCTGTTGATGTTTCCGTTGCTGATGTTAACGATTTGAGAAAGTTTTCAGGAAGTTTGACGCTAATGGCGACAGTGAGATATCAATCTCCGAACTTGGATCTATTCTCGGCACGCTCGGTTCTGTCACGCCGGAGGACGAACTGAAGGTTGTAATGTCAGAGATTGATACTGACAGAGACGGTTTCATTGACCTTGTGGAGTTCATCGAGTTTCAGCGGCGAGGATGCAACATTTCCGATGGAGCGGCGACAAATACGGAGCTGCGTGAAGCGTTTGATTTGTATTAACTGGATAAGAACGGTAAGATCTCGGTTGCAGAGTTGCATTCCGTTTTGAAGATGTTAGGCGAGAAGTGCTCGTTGAAGGATTGTAGGAAAATGATTAAATCGGTTGATGTTGATGAGATGGTTGCGTGAATTTCAAAGAGTTTAAGAAAATGATGAGCAAGTAATTCTGGTTAATTCAATCGTTCTTAACTCTCGACACATAAAGACAAAGATAAGGAAGAAGAAGGGGAGTGTTTGTAGACAAAGACAAGGAAGAAAAGGGGAATGTTTGGCTGGGCTAATATGATGTAGCCAAAATTAAAAAAATATTAAAATAAATAAATATCCAACTAAGGTGCCACATCAGCTATAAATTTAACGGTGTTAACTTTTTTAACAACGGGACCATTAGAAATAAATAGGTTAAGTGTTGGGACCACTATGAGTTATTATTAAAAGTGAGATTATTACCGACCAACCCTCAAAACTTGGGATTATTTAAATCCAATATTCCAACACAAAAAGAAGAAAATGATAATTTTTACCAAACATAAAAAGAAAAAAATGATATTTCATTCGTTAGAAAAAATGGTTCCAACTCCTATTAAAAGTCAACTCTATGCCAATTGCTTTCACGCAGTTGTTTATACATCATTTTCCTAAAATAATTTTCATTTCAAAACTATTTTGATAATTTTGTTAATGATAGGTAAATTCACTTACCCCCGCCCCCTCCCCTCACATCTAATCATTAATTTTACATTGGGATATACCTTGATGTTTTTATATTTTCGTTTTAGTATTTGAAATTATATCTGCATCACATACGAATATAAAACTCTATGCTGGTTGTTTTAGCCTCGTCTGATTTTGCTCCTTACGTTATGGTTAAGCTTTCATTTAACATCGAGTACTCGAATAGCGTCTGATTTCATTAAATAACTGTTTTCTATACCTATAATATTCTTGTCATAATAATACAAAAATTAAACACTAGTTTATATCATAATGATCTTTTTCTTTTTTTTTTCTTTTTTTTTTTTTTTTTTTAAATATCACTATCCAGTATCCAACATAACTTCAAAACAATCATTTTCTTTCTAGTAACATAATTTCAAAAAAAATAACCTTTTCGTTACACTTTTTTGAAAGAGAAAAAATATAAATCTATATATGACTCCCACGGATTGTGAAGCATGTAACTTTAGCACAATGATATCATCTAACCCACATTATAACTCGAAATCTTGGGCTCAAACTAAAAAGTAATGTATTTTAATACGTGAGTTGCTTAGGGGGGACGGAGTGGGGCGGCAAACATGCCGCGGCGCCGGAAACTAGGGCGGCAACACCGCCGCCACCCTAGCGGCATCGGCAAAAACTTGCGAATGGAACTTCCTGTTGCCGATCGGCAATCACTTTCCCCCAAAATTTTCTAGCCGTTGAACGGCTATTTTAATTAATTTTTTCTAATTTACACTATATATATATATATACATCACTACTCCTCCTTCTCTCACAATTCTCTCATTTATCCTCCCACGTATTATTTCAAAATGGATCGCTTTCCATTCAACGTACCCAACCTCCCAACCAGTTCCGAAGATTCATCGGACTCTAACGAGGAAGATACTAATTTCCTCGAATTAGTTGTAGCGGCCCACGAGCAACAAATACATCGCCCGCCACAACAAAGACAATATGTTCACCGACAGCGTATCGAAGCTAGAGACCGACTTATGAGACACTACTTCAATGAGGATTCGGTCTACAATGAGGCGGTGTTTAACGATAGGTTTCGGATGTCCAAACGATTATTTTTGAAGATAGTTGCCGACGTACAAGCGCACAACAATTAGTTCGCCGAGGGGATGGACGCCCGAGGAAAGGAAAGCTTCATGGCTATACACAAATGCACATCCGCCATTCGTCAACTAGCATCAGGTAACGTTCCTGATGAATACGATGAATACCTAGCTATGGCCGAGAGAACCTCACGTGAAACACTTGATCATTTTGTTACATCTGGTTATCTTTTATATAAAGATGAGTTTTTACGTGCCCCAACCAGCCACAATATTGAACTTTAATATCAGGCACATGGATCGTATCATGGTTTGCCCGGTATGTTAGGCAGTATTGATTGTACGCATTGGGACTGGAGAAATTGCCCAAAAAAATATCGAGGGCAGTTTCATCGGGGTGACCACAAGTACCCAACCATCATGCTTGAAGCCATAGCATCACAGGATCGTTGGTGTTGGCACGCACACTTTGGTGTTGCAGGTTCAAACAATGATATCAATGTTTTGAACCAATCCCCATTGTTTACTAATGAGATGCACGGGGTTGCACCAAGGTGTCCATTTGTTGTTAACGGTCATCAATACAAGAGGGGATACTACCTTGCAGACGGTATCTACCCACCTTGGTCCACAATTTTGAAGGCATATCATCATCTGGTTGATCTAATTGACAAAAGATTCAACAAGCTTCAAAAGGCGGTAAGACAGGACGTCGAACGTTTTTTTGGTACATTGAAAGGTAAGTGGAGGATAATCGCACGGGGTGCCCGAGCAATGACACGAGAAAAGGTTGGAAGAATCATGTATGCGGTAATTATTTTAAACAACATGATTCTAAAGGATGAAGGGAACGCGATATCACCAGTGCATATCAGAGACCCTCTCGTTAATGTGAACATTGATCCGAATATCATTTTAGAGTTACGAAATCCGGAGACACACTTCCAACTTCGACATGATATCAAGATGCACATTGAAGATAACGTCGAAGTTTTTTTAACGGAGGCGGAACTTGCGGAGTAGTTTTTATGTAATGTTTTTTTTATTGTATTGTCTTTTTATTTTAATTAATGTAATGTTTTTTTTAAATAAATGTAGTCTTTTTTTAAAAAAAATGTATTGTTTTTATAAAATAAATACAGTGTTTTAAAATTAATTACATAATAAAAATAACTCAAAACATTAAAATATATTAATTTACAATTCTTCATAATCCTCACCACTCCCTCTCAAAATCCTTCAAAATCTTTCAAATTCTACTTCTTTCTCTCTCCTACGTGGCACACTCCTATTGGTTAATACCAATCTTCAAAATCTTCAAAATTTTTCCACTCCCCCCTCCCTAGAAGCGAAAATATTTAAGATATTTACCGTTAAAAAACAATGGTTTCACTTTGAGGCCGGACTGGACTGAGTCTAGGTGACTAGGTCTACTCATGGCATTGGGCTTGACCAATGACCAGAAATGGCAACTTTGACTCAGATATGCTCTTTAGAAGAGACATCGGCTTGGCTATTTTTAATTCTTAAAAATTGATTAAGAAAAGCAATATAAAATATATATTATGTATGTATATTTCTCTATATATAGATATGAGTTCATATATTCTTGTATATCTTTAAACATTATGGCGCCCAAAATCCCACAAGTTATCACTTGCAAAGGTATGTAATTGTGATTTTGTTCACATTCTTTAACATTTGTAAACAATATTAACAAAGTTGCCACCCCCGCCTGTGGCGGAATTGCTGGTGCAGCTGCCGTGGTGAAGGAGGCGGGTGGGGCAATCGCTGTGGAGGAGATCAAGGTGGATCCGCCAAAAGTGGCCGAAGTTAGAATCAAGATGTTGTGTGCAAGTATTTGTCATACTGATATCTTATGTTGTGACGGGATTCCTAGCGTATGTTTCATCTTACTTTGTTTTGATTACTTCAAAAGTTTGTAAGATTATTTTCAAGAAGATTGCAAAAGTATTATTTAATAAATATACTAACAATCTATCTATACTATATAATAAACACAAGTTTTTAATGTCTAGGTGACACAATTTAAGGCGTGCCACCTAGTATTAGCTTATGTGTCATTTTTATAGATTTTTTAATTAAAAAATTAAATGGTATTTACAAAAAGGAAAGATCTTATAATTAAAAATAAAAAAAATAAAATTATTTCCATACAAAAATTATCCATATTTGTTTTACAATACCATAAATTTGATTCATCAATCTCCTTCATTTCTCAGTGAAAATTTGAAAAAAAACTTTCATCTTTTACTTCGTTTAATTCTTTTTATATCATAGCCTTGGGTATTTACACGGGGCACTAACTAGTATTATATATAATTATTTATGCTCAAAGTTACTGAAAACCTATCTTTTATACTAAGTTTTCCAATTGCAGCCTTTGTTTCCACGTATTCCAGGCCACGAAGGTGTCGGGTATGTATGTTATAAATACAAGCAAAGGTTCGGCTAAGTAGCTAACCATTATGATTCAATATGTAACATGTGTTGGGACATGGGTGTGCAGGATGGTTGAGAGCGTCGGAGAAGGCGTGGGGACACGTGTCAAACCCGGAGACGTGGTGATGCCACTTTACTTGGGCGAATGTGGTCAATGCTTGAATTGTAAATCAGGAAAGACAAACATATGTTATGTTTACCCTATTAGCCTCAACGGTCTTATGCGCGATGGCACTTCAAGGATGTCGGTTGCATCAACCGGAGAAACGATCTACCACCACTTTAGTTGCTCGACATGGTCCGAGTACATGGTCATTGATGTCAACTATGTGATCAAGGTTGACCCTAGAGTGCCTCTTCCACATGCTAGTTTTCTCTCATGTGGCTTCACCACTGGCCTTTGTGCACCATGGAAGGAAGTCGCGGTTACCAAGGGCTCTTCGGTTGCGGTTTTTGGTCTTGGTGTTGTTGGTCTTGGGGTACATACTTCAAATTTTTACTACTTGATTTTGCGAAAACATATATGTGACAAACTATATCCATAATCAGGGGCGGATTTATATTAGGCCCAGGGGGTCCCCGTGGACCCCTCAACCTCGTACGCAAAGTGGAAATTATGTGAACGGTTTTTGTAAAAAAAAAATTGTGAAGAGGAGTTAATAAATACTTAGTTTGTGAAAATAAAACAAAGTAAACAACTAGCCTAGTGGTAAGATCCTTTGCTTGATTTTGAAGTGGTGCAAGTTCAAATCTTGTGCTCAACATTTTTTTATTTTTCTCAACTTTCTTTATTAATTTTAATGCTATAAATGAGGAGAGTAAATGGGGTATTTCATTTTCCACCTCTTTTTTTATTTACTTTCATTATATTAATCTTAGACCCTTTTTATAATGAAATATTACAATATATATAAATATAGACTTTTTTAATAGGCACACATTTTGTCATATTATTTTTTTTCTCACGTTAATTTTTCTTTTCTCTTCATTTTTATCCATTTACTATTACTTTTTTACTATTATATCGCTATCAATGTTACGGTATATAATTTTTTATCAAATCATGTAGAGTTTTTTTAGTCGGTTATTTTTCTTTACTCGCAATATCGTGCCGCTACGCGCGTCTACATTAAAAACTATTTAGTAAGTAATAGACCAAAATTCTTTATGTACGCTTATATGAAACTGAAACATCTAAAGCTAGTGACTCCGTAAAAAAATTTGTGGACCCCCTAAAAAAAATTTCTAGTTCCGCCCCTGTCCATAATAAAGTAACAAAATCTGTTACAATGTATGAAAATAATTTCTAAAAAAGTGGTTAGCAACTGACAAAACCGTCACACAATCCCAACATGACATCTAGTGACGGTTTTGTCTGTCACAAATGTTCACTCATGAAATGTGTTTTAGATTAAGCAAAAACATCATACAGGTAATAAAAGGAGCACAACTGGAAGGGGCGTCAAGGATAATAGGCGTGGACATAAACGAAAAGAAAGCATCGATAGGAGAGGCTTTCGGGATGACCGATTTCATAAACCCTATAAACCATCCTAACAAGCCAGTTTCGGATTTGGTTAAAGATATGACAAACGGGCTAGGAGTCGACTACTCCTTCGAGTGCACTGGAGTCGAACCCTTGTTGAATGAAGCGCTTGAGGCCTCCAAAATTGTACACTCAACACAACCCAAACTTGTTAATTTTGATAATATTTTTTTAATTATCTTTGTAAACATATTTAACTATCAAAATCAAAAGAATTAGAGCTAATGATAGTTTCTTATATATGCAGGGAATAGGCACAACTGTAGCAATTGGAGTTGGGCTAAATAGGAACTGGGCTATAAGTAACATGACTCTAATGAGTGGACGAACTTTAAAGGGTTCATTAATGGGTGGGGTCAAAACCCAATCTGACCTCCCAATTATATTCGACAAATGCATTAATAAGGTGAGGCTTAATTTAAAAACATGAAATCAATTTAATAAGAAAATTATGAATTTGTGTTTACTTTAAACGGGCCGGATCAGTGTTAGGTCAAACATGTGAACATATTTAGTTAAAAATAAATTTGCAGGTTAACCGGTTTAATTTTATGTTTATTCTTTGTGAATACGTTTTATGTCATAATTTAAACCGATTTGATATTTTATAATTTTGTTTTTTTTATAGTGTTATGCAAATATAATTGTTTTGTGAACCTATGATTTTCCCACAACACCACGTGACAATGAATCTAGTTATAAATATAGAGAAATGAAATCAAGTTATAGATTCATACACATTTGTAACTTTTTTCATGAACTTGTAATTTTGAATATGCAAAGGATAGAAATATATTAGAGCTTCGGGTTAACTGAGCTGCATGTGTGTTAACCCGTAAAACTCATATTTAGGCAAGGGGGAAGCTTAGAAGAGACGGGAGGGGCGACCGCCCCCTCCGTTTTTTCGTCCACAAGTACATATTTTTATGATTTTATGTACAAATATTTATATATATTGCGTATTGTCCCCTCGAATGTATTGAGCATCGCCCCCTCTATAGAATTTTTAAACTCCGCCCCCTCAGGGTTTTCTTTCAAGCTTTGCCATTGTGTTTTGGTTAATAGTTTTTGTAAACGTTAAATATTTATTAAAATTAAATAAAATATATTATTATGGCTTATTATATTTTTATGTTTTTTTATTTTATCAGGAGATAATGTTGGATAAGCTTTTGACACACGAAATAAGGCTCGAAAATATAAAAGACGCGTTCAAGATACTGAAGAAAGATGACTGCCTCAAAATTCTTATAAACTTTTAATGTTGTAATTAAGAATAAATGAGAAGTTAATACCTCTTTAATACAATATAATAAATATATAACGGTTCGATTCGATTCATTCTAGAAAAAAAGTATTTAAAGTAATTCAACTATAATGGTTTTCTATCTATATAATAGTCTTAAACTTGATCGGTTGAAACAGGAACTCAGTGCTTAATCGGCCCGATTTGACTATTTAGATTGTTATCCACTTGAACAAGTGAACCGGCTAATAGAAGCGGTCGAACCGGTGACAATTTTTTATTTACATGTTTTCTAGATTTTTATTTATCGTTCAACTTAATATCCTAGACTTCATATTTTATTTGTTCAAACTTTTTTAAGTTGTATTTGTATACCACAACATAAGGTATAAATAGTCTAAAAGTCATTTGGTTGGACCTGACTGACCAGTACAACTATAAAATAACATTTATTTTAATAAATATTTTTTTAACTATTATTAGACCTGGCTGACCAGTATAACTTTTAAAAAACATTCATTTTACTTAAATAATTTATCAACTATTATTATTTGATAAGTATTTTGAACACTTCTTTAGCTTGTTTTGAGCTCTTGCTAAATCGCTATCAGAAGGATAAGAAAGATAAGGATAGAAGTTGCGTCCAGAGAGACCCCGACTCAAATAAAATAATAATAACAACAACAAGATAACAACAAAAATAATAATAATAATAATAATAATAATAATAATAATAATAATAATAATAATAATAATAATAATAATAATAATACCAATAAAATAAATAAAGAAAATGAGAAAATAAAATAAAAGAGAGAGATAAAGGCGCAACGACCCTAAAGTCCCACCTAGACCTAGAGAAAAGACAATCAATTCCACTTGAGTAATCCAAAAATAGAGACATTTAAAATTCATGGATAAAATTAATTTTTTTCAATTTGATAAATCAGATAAACTAAAAACACGAAAAAAACAAACCCTAAAAATCATAAACATATTATTTAATAAACATACTAAGTTTTTTTTTTACCTTACATTATTTTTAAATGGTACACTTCATTTTTGCCAAACTTATTTTAAGCTATTCAAATTGAAACTATAAATTGAAACTATAAATTGAAAACATTTCTTTCAAAAAGGCCTTCTCTACATATAGGCCCATCTTCACATTAATGGGTAATTGGGTATGCGTATCAAAGACATGTTAGGCTTGACAAATTACTAATGGATGATTTATGGCACCATGGATATAATGAAGACATTTTGAGTTAGAAAAACCATGGAAACCACCACAAAATGATTTTTTTTTTTCAAATTTTTGTAGTGATTATATGCGTTAATACAAGCCCTATGGTGAAAAAAAAATCAAAAAAAAATGCCTAGTAAATTTTTTTAGAATTTCCGAAATCTAACGTTACGTCATGTTACATATGTAACATTTGCCTGTCACATATGTAAAATGCCTTGTTACATATGTAACAAAATCTGTAAATAATTTTTTAAAAAAAATCTCTAGGTGCTTTTTTTATTTATTTTTTCACCAAAACCATAAAAAATGAGTGTAGAATCTATAAAAAAATACATCTAAAAAAATAACAAGTTTTGAACGTCTTTTTTGGCCGGTTAACTTCTTTTTGCAAAAAAATCGGTTCTTAAATATTTTTTTTTTAAATTTACTCGGCGTTATTTTTATTTTTTTTCATAAAGGGTGTTTTTTTAAGTTAGAGAGTCACCATAAAAATAAACCGGAACAAAAAACGAATTTTTTAGCTTAGTTTTCACGGGTTTTCCAACTCGGAGAGGTTTTCATTTTATCCTTCTCCTATATATATATATATATATGATCCTCTCCTTATATATATATATATATAAATGAATGGTATAATTGTCAGCTCACGTATAATTCCTTTTTCTTTTTGTTTAATCTTCATTTCATGAAGATGGAACGCTGGAACGTAGATGAGATGAAGCCCAGATCGTGCAACTCACAAATCGTCACATCCCGTCCATCGACTTCTTGTATCTAAGTCATCGATCCAATCCATAAATTAATGAATTGCCACCCACAAATCGCCAAAATCCACCTACAAATCGGCTCATGAGAGACGCATATAAAAGAAATCGCCAAAATCACATTCTCAAATTTTCTGGTGAATTGCAACCAATCACCTCATCTAATTTCATGAAGCCTAATTTGATTTTCTTTCATTTTGAGCATCACAGTACAAAACTATTTTTGAGCATTTAGCTCCTTTTCTGCAAGTGTTATAGCCGCCATCTATAGAGGTAAAGTTTTACACATAATATGACTTTTTTTTATTTGTCACTGACATATGTGTGCGCAGTCAACTACTACTTGAATCTTGTCTATTGATTGAGATTTCGGGTGTAAATTTGTTTATATTTAGTTAATATATTTATGCAAAATGTAATGCACCCAGGGTGTACGATGAAATGCCTATGAGAAAGTTAGGCACTTTATTCCTGTTTTTTTTTTTATGATTTTTATTGTTGTATTAGGTATCTAACTAACAAAAGACGTATCCAATCGACATCTACTCATAACATCGCTGATGCTACACATGTGCAACAATGTCTGTAGGTGTGTGTTTTCAAACTTTTAATCTTTTTTTATATAAGTGTTTTATATGTGTAATATGCCTACATGTGTTTAAGTTCGCCAACGTGTTGAATTTCATACGTACTACACATGTGCAACAATTATCCAAGACATCCTAACTATCATTTCTGTTGCTTTAAACTCTTTGAACGTTTTCACATAAAACTATGTTGTGAGTATACTACATATGTGTAGTATATTTGAAAGAATTCTTTTAGCACCACTAAAAAAATAGTTCTTTTTAATTGTTCTATACTTTTGTATGTGGAACTAACTCTGTGGTGATACATGAACTTTAACCTCCTATGATATTCTTTGGTGTTGAGCCTGCTATGATATTCTTTGGTGTTGAGCATCGTGGTATACCATTTATATAAAATCTTATAATCTTGCAGATGTGCACTAATTTTGTGTCTCGAATGTTTTTTTACAGTCGTTGCATATGTGTTTGTGTATATGTAATATGTTATACATGTGCATGCAAATGTGTGTGAACATGCATGTGAATACTTCCAGCTGTGTTGTATATACAATGTTTTACACCTATCTAAAATTCTATGATGTTGCACATGTGCACTAATGATATTTTTATGTTTTGTACAACCTTACTACTGTTTGTTGCATATATAGTGTGTTTAACCGTGTGTGTGAATACTCCCTGTGTGCCAATACTCCCCGTGTGTGAAATCCTGTAATGTTGCACATGTGCACTAATGTTATCTCTTATGGCTTTTTTTATAACTTATGTGTCCGAATACTGATGTTTTTATGATTATTGTTGTATCATGTGTTTATTTGATCACACATGTATTCAATCAATGGCATGAATCATAATGATGTTGGTGATCTGCACAAAATTGATGAGTTCGTTGATGCTATCTCCAAATCCGATATTAATTACATTGATTCACACTTTTTGCAACACATCGAAAAAGATAGCTATTTTTGCTTATATTGCATTTCAATCTGAGAGTTCATCCAATCGTCATTAGACTATACATTTTTTTTATATTGCACATGTGCTAATCAGTCGGGACATCGTAATTTCATTATCGGCATTGTAAACACCCCTGCACATGTGCAGTTAAACATTCATACTTAATAAATTACAAATCACCATAAATCCATACTAACCATCACACATTCATAACATAAACAAATGAGAGACATTGTTCTCACGTTCTACTATTAAGTTCTATGCATCGTATGTTCGTGTCAAATGATGGACGGAAAAAAAAACAAAAAACAAAAAAAAAAACATTTTCATGTGTAATAGGATTAGATTGTAATTTAAGCTAAAACGCACATGTGTATTATAATTGAAAACAAACTCCATGTGTAATGCATGTGTGCATTAAACTGATATGGCTGCTATTCAAGAATGTTGTGCATATGTATTGTATCTCAAGATTTTCTCAGTAGATTATGTCAAAAATCTAGTTGTATAGCACATGTATAATGTAATTAAAAAAAAAACTTAATGTATAATGCACATGTGCAGTAAACTGATAAAATACTTAAATGCCACCATTTTAGATGTTATTTCAGTTGTGATACACATGTCTAGTGTAGCAATCATTAGGACCAAAGACATATTACAAGAAAAAGAAAAAGAAAAACACTACAAAGAAAAGGAAGCCAACATAACCACTTCAATTTCACTTCAATTGCAGCCCAACCATTGAAGCCCTCATGTCACACTACCTAATAAAACCTCCCATCCTCGAACCTCCAACCATGTCGAACCGAAGCCCCATACAACCGGATGCACTCTTATGGTTGGATAACAAGGTCTTACTTTAATTTATTAACACGTCATCACATAACACCCAACCTTGTATTTTCTTCTTTCTCACTAACTTTCTTTTATTTCTTATTTTGTAGTTATTTGCAGGGAAACATGTAAGCATCAGAATAACCACCAATATCAAACCAGCCACACACCCAAGACCACTTACGCTAAACATCAAGAAAAGAGACCCCAATAATATACATGAATGAAACAACACACACCACGTGAACCGATACACATAAAAAAATGCATAGATGTACACTAGCAATATGACCAACCCAATACCACCCCGAATAAAGGATGCGGTACCTTCACGACTATGATTTAGTTGTAATACATGTGTGCAGTGTAGATTTAAACAAACGTCTCGTATAGTGCACATGTGCATTAAATTAATACAATACATTTACTGTATCTTTCAGTTGTAGTGCAACCTTTATTGTCTCATCTTAGTTGTAATGCACATGTGTAGTGTTGTTTTAAACAAGCTTCGTGTGTAGTGCATATGTGCACTAAAACCGCATAATGGTTTATGACCAAATCCTATTGTATCTATTTTATTCGTTTCAACAAAACTGCAAGTATATACTACATATATGTCTCTTTTAAACACGTTTCGTGTGTAATGCACATGTGCATCATACCTACCCAATGACGAATTTTGATATATAGATGTTTATAATACTTTAAAACGCAATGATAATATTGTATTAAACACATATGTCAGTCGAAACACCTATTCGGTAGACTTTTTGTTAGTACTACGCATGTGCATCACAACACCTAACAACGAAGTTTACCCTATATTGGATGCAGTTTAGTCAAAATGATGCATTACAGATTGCCTTCAAGACAAATTCTTTATTTTTACCTTAAATACACGATTTCACATAAACACAGTTATGTTGTGCATTCAATTGTAGTGTAAGTAAAATGATGCATTAACAACAAGTTCTTGTAGAAGCTTTGTGTGTGACAGAAAAAGGAGCTAGGCCCATTTGTAAACATAAGATATGAGTGTGTATCTTAAATTCCATAGCTTTCAATGTAACAGTAATCACCTTTTACTTGAAACAATTTGGTATTTAATTTTTGCTTTATTTTTTTTCTTCTGGAAATGGTACTATATTAAAATCATCACTATTCTCTATTTACAGTCACTTGATCTCATTCTAAGTTGTTAAAATTAAAATTCTACATGTCAAAAATTCAAAAGCTAGCAAATAAATATAGATTGTAGCTCATGAATCGTTACACTTTCTATAATTCAACACTAGATTATTAGCCTAGGGTAGGCGTACCAATCAGGAATACTACTAACGAAATTAGTGTTGCATATTTGTAATGTTCTCGGTAAACTGAACGATGAGACTGCAACTAAACTAAAACCTGAATTGAACGGGTTATATTGAACAAAAGGATACTTACATTGCTGACTTTTCATATGTGGTAAATTCTCAAGTTATCCGACTCGTTTTTTTATCCAGAGAGAGGATCGACATCTATCCAGTGGTGTCGATGTGCCTCCTCGTCGCCTAAACGTCGTCTGATTGGCTCGTCATCACTTGTGGTGTCTGATTATTGTCGGTGGTGTCATCATCTGGGAACGAGGGTTTTATTTGACCCGATTTTGGATCCAGATAAAGGATTGACATCTATTCGGTGGTGACGTTGTGCGTCCTCGTCTCCTGATCGTCATTTGATTGGTCGTTGTTGATGGCGATGATTGAGCATATCCTCATCGTCGTCGCCAGTGGTGTTTTGTGAGTGGGTTAGGGTTTTTTTGTTGTTGTTTGAACGTGATATTTGTGTGTTAGTGTATTTGATGGATCATTAATCACTTTTTTTAATATTCTAAAATTAACCCTCCGTGTTCTTTTAGAACGTAGAATAGTAGTATTACAAATTAGGACCCTCCCTATATAAAATGTGGTTGTTTTTGCGTTTTCGCAATATAAGTTGTTTTCGCATGATCCTTATCATATGTATATATATATATATATATATATATATATATATATATATAGGAAGAGGATCATTTGAGAACTAATTGGTTGAGAGAACTTTTAAGAACCATTTTAAGCCACTAATTATATTTACATATACACCCTCCCATGAATTGTAGTGGTCCCACCTGAAATTAGTGGTGGAGATTTAGTTCTCAAAAGTTCTCAAAACAAAAAGTTCTCATTTGAACTTTTTGTTTTGAGAACTTTTGAGAACTAAATCTCAACCACTAATTTCAGGTGGGACCACTATAATTCATGGGGAGTTTTCCATATATATAAACTAGTGGCTTAGAATGGTTCTCAAAAGTTCTCAAACCTAATTGGTTCTCAAATGATCCTCTCCATATATATATATATATAAATATATAATATATATATATATATATATATAGGGTTAGGTTCAAATGAGAACTATTTATTTTGAGAACTTTTGAGAACTAAATCTCAACCACAAATTTCAGGGGGGACCACTACAATTCATGGGAGGGGGGATACATGTAATAAACATGTGGCTCAAATTAGTTCTTTTTAGTTCTCAAACCAAATTGGTTCTCAAATGATCCTCTCCCTATATATATATATATATATATATATATATATATATATATAGGGGATGGTTATGGTGAAAACCCAATCTAGTTGGGAATACTTTAAAAACCCATCCAATGGTGCACGATCAACCACATCATCTTATTAGCTAATACCCATAAGGGTAGTTTGGACTTTTACTTACTCCTACAAAGTGACCTTAGTTCTCTTTTATGTGAGCAAGTCTTTCAAAAGGGAAAAGAAGAAAGATGAATGTACTCTTAGTTCACATCAACCTTGTACTATATATCTATTTTTAATTGTTTTATCTTTTCCAATGTACCAAACACTTGTTTTTCTTTTGCACTTAAGGCACATCGTCTGATGATGTCTATGAATGGTGGACATCATAATGTCATTGGAACCCCAATGCATACATATGTAAAAAAAAAACAAAATCCGACATATTAATGGGTTTGTTAAGGTTAGTTTTACATTAGCTGAGTTTCGATGGTGAGATTTTTCTAACCATAAAAAATTTAAAAAAATAAAAAAATAAGGTAGAGTATATCGAGGCCCCATATTATATATCTGATTTTGATAAAATGAATATTGAGAATATTACGAAAAAAGAAGAATAAATATAATTAACTATAGAAAAACAATAAAGTCAACGTTCTTTAATAATGTTGTTTAACCATATTTGGCCGAAGGAAAAAGCAATATATATATTAAAATAACCCTATGGTTGAAATATAAAAACTTTTAAAATTAACGGGGAAAAATAGGTAAAATGATAACACATTTAGTATAATACAGACAATGGGCAAATT
>JBCNJP010000023.1:85119369-85171705 GCA_039602395.1 Deinandra increscens subsp. villosa | reverse complement strand
CTCGATTGACCCCCACAACTCAACATCACAAATACAATCCCATTCACACTCACCATTGAAACATCAAGAAACAAGAAGATCCAATAATTAAAACCGCAATACTTTTATATCAGTTTGTGTCATAAAAGTAAAGTTTGTGTCATAAAGTAAAGACTAATAGGAAATTTAAGACCTCAAGTAAGTAGAAAAGAGAAGAAGAAGAAGAATAAGCTGGTATAATAAGTTTCTTCGCAAGAGAGATCAAAAAATCAAAATGTCGTAGACAAATTTGTTCTTGGTGTTGCATTACGAAAACGGTAATAAAAAAAATCCCGACAAAAATTTCAATTAGAGAAAGAGATCAAAAGGAGTTGTTTTTATGTTTCTTGTTACTCTTTCCATTTAAAAAAATATATATATAAGTTATTTTCTATTGTTTATGAACATGATAGTATTTTATTATTTTTACTAGCTATATATGAAATTGTTTTAAGGTTTATGATTTTTAATTATAAACCAAGTAACTATCTAAACTCATAAATATGTGAAGGTGTTACATCATTTTTAAACGTGTAACGTCCTAAAATTCCCATCATAATTCTTATTAATATTATATTAGAAACGAAATGAAAAAGTGATTTATTTGATAAACCTACTTTTTTTAATGTCTAATTGCATTTTATACACGAAGAAAAACATTGTAATTTGTAAATGATGAATGTTTGGTAGATCTTTCAAATAAGTAAGTTTTTTGGGACCTATTTGTGTAAAACTTGAAAACTTGAGAGGCCTTATGTACCAAACTTGAAGCTAAAAGTTTCATATAAAAGGGGTTGAAGTTTGACTATTGTCAAAATTAGAGAATAAGAGTTTATAGACATTTTTTCAACCGCGCGTATGTCTGATTGTTGCTAATAAATCACAGAAATAGAGGCAAAAAGTTTGTCAAAAACTTCAAAGTAACGCAAGTCTTCTTTCTAGAAAATTTGGTTGGAACACTCGTAATAGCTATGATGTATAGGACATTTTTAGATATGTTTATTTTTATGTATAACAAGATTATGACATACATGTAGTTGAATGGGTTAAAAATCGGAAAAATTTGGAATAAAGATGAAAAATGAGTTTTTTTCTAATTCGGAAAATGTTTTTTATCAACTTTGGACACAAATAATTATATGTAAGTGTGATTAATATAAGTGTTATTACTAGGTTTGTGTTCTACTATATGAGAGCTTCATAAAGAACCAAATCTAGTCCAAAATAAGTTAAGATAAACGAGGGATTAATACTTAAAGTTGGGTATTTGAAGCTATTAAGAGTTGTGGAAATTGCTGGAAAAATAAGTGAAAATTTGTCTCATATTAGTGGTGTGATGAACATTGAAGTGGTTTAGAGTTAATTATAGAGTTAGTACCTGTGGTTTACTCATAGTAACAACTTAGGGTACTAACTTCTGGATGTAACAACATAAGGTAGCAACTTTTAGTTTTTGTTTCATAAAAGGGTATTAAGCTAACACCCCGTTAACTTTTAACGGCAACCCCCCCCCCCCCCCCCCACGTGACAAAAACGTGAGGTCAATTTTGACAATTTAACATTACCCCACATATTAAAACCCATCGATCCAAATCCAAACCTCAATTCTTCGGCCGTTCTCTTCTCTAATCATCTCCGAACTAGGGTTTCCGGCCGTTCTGAAATGATCGGAGAAGAGAACGGCTGAAGAATTGAGGTTTGGATTTGGATCGATGGGTTTTAATATGTGGGGGTAATGTTAATTGTCAAAATTTGCCTCACGTTTTTGTCACGTGAGGGGGGGGGGGGGGGTGCTTGTTATTAAAAGTTAACGGGGTGTTAGCTTAATACCCCTTTTTGAAACAAAATTAAAAGTTACTACCTTATGTTGTCATATCCAGAAATTAGGACCTCAGGTTGTTACTATGGTCAACCACATGTACTAACTCTGTAATTAACTCAGTGGTTTATAAGGAGCACTTCTTAACAATTATTTCTTTTAAGATAAGCACAAGTGGGGACCCTAATGGTGCGAAACACCACACCCTAACCCACACTTACATTCGCACGCGCACAAGACATGGACGATGGTGTAGCCTCAGACATGTGGTCTTCCCTTAACGGTACACACTGGTTAGGTTGTTATATATTCAAAGACTATCGGGTTCTCTTACAGTTTACTTTTATCATTATAAATGTTAGGTAATTATTTAGTGTCTTACCCATCAATTTCTTAAAAGTCCATATTAAGTTATTCTTGTAGGAAGGTGGATTATTTTTTTATTAATTGAAATAGTAAAATAATGGTGATACTCTTGTTATTTACATTGTTAATTACATGAGACATAAACCAATACAATATTCATTTTTCATATACAAAACCGAATAAAAATAAATATAAGTACAAGTTTATACAAAACCAAATTGGTCTTTGTGGCTTTTCACCGCCGGACTAGCTAACAACCTTTTGTATAATGTATAAACACATCTTGTATCATCTTAATTTGTCGGCAATTTTAAAATACCATATTATAGTATTAACTAGATTTTGTTGCCCACACGTAGCCGCGGAGATAATGCGAATACACAAATCAGTTGCATTGCTAAAATACTACATAGAGAAAATGGAAATACAAAAAAACTGATTAACAACTATAAAACTAGAAGACAACCTCTTGAAGTATTGAGTCTATTCCATAAAAGTTATGTTACACGATTCTAATCATTACACCACCAACTTATCAGCTAAATTCATGTTACACGATTCTACCAATTACACCATCAACTTATCAGCTAAATTTGTTGCGCTAGGGAAAAATACAAAAAAAAAAGCAAAAAAAAACAAACAAAAAACCTGCAGAGACAACGCGATCTCACAAAACAATTGCATTGCTATAACGATACATAAAGAAAACGGACCTACGAACGGTTGCGTAACGACGTTGAAATTGAAACCAAATACTAACAGTGCCTATGACGTAAAAGTTATTGTACACGACCGGATTTTGTTGTGCTTTGGATAAAAAGCAAAAATAATTTGCCCTAAGATAGAAAAATAAATGAAAAATAAATTAAACAAACTTTGTGTTGGCTAAAAAAAAGGAACCAATTAGTGTTCATAAACTTGGAAATTGTATAGTATAAAATATAATTATTTTTATTTTATATAAAAGTTTTGGAGAGAAAAGAACTAATAATGATTTAATTAGTTAGATTATGATCAGACTCGAATGTTAGGACTAATGGTGTCATGGGTGAAAGATGTCAAGTTTGTAACTACTAATTTTACATGTTCCTTGTTCATTATGCAATGAATATCCATTGACATAAACACAACTTGAGACGACCGCATTAGTTCATAGCACCATGTGTTGGTATGGAGTTTGGTATGAAGTTTGATTATATGGACGCTACTACGGAATTTATGACGAATATTCAAGACTTGTAGGGTTTAAAATGTGTATCGTTTAGTACCTACGATTTGAAGTTGAGAGAAAGATTAAATTTTGACGACCTCGTTGTAATAAAGAGGTTTCTTTTTCAAACCTCACGAACCAATTTGGGCTGATAAGGAACCCACATTCAGGTTCTATACAAAGGTGTCATGCAGTCTGTGTTTCTGAGTTCATTTAAGGAGGGAAAAGAAAAGAAAGGAAAGAAAATGTAAAAAAAAAATTGTGTTCCTGAGTTTCCTTTAAGGAGAGAAAGAAAAGAAAAATAAAAAATTTTGTGTTCCCAAGTTTCACTTAAGGAAGGAAAATGAGGTAAATGGAAGGAAAGTTAAGCCAATTTCTTGTGTTTTTCTTTCCTTCCGATTTGAAAGGATAAGGAAGGAAAGAAATCTGAAAGGATAAGGAAGGAAAGAGAAGTAAGGAAATTCTTGAGGAATTTTTTAGTGTTCAATTTACTAAAGGAATTTGAGTTAATATTGCCAAATTTCTTATTTGGGCCAATTGTGACAAGTTGCTGAAAGATACGGGTTTTCTCATTTAAGAAGTTCAAGGGGCTTTTCTGTCAATCCTCTTGACTATTTTGTTAATGGTTGTTAATTACCGTTAAGAGTTGTTAATCAGCTCCATTGAAGATATAAGTCTGAAGAATTAGGCATTTAGTATCAATTCATTTGTAATTCAATTCCTCTTGTAATTTTCTTTTTCTGATTTCGTATTCAATAGAAAAGCAATCGATTGGCTCAATTGTGTTCTTGATATTGTTGTTTTCATCGTTGGGATTTCCGATTGATTTCATAACAAGTGGTATCAGAGCCACCGGTGTTCGGATCGAATCGGAAATCTGATTCAACTCTGGTGAATTGGCATCGATTGCAAGATGGTGACGACGACCAAGTTTGATATCGAAAAGTCGATGGCCGCAAAGACTTTAATCTCTGGAGAGTCAAAATGGGGGCCTTACTTGTTTATTAGGGAACCGTTGATGCATTGAAAGGAGAGGCAGACCTGCCGGAAGGGTTATCAGAGAAGGAGAATAAGGAAACTCAGGATAAGGCACACAATGCTCTGATTTTGTGTCTCGGTGATCGTGTTTTAAAAGAGGTGTCCAAGGAAGAGACTGCAGCCGGAATTTGGGCAAAATTGGAGCAACTATACATGACGAAATCATTGGCTAATCGTCTGTACTTAAAGAAGAAAATGTATACCTTCAAGATGAGTGTAGGAAGTTCAATGGAGTCACACATTGATGAGTTTAACAGGTTAGCCCTTGATCTTGAAAATGTTGATGTCTCTGTGGATGATGAAGACAAGGCAATCATGTTCATGCCTTCATTGCCTAGCTCTTATGAGCATTTCGTAGACACTTTGATGTTCGGTAGAATAAACCTTGAGTATGGAGGATGTTACTTCAGCTATGAACTCAAAGGAATTGTCTAAAAGAAATATTGAGTCTATAGAGGAAAGCAGTGAAGGATTGTTTGTTAGTAGAGGCAGGACTGATCAAAGATCCCATAAGAAAAAGAATAAGCAGTCTAGATCTAAGTCTAGGCCTAGGCTTAGATGCTTTGTATTCAACTCTGACAAACATCTTAAAAGAGATTGTCCAGAGCTTAAGAGAAGAAGGAATGAGGCTAATACATTCAAGAATTTAACAAATTACTCACAAGGAGATGATTCAGATGGATGTGAGTCTGTTGATGTTCTTGTGGTGGATAAAGAAGGTATGAAAACTAACTGGATCATGGATTCAGGTTGTTCATACCATATGACACCAATAAACGAGTTTTTTAGTGAGTTGAAGATAGAAGATCATGGAAGTGTCAAATTAGGGGATGATAGGCCATGCAAGGTGTTAGGCATATGATCAGTGAGGTTCAAGCTCTCTAATGGAACTGAAGTGAAATTGCAACAAGTGAGATATATTCATGACCTTAAAAGGAGTTTAATCTCATTGGGAACCTTTGAAAAAAGATGGATACCATGTCCGTTTGAAAAATGGTAAGTCAAAGGTGATAAAAGGATCAATAGTAGTAATCTCAGGAACAAGGAAAGAGAACAATCTTTACTTCTCGGATGGGGAAGTTATTACTGGTGAGGTGAATAATGTAAATTCTACTAGTCAGTATATGGCATTACTTTGGCATAAAAGATTGGGTCATATCAGTCATCAAGGTTTGTCTGAATTACACAAGAAAGGAAGACTTGAAAATTTGAAAAATTATGAGTTTCGGTAATTTTGTGAAACCTGTATCTTAGGGAAAGCTCACAGAGTGAAGTTTAGTAAAGGTTTACACTCATCCAAAGGTTTTTTAGAATATGTCCATTCATACCTGTGGGGACCTGCCAGGAATGAGTCTTTGGGAGGAGCTAAATACTTCATTTCTATTATGAATGATTTTTCAAGAAGGGTATGGTTATATCCAATAAAGGCAATGAGTGAAGCCTTTGAGAAATTCAAAAACTGGAAGATTCTTGTTGAAAATCAGACAGGTTCCAAAGTGAGAAAGCTAAGAACTGATAATGGCTTGGAGTTCTGCAGTGGGGAATTCAATAAATTTTGTAAAGAAAATGGGATTTTTAGGCATTTAACAATACCAGGTACACCACAGCAAAATGGTGTCATTGAAAGAATGAATAGAACTATTCTTGACAAGGTCAGATGCTTGCTTACAAGATCAGGATTACAAAAAAGTTTTTGGGCTGAGGCTGCTTCCACAGCTGTGTATTTGATAAACAGGTCTCCATCATCAGCCTTGGAGATGAAGACCCCTATGGAACTCTGGACAGGTAATATGACTCAAAATTATTCTGATTTGAGGATTTTGGGTCTTTAGTCTATGCTCACATGAATCGGGGGAAACTTGAGCCAAGAGCAGTAAGGTGTGTATTTCTTGGCTATCCTGAAGAGGTTAAGGGGTACAAATTATGGAGAGTTGATAATGGTAGGCCAAAGGTATTGATAAGCAGGGATGTCATATTTAAAGAAGATGTTCTATACAAGGATTTGATTGGTGAAGGAAGAAAATCAGTTTATCTCAAGGACCTTTCTAAAGGGGCATCAATTGAGGTGGAGCCTATACCTGCTGAGAGTGATGAGAATGAGGTGGAGCATAACTCACCTATTCATCAAAATTTGAATTCTCCTCAAGGTCAACAAAGTAGCAGTAATGGGTCAAGTTATAAACTTGCAAGAGACAGGTATAGGAGGCAAATTGTGCGACCTATCAGATTCAGAGATAATGAGAGTATTTCTACATATGCTTTCTTGCCTGCTGAAGATGAAAGTTCTCATGAGCCTATTTCATATCATGAAGCCATTAATTCTCAAGATAAGCAGAATTGGTTAATGGGTATGAAGGATGAAATGGATTATTCATATAAGAATGATACATGGGAATTGGTTTGATAGGCCAAAAGGACAGAAAGTTGTGGCTTGTAAATGGCTTTATAAGTTGAAAGAGGGAATACAAGGTGTTGAAGCTCCGAGATAAAAAGCAAGACTGGTTGCTAAGGGGTTCATCAAGTTGCTGGCATAGATTACAATGAGATTTTTTCACCTGTAGTGAAACATTCATCTATAAGGGAAATTTTGTCATTAACAACCTATGGTGATTATGAGCTGGAACAAATGGATGTGAAAACAGCTTTTCTTCATGGAAATCTTGATGAACAAATTTATATGTCTCAGCCTATGTGATTTGAAGTACAAGGTCAAAAGGACAAGGTGTCCTTGTTAAATGAAATCTTTATATGGACTTAAACAGTCCCCAAGGCAGTGGTACCTAAGGTTCAATGACTATGTGGTGCAGGAAGGTTTTTCCAGAAGCAACTATGATAGTTGTGTATATTTCAAAGAGTATAGGCCAGGTATGTTCATCTACTTATTGTTGTATGTAGATATGTTGTTAGCAGCAAAGGATCAAAATGAGATAGATTTTACAAAGAAAATGTTAATGTGTGAGTTTGAAATGAAAGAGCTTGGGAAGGCAAAGAAAATCTTGGGCATGAAAATTAGTAGGAATAGAGAGTTAAAGCAATTAAAATTGTCTCAGTCTTCTTATATTAAGAAGATATTAACTAACTTCTCTATGGTGGATTGAAAGCCAGTGAAAACACCTCTAGCTGCACACTTTAAGTTGTCTAAGGTGGATTGTCCTACTACTACTGAAGATGAGGAGTATATGAGTAAGATACCCTACTCAAACATTGTTGGATCTTTAATGTATCTGATAGTTTGTTCTAGGTCTGACTTAGCATACTCAGTTAATGTGGTTAGTAGATATTTGTCTAACCCTAGGAAGAATCACTGGTTGGTTGTGAAATGGATATTGAGATACCTTAAAGGTACTCAAGATCATGGTCTGATGTTTGTTGTAATAGCGATTATGAAGGGAGTCTGCAAGGTTATACAAATTCTGATTTTGCTAAAGATAGAGGAAAGTCTATTTCTGGTTACATTTTCAGGTTTTTAGGAAATGTTATAAGTTGGAAAGCTTCTTTGCTGAACATTGTAGCACTGTCTACTACTGAAGCAAAGTATAATTTATTTAACTGAAGGAGTTAAAGAAGCTATATGGCTTAAAGGGTTCTTAACTGAGTTAGGGGTAGAGCTGGATAAAACAAAAGTGTTTTGTGATAATAAGGGTGCTACACAGTTGTCTAGAAATCTTGTTTATCATGAAAGGACCAAGCATATCAATGTTAGATTACACTTTATTAGAGATGTCATAAGTTCAGGAGAGATTGTTATCTCAGATGTGCATACTTCTGAAAACTAGGCTGATATGTTGACTAAGGTGCTAACTGGTGTAAAGTTTGAAGCTTGCTTGGAAGAATTAAAGATTAAAAGGTAATTTTGCTTGTTTCGGATTGTTTTGTGTTTATTAGCAATAAGGGAATGTGACATAAGTCACTCATGTGCATAAACCCATTGGATCACTGGCCTTGGTGCAGTCATATTCTTTTGTTGCTAATTAATGCATAATTTGATCTTGGATAAATTAACACTAAGGTGGAGATTCTTGAGGAACTTTCTAGTATTCAATTTACTAAAGGAATTTGAGTTAATATTATCAAAATTCTTATTTGGGCCAATTGTGACAAGTTGCTGAAAGTTGCGGGTTTTCTCATTTAATAAGTTCAGGGGGCTTTTCTATCAATCCTCTTGACTGTTTTGTTAAAGGTTGTTAATTACCGTTAAGAGTTGTTAATCAGCTCCATCGAAGATATAAGGCTCAAGAATTAGGCATTTAGTATCAATTCATTTGTAATTCAATTCCTCTTGTAATTTCCTTTTTCTGATTTCATATTCAATAAAGAAGCAATCGATTGGCTCAATTGTGTTCTTGATATTGTTGTTTTCATCGTTGAGATTTCCGATTGATTTCATAATAGAGAGGAATCACTCCTCTTCTCTTTCTTTTCTATCTCTTCTCTTCCTTTCATTTCTCTTCTTTTCTCTTTTTAAGTAAACTCGGGAACGAAGCGGTAATGATGCTTGTTCTAGTCAATACATTTGGCAACTGTTTTTTTCTTTCTTTATTTGAAAAGGAACATCAAGATCCACTACTTAACACATTTTTGAGAGACCTTGTGCAATGCTAGAAGTTTTAACCTCAAACCTCCAAGTTGATGTTACAGGAACTTATATGGATGTAAATGTGGCACGTTATCCTACTTCTTCCACATTCATTAGGTGGTAATGCACAATTTTATTTTTTATGTTCATCTATATGAGACCGTCAGTGATTCTTTTAGGGACCCCGAGATCACCTCATTTGCGGCTCTTTACAGGCATAAGCTCCCATTACCTACGTAGACTTCTCCCCTAGCACATTAACGATAATATGAGTTTGAAAGGGGAGAGTAATGTTATAAATAAGATGGTGGCCCAAAATGAGCACTCTAACTCAAAAACAACGATTGACCCCTTGTCTTTTGTCTGTAACTAGATTATACTATTCGTGCCTTGTCGTAGGGATAACATGTGCATAAAACAGTTTCATTGCTAAAACGTAACATAAAGACAACGAAAATAAATAAAGACAATACAACCAAGTTAAAATTAGAAGCTGGCTTAAATATAACACTAGGAAAAAATTAGATACCAAAAAGTAACGGTGTGAGGCAAAAACAAATAAAACACTTAAAATTATGTTTAAAAACAATAAAAAATGATATAAAAAATAAAAAAAACTAATAAAGTCCTAGTGATAGTTGGCAATGAAGGAAGACTTGGGACTGAAATGTTACAAGTTCGATCCTTGAGCCCAATATGTTTTACAATTCAGTCGCTCGCGGATGTGGGTTTTCCCTGGAATTGGCTCAACAACGCCTGCTTGCTCGGGCTCGCGTAGGGAGCTCCGTTTGCCTAGTAGGCTTTATGTGGGGATCAGGGCATTGTTTGTTGGTCATTAAAAAAATAAAGATTGCCACATGGTGGAACCACGTGAACAACACAAAAATTATAATTTCATTCAAATTTAACATGTGAAGAGACTATTTATTTGTAAAAAAACTGTTAAGGGACTTTTATGGTACAAAACAAAAAGTATATTGGTTTTATTTATATAGCAAAAAATTGTTAAGCGACTTATATAAGAAAAAACAGAAAGTAGTCTGGTTTTTTATGGTATTTGTTCAACTAAAATAGATCTTGTGTATTAGAAGATTTGAATTATTATAAAACTATGCAATCGTTAATTTATTTATACCATCATTATTACTCGAATTATCTTTTTTTTACAGCCAACCATATTATTAAGTACCAAAAAGAAAGGAAGCCGACTAGCAAGGAGCTAGAAAGCAACCCCCAAAAACAAATAAATTACATGAACCTACACTTTCCCCAATCTATACATTTCTTACTCCTATTGTTTATCCATAAGTACGAACGACATTTAACATCATTTATGACTCTCTCCACACATGGCTCTTTTCCTTGAAACACGACGATGTTTCGCTCTCACCAAATACACCAACATGTAATCAAAATTATGGCATGGACAATGTCCTTCCTCCCGTCTTCCACAGTCTTGAACATCATAAGAATGTCATTCAAGGAGAAAGCAAAGAAAGATGGCATATTGCACCAGTTTGCGAGCCAGCTCCAAACAACGGTGGACACATAACAACCTGTAAACAAGTGCAAAACAGTATCTTCCCCATCACGACAAAGCTTACAAGTTGTCGTTACAACAGCCACATTCCTCTTTTCCAAGGAGTCCAACGTCGCTATCTGATTCCATTGAGCACGCCACGCAAAGAGATTGATCTTTTGGGGGACGAGAGTCGACCATTTAAGGATGAACTGCTCCTCATGAACATGGTTGTTGCTAACAGTTTCACGAACAACAGCGGCAGAAAAAGCGGCCCCCGTTTGCCTCTCCAAACCCAGTTGCCATTTTCCTGCTGAATAAGATTGTGGAGGCCCAACCCACTCCTATCCAACTGCCTATTAACAGCCTAAATCGATTTCCAGATGCCGCAGATAGAAGGTTTGCAAGGGAAAAAAGGTGACCGGTCTCTAGAAAAATGGATACTAGCTATTACTCGCCGCCACAAACGGTTATCTTCACATTTGAACTTCCAAAACCATTTCCAAAGCAAACTATAGTTAAAGTCTCGAAGCTTGACAAGTCCCAAGCCACCCTTTTCTTTTGGAGTACAAACAACCTCCCTCTTGACCCATTGGATCATTTTCTTGTCATTGGAGCCACCCCATAAAAACTGAAACCTGATTTTATCCAACACATCCAACACCTTTTTTGGGGCTTTGTAAAGGGGAAAAAAGTACGTTGGAAGACTATCAAGCACGCTCTTGATGAGGACGAGTCTACCACCAAGAGATAGATGTCTAGCCTTCCAACGAGACAACCGGCTTTCGAAGATACGAACAATACTTTCCCAGTTAGCTCTCCTTCCCATGTTGGCTCCGACTAGCATCCCCAAGTAATTGAAAGGAATCTCCCCCTTCTTACATCCTATCCGCGAGGCAATGCAGTCAACCTCAACATCTGAAATATTAAAACAGAGAATAACACATTTGGATAAATTAATACGCAGCCCCAAAACCATATGGAAACAGCGAAGGACCCGTAAAATGTTGGAGAAATTCTATTCGGACCATCTCCCCAAGATCATTGCATCATCTGTGTAAAATAAATTTGCGAGAATGGGGCCGTCATTAGGAAGCCAATTCCCTCGAAAATCCCTGAGCTAACCCCCCTGCGACATTGGAACTCCGCCGTCGGCGATCCGTTAACAAGGACCGAGGCACGAGAGGAGCTTAAAACCCCCTTAATCCAAAGCCACCGCCTGTCCGGAACCTCATGTGACCAAGAACCGTGTCCACAAAATTCCAATCTATTGAGTCAAAGGCTTTGGCAAAGTCGACATTTGAAAAGAAACCCGGAAATTTAGACTGCTTAAGCCAAGATAGGGTCTCATTGACAATTAGGGGCCCCTCAGTGATGTTCCTTCCTTTGACATATGCCATCTGAGTCTCAGAGATCAGACCATCCAAAACAGTTTTCAATCGTTCCGTGAGCACCTTAGATATAACCTTAGAAATGCAGCCGATGAGACTGATGGGATGAAAATCCCCAGAGATCAGACCATCCAAAAATTACAATTTTTATTTATTTATTTATTTATTATTTTTTTAGTTGCAGAAATTAATTACTGGAATAAAAAAAACACTATTTTTGGGTTTTTTGAATTTTATGAAAAATTGAATAAAAATTGCAAATTAACTAAATTAACTAAACTCAACTGATCAACAGGCGCACTAATTCCCCGGCAACGGCGCCAATTTGATAACGGTTTGTCAGACCGTCACAAATCCCCAACTAAATTAATTCGTAGTATCGGTAAGTTAGGGTTATCGAACCTAGGAAATATGTGGAAATTGATTAATTGATTAAACTAACTATTGATGAAATTAACTAAAACTACTGATTAACATAAATTTACCTAGTTTGCCTCTTAGCTGTTTTGAATGAGTTGGGATAAATAACTAGAATTAACTAACTTGAAAACTAAGAAAATTGATTAAACTATCAAATATGGAGAAAGCTAACTACTTTTAGATCTTGGTTGGTTATCGATCTAAGCAAAATCTAACTAATTGCTAATGACACATAGACATGCCCCCAATTACCTAATTGACCTAAACCTTAGGAACCTCCGGTGTAATTTACTAAAAAAAAAAAAAAAATATAGACGCGGGTTACTTGGTTTGGATCTCCTCACTTTCGGGGGTTCACGGTGAACCCTAATACCAAAAATCCAATATTCTGATTTTGATTTGTTCTTGAAATGGATTTGGGAAATTTTGAAGCTTTATTCGGCGAGCCAAAGGTCGAGCCGGACTCCATTCACCGTCCATTCTTGTTTCAAGTTGATGCTCCCGACCCTCGTCAACTCAGAGTTGTTGTTACCGACTTCTTCTCCACCACTTTTCAGGCCCTTCGATCAATTCAACAGCTCGATGATATGGTATCTAATTCAGATATATACATATTATTTTGTTTGGTTACTCATCCTTCCTTTAATCTATCTGTCCACACAGAGAGATGAGACTGGAGTTGGGGGTTCCTGGTCTGATTTTCTTGAATACTTTGTTACTTCCTTAAATTCTGGTGATGTGAAGCTTGTTTTGGAGGGCCAATCAAAATCAACTGGTACCTAATTACCTAAATGTGTTTTAAATTATTATTTCTTTTTTTTTTTGCAATTTATTTATTTATTGCTACAAGATTTGAAATCCATTTATCAATCTTATATGCACCTAAAAAGAACAGTCCCAGGTTACTTGAAACAAATTCAAGATTTGTGGAGTGATCTTTAATGGTTTTTTTTTTTTTTTTTTTTTTTAATAATGTAGAATTTGTTGGCGGCACAGCATGATGACTTGAGTCTTGTACGTTACTTTTCGTTTTTAATGAAAAAGATGTATAAAATAAATCAAGAATTATCTTAATAAAATACCTTCGTAGGATTTTAAATAAAAGAAAAAAGAATTTGTCTATTTTGCAATGTTACATGGTCAATGTAATTGAAGTGTTGTTAGTGTTTAGGACCTGAATCTGCAAGACTTGTTGCTCAGAAGTCAAAGGGGATGCCCAGAATCTCTGTTTCTCTGCTTAGGCTTGTTGGTACTGCTGCTAATGAGGCAATGGCAACACTTTCTCTTCATATGTACAAATCATACAAAAGTAATCAAATTTTGCTACTTCAAGGTGAAATTTATATCCCCTTCTACTTGCACTTTCCTATTTTTCAAGCTTTCTATAACGACCACATAATCGCTGCAAAATTAACAACTAAGTAATACATAGATGGTATTGATCACATCCCAAAAGGGTTCACCAAAAATGTATCTTTTTGACATCAAATCATTATTTCAAAGTGCTTTATCAACTATCTGCTAGTTATATCTTCTGAATTCTGGAGTAGCAGCCTAGCAGGGAACTAACTATTACCTTGCTGTATTTTCTACTTAGAGCAAGAGGGTCGAAACCGGTTGACAAAAATGCTTTCAGCTGAACAGGCAGGTTATTTCTTTAATTTCCTCATCTTATTCAGTATTAGTCTAATTTCTGTTCAGCCAGATGACAACTACCTGCTATATGGTATAAAAGCCTTTTGAAATGCCAGTTTGTGTATTGATTCAACCTGCTATATGGTATTTAGTGTTCTTGCTGATCATAAAAGCCTTTTTTTTTGTATCCATCTACATGTTAGTAACACTTTATTTTCTAATCTGCATGCATGTCGATTTGTTTGTCAGGAAAAAAGTGGACATCTTCAAAAACAACTTGATGGACTACTTTATTCAAACAGGCAGAAGATCCATGACAAGTTAACATCAGATACTGGTATTTCAGGTGTGCTATTCTCTCCTAACTTAAACGGTAAATATTCATTTGTTTTACCCATTAACCAACTCGCCTGAACCACCTCTTCAAGATGTAATCTAACAAGAGGGAGTTATGCCATATGCGGATTTAAGCTTTGCGGTGCTATCTGTATGATGTTAGCAATCCAGATATTGAGCAAACCATTAACATAAAAAACTTAAATTAATGAAGCTAGAGAGTGCATAATCAAAATCTCTACTGCCTCGCTTGTGTGGTTGAGTGATCTTGAGACGTGTGTAAAGTTTTTTCCTTTTTCCGAAAAACCATCATACTGAAAGGCGATACCGAAATGTACTATGTGCATTTCTTGTAATAATGTACTATGTGCATTTCTTGTAATAATGGCATTATCACATTTAGGTGGCAATCTTGGTACCTATATTTATACTTTTTTTTTTCCACAGACAAACAGCCTGAGCAGAATCCAAGCCCGATGAAGGCACCTAAGCGTGTGGTTCCAGCACATCGCAGGTTACTGATTGAGTATACATTATCTTATTTTAGCAAATAGAGTTTAAATTGTTAGTTGAGCAGCTTACAGGTACTTGGTTTTGACCAAATTGCCTGGTTTTGGCGGGTCAGTAGCTAGCGGTTGGGCTGGTTCTTTTAGAACTGGTCTATGCCGCTATTCCGGTCTAGTTTGGTATTTTTTTAATCGATTTTGTCTTGTATATTGACAAGTTTCAAATTTGAGAAATTGCAGATCAAAGGTGAGAGGGGCTCTCCTCCAAGATACTGAAGATGATTAGATGAGAACAGAAATATTGATTTGGGGCTTTTGTGTTGTAAAGCTTTGGGTTGTCTTTATCTATTGGATGATTGGACTTTAAAATTTTAATTTAAATGCTGTTTGGGGATGTTGAAAATTTTGTAGTTTTAAGATCAGGTGTTGTCTTATCCTGTGTTATACAATTGATGCGAGTAAGGATTGTTGGAAAAATAATTTTCATATAAGAGTTCAATATCTTTTTGAGCCTTAGGAAATTAAAGGGAGATAACTGTTTATATTCGATATGAATATTATATGGATCCCCTTCATATTCTTTACTCTATTTCTCCCAATTCTTTTAGTCGGTACACTCCTATGCAAATGGCCAACTTCACTACATTTATAGCACCTAAACTCGTTTGTGTGTCTGTTTCCTCATCCCCAATGTCTTCCACATCCGCTTCCAAAGCCTCTTTCTTAATCCCTACCACGACCTTGATTTCCATCACCGCGTTCCTTTCCAGCATGCCAGTTTTCGGTATCACTTGAACTTGTTCACTTCCAGTTCATCTTCACCTTTTAGTCTTTCTTTTTACACTCTAATTCTCCCAACGTCTTCATCAAATAACATCTTGTCAGTTTCAGAATATTGCTCAATAGATGCCACCATTGGTATAAATTTTTCGTGAAGCAAATTCAATAATTTTCTCACTACCACCCCATCTTCTAGACAAGACCCGAGACTCTTAAACTTTGTAGCAATCCCATTAAGGTTCCCCGTAAACTCATCAATCAGTTCACCTTCTTTCATCTTTCTTATATCAAGCTTGTTTCTAACAGTTTATAATCTTGTCATTTGTACTCTTTCTACCTCCAAATATAAAACTGTTAACGCCTCCCACACATCTTCATCGCCCTTGTGTCTAGCACTTGGAACGACACATCATCGCGCAAAGTTTGAAGATGAACGCTCTTGCTAATAGAGTTTTTTTTTTTTTTTTTTTTTCAATCACTCCTAATGTTGTTGTTGGTTTAACCGCATCCCACAATTCATTTGCTTGCATAGCCGACTCCACTATAATAGACCAACTAGTATAGTTGGTTGCTTTTAATTTTAGGCACTATAACGAAACGCTTTGCTACTATTTACCAGGTACAACTTTCTTTCATTGCTTGTTTGCTTGCTGATCTTGTTGACTTCTTCCTTGCTAAAAGCTTGTTTTCCATACATTAAATGACTGGGAGTGATCCCTTTTTTTTCATCGGGTCCGGGTAAAAACCAAAGATCTTGAGTGACCGATCCGGCAGAACAACTCAAAAGATAAAGAAGTATCGTTAATTTATTCATGCTCGTTCCAAGTTCAAAGTACCAATTGTACAAATAATAATCCACTTCGTTACACGATTTCTTTTTCATATAGATAGATATAGGATCTATGGAGCAATTACTTAAAAGTACATTTTTTTGCAACTTAGGCCATTCTTCACAAGGATAGCAGTCTTGTTTTTATAAAGACCCATAATTTATTGAATTCATCATAATAAACGTTTAAGTTGACAGATTTTATGGTAAAAATTGTTCGGTAAATACTTGTGCAATATTTATCATGTATCAAGTGGCGTACCCACTTAAGTGGGATGGGTTGTCCGTACCGACTTAAGTGGGATGGGTTGTCCGCACCCCATTAAAAAAAATTATAGTAGGATATGCACGATCCAATCCCGATCGACCCCCAAGAAATTTTGAATACGACCCCCATGAAATTTTCAGACCAACCCCATGAAATTTTGATCAGACTCACACAAAGAAAAAATCATTTAAAATTTTAAAGTTTTACAAATACAAACCGAATAAGTATTCAAATTATTAAGTCAGTTCCTTTATTATTCTTAAAGATTATAAAAAACCCAATTGTCCAAATAATCAATAACTATCATGATATTTTTAGTACATATTTATATTTTAGCCCAAGTTTTAAATTTATTAAATAAAAAACAGTTACACAATACCCAATAGTTATTTAAAATTTTAAGCTCACACTTAGATTTTTATTCTAATTTAAGTTTTTTAAATAAACTTATTTCATACAATTATATTAGCGAAATCCTAGTTGCTATCGGCGTCATCCATCTCTCAAATAAAATTCTGCAGAGCCCCAAGTATTTATCTAAGTATTTTTTTTTTAAATATAACTTTATTATTTAATAATTTGATTAATTACTACTTTTTTAGAATGTTAGATTGTTGGTTCTTTACTAAAATACTAGATTGTTGATTGAATATTTTATTAATTTTATATTTTAAATTAGCTTGTTGGTTAATCGTTTGATTTGATTTTAAATTTGTATGTATACCTTTGGTTCAAGGTTTCATGATTACACTAATAAGTTGTTTATTAGTATTTTGATAAGTTTTTAAAAAACATTTATATAAATTAAAATAATAATAGTTTACATTGTTAAATACTTGAAGTGATTGAAATCCCCCTCCCCCCCCCTCCCTCAAAATCGGACGTGAAAGTTTCCTTTTATCCGGCTAAAGTAGGTTAAATAATGAAAAAAAGAAAAAGAAAGGCCTGTCATCAGGTCACCAACTTCCTTGACCTTCCGACACTGGGCAGGCGTCAGCCCCCATACATGGTCTTACGACTTTGCGGAGACCTGTGTTTTTGGTAAACAGTCGCTCGGGCCTGGTCACTGCGACCCCCTTTGTGAGGAGGCACCCCTTCTCCCGAAGTTACGGGTTCACCACCATAGAACTCAACAGTTACACCTACTTGTTCGACACTATACTTAGATTCTGCCCTTCGAAAAGGAACGTCAGCTCTAACAATCCTGTCTCCGTCTACCAAAACGATCGAAATTGTTTCAAAAAAGGTAGGCATACGACGTACTAAGTTTTATCATAGGTCAAATTTTGACCATAAATAGTCAATTGGGTATATTGTGAGAGTTAACATGGTTTTGATCAAAAGTCGCTTTAAATTAAGTATGTATGCTTTTTTTAACGGTAAATTTGGATTATTGACGGGGGGCATTACCCACCTACCCCATTATCTTCATTCTTTATCAAGAGGAAACTCACTACATGTGAGAAAATCTCCTGATCCAACCTGAACCCCTGTTTATTTTTTATCACAAGTGAGACTGGAACTCAACATCTCATTTTTATTGTCTTTAGATACCCCACCTTAGCCAATTGAGCTAGAGATAATGTATGTATACTTTAGGTTGAAGTTTTTGAACAACTTAAAGTCAAAAAACTTGGTTTTCATCAAATAGCCACTTTTTATAGATTTGTTGTGTTAGTATTGATAAAAATGAAACTTAAAAAAGTCAAATGGTATAAAAAATAAAGACACACTACGTAAATTATAATCACGCAATCGTATATTTTTTTCTAAACAACGAATACACACGATCACTAATTTTACTCTTAAACTACATCAGAAACACTTTTTATTATACAAGTGCTAACTTCCTCTATAAGAAACCTACACCTTTACAACTTGAACTAATATCACATATACTTTAAATAAAATTTATGTAATATTATATTCCGTTTGTTATATAAGAATGAGTAAACTTCATTTTTAATCCCTAACGTTTGTATATTTTAATAATTTTAGTCCTAACTTTTCGAAAATCTCAATTTAATGTCTAACTTTTCATTTTCTTTTCAATTTTGGTTACAACGTTAACAACCGTTTAAAGAGCCGTTAGACTGCCCTCACATGTTCCTCACGTGAGGGGTATTTTTGTTATTTCCATTTGTTTTAAAGTATGAGTTATTATAAACAGAAATGACAAAAGTACACCTAATGTGGGGTTCACATGAGGGCAGTCTAACGGTTCTTTAAATAACTGTTAACGTTGATACAAAAATTGAAAAAAAAGAAAATGTGAAACACTAAATTGGAATTTTTAAAAAATTAGGACTAAAATTGTTAAAATGTGTAACCATTGAAAACTAAAAAGAAAGTTTACTCTATAAGAATTTTATCTATTTTGTTATTTAGGATAAATAAAAATATAGTTCAGCATTAAAAGAGAACTAATAATGCAAAGGTCTATGGGCGCATTTGTCATGTTTTTATCGTTTTCTTCTTTTGCTTTATTTCACAAGAAAATTAGTACAAACATCACCAGTGGAATCTTTCATAGAAGTGTACTATTAATACTTAATTATAGAAATAAAATATATATATATATTCCCTTGCATTTTAACATTTTTTTAGTGATTAAAAACATAGTATCAGTTTATTGGTTCCAAATCCATGATCCACTAAATAATTGTAGTAAAATACTCATATTAGACGTTACATGAAATTAGGGACGTTTTGCCATTCGTTTTTGTTGGTTTAACAAAAACTATGTGCGGGTCAATTTATTTTCAACTACGAATCTTTTTTACTCCGACTTTTAAACTAACCCTAAAATAAAATTACATGTTATTAAACGGTAAATTTGGATTACTGACGGGGGTATTACCCACTCATCCGATATCTCCATTCTCCTTCAGGAAGAAACTCATCATAGGTGAGAAAACCTTCTGGCTCAATTTGAACCCTCATTTATTTTTATTTTTTGTCACAGGTGACAATTAAACCCAAGAAACTCTTACTTTTAATGTCTTTAAGTACCTCACACTATGTCAAAAAGTGGATTTAGCCACGTTTTTTTTAAAACACCTAGCCATGGTTTTAGAAAAAACGTGGCTAAATGTAAGAATCACTAGTTTTAGCAACACATATTTTGTACCCGTGACAAAATATATAGCCTTTGGACCCTTTTAGCCACATATTTTTTTGTTTATGTGACAACAACAATCAGGTGCAATGGCTTTAGCCACTGTTTTACAAAACATGTGGCACTTCACACTTAAAAAAGAGTGGCGAAATGCATCAAACGGCCACGAAATTTTTATGATTTTTTATTCATGTGACCAAATATGGCCACGCTTAAATAATGTTGTGTGATGAAAAAGTAGATTTTATTACTTAGTAAATTAAAAAAAACACAACAAAACTATTAAGTATATATTATGATTGGCTAAATGTGAGCAATGGTCACTGTTTTTATTCAGTTATGTGGCTAAAAGCTAGTACATATGGCCACTGTTATTAGGTTGTGTGACTAAATAGTAGGTTGTGAGTGACAAAAATCTATTACCTATGGCCACATATATTAAACGTGACTAAATGGTAGGTTGTGAGTGACAAAAATCTATTTTATGGTCACGGTAAAATATTAAACGCGTGACGAAAAGAGACGATTTGTTTTCCTCTAAAACAACGCGCTTTTTTTTCGTTTACACCAATTCAAGCATGTTCAAATCTGCTACCCTATATATCATTATCATTGTTATTTTCCTTTGCCGCCATCCCTTTCTTGATCTTAAATTCTCTACACCAATCCGTTTACACAAATTTTGGTATCAAATGGCCGATAATCAACGGTCCCTTAATTACTGGTATCAAATGGCCGACAATCAACGGTCCATCATCGCCGGCAAAAAATGTGGAATTGGCGTCATCCGTATGTGGAATACGGTAAGTTATCATCTTCACCACTGAAATTCGATTGAAAATTGCGTCTCAGATTTGGTAATTTTTTCTTGTGCAGGGAAATATTGCACACTGTATCTACTGGGAGCAGATTTTAAGTTAATGTGGAAATCATGGATACGAGGAGTCTCTAATGGTTCATACAAATGCTTTACCGAGAGCAGATTTTAAGTTATTGTATAATTTTATAACAGTCAGCAGTAAAGGAACATGTTCAGGTTTGCATCACTTATATTCTTCACGTGCTTTTCTCCCTTTTGGCCCCATGAATCTGATTTTTCTTCAGCAACTTCTTCGCCATTTTGATCTAAAGCAAGTGCATGTGAGAAAGCAAAGAGGGACTGTTGTCTCTTTTCACTTGATCAGTAGCAAGTAGCCGTTATGATGATTCAGACAATCTCTCTAGTGCACCATGTGAGAAAGAAAAGAGGGATTTGTCTTCAGTCGCTTCTTCTCCCTTTAGAAAAGTTAGAACAATAGCCTTGTGGAACCTTCAAGTTATACAACGTGTCACAAAACTTTTCCTTTTCATCTTTTGTAACATGTAACACGCTGCAGGAAGTACTACGTTGTTCTTGTTCTGTTTAGGCTGCAACTCTGGTCTTAACTGCAAAAAGTTCAGATCCTTTCTAGCATTCAGTCCATCCTTTGTTTTTCCGGGAATGTTGAGCAGCGTTCCAACAAAACTCTCATCTACATCCTTTTCAATATGCATGAAATCAATGCAATGTTAGACACTATTATGCCTCTAATATCTAGGTCTTCAAAACCATATATTGAATATCTTCCAATATGGTGGCTTCTCCTTGTTCTTTCTTTTTCTATTATCAATCTTCTCTCTCTTCCGGTTGAGATCTCTGTGATTTCTGAATCAGTACACCTTAATCCCTTTTCCCCATTTGTCCCTGAACCCATTGACTTCACAATCTTCTTGGCCTCATATGTATTTTTCACAATTTCATTACCTTCAGGTAGCATCTGTTTCAGCAAAGCTAAAAGTTAATTAAAAAACTTATCTAGTGCTCCATGCTTAGTATTCAAGTTCAGTAGTTGAACCAAGGCAAATAACTTTGTGAAGGTACGGCTTCCTTCATACATGGGCTTCTCAGCATCCATGAGTCGTTCTTGAAACTTATCATGGTCCTCCATGAAATTTTCAGTAGCTCTGACCATTTCTATTGTTTCTGATGCATCGAATGGCATTCCGGAATCGAAAAATGATTCCGTTGAAGCTCCTCTCCTACGGGCTCGTGTTTCTCTCCGTGTTTAGTCCACCTTGTATAAGTCAGATCGAATCCCTTTGAAAACAAATGATATTCTACCTCATCAACAAGATAAGAGTAATGGTTTAGACATTTAACATAGGGACATGGAATTTCCGTCTTTTTCAAATTTGTAACTGCAAACTTTAAGAATGATTTAACTCCATCGGTATATGATTTCGTGGTTCTATTGGTTATCATCCAAGTCTTATTCATGTTTGTTTTGCTAACATATACAACAACAAAGATTATTAAAAACGATTGTTTTGCTAATACTGAAAACCCTTTTCAATAATCTTTGTTGTGAACCTGTTTATTGGAGAAGTAATAGGATGGAGGGAAAATTATGTCGATTAATGAGCAATGGAGAAATGGGGAGCGGGAAATTGGGAAAATCGAGAGTGATATGTGAAATTTTCAATTGAATTTGCTCATTAATTTATCCCGCCTCTACTAGAATTTAGCGGGCCCAGTTAGAATCATATTTAAATAAATTATAATGAAAAGTAGCTTCTAACTCAGGAATTCTAGTTCATCCGTTTCTGTTCATCTTCTCTCAACCCGGATGAAATCTTCTCCCCGAGGAATTCTAGTTCTTCCGGTTTTGTTCTTCTTCTCTAAAACATTAATATTTTAAGAATAAAGTGTGTATATAACCAATAATTAAGTTGTAAATATGACCAATAAGGTATGTTTAGGGGCAATGAAGGTTAGTTAGGACCAATGAGTCCCAATAAGGTGTGTATATAACCAATAAGTTGTGTTTAGGACCAATGATGACCCAATAAGGAGCGTTTAGGGGCAATGAGGGTCAGTTGGGACCAATGAGTATCAATAAAATGTGTATATAACCAATAATTTGTGTTTAAGACCAATGATGGCCCAATAAGGTGTGTTTAGGGGTAATGATGGCCCAATAAGGTGTGCTTAGGGGCAATGATGGCCCAATAAGGTGTGTTTAGGGGCAATGTGAGGTGTCACTTATGACCAATGAGTCCCAGTAATGTGTGTATATAACTAATAAGGTGTACATAGGACCAATAAGGTGTGTTTAGGGGAAACGAGGGTTAGTTGGGACCAATGATGGCTAATAAGGTTGTGTTTAGGACCAATGATGGCCTAATAAGGTGTGTATAGGGGCAATGAGGGTCAGTTGGGACCAATGAGTCCCAATAATGTGTGTATATAACCAATAAGTTGTGCATAGGAACAATGATGGCCAATAAGTTGTGTTTAGGACCAATGATGACCCAATAAGGTGTACATGTTTAGGGGCAATGAGGGTCAGTTGGGTCCAATGAGTCCCAATAAGGTGTGCATATAACCAATAAGTTGTGCATAGGACCAATGATGGCCAATAAGTTGTGTTTAGGACCAATGATGGCTCAATAAGGTGTGTTTAGGGGCAATGAGGGTCACTTAGGACCAATGAGTCCAAGTAATGTGTGTATCTAACCAATAAGGTGTGCATAGGAAATAGGACCAATAAGGTGTGTTTAGGGGAAACGAGGGTCAGTTGGGACCAATGATGGCCAATAAGTTGTGTAAGTTTCATCTCATCTTGTTTTCTTATTTTCTTTCTTTTATAACACCCAAAACAAACCATGTTCAAGTCTTCATAATCATTTTTCTTCTACACTTTAAATCTATAAAAATGTTAAAATAAAATTATGATCTTGTTAGTTATTTTGATGTTTTGATCTAAACACATTTGTAAGTGCTTCTAAAGCTTAAAAATGCCCCAATATGGGTAAGCATAATAAGAAACTGAATGGTGAACAAATTTGCCTATTCGGGAGTATTATGTGCAAACCTTGATCTTTTATGTTTTATTTCACTTTATTTGTTAAATATTTGATAAACGAACAAGAACACCCATAAAAGACTATGTCTAAAGAGCTCACTTTGATGATCCGTGTTCTTGATTTCATAATAAATGGTTACTTACTTGTTTGATTTTGAGCTTGAAATGATAAAAAAGATGATCAAAAGCCAAACATTAAAACTTTGTCTAATATCTTACTTGGATAAGCAAGGTTCTTGAACCCGTGACAAATTAAATCATGTTGTTTATATAACATGAGGTCCTAACACATAATGTGTTAGTTGATATGTATAAAAGAAAGATATCCTTAGGAAAGGTATCATGAGTGGGTAAAACTGTTAGTGTTCGAATTTGAGGTTCAAGTTAATCATTACAACACGGGGACCATTATAATAATTTGTATGCCATAAACTGTTTGCAAATTTAGTTGTAGAGTCTTAAACCTATGAACTCACCTACATTATGTTGACCTTCCAAACTCATGTATTTCTCAAGCAACTAAGCCAAATCGTATGCAAATGGGACGTCAAACCTTAGGGCCTGCATCTTGGAATCAGAGTCTCATTCGTCATCATGAAATAACTTATGAAACTCTTGTCTTTTATTTATTTATCCTTAGTCGAAAAAATTTCAAGAGTTAACTATTTTATCATTTGGAAATGTAAGACAATGTCATGCCATCATATTTTTCGATGCAATTAATTTGGCTTGTTTAGTTTTCATTTGTAATGTTTTTAAACTAGAGGTCATTCAACGTATCCACGATTATGACCCATGACGTCACACGCCTCCGTTCCCGAAAGTTCAGGGTCTGACATGAGGGGGAAATGTGCGACTGTCCGTTATAAGGATTACCCAAATAAGGGGTAAACTCGACAGTTAGCAAAAGGGGAAAAGCTGCAACTGTCCGTTATAGGGATTACCCAAATAAGGGTAAACTCGGCAGTTAGCAAAAGGGGGAAAAGGTGTGATTGTCCGTTATAGGGTTTACCCAAATAAGGGTAAACTCACTAATTAGAAAAAGGGGGAAAAGGTGCGACTGTATGTTATATGGAGTATCGAAATGTGGGCATAAGATTAAACTCGGCAGTCAGCAAAATGATATTCCATACAAAAGGGGGTATTCTGCTTATAAAAGTTAGGGTATGGACTGATAATAGAGGTGTGTGTGTGTGTGTGTGGGGGGGGGGGGGGGGGTTATAAGAGAATGCAAACACTATTTGACATCTTTTTCTCTTTTTCTTGCTGCAATATTTTCCATTTCTTTTGTTTTTTTCGGTATTTTCCCTATTTTATTTTATTTTTTACTTTTTTTACATCTTTAGCATATTAAGACATTTTTTTATTCCGTATCCACGTGAGAATGCACGGTTTCTCAAAACCTAGTATTATAATATAGTATAGATTGGCAGGTTTAAAATAATTTTTTATGGACCATTATGGCCTCAACGATAAAAAAAATAATCGTTGGAAGCCTTCCACCACCATTTTACGTCGTTAGCAATAACTCACGCATTCAAGGTCACGCCATCACTCACGCGCGTGGGGATTCTAAGTTGTGAGTGACTTCACGGAGTGACGAATTTAATGTAGGGTAAGTGGGGTCCAAGACAACAAACTCAATTAAATGTAATGATCCAATGTTTTTTTTTTTCAAGGGACCCAAAACTAAGCTCCTTAATTTATAGAGAGAAAGGAAACTAATTGGTTTTATCTTTAAATCAATGTGAGATTGAATATTAACTTTTAAATATATATAAAAAATGAAGTTTTATCATTGAAACAATTTGGGATTGATCTTCACAACTTCTTAACTTCAAATTTTGGTAGTTTTATGTATATCCATTATCATTTCAAATAAAGTATAGAATAAATTTATTATTCCTATAAAATTAGAGCCAAAATAAGCTTTTTATTTATTTTATAAGCGCAAGTATTGTTTTGACCCTACCCGTTTCACCTCACTTATTAATGTATTTTTCTACCCGCCCTTTTTAACATCCATCGACAAAAAATCCTAAATCGGTCAGTGTTTTCACGCCACCACCTACACCACCACACCGCATATTCTTATATTAACCAAACCCGAACCAGTTCGATTTAAAACCCGGACCGATTAGAAAACCGATTTGAACCCCTCTTCTCCGATTATAAAAAAATATAAATATCAATACCCATAAGGCAAATAACTCATTATTTAATAATATTATATGATTTTGATTTTGTTTCGAGGAAACACATTGAATCTGCGCCTAGACCCGGTCAAATTCCATCCTCCTAAAACAGAAATAAGTTTATTTCATTCATCACTGTCACCAAGAAAAACAAACCCATTTTCCCTCTTTCTCTCTCTAACTTTCAGAGCGATGATGAACTGACTCCCGGCGGATAACCACCGATCTGGGCCCCCAATAATTCCATCCTGATCTCCTCCTTCAACTTTCTTCTTCATAAATCTTCAATCTTTCCACCCCCCATTTCCCAAACTCCCCAAATCTTGAACAAAAAATGTCATCTTCATCAACTTCAACTTCCACTTCCTCACAACCCACAAAACCCCCAATCTTGAAAAAACCAACCGCACCCCCACCCTCAAATTCAAAACCCTTCTGGGTTCTCAAACACAGAACCCCAAATCTCCAACAGTTGTACACAATCGGAAGAAAATTAGGCCAGGGGCAGTTTGGTACAACCCATCTATGCACAGAGAAATCAACCGGTATCCCTTACGCCTGCAAATCAATCCCTAAAAAGAAACTAATCTGCAGGGAGGATTATGAAGATGTTTTGAAAGAGATTCAAATAATGCACCATTTATCTGAACATCCTAATGTTGTGAGGATTAAAGGGACTTATGAGGATGCGTTATATGTTCATATTGTTATGGAGTTATGTGCAGGTGGGGAGTTGTTTGATCGGATTGTTCAAAAGGGGCATTATAGTGAAAGAGAGGCTGCAAAGTTGATTAAGACGATTGTGGGTGTTGTTGAGGGTTGTCACTCTTTGGGAGTTATGCATAGAGATCTTAAGCCTGAAAATTTCTTGTTTTCAACTACTCATGAAGATGCTGCTCTTAAAGCCACTGATTTTGGGTTGTCTGTGTTCTACAAACCAGGTTTAAAATCTTGATCTTTTTAATAAATTTTTAATAAAGTTTGGATTTTTATTTCTTGGGTTGTCTTATGTTCTAAATACCTAAACAATCTCATGTGGGTTTATCTGTTTTGGGATTTTGTATGTTTGGTTTTTTTGTTCTTTTGAAATTATATGTTGTTGTGGGTGATATAATTTATTAAATATGTTTTTATTTTTGATAGATTGTGTTTGTAATGATAATATGCATTATTGGTTAGAAATATGTAAGAATCTCATGTCCATTATTTGTTGTTGTGGGTGTTATAATTTATTAAATCTGTTTTTTGTTTTTAAATTTTTTTGATGAATTGTTTTCGTAAGTTAGATGTATATATGTAGTGATATGCATTATTGATTAGAGATATGGAAAAATCTATAGTTTCATGTCCATGGTTGGGTAAATTGGTATGATTTGTATTTAAGTCTCTGTGTTGTCCCTGTTGTGTGTTTGATTTTTTTGCTAGAAATAGTTCATAGGTGACAATGTGACATTGATGGATCTACTTTTAAAATTCAAGATTTGAAGTAATTACATTTGGCCCATCTAAAATGGGACATCTTCCTCAATAATGTCATAATGTGATGATTCTTATTTTATTTTCTTGAATTGGATGCTTCAAGTTTTTCTTGATCTTATAATTGTGGTGAATTCTACTTAGAACCATGTTTCTTGATGTTTGTTTTCAAAATATTTGTTTTCGTCTTGGTTTAAAAAAGCGGGAGACGTTCTAAGGCGTTCAGGTTCAAAAGCCACATGACATTTTTTTCGTTTCAAAATTAGGTGAAACATTTCGGGATGTGGTTGGAAGCCCTTACTATGTTGCACCAGAGGTTTTACGCAAACATTATGGACCCGAATCTGATGTTTGGAGCGCAGGGGTAATTTTGTACATCTTACTGAGTGGTGTTCCTCCCTTTTGGGCAGGTATGTTTATAATATTGTACCATAATCTATTTAATTTAATACAAATTATAACAATTTCTTCTGAAAAAACGTGTATTGTTATCTACAGAAACTGAAATGGGCATCTTCCGTCAGATATTACAAGCAAAATTAGATTTTGAATCGGAGCCATGGCCTGCAATCACAGACAGTGCTAAAGATCTTCTAAGGAAAATGCTTGATAGAAATCCTAAGAAAAGGCTTACTGCACATGAAGTTTTATGTAAGCAACTTTTGCTGATAACAATTGCTAAAAGTAAATGAAAATATTAATTTTGCTTTCTTTAACAGGCCACCCATGGATTGTTGATGACAAAATGGCACCCGATAAGCCTCTTGATTCTGCCGTATTATCGCGCCTAAAACAGTTCTCTGCAATGAACAAGCTCAAGAAGATGGCTTTACGGGTAATATTCTTTTCAACTTTTTTATGAAAAAAAATAGATTTATGTTTAGAACTTTAGATGTATTTGAAAAATGATATGTTTCATTCATGGGCCTTTTCGTATGATAGGTCGACATGGGTAAGTTTGAAGACAGAACAAAAGGGTTCGGGTTGTCTGTTCTCTTTTAAGATAAATATATTAAATTTCTGGCCTTTGTTTAGGATTATTTTGGAATATGATAGGATCTTGTGGTCCACTTGGTATGATAGGTTGGAGTGGGGGATGTATTTTGGATGGTCCAAAAGGATCCGGGGTACTTCCCTTTTTAAATTATCTATGTCATATTGTCATGTGGGATTCGTTTAAAAATGATATGGCTTCAAGGCCCTTTTCGTATGACAGGTCGAAATTGATTAAATTTCACTACAAGCCAAACAGTTTCGGGTGGGTTGACCATTGACCTGTCGACACTTTCTTTTTATCTAATTTTCATAAACTGTATTATGTTAGATACGCTTATAAAAATCACCATTGAATATTAATCCAATGTTTTTAAACAAAACAATTTAGGAGGTCGTAAAAACTTGTGTATGCAATGAATGGCTTTTAAATTTTTTGACTCATTCTGTTTTTCCCAAACTTTGTTAATTTTAAAACTTAGGAGGTCGTAAACTCTTTAGTTTTTTTTTTTTTTTTTACTTTAAATATCCATTCGTTTTGACCTGCCCTAAAAAACCCAATATGACTTGTTACCAGCCTCTAATTACTCTTCTGTTTTTGTGTAAACTTGTCAACTTAAATGTCACCATAAAGAAGACGGAAATACCGCTGACTCTACTTATTATTCATAGGTGATTGCCGAACGCCTTTCAGAGGAAGAAATTGGTGGACTGAAAGAGTTATTCAAAATGATCGATACAGACAATAGCGGCACAATTACTTTCGATGAACTGAAAGAGGGTCTGAGGCGAGTGGGTTCTGAACTTATGGAGTCGGAGATAAAAGACCTAATGGATGCAGTAAGTTCAGTTTTTCGTTCAGGACTTCCAAATTATTTAAAATCTTCGACTCTTTCTTGATTTTCATTCGGGACTTTTTTAAGTTATTGAAAAAGTTTGAACTTTTCTTGGTTGCTTTTACTGTGCACTGAAATTTTGTGGGAATCTTTGACCTGGCAGGCGGATATTGATAACAGCGGAACAATCGACTATGGTGAGTTTATTGCTGCAACTGTACACTTGAACAAACTGGAGAGAGAAGAGAATCTTTTGTCTGCATTTTCATTTTTTGATAAGGATGGAAGTGGTTACATTACAATTGATGAGCTCCAACAAGCATGTCAAGAAATGGGTTTAGGTGATGTTCACCTTGCCGAGACTATCAAGGAAATCGACCAAGATGATGTAAGTTTTCGTTCAGCAGTATTCATTCACAGGGTGAAAATAGTAATTCACTAACACTTATCAAACAGTAGTATTATTCTGGACTATCTTAAGAATGAAAATTGAAAAATGGTCATTGGGGCTTTACTTTAGCCATAACAAGTCTGTTTAGTAAACTAATCAAAATTTGCCAGTAGGAAATCAGGTCAACTAGTTTAGAAGTACTCGGAGTGTTTATCACCGTCTAAATTAATTTTGTTCAAAATACTGAATAGATGTTTTAACTTTTTAATAATTGGTATTTTTAATCATAAATGACTTATTAACTTTCTTTGAAACTAACTGCGAATGAACAAAAAGTATTGGCTGGTCAACCCAACCTGTTTTGACCTGAAACAAAGTATTGGCTGGTCAACCCAACCTGTTTTGACCTGAAACGCAAGTTCCCAACCCGGCCACTTTTAGCTAATTTTTCTTTACCTACTTTAGAAAATTTTGATCAATTTACTTTTTAATGTGTTAATTTAGGTTGTGTTTTACCTTAATCAGGTTTAATTATGAAATTTATCTAGAAAGGGAATAACCATACAACCCCTCAATATGTTTTTATCTCAAATGGGTTAAATATGGGTCAACAGGTCAAAAGTTGTCCAATGTTATACAACTTCTTAATTTGTTATATTTAAGTATTGATTATTAATATTATTATATGAACATTAATATAGTTTAAATAAACTGAGAAGGAAACAAAGTGGATACCTCAACTGGAAATTGGCCTAAAGTTCAGTATCTTCTTGTGTAGTTTGCCCCTTTATATAATCACATCTTAAAACATTGAATTACTTGTAAAAGTTCTACAATTTGGACAAAAAGCGTTTGTGGGTCAACAATGCAATACAATCCTACTTGTGCTAAATATCACCCGTTATGACTCGTTACAAAATCTTCCCGCCTGACCAATTTTGTCACCTTTACTTTTACCCATTGATTTGTTATCAATAAAATATAACCAAAATTGACCAATTTTCATCTATCTTCCATTCGTTTCGCAAACCATTTTATCTGGTCCCATTGGTTAGCATGGTATTGATAGGGCCTTGTGAGCTTTCCGCCACCAGGTTCTTACAATAAAACTGAAAATTTTCTTAATTAATTCTATGAAGTGATGATGAATTAAACATGTTGTGTGGTGCAGGATGGACAAATTGATTATGGGGAGTTTGCTGCTATGATGAGGAAGGGAAATGGTGGAATTGGGAGGAGAACAATGAGGAGCAATCTGAACCTAGGTGAAGCTCTGGGACTGGGAGTCATACCACCACCTCAAGAAAACCTATGACCACTATTTCTTACTAATTAATTACTTGGTGGATTATTTTGGTTAGATTCAAGAACTAACTTTGGTGTGTTGATTTCTTTCAGCATCCATGAATTTCAACTTTAATATTAAACTTTTCACTTGGGTCTTTGGTTATGGTTACTGCATTCAAAGTCAAAATCAGGAAGCCATTTAAACTGAATGTCAATAAAGTCAACATAGGCTGGTTTGACTTTTTCATTGGTAAAATTCTAGTGTCCTTGGTTTTAAAAAGCTAGCCTGTGCTAAGCTTTGCGTCGTCGCTTTATGTACATCGGGTCAAACTTGGTTAAAATTAGGGTTCGTAAAAGGCTTATTTAGATTTTATAAATATTAAATAGTTCACATGATAATAAAACTCGCGTAAAAGAGATGGAAAATGGACAATTTTTTGTTCTATATAAGCCTCATTTGGTTATACATACACTAACGTCTAGAAGCGACTTTGCTTCTTCTTTTTTTCTTTTTTTGTTAACCTAAAAGTGACTTATTAGTTTTTTAAAAAGTTAATAAGTTAAAATTTATGTTTGGATAATATAAAAACGCTTTTTAAAATAACTTTTGGAAAAAGAGGTTTATGTATTATTTTAAAGGGGTTTTCTAATTGTGCCCTAAGGTGTAATAAATATATCTCGAAAATTGAAAAGTACATTTTTCAAAAAAAATATTCATAGCTTTCTTATTTCTCAAGATGAACCTTGGTATCTTTTTCAATTATAAAAAAGAATTTTGGTATACTTTTTAGTTTTCGAGGTATATTTATTGCACTTTATATGTGCCCTTAGGGGAGGGGGTATGGTTGCCACAAGGCTTCCCCAAGCCATGCTAACCAACCAATAACATTGTGACATGTCAAATTTGGCAAAATGAGCAAGGCTTCAAGCCACACCACATGGTATGGTTGTGGTGTGGCTTGGGGAAGCCACCGAAAACATTCCAACTTCCAACGTTCCAATTTTCAGCGGCTTTCGCCGGTTCCTTCTTGCCGCGGTAGGCCAAAAAATCGGAGCCAGGTGGGGAGCCAACCATACACGGTATGGTTGCCACAATGAGCCGACCGGCTCCCTTTGGAACCGCGAGGCGGTAACCCAACCATACCGCCCCCCCCCCCCCTTAGAGCATTCACAATTCGTTCCCCATCCATATAATTTATGTCACACCCCAACCGACGGCGGAAGATGTCGGGGCGCGATGATTGTCCAGATGCACATAACACTATTTAAATGTTGCGATATTCTTAATCAACCCATTTCATTATACATAAATATTCATTACAATACATGATAAAAATAAACAACAATGAATCAAATAAATCTTATTAATTAGGTCACACTAAGTCCACATGCGATCCTATAGTGTCAACAACAAGAAGTCATCATCTAACAGCAAGTCCTGCAACATGTATAAAATAAAGGTCAACTACGAATAGTTGGTGAGTAAACATAGGTTTAACATACTACATAGATTAAACATTGCGATTCAATGAGTCAAGCGATAATATCCAATCATGATCAACGAGTCATATAAGTGATGTGCACCAACCCTAGACAATAAGGGAGCAATCACCCGGCGCCCAAGCCAAGGCAGGCCAGGTGGGTTGTCAGCCAATAGATCTATCATTGTTGCCACGGCTCGATGGTTAATGGTACACAAGCGATTAGCGATTAGTGATTAGTGACTAGCGAATATCCACACATAGAATCCAACAAGTATCACACAATAGAATATCACACATGGAACACATAGAATCGCATAGATTTTGCATAATAAAGAGTTTAGGGTTTTTGAATACTGATACATGTTGCACCCCAAAACATTGAAATGAAAGAGGGGCTATGAATACTCACCTGATATGGAGACACAATTTGAGAGAAAAGACACCACGAAATGAGGAAGGATAGACTCGATGATAATCTTGACGACTAGCGAGATAAAAGAATAAATCAATAAATAATTTAAATAGTTAAATAGATTAACTTCACGACACGACCGACTCGACGACTCGTTGGTGATTAGGTAAGGTGATACGTACGTTATGGGTCCAATTCCTAAACTAAAGGTAAGGTTAAAGAACCCTATTTTGACTATTTATATGAAAGTCAAACATGGTCAAACATAAGTCAACATGGTAAACATAATTTGAACATAGGTCCACATAGTCATACATAGTCAAACATAGGTCATCATAGTCAACAAATTCAATTTCCATGATAATAATCCAAGGTAATATACATGATTATCATATAGGATCAGATCTAACATAAGCTATTATAGATTTTATAGATCTACTTGAATCTAGCATGAACCTAGCCTAGTTTAGCATGAATCTAGCCAAAACTAGCCCATTGATCGGCTTTTGATTCATAAAACAAACCCTATTTGAGCATGCATGGTAGGTCTATCATTTAAACACATAAAGACTCATGATTGATAGCTTTATATACAGATCCTACAAGAAAACTATAGATCTAAACAAGTTATGAGGCAAAAATGACATTATGAAGCTTTATGACACACATTTCTACCCTAGATGACACATATGTTAAGATCTAGCCATTTTATCAAGGAAAAATCCAAACTTGATGATCATAATACATGGATCTAGTCCTAAACAACATTCATGAAGCAAATCAAGTCCATTTGAAACATAAAGGTTGAATCTTGATGAGTAAATCCCTAGATCTAGCCCTAGATGACATGCATTTCATAGATCTAGTCATGTTGGCACATAAAAATCCAATCTTGGTCAAGGAAACCCTAGATCTATAACATATTAGTGATTTATCATGACTAAATCTCAGATCTAAACACAAGCTTACAACTTTCATGAAGATTCATACATCAAATTTCATGGAAAACCTAGATCTAGGGAGATTTCATCATGGAATCAAGTTAGATAGCAAAATCATGCAAAAAGGTGGAACCTTTAATCATACAAACCCTAGATCTATCATCTACAACATGGATACAAGCTAAATAACACATAAAGTTTGCATCTTGATGGGAGTAGAAGAGAAGATTCAAGATGCAAAGACAAGATTTGAAGATTACTAACCGAAAGGGATGATTTCTAGGTGATCCTAAGCAATAAAGCTTGAAACTTGGGCCTTGAATCTTCAAAGAACTTCACCTCTCATGTTTACAGCCGTTTTAGGGTTTTGGAGAGTGATTTGGGGCTGAATGGGGAGAGCATGGTGGCTAATGATGCTTATATAGGGGCTAATTAGGGTTTCTGCCAAAATCAGTCTGGGGCGGTACGCCCAGAATGTATAACTTCAGGGCGGTACGCCCTAAAATGGCAGTCCGGTTCCTGATTATCGTTTTCACGATTTTGGAGCTCGGTTCTTCGTTTTTCGATGTTTTCGAGTCCCGTTTCTTCCCAAATCACACAATTAAGGGTCCCATCATTCTCACAACATTAAATCCACTCAAAATGATAACAAATATGTCACGTAACTCATTTGTATGCACAATTTAGGTTAAAACATGCAATTTTGGTCGGTTTTGGCGTACGTATCGATTTTGGGCAATTCACCAACAATTCGCGACTCGATCAAGTGTGTAATGACTCGTGACATTATAATTGATTATTAGACACATAAAAATGTTTAATTTGATATACGGTGACCAATTATGAGATTCCCGGTAAACGACGGATCGTGTACCGAAATCGGATAAAAAACCCGAAATTGCTTTATTTTCAATTCGAGACATCCAATTTGATTCCAATTGATTGAAATTAAGTATTCGCTTTCGAAAATTGGTTATAAATCATTTAGATTCATTAATTGGGGTGTAAACACCCGAAAATTCTTTCGGTTTTCGATAATTTACAATTCGGTAAATCGCGTAAGCTCAAAACGGGTCGGATTTATCAATTGGGTATTTTACAAATGTTACAGTCTCCCCTACTTTAGGGAATTTCGTCCCGAAATTAGAAGAGACTTAAAATATTTGAGCAAGTTAAAAGAGTTTTAAAAATTTAACACATTTGAAATATGAAACCAATCGCAGAGTCGACATAAGAGATTTCACCGAGGATAGAAATATATTCTCGATTACCGAATCAATTATATCGGCACCAAAATCTCCACCCAACCGCAAGGGTTAGGTTTAGAATGATGACTGAGGAGAATAGATTGTGAGATAACTGATGAACAGAGACATAACCTACACACACACAATTCTCGGCCCGACTCCCAAAGATACAACAACATAGGACAAACAACAGAAACTGAGATAGATCTCAAAAATATACAACGATTAGTCCAGACTCAGCCGAGAGACTAACCAAAAATAGCGGATCATAGTCTCCCCTACTTTAGGAACGAGACCGGGGGGGTTTAGGAGACTCAGGTGAGTGATGGATGCAACATGGATTTCTTCAAAGTAACCCAACTCAAACATATAGATTCACGTAGATTCACATAGATCACATAGAATAAGCCAACACCAAAATCGATAAACAAAGATGTGGAGCTTCAGACATCTTATCCAAACACGGCGTCAAGTTCTGGTGAACTAGATGGGTAGCGACCCACATCCGGTTTACCTTACGAGACACGATATCTGGATAGAATCTGAATCAGCCCTCGCTAAAACCCAAGGCCTATACCCCACAACCGATACCGATCGTATGCTAAGCTAGCATCACACACGATCGTAGGTAGCAGCGCGTATGAGTCCCTGATTTAGCAAGAGTAGAGTAATGATCGGCACTCGAATTTACGATGCAACCGAAAAAAATTCAAGTGACGAGCACCAAAAAGGCTTGAAACCAATGATACCAAAAGAAATCGAGTCCCACGAATTGAGCGGAAAACCACGCATTGGATGCCATGACCCGATTAGTGCTCGTCCGGGTGTTACGACTAGCGTAATCCGAACGGTACGTTTCAGAATCACATGCCTCCGCTGACTTGGAATAAACCGCATGGTTCGTGGTGTATGAATTCGGTGACACGAATTGAATTACATGATCCGAGGTGCATGAATTTGATAACATGAACCGGACAACATGTCCCGAAATGCATGTATTGATAACGTGAACCGAACGGCATGTCTCGAAATACATGTACCGATAGCTGGAACCGAATAACATGCTTCGAAATACATGCATTGATAACATGGACCGAACATCATAACTCGAAATTCATGTACCCGATGTTATAGACCGGATAATATGACACGAGATACATGAGCCCGATAACATGAATCGAATAGCATGACTCGAAATACATGAGCTCGATAACACTAATCGAATAGCATGGCTCGAGGGACATGAGTCCGATAACACGAATCATATAGCATGACTCGAAGTACATGGGTCCGATAACATAAATCGTCTATCATGACTCGAAATACATGAACTCAATAACATGTACCGAAAACATAACTTAAAATGCGAGAATCCTGATAGCATAAATCGAATATCATAACCCGAAATGCGAGAAACCTGATAATATAAATCGAATATCATAACTCGAAATGTGAGAAACCTGATAACATAAATCGAATATCATAACTCGAAATGCGAGAAACCTGATAATATAAATCGAATATCATAACTCGAAATGCGAGAAACCTGATAACATAAATCGAATATCATAACTCGAAATGCGAGAAACCTGATAACATAAATCGAATATCATAACTCGAAATGCGAGAACCTGATAACATAAATATACCTTAAAATGAGAATAACTTGATTAATAGTGATTACCGATCACATCCACCCATAGTACCCTTCAGATGAGGCCAAGGATTTAGAATTAAGTGATACACCCGATGAAATAGATTAAAGAATCCAGAAACCGATCACATAATGATAGCGTGAAGAAAGAATGAATCACAACCGACACAATCATCAAGGTCATGCAACAAACGAGAGTCGAATCGAAGGATCGAATCCGAGAAACGATGGGTCTAGAGTCTAAAATTAGACTCATGAGTCATTGGTAAAGCAACGCTAGACAACTCTAGGGCAGAAACGGCACGGATCGATTCCATAAATCGGCTATTAAGTAAATCAATAGCCGAAATCCTGACCCTAACTAACCGGAACACCCCGGAGTTTCTGGTCTGAATACAAGCGAGCTTTCCACGATAAACATCAAAGATGAGAAATGAGCAAATTCATATATCCCCTATGAGGGCGATCACGAATTTGGAAAGGGGACGCGAAGTGACGGTCGAAACATGGAGTTCAGGACCAGACACTATCGCGAATCAGGTACAAACAAAAGCTGAGGCGCATGAAGGGCACAAAATGAGGAGGGTTAACACAATGGAAAGGCTAAACCCATAAGGAAGAACGATCGTGCAGAGGCGAACGGTTCCCCGAGGGTTAGAGACGATAAGGTGACTGGCAACTGGAGTCTTACGAGCATAAAGGCAATGTGAAAGTCGATTTGGTGAACGGGAGGAAGACCCGACGTATATTCAGATGTCTCCGATTCCCACTTCATTATGATGAGCTCTCACAATCTTGGGTCCTAAATGCATGCGCTCCGTACGCAAGTAATTGTGGACATGAGCCCACAGACTGGTTTATCGTCAAGGATTGTCGGGTTCTGAGTGTCCGGCGAGATACGAATGATCTCCATGAAGCATAACGGTAACTGAAATATAACCAAGAAGGTACGCTGAGATAAGAGGAAAAGGATCTGAAAATGCTAACGGTGAACAATGCTGAAGAACGGACATCAACGAGTTAGGTCGCAAGGCAGACATAACTCAATGGTCATTAAGACCAAACTTAGAACGAATAGGTTGGATAACAATACGTGTATAAGGTTGTCTACTCGAAAGGTCGTAAAATCATAAACTCATACACATGCAATCCCGTAAACATGTGGACTTGTAAACTCATAAATTTCCAAACGGGTAGACTCCCCGACACACATACCTAAGATACACGAGATATATCAAACGAATGTATTTCAAAATGGTTAATTTGAAACTTTTAACGACACAGGAGATTCATGTGCGCGTAGGTTCACAACCCGCTTATGTGCCCGCTTGTCTGCATGTATACGTGTAATCCCGTAACCACGCAACCTGTAAACTCGCGAACCCATCAACGAGAATTTACTCAACTTACACATAACGATAATGATCATATAAGGGGTAAAAGATTATGAAACTCAAACGAGACAACACATAATCAAGTACATAAATGCGTAAGGGAATAGAATAATAAAGTTTCAAACAATACCAGAATAAAGGAAGTCACTACATAGGTAGTCAACGACTTCAAAGGATTACAAGGCAACAACATAAGACTCATCAAACAACATCCGAGCGGGAAGATCCAGCATGAGGTCCACGGATAGCATTGTCGTTGATGGCAACGTTTAAGGTAACTAACAGTGGATGCGCCAGAGGAGTACGATCAGGGGCACCAAAGCAATAACAACAAAGGCTTGAGTAGGCAAGGGCACCATAGGTTGAAACATTTGAGACTGATCTTGTGTTGGCTGGTGACTAGTGCTCCTGAGATAGATGGGTCAGTGGCAGATGCCCTTATGATGACCGAGAAGGTCACAATTTTGTGCATTACCAACATGGAAGGTGGGTAGGGTAATGATGGTTGCACCGATTGCATAAAGGGTTTAGTCCCAAGTAGGGCTTTTTAGCTTTCGGCGCAAAGGGGATACTTTGAACAACGAGAGGTATGGGGGAATAACAACATCAAATGGAACATCATGAGTTGTTGTCCTGGTATTCACTTCTTCTTGCTGACTCTGGTAGAAGAGGACCCAACACCCGAGTTTCCTTGCGTTAGATATGTAGGGTTCCCAGAGTCCTTGCACTTAGAAGAATCGCACGCCTTATGGCGTTTGAAAGGATAGGCGGGTTCTGAGGCAGTAGCATTGGCATAGAGAGCTTGTTAGGTTAAATCAGGGAGGACAACAGTCACTTAACGTACAACCACTCGAGCCACTAGACGGTTGAGGCGAAGAATACAACGATTCAAGCAAAGAAAAGAGGAGGAATCAATCAGGAGGCAATGGGTACATCAGGGTGAGTGACCGATTTGAAATCATGAGATAACTGGTTTTGATAAATCATAGAATACCGAGAATCATAAGAGAAAACCATAAAACCATCGATATATAAAACGAGAAATTAGATTGAAATCCATTTAGGTCATAAAAAGTTAAGTGTGTGATAGTGAGATGGTGTAACTCAGATTATCATAGGTTATTGAAAATTTTACATACACCGCGTAAAACACGAAATCGAATGATATTTTGAAAAATATACGGAATGGCCCTCACTTCCCGAGTGGGAAACTACAACCGTGACAAATCAGAGTAAGATCCTAGTGTTTGACATGTTTTGGCCTAATAGGTTTCAGCACTCTCATCGGGGCGTCCCAGGTAAGCGTCCGGATCCGTCAATTCAATTTTGTACGCAACGCTTTTCCAGTTAGAGACCCCAACTACCGGTGCTTCCACCCTTACAGTTACTACATGTCAATCACTAAGGCCCCGTGTCTGACGAGATTATAAAACCGAAAATCAACATCCTAAATGGCACGTAAGGCACCATTTCTAAGGAAAGAGGCTAGGAAGCCTCAAGTGATTCGTGTATAAGTGCGTGCTAATTGATAGAGGCAGCAGTTAAACAGGCATGATTAAGAAGCATATAGAGGACATATAAATCATATAGGCATGCTATGCATGAGGCACTCATGCAGGACACCTAAGGCATAAGTCTAGGTCAAGCCGGTTCTAATAACCTAGATCCCTATAGCCGTGGCTCTGATACCAATCTGTCACACCCCAACCGACGGCGGAAGATGTCGGGGCGCGATGATTGTCCAGATGCACACAACACTATTTAAATGTTGCGATATTCTTAATCAACCCATTTCATTATACATAAATATTCATTACAATACATGATAAAAATAAACAACAATGAATCAAATAAATCTTATTAATTAGGTCACACTAAGTCCACATGCGATCCTATAGTGTCAACAGCAAGAAGTCATCATCTAACAGCAAGTCCTGCAACATGTATAAAATAAAGGTCAACTACGAATAGTTGGTGAGTAAACATAGGTTTAACATACTACATAGATTAAACATTGCGATTCAATGAGTCAAGCGATAATATCCAATCATGATCAACGAGTCATATAAGTGATGTGCACCAACCCTAGACAATAAGGGAGCAATCACCCGGCGCCCAAGCCAAGGCAGGCCAGGTGGGTTGTCAGCCAATAGATCTATCATTGTTGCCACGGCTCGATGGTTAATGGTACACAAGCGATTAGCGATTAGTGATTAGTGACTAGCGAATATCCACACATGGAATCCAACAAGTATCACACAATAGAATATCACACATGGAACACATAGAATCGCATAGATTTTGCATAATAAAGAGTTTAGGGTTTTTGAATACTGATACATGTTGCACCCCAAAACATTGAAATGAAAGAGGGGCTATGAATACTCACCTGATATGGAGACACAATTTGAGAGAAAAGACACCACGAAATGAGGAAGGATAGACTCGATGATAATCTTGACGACTAGCGAGATAAAAGAATAAATCAATAAATAATTTAAATAGTTAAATAGATTAACTTCACGACACGACCGACTCGACGACTCGTTGGTGATTAGGTAAGGTGATACGTACGTTATGGGTCCAATTCCTAAACTAAAGGTAAGGTTAAAGAACCCTATTTTGACTATTTATATGAAAGTCAAACATGGTCAAACATAAGTCAACATGGTAAACATAATTTGAACATAGGTCCACATAGTCATACATAGTCAAACATAGGTCATCATAGTCAACAAATTCAATTTCCATGATAATAATCCAAGGTAATATACATGATTATCATATAGGATCAGATCTAACATAAGCTATTATAGATTTTATAGATCTACTTGAATCTAGCATGAACCTAGCCTAGTTTAGCATGAATCTAGCCAAAACTAGCCCATTGATCGGCTTTTGATTCATAAAACAAACCCTATTTGAGCATGCATGGTAGGTCTATCATTTAAACACATAAAGACTCATGATTGATAGCTTTATATACAGATCCTACAAGAAAACTATAGATCTAAACAAGTTATGAGGCAAAAATGACATTATGAAGCTTTATGACACACATTTCTACCCTAGATGACACATATGTTAAGATCTAGCCATTTTATCAAGGAAAAATCCAAACTTGATGATCATAATACATGGATCTAGTCCTAAACAACATTCATGAAGCAAATCAAGTCCATTTGAAACATAAAGGTTGAATCTTGATGAGTAAATCCCTAGATCTAGCCCTAGATGACATGCATTTCATAGATCTAGTCATGTTGGCACATAAAAATCCAATCTTGGTCAAGGAAACCCTAGATCTATAACATATTAGTGATTTATCATGACTAAATCTCAGATCTAAACACAAGCTTACAACTTTCATGAAGATTCATACATCAAATTTCATGGAAAACCTAGATCTAGGGAGATTTCATCATGGAATCAAGTTAGATAGCAAAATCATGCAAAAAGGTGGAACCTTTAATCATACAAACCCTAGATCTATCATCTACAACATGGATACAAGCTAAATAACACATAAAGTTTGCATCTTGATGGGAGTAGAAGAGAAGATTCAAGATGCAAAGACAAGATTTGAAGATTACTAACCGAAAGGGATGATTTCTAGGTGATCCTAAGCAATAAAGCTTGAAACTTGGGCCTTGAATCTTCAAAGAACTTCACCTCTCATGTTTACAGCCGTTTTAGGGTTTTGGAGAGTGATTTGGGGCTGAATGGGGAGAGCATGGTGGCTAATGATGCTTATATAGGGGCTAATTAGGGTTTCTGCCAAAATCAGTCTGGGGCGGTACGCCCAGAATGTATAACTTCAGGGCGGTACGCCCTAAAATGGCAGTCCGGTTCCTGATTATCGTTTTCACGATTTTGGAGCTCGGTTCTTCGTTTTTCGATGTTTTCGAGTCCCGTTTCTTCCCAAATCACACAATTAAGGGTCCCATCATTCTCACAACATTAAATCCACTCAAAATGATAACAAATATGTCACGTAACTCATTTGTATGCACAATTTAGGTTAAAACATGCAATTTTGGTCGGTTTTGGCGTACGTATCGATTTTGGGCAATTCACCAACAATTCGCGACTCGATCAAGTGTGTAATGACTCGTGACATTATAATTGATTATTAGACACATAAAAATGTTTAATTTGATATACGGTGACCAATTATGAGATTCCCGGTAAACGACGGATCGTGTACCGAAATCGGATAAAAAACCCGAAATTGCTTTATTTTCAATTCGAGACATCCAATTTGATTCCAATTGATTGAAATTAAGTATTCGCTTTCGAAAATTGGTTATAAATCATTTAGATTCATTAATTGGGGTGTAAACACCCGAAAATTCTTTCGGTTTTCGATAATTTACAATTCGGTAAATCGCGTAAGCTCAAAACGGGTCGGATTTATCAATTGGGTATTTTACAAATGTTACAATTTATACTTTTATCATTACTTTTTTTTCTCTTTTCCACTCACAACAACAATTAAATAATACTTGTTATACCATTATCATTACCTTTTCGCTCTCTTTCACTTATATCAAATTTAATAAAATCAATAGTTTTTTCCTCAAATATAAGGGTGAACAATAACTTTTTCCATCTCCTCTACTCATAACCACTCACAACGAAACCCCAAATTTTAGGGGTTTTCACTCACATAATTTTAGGGGACGGGTTATGAATGCTCTTAGGACACATATTAGAAAACCCCTATTCTAAAAGCCAAGAAATCTTGGCTTTTAGAACTTCATTTGGTTTTTTTATAAGAAAAATTACTAATATATCTTATTTAACCTTATATTCACCTAACCTTATAACAATATAACCCCGTTTTTAGTCATTTTACATATAAAATAATAAAATAAGTAATCTCACTATAAAAGTCAATCCAAACATTTTAAAAAAAAGTCATAAGTTAATAAGCACTTTTACCAAAAACACTTTTGCACTCAAATAAGCACTCCTAAATGTACACCCTTAAACGAGGGGTAGGTTTTCTTTTTTAAATTTTATATTTGTATGAAGCATGTTTATATTTTTTTGAACAGAAGTATGTTTATATAAACTATATAAATTTAAATTTTTAATCTATTTCACATGTTTTCTTTTTAGTAAATAGTTTAATATTAACTATTTTGACCCTGTACAATATATGATAATGACTTGTCTTCAAAGTTATCCTATCCTGGCACAATAATTGAACTAAACAATGACATGAGTGTGCTATTATTATGAATACTATAATGTAAAATATTTTCTTTGTTATTCATATAGTTCAAATTGAGAACGGTGAACCAAAACCGCTAGTAGTTCTAACGGGTTTGACTGGCGGGTCAGGGTCGGTTCACATGTTTTAGGTTGAAGCCCTATAGGTAGAGGTGAAAAAAAATGTTGGAAATCGTACCGAATTTGAAACCGGTTCAGATCGAACCGATCCTATGATTGGCTGAATCCCAAGAAATTATTTCATAGAAATTCATTGAGATACTCTTTTTATAAAGGAAATCAACTTCCATTTTTGAATAATCCACATTACTTCTACATCTACTGTAACAAAAGATTCCCCCTTTATGTGGAAAACACCCGTATCAATAATTATGATTCCTATATTTTGAAACATGTTAAAACGCGGTTTCAACTTTCAAGCCTGGTGAAACACCTCTCAAAACCAGTTTTGAACTCGAATCAGTTTGATTAAAAACCCAAATTTTCTGTCCCTAATTTGCCTTATTTTAAACCAAAACGGTTTGGGCCGTGAACCTTATTTATGCACCTCTACGGCTCTACCTATATCTTTTCTAAATCACATGTACAAGTTTAAACTAAATTAACATAATAGGCTCTACCTATATCTTTTCTAAATCACATGTACAAGTTTAAACTAAATTAAGTGTGTAAATCTTAAAATTTGATCTGTAGTTGTGAGTGGTTGTGAGTAGAGGAGAGAAAATTTTTGAGAAAAAATTTGATAAATCTCTATATTGAGGAAAATTTTAGTAAATCTGTAAAATTTAAAATTTGAAGAAAAAGATCAGGTAATGATAAATGTATAAAAAAGTATTATTTAATTGTGATTGTGAGTGGAAGTGAGAAAAAAAGTAATGATAAATATATAAATTATAGAGATAAAGATAGAGAATGGACTATTAATGCTCTTATACGTTAAAAAGAGCATACTACATACCCTTGTTGTACTCTACTATACCTTGGGTTACTAAATTCTATTTTCTTGAACGACAAATGTATAATACTTTTAAATTACTACACAAACTATATTACATCATTGTTTATGGTTTGAACTTCAAACCTTCAACTACAAGGACAAATACTCTAAATTATATAGATATAGAGTGAGATTATTGTGAGAAGTTTAGTTTGGATAAAAATGATAAGAATGAATTATAGCCATTAGATATTCAATTAAATTAAGATTAATGACCCAAAATTTTCGAGTGTATAATTAAAGAGAAAAAGTAAAGAAAACAAAAGATGGAAGAACATTTTTTACTTTTTATCAAATTCCTCCCATTTTTAAACCTTCATAACTCTTAGATATGACATTATTTTTTAAAAAAATTTACACCATATAAACGAGCGTTTTTTATCTTTAAAACACGTATAGTGTTTTTATATATAAAATTAAAATTTTTTACTCTTTCGATTGTTTCAAAATGTTCAAATCATTGTGTTATTGTGTCAAAATGTTCAGATTATTGTGTCATATTGTGTCAAAATTGTTGAGATCATTTTCATATTGTGTCAAAATGTTGAGATCAATGTGTCATATGGTGTCAAAAACCAAAAAAGTAAATTTTTTTTAATTTTATATATAGCAACACTATATATACTTTTGAGACAATGACACTATTATTTGAACACTTTGACACAAGGATCTGAATATTTTGACACAATGACACAATGATCTGAACATTGTCTCAAAAATCGAAAGAGTATTTTTTTTTAAATTTTTTTATATAGCAACACTATACGCGTTTTAAAAAAAAATACTCGTTTTTATGGTGTAATTTAAAAAAAAAATAATGTCGTATGTGAAAGTTATAAATGTTTAAAAAAAATGGGGGAAATAGATAAAAAGTCAACAAAGATAACTAAGACTAAAATACTCCTCATTCTTTTTTTATTATATCAAGATCCAATGATTGAAATTCCTTCTTATCCTTTTTACCCAAACCAAACTTCACATTTGAACCCCTCTATAGATATAATTGTAAAGATATAATCTTGTATTTTAATAGTTTTCTTTTTCTTAAAACGGTAAATAGATACACTCATCTAGTAATGACGAGATTTGACCCTCATCCCCAATCAGTGGTGGATTAAGATATTTTGATGAGTGAGGGTAAAAACAAGGGAGATAATTAAAAAAATTCTTAAGCGATATCACACACAATTTTTTTTAAAATCTAAAATTTTTCTACTTCACATACAGATTTAAGGGGTGCATGTGACACCCCTGGACTTGAGCTATGTTCACCCCACAAAGATGGTTAGGTCATAATGAGTTGGATTAAATGAATCTATTCAAAATGAGTGAGGTAAAAACAACTCAGACTTAGGTTGTCCACAACATAGACACAAATCTTTTTTACAAACGTGCTTAGTCAGCATGACACATCAGCTTTTTATCAATCCTTCCAACAAACAGATTTTAGCCATAACACTATACTTTCCACAAACACCCCCTATTTATATATTTATATTTGTGTATGTGAGAGGAGAGAAAAAAAATGGGAAGAACACCCATTTGGGGTTGCTACCTCACCTCCACGTCAACAAACGTGCGAGGTTTTTTACTCCCGTTGCGCAAAGTCTTAAGCCATGCATATAATCTTCCTCTTTTATCACTTGAGTGTCTCAGGCTCTCATCATCATCTTTCACTTTATTTTTTAAACCCATACTATATCGATTTTTTATATTTTAACACTATCCTTCTAGCTTATTTACTTAACACTTATAAAACTAATTATACTTATTTTCTAATTATATGAAGAATTTCACATTATCTTTAAACTTAAATGTGTGAAAAACGAGTAAAAGAGATAATGTAGCGAACAAAATAAGAAAAAAAGTGTGATGCATAAGTCATAACTAAGAAAATAAATAAATAAAAAACTTTATAAAGCACATATTAAAAATAAAAAACATTTATAAACCAAATCTAAGATGAAAAACATGTATATATTAAATGACAAATTCATTAACAAAGATGTTCGTTGTTATCTATAAAATTTAATTAGTAATACTAATATTTAAAGTGAGAGGTTAATGTTGTTTAAAATTTAAATCAAACTAAACTAAAGACTTTTATTTGAAAGTTTAATTGAATTAAAAGGGTGAATATGAAATTACTTGTAATTTCGAAACATTCACGTTTTTTCCCAAGTAATCTTCTCCCTCCTTCGATTTCGATTTAGTATACCGTCCTTGATTCAAGGTTTTAAGAAAAAGGTCTGTTTGTGGTTTTTAATTTTGTTTGATTTAAACTTGCTGCATGTGACAAATTGGTACTAAGTTAAGAGTAATCTGGATTAAAATCTTTTGGGGATAGTTCATTTCATCTAATAATAAATAAGATCATCAATTTTCAGTCAATAATTATGAATTTTGTAATAATCTTTTTTTTTTTGAACGGAGGATTAAATTAAGCAACTAGCAAGAAGCTAGAGAGAATACAAAGAGAAATTGAAATTACACCAATTCGACCAATCGAGAGATCTAAAGTTACCCCTAGACTTGATCCAAGTGAAAGACCAAAATTTAATTTCTCCGATGATTTCGTCCATTCTCATGTTCCGATTGTTGAAGTGCTTGTCATTCCTTGATTTCCATATGACCCAAAAGGTGGTGATGAGGATGCAATGAATGAAGCGATTAATCTTTTTGGAGAAGCCCCAAGAGTTATGCAACCCGAGGACCTCACTAACCGTAGATGGAAGGTTTGGAGGGACCTTACACCAATGGAGAACAAGGCACCAAATAAGCTTCACCCTAGGACACCGAAGAAGCAGGTGGTCGGTAGTCTCCACGAAGGCATTGCACCCTGCACAAGAAGTGTTCAAATCGATACCCCGATGAGCAAGGTTGACTTTGGACGCGATCTTGTCAAGACACGCACGCCAAGCAAAAGCATTCACTTTAACGGGAAGCCACCTGTACCAAAAGAAGTTACTGTTGGACGAACCAAGCAGGACCTGTTCGGCCTCACCACGAACTGTCTTCACCGAGTAATCAGATCGCGTACCAATATCCCAGCCCCAGAAATCCGGCGAGGAAGAGCAGGCGAAGGGAGCTAGAAGAGTCTCACAATCATGAAGCAGGTTGATCGCAAAAGAGGGCAGCGCTGGCTGTAACCAGGCCCATCTGAACGAGCTGGATCCAGGCAGGGGCAGCCTGCAAGCCACCGAGCAGGCTTTTTCATAGTCAAGCATGAACATGAGAGGGTAACGGTCCTTTAACAGGCCCAAACCTGACCAATTATCGGCCCAGAAAAGCGCTGTGGAGCCCGTACCAACCCAGCACCGAATTCTGCTATCGACGTCCACACCCAAGGCCTTTAAGTCATTAGCGTCTTTCAAGATGTTCTTCCATGGCCCAACAATGGATTGTTTACAAGGAAAGGAGTTCCAATTGAGATTGGAGTGATGAATCGATTTTATGACTTTAACCCATAGTTTGGATGGGTCGGATTTGAACTTAAAAAGCCACTTGGAGAGAAGGCCGAGATTCATGGCATGGAGAGAGCCAAAGCCCATACCCCCTTCTTTGGAGCACACATAACCTTCCAAGCCACCCACGAAATTTTTTTTCCCCTCCCCAACAAAATTTCCTCCGGATAGATTCCATAGACCTTAAGGATTGAAGCGGGGCACGAAAAAGCGAGAGGTAATAGATTGGGATAGAGCCAAGAACGGATTTGATGAGGGTAGAACGACCCCCGAAGGAAAGGCTCTTTTCTTTCCAAGAAGAAAGGCGTTTGTTGATTTTCTCGGAAACACGGGCCCAATTAGAAACCCGATTCATGTTGAGCCCAATTGGAAGGCCCAAATGCAAAAAAGGAAAATGCCCCGGTTGACAATGAATAGAAGACGCCAAAAAGTTAAGCCGAGACCCATCAATCCCCACCCCATATAAGTTACTTTTATGGAGATTAATGGATAAGCCGGAGGAGAGATTGAACCAATAAAGCACACTAGCGAGATTGGATAAGGAGAAGGAGGAGGTGTCGCTAAGGAAAATAGCGTCATCGGCAAAGAAAAGATGGGAAAGGTTTGGCCCATCATTCGGAAGTTGAATACCCCTAATGAGGCCAAGACGCTTAGCTTTTACCAAAAGGACGTGCAAGGCTTCCATGACAATGATGAAAAGAAACGGAGAAAGAGGATCACCTTGACGAAGTCCCCGGGAGGAAGGAAATTCGATGGAAGGGGAACCGTTTATAAGCACCGAAGCTCTTCCGGAGGTTAGGCAACCACGGATCCAAAGACACCATCGATCCGGGAAACCCATGAAACTCAAAAGGCGGAGAAGAAAGTCCCAGTTAACGGAGTCAAAGGCCTTGGTGAAATCGATTTTAAAGAAGCAAGCCTCGCCTTTCAAATGCTTTAGCCAAGCAAAGACCTCATTGAGAATAAGGGGACCTTCAAGAATTTGGCGGTCCTTTATGAAGGCAAATTGGGTTTCACTAATAACCGAGCCAATCACACCCCTGAGATGATTAGCCAAGACCTTAGCAATTATTTTGTAAAGGGAACCGATGAGACTGATGGGACGATAATCATCAAGATTGAGCGGGTCGTGGACCTTAGGAATGAGAGCAACGAAGGAGCAATTACAACCTCTGCTAATGTCGCCGGACGAGTGGAACTCGTCCAAGACCGCTTTTAGATCATCCCGAATGAGGTGCCAAAAACGCTTGATGAAACAAAAATTAAATCCGTCCGGACCCGGACTTTTGTCACCCGAGCAATCCCAAATGGCCGATTTGATCTCCTCGATAGAGAAAGGGGCAGTAAGGCAGGATCTTTCCAACTCGTTGAGGCTATGGAAGCCATCAGAAGGGAAAGGGGGGCGGAAGTCATTAGGCTCCAAAAAGCGAGAAGCGAAATGCGTAGCAGCAGCGGATTTGATCAAGGAGGGGTCGGAAATCCATTCTCCTCCCAAGAAAAGGCCATTAATCCTCCTTTTTGAGTTGGAGGAGTTAATAATACCATGGAAGAATCTTGAGTTTTCGTCCCCTTCGAGAGCCCATTTAATGCGAGCTTTTTGATGGAGATCCTTAAGAGAGGTGGACTCGATCTCCAGAATTTCTTTCTTCCAAAGAAGTCGATTAGCTTTTTCCGTCTCCGAAAGAAGACGCAATTCAGCCACAAGCTCAAGGGAGTCGACGTCCGATTGGAGGGAAGCACGTTTGAGAGAGGAGGAGTCTAAACGAGAAGCATTCCAATGCTTTATCGCTTCTTTGATATTTTTCAGTTTGGCCATGAAACGACGATCGGCTCTGCCGAATTGGAGGGGTAGGTTGGCTGCGTTAGTTACCACAGTCTCAAAATCATCACAATCAAGCCAGGAGTTAAAGCATTTAAAGGGCCGAGCTCCAAAGTCAGCACCAACCGACTTAAGAATAACCGGGCAGTGATCTGACCAAGTCCGAGGTAAGGCATGGATGGAGGAAGTAGGCCAGTGATTGAGGTAACGGTTGCAAATGAGAATTCGGTCAAGTTTGCTAAGAGAGTCGCCACTGGAAGATAGGAAAGTAAAGCGTCTTCCGCACATGTTCAGATCGTTAAGCTCCCCCTCAAGAATGAAATGATTGAGATCATCCGCTTCCGCTCTATTAAATTCCGAATTAAAACTCAATCTTACTAGTACATAAATGTTGGCGTAATTCCAACATGTCGGGTCATACTAGTTGTGTAGGCCCACCCCTATTTTATTTTTATTATAACCTAAAGGGCTTGGTTGTAATTAGTAATTCTAAAGGACTTGAATTACTAAATAGAAAGTGTAAAAGGGTTAGGATTTATTTTTCTTTGGGCATCAAGGTTTTGTTTTCCTATATAATGCTCTATGATCTATAGGTTAAATGATCATGAGAGTGCAAGTATAACTTAAGTTTTTGAGTAATTTTTTCTCTAGTTATATATGTGTGTTGCTTTCATAGTTGTTTGTGATTCGATCGGGCCTTGAATAAAGCCCTAAAATTTTACACCATCTTTTGTGAACCATGCTTAAAAATAATAGTAATGTATCTTAATGTTGGTCTCAGTTTTAGAAAACACGACTACTTTTCAATCCAAAGGAAAAGGGAAGAATGCGAACTACAAAGGAAAAGGTAAACATAAGGAGAACTCAAACAAATCTCATAGATCTTCGAGCGGTACCAAGCAAAACGGTAAGCGGTACCAAGCAAAACGGAAATGCTCATGGAAGAGAAAGAAAGGACCGTTCCCAGATCATATGCTTTAAGTGTGATCAGCCGGGTCACTTTGCGTCCGTCTGTCCACAAAAGAAGATGACCAGAGAAGAAGCCAACCTCAATCGCACCAATGATGAAGACTCGTCTCTATACATGCATGATGTTATCTAAGTCCATGAGCGAAAAGTTATACCATCGGTCTATACGACTAATCATCATGAAAACAATACGTGGTATCTTAACAACCAGTGGCGGAGCTTGAGAAAATTAATTTTTAGTGGTGACCGAAAGTCATATGACCCAAAAAAAAAATTATCGATATGTTTCGAGATATATGTTCGGATCGGATATTCGGTTCGGGTTGGGTCAAACTTGTAAGGATCAATTTAAACCCTCACGCGATATCTTGACTAGTGAAACCGTGCGGAATCCGGTTTTCGCTAGTTGATTCAAGAAACAGTAAAAAGGTGATAATCGAAAAGTATATTAAACAAGTAAAGACAAACCGATTAGAAGAAAACACTTGTATTATGCAACTGCTTGATTACACCTTGAACGAAATTCTCTGGGAGAATTTCGATGATCACCACAAACACAAAAAAGAACAAGCAACCAACAACCCTAAATTGATTACTAGGAGTCCTATTTATAGGAGATGGTGAACTTGGGAAACAAGTTAACCTACCTACCTAAAATAACTCCTAATTCCCGTATTTGAACCCTAAGGCCCATAAAACTCCCACTAAACATTGTTTAAATGAGCCCAAACGCATCTAAATTGGCCCAATGACCCAATATACCCATAACCCAGCTTATTTTCACCTATTCTAACACATAGGCCTTCAGAATACTCCGCCAAGTGATGATTTAATACACAAGCCACAAATCTTGGTCCTTACAATCTTCCCCTTGGCTTGTGCTATTAAATATCTTCTACTTTCTATCTTCTGACTTCAGTCTTCTCCTTGGCTTGAACATGGGTTGGTGAAGATTCTTTTCTTGAACGATCTTCATTGGGCAGCAACGGTCGAGTTCTGGGAGTTTTCTCTCAATCAGCATCAGCTTGGACTTCAAATGACAAACAAGTAATGAGAGGAGGATTCTTAAATACTTGCTCTTTCTTGAGAACTGTTAAGTCCTTGCTGAATCATCAGTAATTGTCTTGACTTGCCATTAACTTGCTCTATCTTGGCATTCTTGAACTTCTTGTTGTGACTGCTCTGCATCTTTTGTTCATTCAGCTTCCCCTAAACTTGCGAATGGTATCTTTTGAGTCTTTGGAAGCTTTACTTGAACAACCAACAAACTTCCCCTGAGCATAGGGTAAGTCCTTTTCCGGCTGGTTCTTCAACACGAACAGTAACAACACTCATTGACTTTTCTTTTCCATGACATTTCATTTAACCTGTCATGCACAACATGGAACAAACACAAACACTAACCAGCATATGATGACTGGTTATCGGGTTAGAATTATTTTACCAAAAACTTCCCCTGAACCCGAGGACTCTTCACATTATCTCCCCCTGAGATTCTGGAGGGGTGATACCTTCTTGCACAAAACCCATAAAACTTATTAAAACTTTTAAATTAACCTGGCCATGGTTGAAAAATAAAATAAACAATAAAAACTTAAGATAACACAAAAGAAAAATAAAAATAAAAACAAACATACCAAATTTCTAAACAAGAAGGTTTTATTTTGGGATCAAACCGTATGAATCTGACTGAGGAACCCTTTTCAGCTTCTGTTACTCGAACACGTCCAGGTGATTGCCAATATACTGATCCACTTTAAACTCAAACCCTTTTCTTATTCAGGCTGTTTGTCACTTTATTATCTTTTAAGGTGTATTAATTATGA
>JBCNJP010000023.1:85010177-85118869 GCA_039602395.1 Deinandra increscens subsp. villosa | reverse complement strand
GGATTGTTGGAAAAATTATTTTCATATAAGAGTTCAATATCTTTTTTGAGCCTTAGGAAATTAAAGGGAGATAACTGTTTATTTTCGATATGGAAATTATATGGATCCCCTTCATATTCTTTACTCTATTTCTCCCAATTCTTTTAGTTGGTACACTCCTATGCAAATGGCCAAGTTCACTACATTTATAGCACCTAAACTCGTTTGTGTATTTGTTTCCTCATCCCCAATGTCTTCCACGTCCATTTCCAAAGCCTCTTTCTTAACCCCTACCACGACCTTGATTTCCATCACCGCATACCTTTCCAGCATGTCAGTTTTCAGTACACTTGAATTTGTTAATAACGAATTGCATTGATTATTCTCTTCCAGTTCATCTTCACCTTTTAGTCTTTCTTTTTACACTCTAATTCTCCCCACGTCTTCATCAAATAACATCTTGTCAGTTTCAGAATATTACTCAATAGATGCCACCATTGGTATAAATTTTTCTGGAAGCAAATTCAATAATTTTCTCAATACCACCCCATCTTCTAGACAAGACCCGAGACTCTTAAACTTTGTAGCAATCCCATTAAGGTTCCCCGCAAACTCATCAATCAGTTCACCTTCTTTCATTTTCCGCATATCGAGCTTGTTTCTAACAGTTTATAATCTTGCCATTTGTACTCTTTCTACCTCCAAATATAAAACTGTTAACGCCTCCCACATATCTTCATCGCCCTTGTGTCTAGCACTTGGAACGACACATCATCGGGCAAAGTTTGAAGATGAACGCTCTTGCTAATAGAGTTTTTTTTTTTAATTATTTTTTTTAATCACTCCTCATATTGTTGTTGGTTTAACCGCCTCCCACAATTCATTTGCTTGTATATCCGACTCCACTATAATAGACCAACTAATATAGTTGTTTGCTTTTAATTTTAGGCACTATAACGAAACGCTTTGCTACTATTTACCGGGTACAACTTTCTTTCATTGCTTGTTTGCTTGCTGATATTGTTGACTTCTTCCTTGCTAAAAGCTTGTTTTCCATACAAAAAGTGACTGGTTTTGCAGCTTAGGCCATTCCACACAATGATAGTAGTCTTGTTTTTAGTAAAGACCCCTAATTTATTGAATTCATCATAATAAACTTTTAAGTTGACAGATTTTATGGTAAAAATGGTTCGGTAAATACTTAGTGCAATATGTATCATGTATCAAGTGGCCTACCCACTTAAGTGGGATGGGTCGCCCGCACCCCATTAATTTTTTTTTATAGTAGGATATGCACGATCCAATCCCGACTCGACCCCCAAGAAATTTTGAATACGACCCCCATGAAATTTTCAGACCAACCCCATGAAATTTTGATCAGACTCACACAAAGAAAAAATCATTTAAAATTTTAAAGTTTTACAAATACAAACCGAATAAGTATTCAAATTATTAAGTCAGTTCCTTTATTATTCTTAAAGATTATAAAAAACCCAATTGTCCAAATAATCAATAACTATAATGATATTTTTAGTACATATTTATATTTTAGCCCAAGTTTTAAATTTATCAAATAAAAAACAGTTACACAAATACCCAATAATCATTTAAAACACACAAATACCCAATAATCATTTAAAATTTTAAGCTCACACTTAGATTTGTATTCTAATTTAAGTTTTTTAAATAAACTTATTACATACAATTATATTAGCGAAATCCTAGTTGCTATCGGCGTCATCCATCTCTCAAATAAAATTCTACAGAGCCCCAAGTATTTATCTAAGTATTTTTTTTAATTTTTACTTTATTATTTAATAATTTGATTAATTACTAATTTTTTAGAATGTTAGATTGTCGGTTCTTTACCAAAATACTAGATTGTTGATTGAATATTTTATTAATTTTATATTTTAAATTAGCTTGTTGGTTAATCATTTGATTTGATTTTAAATTTGTATGTATACCTTTGGTTCAAGGTTTCATGATTACACTAATAAGTTGTTTATTAGTATTTTGATAAGTTTTTTAAAAACATTTATATAAATTAAAATAATAATATTTTACATTGTTAAATACTTGAAGTGATTGAAATCTCCCCCCCCCCCCCCCAAAAAATTGGACGTGAAAGTTTCCTTTCATCCGGCTAAAGTAGGTCAAATAAAGAAAAAAAAAGAAAAAGAAAGGCCTGTCATCAGGTCACCAACATCCTTGACCTTCCGGCACTGGGCAGGCGTCAGCCCCCATACATGGTCTTACGACTTTGCGGAGACCTGTGTTTTTGGTAAACAGTCGCCCGGGCCTGGTCACTGCGACCCCCTTTGTGAGGAGGCACCCCTTCTCCCGAAGTTACGGGTTCACCACCATAGAACTCAACAGTTACACCTACTTGTTCGACACTATACTTAGATTCTGCCCTTCGAAAAGGAACATCAGCTCTAACAATCTTGTCTCCGTCTACCAAAACGACCTAAAATGTTTCAAAAAAGGTAGGCATACGACGTACTAAGTTTTATCATAGGTCAAATTTTGACCATAAATAGTCAATTGGGTATATTGTAAGAGTTAACATAGTTTTGATCAAAAGTCGCTTTAAATTAAGTATGTATGCTTTTTTTAACGGTAAATTTGGATTATTGACGGGGGGCATTACCTACCTACCCCATTATCTTCATTCTTTATTAAGAGGAAACTCACCACAGGTGAGAAAATCTCCTGATCCAACCTGAACCCCTGTTTATTTTTTATCACAGGTGAGCCTAGAACTCAACATCTCATTTTTAATGTCTTTGGATACCCCACCTTAGCCAATTGAGCTAGGGATAATGTATGTATACTTTAGGTTGAAGTTTTTGAACAACTTAAAGTCAAAAAACTTGGTTTTCATCAAATAGCCACTTTTTATAGATTTGTTGTGTTAGTATTGATAAAAATGAAACTTAAAAAAGTCAAATGGTATAAAAAATAAAGACACACTACATAATTTATAATCACGCAATCGTATAATTTTTTCTAAACAACGAATACACACGATCACTAATTTTACTCTTAAACTACATCAGAAACACTTTTTAATATACAAGTACTAACTTCCTCTATAAGAAACCTACACCTTTACAACTTGAACTAATATCACATATACTTTAAATAAAATTTATGTAATATTATATTCCGTTTCTTATATAAGAATGAGTAAACTTCATTTTTAGTCCCTAACGTTTGTATATTTTAATAATTTTAGTCTTAACTTTTCGAAAATCTCAATTTAATATCTTACATTTCATTTTCTTTTCAATTTTGGTTACAACGTTAACAATCGTTTAAAGAGCCGTTAAACTGCTCTCACATGTTCCCCACGTGAGGGGTATTTTTGTTATTTCCGTTTGTTTTAAAGTATTAGTTAAAATAAACGGAAATAACAAAAGTACACCTCATGTGGGGACCACATGAGAGTAGTCTAACGGTTCTTTAAATAACTATTAACGTTGAGACCAAAACTGGAAAAAAAAGGAAATGTGAAACACTAAATTGGGATTTTTAAAAAATTAAGACTAAAATTATTAAATGTGTAAACGTTGATGACTAAAAACAAAGTTTCCTCTATATAAGAATTTTATCTATTTTGTTATTTAGGATAAATAAAAATATAGTTCAGCATTAAAAGAGAACTAATAATGCAAAGGTCTATGGGCGCATTTGTCATGTTTTTATCGTTTTCTTCTTTTGCTTTATTTCACAAGAAAATTAGTACAAACATCACCAGTGGAATCTTTCATAGAAGTGTACTATTAATACTTAATTATAGAAATAAAATATATATATATATTCCCTTGCATTTTAACATTTTTTTAGTGATTAAAAACATAGTATCAGTTTATTGGTTCCAAATCCATGATCCACTAAATAATTGTAGTAAAATACTCATATTAGACGTTACATGAAATTAGGGACGTTTTGCCATTCGTTTTTGTTGGTTTAACAAAAACTATGTGCGGGTCAATTTATTTTTAACTACGAATCTATTTTACTCCCACTTTTAAACTAACCCTAAAATAAAATTACATTTTATTAAACGGTAAATTTGGATCATTGATGGGGACATTACCCACCCATCCGATCATCTCCATTCTCTCTCAGTAGAAAACTAATCATAGGTGAGAAAACCCTCTGGCTTAACTTAGACCCTCATTTATTTTTATTATTTGTCACAGGTGAGAAATAAAACCAAGAACTCTTACTTTTAATGTCTTTGGTACCTCACACTACGTCAAAAAGTGGCTTTAGCCACGTTTTTTTTAAAACACCTAGCCACGGTTTTAAAAAAAATGTGGCTAAAGGTAAGAAACACTAGTTTTTAGACACACATATTTTGTACCCGTTGCCAAATATATAGTTTTTGTACCCTTTTAGCCACATTTTTTTTTTGTTTATGTGACAACAACAATCAGGTGCAGTGGCCACTTATTTGTCACACTTAAAAAAGAGTGGCGAAATGCACCAAACGGCCACGGAATTTTTATGATTTTTTATTTATGTGACCAAAAAAGAATGTATGGCCACACTTAAATAATGTTGTGTGACGGAAGAGTAGATTTTATTACTTAGTAAATTTAAAAAAAAACAAAACTATTAAGTATATATTATGCGTGGCTAAATGTGAGCAATGACCACTGTTTTTACTCAGTTATGTGGCTAAAAGCTAATACATATGACCACTGTTATTATGTTGTGTGATTAAATAGTAGGTTGTGAGTGACAAAAATCTATTACCTATGGCCACATATATTAACCGTGACTAAATGTTAGGTTGTGAGTGACAAAAATCTATTTTATGGTCACAGTAAAATATTAAACGCGTGGCGAAAAGAGACGATTTGTTTCCCTCTAAAACAACGTGTTTTTTCCGTTTACACCAATTTGAGCGTGTTCAAATCTGCTACCCTATATATCATCATCATTGTTATTTTCCTTTGTTGTCATCCCTTTTTTGATCTTAAATTCTCTACACCAATTCGTTTACACCAATTCTGGTATCAAATGGCCGATAATCAACGGTCCTTAATTACTGGTATCAAATGGCCGACAATCAACGGTCCATCATCGTCGGCAAAAAATGTTTAATTGGCGTCATCCGTATGTGGAATACGGTAAGTTATCATCTTCACCACTAAAATTCGATTGAAAATTACGTCTCGGATTTGGTAATTTTTTCTTGTGCAGGGAAAGATTGCACACTGTATCTCCTGGGAGCAGATTTTAAGTTATTGTGGAAACCATAGAGACAAGGATTCTCTAATAGTTCATACAAATGCTTTACCGAGAGCAAATTTTAAGTTATTGTATAATTTTATAACAGTCAGCAGTAAGGGCACATGTTCAGGTTTGCAGCACTTGTATTTTTCACGTGCTTTTCTCCATTTTGGCCCCATGAACGTGATTTTTCTTCAGCAGCTTCTTCTCCCTTTTGATCTGAAGCACGTGCATGTGAAAAAGCAAAGAGGGACTGTTGTCTTTTTTCACTTGATCAGCAGCAAGTAACCGTTATGATGATTCAGACAATCTCTCTAGTGCACCATGTTGTGTAACCATTTACCAAATGTTGTGCTCTACTTCTTCGTCAGCTCATTTAGTCTAATACCAGGATGTTCCTTTTCCAAAAATTTCATGTGTTCTCTGCAATTACATGAATTGAAGTTATCTATAAAAGTTTATAATTAATTAAACATATTAAAAAAGGTTAATAATCTAAATTACTTACTTGATATAATGCTTAATTTCAGGCGTATTTAGCAACACAAATAAATGCGCTTTCGATAGGAGCTCTGGAGAGACTTCAACTGATCTACCAGCTGACCCATGTTGGAACACGAATAGTTGTGATGTTTTTTTGGTATTCGCTGAGAAACTCAATTGTTTCTTCTACAATGTTCTCCTCAGCAACGCACCCTTCTGGATAAGTTTTGTTTCTCATGTGGCCCTTAATTACCTTCATACACCTTTCAAATGGATACATCCATCGTAAGCATATTGGACCACATAATTTTACCTTCCTAGTAAGGTGCACCGTCAAATGAAGCATAACATCAAAAAATGATGGCAGAAAATATTTCTCAAGCAGGCATAGTGTGAAACAAAGATCTGCTTGCAATTTATCTAGTTCTTCGACGTTGATCTCTTTGCTGCATATTGATTTGAAAAAAACAGAGCCTGATAATAGCATATCTTGTCGGTTTAGGCATGACTGACCGAATTGCAATTGACAAAAACTGTTGCATCAGCATATGATAGTCATGTGACTTGAGCCCCACAAGTTTCTTGTCCTTTAGACTAACCAAACTAGAAAAGTTAGAACAATAACCTTGTGGAACCTTCAAGTTATACAACGTGTCACAAAACTTTTCCTTTTCATCTTTTTATAACGTGTAACACACTGCAGGAAGTACTATGTTGTTCTTGTTCTGTTTAGGCTGCAACTCTGGTCTTAACTGCAAAAAGTTCAGATCTTTTCTAGCATTCAATCCATCCTTTGTTTTTCCGGGAAGGTTCAGCAGAGTCACAACAAGACTCTCAGCTATATTCTTTTCAATATACATGAAATCAATGCAATGTTGGACACTATTATGCCTCCAATATCTAGGTCTTCGAAACCATATATTGAATTTCTTCCAATATGGTGGCTTCTCTTTGTTCTTTCTTTTTCTCTTATCAATCTTCACTCTCTTCAGGTTGAGGTCTCTGGGATTTCTGAATCAGTACACCTTAATCCATTTTCCCCATTTGTCCCTGCACCCATTGACTTCACAATCTTCTTGGCCTCATATGTATTTTTCAGAATTTCATTACCTTCAGGTAGCATCTGTTTCGGCAAAGCTAAAAGTTAACTAAAAAACTTAACTGGTGCTCCATGCTTAGTATTCAAGTTCAGTAGTTGAACCAAGGCAGATAACTTTGTGAAGGTACGACTTCCTTCATACAGGGGCTTCTCAGCATCCATGAGTCGTTCTTGAAACTTCTCATGGTCCTCAGTGAAATTTTCAGTAGCTCTGACCATTTCTATTGTTTTTGATGCATCGAATAGGATTCCGGAATCGAAAAATGATTCCGTGTGAAGCTCCTCTCCTGCGGGCTCGTGTTTCTCTCCGTGTTTAGTCCACCTTGTATAAGTCAGATCGAATCCCTTTGAAAACAAATGATATTCTACCTCATCAACATGATAAGAGTAATGGTTTAGACATTTAACACAAAGACATGGAATTTCCATCCTTTTCAAATTTGTAAATGCAAACTTTAAGAATGATTTAACTCCATCGGTATATGATTTCGTGGTTCTACTGGTTATCATCCAAGACTTATCCATGTTTGTTTTGCTAACATATACAACAACAAGGATTATTAAAAACTATTGTTTTGCTAATACTGAAAACCCTTTTCAATAATCTTTGTTGTGAACCTGTTTATTGGAGAAGTAATGGGACGGAGGGAAAATTATATCGATTAATGAGCAATGGAGAAATATGGAGTGGGGAATTAGGGAATTCGAGAGTGATATGTGAATTTTTCAATTGAATTCGCTCATTAATTTATCCCGTCTCTATTAGAATTTAGCGGACCCAGTTAGAATCATATTTAAATAATTATAATGAAAAGTATCTTCTAACTCAGGAATTCTAGTTCATCCGTTTATGTTCATCTTCTCTCAATCCGGATGAAATCTTCTCCCTGAGGAATTCTAGTTCTTCTGGTTTTGTTCTTCTTCTCTAAAACATTAATATTTTAAGAATAAGGTGTGTATATAACCAATAATTAAGTTATACATATGAACAATAAGGTGTGTTTAGGGGCAATGAAGGTCAGTTAAGACCAATAAGTCCCAATAAGGTGTGTATATAACCAATAAGTTGTGTTTAGGACCAATGATGGCCCAATAAGGTGTGTATATAACCAATAAGTTGTGTTTAGGACCAATGATGACCCAATAAGGTGTATTTAGGGGCAATGAAGGTCAGTTAGGACCAATGAGTCTCAATAAAGTGTGTATATAACCAATAAGTTGTGTTTAGGACCAATGATGGCCCAATAAGGTGTGTTTAGGGGCAATGATGGCCCAATAAGGTGTGCTTAGGGGCAATGGTGGCCCAATAAGGTGTGTTAAGGGCAATGATGGCCCAATAAGGTGTGTTTAGGGGCAATGATGGCCCAATAAGGTGTGTTTAGGGGCAATGAGTGTCACTTAGGACCAATAAGTCCCAGTAATGTGTGTATATAACCAATAAGGTGTACATAGGACCAATAAGGTGTGTTTAGGGGAAACGAGGGTCAGTTGGGACCAATGATGGCCAATAAGGTTGTGTTTAGGACCAATGATGGCCTAATAAGGTGTGTTTAGGGGCAATGAGGGTCAAATGGGACCAATGAGTCCCAATAAGGTGTGTATATAACCAATAAGTTGTGCATAGGAACAAGATGGCCAATAAGTTGTGTTTAGGACCAATGATGGCCCAATAAGGTGTGTTTAGGGGCAATGAGGGTCAGTTGGGACCAATGAGTCCCAATAAGGTGTGTATATAACCAATAAGTTGTGCATACGACCAATGATGGCCAATAAGTTGGGTTTAGGACCAATGATGGCCCAATAAGGTGTGTTTAGGGGCAATGAGGGTCACTTAGGACCAATAAGTCCAAGTAATGTGTGTATCTAACCAATAAGGTGTGCATAGGACCAATAAGGTGTGTTTAGGGGAAACGAGGGCCAGTTGGGACCAATGATGGCCAATAAGTTGTGTTTAGGACCAATGATGAGCCAATAAGGTGTGTTTAGGGGCAATGAGGGTCAGTTGGGACCAATGAGTCTCAATAAGATGTGTATATAACCAATAAGTTGTGTTTAGGACCAATGATGGCCCAATAAGGTGTGTTTTGGGGCAATGATGACCCAATAAGGTGTATACGATAATGTATATATTACAACACATTTAAAGATATATACATATACATACATACACACACACACACACACACACATATATATATATATATATATATATATATATATATATATATATAGGGAGAGGATCATTTGAGAACTAAATGGTTTTGAGAAATTTTAAGAACCATTCTGAACCACTAGTTATATATGAGGGAACCCCCCCCCCCCCCCATGAATTTGAGTGGTCCCCCCTTGAAAATTAATGGTCCATAATGGTTCTCAAAAGTTTTGAAAACCAATTGGTTCTCATTTGAATCTAACCCTATATATATATATATATATATATATATATATATATATATATATATATATATATCACTTTGAGTTGGAAAAACCGTGGAAACTACCACAAAATGATTTTTTTTTCTTTAATTTTTTTGTAGTGATTATATGCGATAATACAAGCCCTATGGTGAAAAAAAAAATTAAAAAAAATGCCTAGTAGTTTTTTTTTTAAATTCCAAAATCTGACGTTACGTCATGTTACATATGTAACATTTGTCTGTTACATATGTAAAATGTCTTGTTACATATGTAACAAAATCTGTAAATAATTTTTTTTAAATCTCTAGGCGCTTTTTTATTTTTTTATTCACCAAAACCATCAAAAATGAATGTAGAATCTATAAAAAAATATATCTAAAAAAATAACAAATTTTGAACGTCTTTTTTGGCCGGTTAACTTCTTTTTGCAAAAAAATCGGTTCTTTTTTTTAAATTTACTCGGCGTTTTTTTCCTCATAAAAGGTGTTTTTTTAAGATAGAGAGTCACCATAAAAAAATTCGGAACAAAAACTGAATTTTTTAGCTTAGTTTTCACGGTTTTTCCAACTCGGAGAGGTTTTCATTTTATCCTTCTCTTATATATATATATATATATATATATATATATATATATATATATATATATATAGGGAGAGGATCATTTGAGAACCATTTTGATTTGAGAACTAAAAAGAACTAATTTGAGTCACAAGTTTATTTACATGTATCCCCCTCCCATGAATTATAGTGCCCCGCCCCCCCCCCCCCCCCCTGAAATTTGTGGTTGAGATTTAGTTCTCAGAAGTTCTCAAAACTAAAATTTCTCATTTGAACCTAACCGTATATATATATATATATATATATATATATATATATATATATATATATATATATATACTATGATAGAACCCGTATGCTATACGGGTTAAATTATTAAAAATATATATATAATTGATTATTCATGCATACTCTTCTTATTACCAGATTAACGTATTACATTACATTAAATAAAAAGCTAAAGTTATAATGCATAATATGATATCGGTGACTTTACTCTCTTTATAAAAAAGTATATTTAGGGCATGCCTCTATTTGTATATTTGGAAAATCCAAGATAAACGTGATCATGCTTAAAAAACAATTAGACCCTCAATAGCGACTAATATGAATTATGAATTGACAAACTTGAGAATTTAAGTTCGTATATAAAGTTAGATGAGTCTAAAGTTTTATCAAAATTATAATGAACACATTCTAGTTGTTGAGTATAAAATCTAAATTATAATCAAAAGATTACAATGTTATCAATAAAAAAATGTTTTGTTGATATACATTAGAAAACTTACAATTGTATTAGTCGCAATGTCTAAAAATTCCAAATTGGATGAACATGGATCATTTGATATGGTAGGAAAAACTATTTAATATTGGATATCATGAACATGTTTTTGTCGTTTATGAATTTCTCTATAAATAGTATCACCCACAACGCAACGCTGATTAAATTTGTAAAATAGTATTAGGTATTCATTAATTAAAATGTTAAATATGATTTGCTCAATTACATTTGAAAACACACTAAAAAAGTGTTTATTGGTATTTTATAATTTTCTAAATATTTTTTAAAATAAAAATAATAATAGTTTAAAAATTATTTTTTAAATAAAAATAAGATGTAAATTAATATATGATGTCATAATTTCATAAATATAAATAGATAAAAATATATCATGATTATAGAATAGGATACATAATTCCATAAATATAAATAGATAAAAATATATTATGATTATAAAATAAGATATAATTTCCAATAAAAAAGTTTTTATTAGGAAGTAGATTTGGGAGGGAAAACTTTTGTGAGAATGAATCTAGTGTTGACACGTGTCAACGATTGTAATTCTTTATTAGAGTAGGAAGATATATATATATATATATATATATATATATATATATATATATATATAGGGTTAAGTTCAATGGAAAACTAAGTTTTAGTTGGAAAACTGGAAAACCAAAGGAAAAATATATTAAATGAAGGCTATTTAGGTCATTTTGGTGCTCCTTTTTTTTTCTTTTTTAAATTTCCGTGTCTATCCAACTAATTTCCACCTTACGACCTTAAAAAAATAAAAAAACTAAAAAAAAACTAAAAAAAACTAAAAAAAAAAACGTTCTTTTTTTATGGGTTCGTCCGACTATGTTGCATATATGCAATATTCTATGTTTTTTATATTGCATATATGCAACATATGAAACATACAATGTTGCATATATGCAACATACTATTTTGCATATATGCAACATGTGAAACATACAATGTTGCATATATGCAACATACTATTTTGCATATATGCAACGTATGCAACATACTATGTTGCATATATGCAACATAGTCGGATGGACAAGATAAACAAAAAAAAACGTTTTTTTCTCTTTTTTTTTGTTTTTTTGTCTTTTTTTTTTCTTTTTTTGTTTGTTTTTTAAAAAGTTATCATGTGGATATATGTGAAACCAAAAAAAAAAAAAATTGTCAAATTACCCAAATAGCCTTCATTTAATATAACTTTCCTTTGGTTTTCCAGTTTTCCAAATAATAGTAGTTTTCCAAGGAACCTTACCCTATATATATATATATATATATATATATATATATATATATATATATATATGAAGACTATATGTGGTGAGGTTATGTGAAATAGCTTTTTTTCATATGTGGTCACATGTGTAATTTTCTAAATAATAAGACAAGAAAAAAAAGGAAAAAATAAATTAATCACAACCATTAGATCAAGAGATCCAATGGTGAAAAAATGTTTCTACATGTCTACACTTATGGGGGTGTCTATAGTACTTGACATCTTTTTTTTCGTTACGTATACAATTTCATTAGGATACAATTATCGTTAAATTTATTTCTTAATATTCCATTTTACACTTAAAGATTATATTTAAAGTTATGTTTAAAATACTATTATATCTATGTCTGGAATTAATTGAGTTTATATTAAATCCGATAAATGTTGTCACATCCTTATTAGGTGAGATGCTTTCACCCGGATTGATCATATTAATCCCCAAATTACTACCCACCATTTCTCAAATTTTCCCAAAATTCATTGATCAGTTCTTATTTCTTCTCATCAAAATTTTATCACCAAAACGATTCAACACTCTCTTCTTCCCTCTACAGGATTCATCACTCTCTTCTTCCCTCTAAAATCTTTAGGAGGTCACTACCAAATTTCAGTCAGTATTATTTCACTGTCATTTTCAACAGATCATTTATTTCATCTCAAATATTCCATCGCATTTATTTCATTCCCTATTTATTTGATTTCATGATTCATCTCATTTACAATGGAGCGTGATGGTGAAACATTGAAGGACATTCATGATTATTCAAAGGAGAGTGACGAGGATCAATATAATGAATATTCAGAAGACGAACGCCGTGAAAATTCTTATAGTGAAGGGGAATGTAATGAGGAATCAGAAGAAGAGGAAATGATAAACTATGACGCCCAAGTCGAGGATGAGGTTCATACTGAGAATGAGAATGAGGAACCCACAACCTCTGCTCCCCAAAATACAAATTGCAAGAGGGGGTTGTCGCGATTGGTAAAGTGGCGTGCCAAATTTAGTAACAATGGTGGGAAAAAATGGCCACTAACATTTGACAATGCTGGAAGGATTATCAGGGAGCATAGACCGAAGTTTTCAAGTTTTAAAGGAGATATTGTAAGGGAAGAGGTTGGATTGAAGTATCGTGATTGGAAAAAGGTGCCAACAGACAACAAGAAGACGATGTGGGCTCTGATTCAGGTTATTAAACATATTAAACATTTTCTCACATTAAGTCATGTGACTAAAAAATCTATGTTATTTTTTTAGCAATATTTCAAGGTTGATAACTGTCAAAAGAATACTATTATGGTAATGCTTGGTGGGTTACTAAGGGGTTTTAGAAGAAAATTGCATGATAAATGCATTCTTCCCAACCTGGCGAAAGCAAAGGTGCTTGCGAAAGTTCCAAAGCCGTATTTCGGTATTGTGGAAAAAGAAGATTGTGACAGATTTGTACAATATACAAAATCTGAAGAATTCCAAGTTTTTATTCAATTCAAACTGCAGCTTTCATTAATTAATTAGCTAAGTGCATGTTATAATTAATGAGATTATAATTATGTATCCTACTGTTCTATTTGTGACACCTCGTCCAAAAACCCTAGGTCAAGCCTCTTTACTTTGACTTTTAATTAAGCATTAATATGCATTAACTGATCTGATTTCTGTTTAAACTGTTAATTACTGTGCCTAACTGTTAACTGATGACGTAAACCTAATCTCGCGTTTGTACTTGAAGCGTATACCCATAGCTTTCATAAAGATTCCATTGATTAATTATGGAATTTCAATAACAAGAAAAATAAATATAAAATGTATTTTTATATTTTATCTAGAACTGGTGTCGAACATTTATATAATCGACACGTCAAACTAATAAGCGACTGATCGTCTAAAACTATTCGGTTTTAAACAATATGAACGGTCGAGCTTTAAACTGTTATAAACTGACAAACTGAAAACGTTATCCGTAACCCGTCTGAAAAACTGAAAAACATAACTGATTTCTGAAAAACTTTTATAACCGACCTAAAGAATTGTTTTTATGAAATAAAAACATCACAAACTAAAATCGTTGTCAAGACTTGAGCCAAATCTCAATCGTTAACCTAATTGGGCCCGACTTGGCCCAATAAGCCTAAAACAATTAAACCGAGCCTGAAACCTTGACCTATTACATAATCTAGATAATCCGAGTGATCGTGGCGATCTGTGAACCCAACTGATACACAACGGGCCCGGGCCTCGAACCGGCGCCCCGTTTGGGCCCGTACGGCCCATAACCGACGGACCGGCCCAAATGCATTTTCTTTTAAAACATTTAGACCCAATATCAAGTCCAAGCCCAATGGATTAATTTATAAAAATATTGGCCCATCAACTTTACTTTAATTTTTATGAAAAAAATGGTTACCACCTTTTATTTTTATAAAAATTAATCACTAACTTGTATTAGTTTTACACTTTTATTATTTATAAAAGTGATGATTTTCACCCTTGCCATCCTTTATATATTTTATAAAGCTTTACACTACACAAACTATTTTATAAAAACATGACAATTGTTTTATACAAAATAGTCACCTACACATCAAAGTTTTATAAAAATAAGTTTTTTATAAAAAATGGTAGGTGATATTTATTTGGCAAGAAGATGTGATGATGAGAGTGACCAACACTCCACTCTACCACCCTAATTCTAGCCACTCCCTTGGCCAAATTGAAGACCACAAGCCTCACCAACTCCCTTACTTGCACACATCACTCCCTCCTATCCTCTCCTTCTTTTCCTTTTTCGTGAATTAGCAAACCAAACCCCCATTTCCTTCTCTTTTTCCTTCCGGTCGAACAACCCCCATACTCCCTCTTTCTTTGTTTTTTTTGTGACCAAGCAACCACCCTAGCAACCACCTCAATCCTTTCTTTTTTTTTTCCGATGTACAGCAAGCATAACAAACACCCTTTTTTTTTCTTTTTGTTCCTTTTATTTTTTTGATAACAAGCACCAACCACCCAAATACAATTTCTTTCCTTTTGTTGGTGATCGAACCAACCCACAACACCACCGCCACCTTATATTATTTCCATTCCTTTTGTGTGTTCGAACCACCCTAAGCCACCAACACGAACCACCACCGCCATCTCGTGTGTTACTGTTGTTGTGCGCCTGTTGCTGCCGCTCGGAACCGCCACTAACCGCCACTATTTCGCTGCTGTGAACCGCAACCGTGAACCACCGAGCACCACCGCAACCCGCCACTTTTCTCCTTTTTTCTCTCGGTTTAACTCTCTCACTCTTTGTGAGTCTTCTAACCATTTTCATTTATATTTTGTTATGTTTTAAACGTTCCCAAACGATCCTCGAGTCTTGACAACAAATCTTTTAAAACCTTAAGTTTTTTTTAAAGATCAAAATCATCTAACCGACTCATGTTTCTTTTCTTTGATTTTCTTAAACCTTAATGTTGTAAGGTTTGAAAATGTGGGTTTTGTTGATGATTTTATGTTATCTATAAATATTAGCATGACTTTATGATGATTATATATATGTTAGCATGATTAAATGTTGATGTTATCATATGCTAAAGGGTTATAAATGGTTAAGTATTGTTAAAACCATGTAGTAGCATGTTATAAATGGTTAGAATTGTTATTGGTGATTTTAAATTGTTAATCATTTTGTTTATAAGTTAATATGTGCTAATGACAACTCACTTGGACAAATGACGTTTAGTGACATACATGAAACTGATATGGACGTTAGACGTGTTCACTAAATCTTTGGACATAAAATCATGGCTTAAAACCTTTAAATAAATTTTATGGTTAAATAACAAAGGTTAGAAATTTTTATAAAAATTTCTTGGATAATTTAAACCATAAGATCTCATCATGGAATTTATTATATAAAATGGTCACATTTTATAAAATAAACTTCCTATATGGTCACGTTTTATAAAATAAACTTCCTATAACACAAGACTTAAATGCTTGTTTTGGATTTTATAGAAAATAAAATGGATAAAAATATATATAAATATATTTTATACCAAAATGATAAAAGAACATATTTATGTCACTTGACATAAAAAGTATAAATCTTGGATTTTATACAAAAATGAAAATACTTAATTTTCTATAAAAGTCTTTAAAAATTAAAACCCTAACTTTACTGGGTAAATAAAGTTATTTAAAAATGATTTTATAAAAATAAAATCAAAAGACTTATAGGAATTATGAAAAACATATTTTAAACATTTTGATTATTTTTAAATAACTCAAAATAATCAAAACGTTTTAACCGGATCAAATGTTTATTTTTAAACGTTTGAAATTTAAACGAAATCTTTAAACGATTTAAAAACGTTTTACGACGTAACAAATCGTAAATAATTATTTACAACAAATAATTATCCGTATGAATTTTAGAAACCCATATTTGAGTTGAAATCATTTTGGTTTGTAAATATAATTATTTTAATAATAATTATATTTATATTAACTCAAAACCCTAATTTTTCCTAACATGAGTTTAATATTAAAATAACCTTTAATATTAACCTACTTGTGTTTAATCATTAAATCTTTAACTTGTAATAATTTGATAAATTATTCCAACAAGTTAGAATAATTATTTCGATAATAATTATCAACTCTAGTTATATATATTATAACTTAACGCGATTAACTATTCAATCGATCGAACGAACTTAAAAATAATAATAAATATTATTATTTAAAATAATATTCAAGACTTGATTGAACTGACCTTCATGATACGTGATCACATGTTCAATTCTTGTATTCAAATTACATAAATGCTTTCATACGTGAACATTAGCATTTACCGATTTTAAACTGATTAACTGACGGGTTTTCAAACGCTACAAACGGGATTATACGTCAAGACTTGACCGGTACCATTTGGGTAACGTTCGTTACTCAAATGATTATGTGGACCCTTATGCATATTGTCTTATGTTTTATTAGGACTTTACGTGCTAGTTGCCACTCGGTAATCCATTGTCATCACTGAATCATGTGAGTTTCACGGCCCCTTTTCTTTACAACTGTTTTACACTTATGGGGGAGAAATCATGAACTGATAAACTGCTTTTTACTTAATGTTATGGTTTACCTGTTAGCCGTATGACTACATGTTCCATTCTGTATCCCAAACAACTGGTACTTTATCGTTATCAACGTTAGTACAACTGAAATCCCACTATTAATTGAATTCGATTAGTTCTGCTCGAAACGATAACTAGTGAATAGATCTATTTGGGTTGACAACCCTGCCCAGATTGGTAGCTCCAATCCTGACTTCGTACATTGTCAAGGGGTACACGTCAGTTATTCTTGCCTGTTTGGTATTCTTGGGATAGAATGCTATGAGTGGGTAATCCGTTAGTATTCGAATTTGAGGTTCATGGTAGGATCTTACAACCACGACAGTAAACCAACGTAACATTTAAGTATGCTGTAAACTGTTATCCCAACATGCCGTAAACTGTTATTCCAACACACTGTAAACTGTTTTTACAAACTTACCATAGAATCATAAACCTGTGAACCTCACCAACTTTATGTTGACCTTTTAAAACTCATGATTTCTCAGGTATCTAAGCTTATCATGGAAGACGTGCAAATGGGGCTTCACTGTAACTTTCGACCCTGCTTCACCGGAGTCGTAGTCCTGACCTATCTTACATAAACTGATTTATTATTTCAATATCAAACTAAGACTTTTATTCAAATGTAAGACATTATCATTTCACCATAACTTTCCGCTGCAACATAAATGGTATACTGTTTTAAATGACGTTTGAATTTAGTAGAAGTTGTTCTGTATATCTGCGACTATGATTCCGTCTCGCTCACACCCAAATCCGTTGACCGGGGTGTGACACTATTGGAAAGACTGTGTCAACCAGTGCAAAACAGGTTCGAGCACATTATACTTATGATCGTATATGGGTCGGGGAGGATATGCCTTTCTGAGACAAAAAATGGTAATAAGCTAAATAAGAGTGTTACATCCGGCCAGTCATGGTTAAGAACCTGCAATGTATGTTTCAAGTATGATGTATATTATTATAATACAAGGTACAAAACAAAGAGATTGAAGCTGATGAGGACCCTGATCGAGCTCTTATGTGGAGGAAAGCAAGGGTAAACAAAGAGGGGGAATACAAGACGCATGTGATGAAGGGCCTAGCAGAGCAAATAGTATGTTTAATTGCTATATATATACCTAACTATTTACATGTTAAAAATTAATAGCACCTCACTACATTAACTAAATATTAATTACTGCAGGCCGAGAAAGAAACACAAATAAAAGCGGGATCCTTGACTGTAGAACCGGGAACGGATAACCTAACAATGGTCCTTGGCAAGGAAAGGAGTGGATTCGTAAAAGGTATGGGTTATGGAGTGAATTCCCGTCAATATTGGCGGCATGGTGCTCCAAAAAGGCGACCAAAAAAGCGCATTAAAAAACTTAAGGCGGAACTCAAGAACCCAAAATAGTTGCGTGTGAAAAAAGATGAAGATGTTGATCACCTTAATTCTAAGGTTAAAGAACAGAATGAAAAAATTAAGATGCTGATGGCATTTATGAACAACCAAATGATTAATCAAGGACAACTTGGTGGACCAGATAAAGTTGTAAATTCTGTAAGGGACGAATTATATATATATATATATATATATATATATATATATATATATATAGTAAAAAGTTCATTGTAGACACCCTAATAAGTGTAGACAGGTAGACACCTTATTTCACCATTAGATCTCTTGATCTAATGGTTGTGATTAATTTCGTTTTTCCTTTTTTCTCATTATTCAGAAAATTTCACATGTGAAAAAGAGTTATGAAAGAACTATTTTACATGCGAAAGTGTCTACAATGAACCTCACCCTATATATATATATATATATATATATATATATATATATATATATATATATAGGGAAAATATAGAGTGAAAACCCACTTGAGTTGTGAAATCTTTGAAAACCCATCCAAGGGTTGTTAGCTTATTCACCTCATTCTAATTTGTCTTTAGCAAAATGGTAAGATTGTATTTTCATCTTTCTTTTATCAATTATGACTTTTGTGTTTTCAATGTCCCATCCCATCATCTTTTCTTCCTAGATAACCCCCTTTCATCTTTTTCTTTTCTTTATTTTTCATTTACCCTTATTTATCCTTCTTTAATTCTTCTTCTTCTTCATATCAAGAACACCCATTAACTCCATTAATGCACTTTAAAAAACCTTAAAAATTCAAAGAATGCAACCTCCGAATTTAATGTCATCTCCTCAACATCAGTTTCCTCATAATTTGGAAGACCATTTTCATTGTACGGAATCATCCAATGATTTTAATATCAATAAGATAAACTTATGAAGGTATGTTATGAGTTTTTTCTTTTTAACCTTCCTTTTTTTGAATGTTTTTTCCACCTAACAGTTTTATATGTACTTACATATGTTTTATTCGGTGATATTTTACGTATATGAAATGATGAACTTGTTTTCTTCCTAGGTCATTAGATTTTGTGTCAAAGATGAAGAAGCTTATCAAGAACTCAAGAACAATTAGTTTTTATATATTTTTGTTAGCTTTTATATATTTTCTTATGTTGTCATATATTTTATTATTTTCTAAATGTTATTGTATGGTTACTTATAAGTTAATAAAATATATTTGTTATTTTTTTAGTATATCCGTCTAGATAATTTACATATGTATAATGTTGTGGGCATAATGTTTAATAACACTAATATTTTTTTTACATATGTTAAATCTCCATATATTATTAAATTTACATATGTAAATTACTTGTGCTACATACGTAAATTAGACGAAAATCTACGTATGTAAATTACTTGGATGTACATATGTAAATTACTTGAATTTACATATGTTACATGTTTGTGATGTTTATGTATATGAACTGATTAGCTTTTTTTAATTGAATTTACATATGTAAATTAATAGAATTTACATATGTAAATTAGTTATATTTACATATGTAACATGTTGTGATGTTTACGTATATGAACTCGTGAACTTGTTTTCTTCGTAGGTTACAGGATATTTTGTCAAAGATGAAGATGATCATCAACAACTCAAGAACAGTTAGCTCTTACATATTTTTGTTAGGTTGTTATATTTTTTTGTTATTTTTTAAATGTTATTGCAATGCTTACTTAAAAGTTCATATAATATATTTGTTATTTTTTTGGTATATCTGTCTCCATTATATATGTGCATCTTAACAGTTTTTTCTTTATCGATTAGTGTTAAGTCTAGTTTGTAACATGTTATATCTCATTGCATATTTAAATTTACATATGTAAACTTGCGTTACATATGTAAATTTACGTTTGTTTAATGTTACATCTCATTATATATTTAAATGTAGATATGTAACTTGCTTTACATATGTAATTTACTTGGATTTACATATGTAAGTTACTTGAATTTACATATGTAACATGTTGTGATGTTTATGTATATAAACTGATTAACTTTTTTCTTGAATTTACATATGTAATTTACTTGAATTACATATGTAAATTACTTGAATTTGCATATGTAAATTACTTGAATTTACATATGTAACATATTGTGATGTTTACGTATATGAACTGATAAACTTGTTTTCTTCGTAAGTTAAGAAATTTTGTGTCAAATATGAAGATGATTATTAAGACCTAAAGAAAAATTAGTTTTTATATATTTTTGTTAGTTTGTTATATATATTTGTTATGTTGTTATATTTATTATTTTTTAAATGTTGTTGTAATGGTTACTTATATGTTAATAAAATATATTTGTTATTTTTATAGTATACATGTCTAGATAAATTACATATGTATAATGTTGTGAGCATAATGTTTAATAGAACTAATACTTTTTTTTACACTTGTTAAATCTCCATTTATTATTAAATTAACATATGTAAATGATTTGTGCTACATACGTAAATTTAGATGAAAATCTACCTATGTAAATTACTTGGATTTACATAAGTAAATTACTTGAATTTACATATGTAACATGTTGTGATGTTTACGTATATGAACTGATTATTTTTTTCAGTTTACATATGTAAATTACTTGAATTTACATATGTAACATGCTGTGATGTTTACGTATATGAACTCATGCACTTGTTTTCTTCGTAGGTTACGAGATTTTATGTCAAAGATAAAAATGATTATCAAGAACTAAAAAACAATTAGCTTATATATATTTTTGTTAGGTTGTTAAAATTTCTTTGATTATTTTTTTTATTGTTGTTGTAATTTTACTTACACGATAATAAAAATATTTATTAATTTTTTTGTATATATGTCTAGATAATTTACATATGTATAATGTTATGAGCATAATGTTTAATAGCACTAATACTTTGTTTTACATATGTATAATTTGTATTTTGGAAAACTAAAAAGTTTAAAATTAAAAAAGTTGGAAATATAGTAATAGTTAATGTCTTGCAAGTTGAAAAAATTTGAGAGGGAAAGAAGTTTGTGTCATGTTTGATATCTTGGGAGTTGAAAAAGCTGGAGAGAGAAATACAATCTTTATATTGGAAGTTGAAAAATGTGGAGAGAGAAATGGTAGGTAAGATTACTATCTTACTCTTTTGCCCTTTTATTCAATTTAAATAAATCAAAAACAAAAAGAAAAATGTCAAGTTTGAATCCCAACCATTGATGTTCAAGATCTAAGGCTATAATAGAGTTTTCAAAGTTTGCACAACTCAAGGGGGTTTCATTATATCCATTCCCTACCGACTTACTTTTAAAAAGTGGTCAATCAATAAATATTCATTATTTATCAAAAGCAGTAACATACACACAAATAACACACACAAATGTAGAAACCAGAGTTTTCGGAGGATCGAAGTCTGCCGTTCATGATATTTAATCGAGTTCGGGCCTAAGGGATGCTTCAATCGACCTCAGCGGTCTTCAATCTGATGTCGCGAGTTTTTAATCGGAAGAATTAGAGTTGGCGACTGAGATGCTTCAACTGGATACGTTGTTTGGAAGCCAGAAACTAAGAAATTAAGCCTTCAGCCCTGATTTCCACCTCTTTTTTTTTTTAATTTTTTATGATTAGGGTTAAAAACTGACATAAGTGAGATCGTTGACTTTGGTCAACGATTTATACACCGAATTTTGGAATTCGGGACGGGGGACTTTCGACTCACGATTCACCGGCGATTAATCGGTCGCCTCAGCTGATTTTTACAACCCTGATGGTAATGGTTATAGTGTTGATCAACACATGTCATGTAAAGTAGTTATTGTGGTCAATTTTAAATCATTTTCACATATATTTATGTCACAAAACCGTGAACCTCGCTAACATTATTGTTGACCGTTTAAGCATGTATTTCTCAGGTAAGTAAGCACTAAAAATATGACATTTTGGGAATGCCTTCAAGTGTCATTATAGTAGAAATTCATCGTTCGGGATATCCATTTGTTATGCTACGTCATGTTTTGAAAACATTTTCATTCCACTCAACTTTCGTAATTTATTAGACATATTAATGTAACCTATGGTTGCGTTTTATAAAATGCGTCTTTCAAATTCATATAGAGTTGTTCAATGTAACTTGTGTTGATGGTCCACGAAGCAGATCAACCGCCATGGTTAGGGTGTGACACTTTTAGTCCTCGTGAAGCAGCTCATAGGTCGCATGCAACTCCTCCTCATTAAATTTAAAAATTATAATGTCCTTAGCCTCAAGAGTCATGTTGTGTAAAATTATACAAGCATACATCACGTTCTTATTTTATATTGATGTCATTGTCGTGCCCGATGCTGAATGAGATGACAATTACCCTTTAAAAGACCAAATGCTCTTTCAATATATTTCCTAGCAAAATCATAAGCGACTTTGTAGGTTTTACATCTCACACCCTTGGGACGAGTAAAAGATAATATCCACACTTGTATGTCGCTCTTCGTAGTTAATATGAGGAGTTGGGCTCACGTACCTCTATGATATGGTCGAAAATCGGCGATTGATCCAAAAGACTGATGTCGATATTCGACCCCGCGATACTAAAATATGCATGCCAAAACTACATGTCATTTGAAGCAACGACTACGAGCATAATGGAAGGATGAATGTGATCATCACGCATAAACTGACGTCTCCATGCATTTGGGCAATTTTACCACTCCCAACGCGTGCAATCAATACTACTAATCAATAATCATCCTCCCAAAACCCCATTTATCTTCATGGAACTCATAAACTTTCTGAATATCGCTTACGGTTGGTTTTTTGAAATACTTTCTCATATACAACTGTTGTATACCTTTAGCACATTTTTGCATACAACACCTCATCGTACGATCGGACATCTTCAAATACTCATCAAACGAATCCTTTGACGAACAGTCTACCATTTAACGAATGGTGGCGGTGCACTTTTACAAAGCGATAAAACCAAGGACACCTCTAGCATCTACCATTTTCTGAAACCAGGACACATCCCTCTCAAGATCTTGAACTATTCTTAAATATTGGTTGATGCATACGAAATCGTTAGTTAAACGTTTCAGCAGAGTAGGTGGGTTTCACATTCGTTGAAAAATAATATCTTACAAGAAGCGTGTGAGCAGCTTGACAGTCATGGTTGAGACATGCTCTTCGGGTCATGGGTTGTTCAGCGCGTGAGTTTAGCCATCTTTAATGACCGAAAACAAGGGCTCGAAGAACATAACGCCAGTTTCATCGGATGATGAAGACGAGTCCGAGAAATTTATGGTTTAGTAGAAAGAATTATAGGGATTGGGTGATTTTGATTGAATTAATTGAAGAATATGGTGTGAAATTTATTTGTTTAAATGTCTGTATATATACTAGTGTGTTTGCCTGCGTGATGCGACATGGATGTTGTAGGTGTATAGTTCATTTTATAATAAAACTTAAAAACAATTTGACGGGTTGTACGCTTGTGTTTATATTAGTAATATAGTAATATATTGTTAGTCACATCTCGGGTTTGAATAAATTAACATCAAAACGTTGGCAAAAATAAAACTTTCGCAACAATATATTTGAATTTTTTAAATTGTCATGTTCCAAAAGTTAAAGAAAAAAGAAAAGGGAAAATAAATTTGATTACACATTAACTTTCTTTTATTAGACTATATCACTCATTTAATTTGTATTATTTTACAGTTACAATTACTTAAACTTTTAAAGTTTTATAAAATTACATTATTGTCCTCATCATATAATATATATGCACATTAAAAAATCAATGTTACCGTGAAAAGCGTTGCTAGAATGCAAACACTATTTGGCCTCCTTTTCTCTTTTTCTTGCTACAATATTTTTTCATTTCTTTTGTTTTTTTTTCGGTGTTTTCCCTGTTTTGTTTTTTTTAATTTTTTTTTACATCTTTAGCATATTAAGATATTTTTTTCTTTCATATCCCCGCGAGAATGCGTGTTTTCTCAAAATCTTGTATTATAATATAGTATAGATTGGCTGGTTTAATTTATTTTTTTATGGACCGTTATGGCCTCAACGATAAAAAAGTAACCATTGGAAGCCTTCCACCACCATTTCACGTCGTGTGCAATAACTCACGCATTCAAGGTCACGCCACCACTCACGCGCGTGGGGGGTTCTAAGTTGTGAGTGACTTCACGGAGGGACGAATTTAATGTAGGGTAAGTGGGGTCCAAGACAATCAACTCAATTAAATGTAAGGATCTAATGTTTTTTTTATCAAGGGATCCAAAACTAAACTCCTTAATTTATAGAGAGAGAGGGAAAACTAATTGGTTTTATCTTTAAATCAATGTGGGATTGAATATTAACTTTTAAATATATATAAAAAATGAAGTTTTATCATTGAAACAATTTGGGATTGATCTTCACAACTTCTTAACTTCAAATTTTGGTAGTTTTATGTATATCCATTATCATTTCAAATAACGTATAGAATAAATTTATTATTCCTTATAAAATTAGAGCCAAAATAAGCTTTTATTTATTTTATAACCGTAAGTATCATTTTGATTCGACTCGTTTGACCTCACTTATTAATGTATTTTTCTACCCAACCTTTTTAACATCCATCGACAAAAAACCCTAAATCCGTTAGTGTTTTCACACCGCCACCTACGCCACCACACCGCATACTCTTATATTAACCAAACCTGAACCAGTTCGATTTGAAACCTGGACCGATTAGACAACCGATTTGAACCCCTCTTCTCCGATTATAAAAAAATATAAATATCAATACCCATAAGGCAAATAACTCATTATTTAATAATATTATATGATTTTGATTTTGTTTCGAGGAAACACATTGAATCTGCGATTATAAAAAAGTTTATGACTCCTTAAGTGGAGGTCTTGGGTTCAAGTCCCACTTGTAACAAAAATAATAAAAATGGGGGCTACAAGTTGGGCCAGGGGGTTTTCTCACGAGTGGTGAGTTTCCTCCTGATGGGGATTGGAGATGATCGGGTGGGTGGTGTAATATCCCCGTCAGTGATCCAAATCTGCCGTTCAAAAAAAATCTGCGCCTAGACCCGGTCAAATTCCATCCTCCTAAAACAGAAATAAGTTTATTTCATTCATCACTGTCACCAAGAAAAACAAACCCATTTTCCCTCTTTCTCTCTCTAACTTTCAGAGCGATGATGAACTGACTCCCGGCGGATAACCACCGATCTGGGCCCCCAATAATTCCATCCTGATCTCCTCCTTCAACTTTCTTCTTCATAAATCTTCAATCTTTCCACCCCCCATTTCCCAAACTCCCCAAATCTTGAACAAAAAATGTCATCTTCATCAACTTCAACTTCCACTTCCTCACAACCCACAAAACCCCCAATCTTGAAAAAACCAACCGCACCCCCACCCTCAAATTCAAAACCCTTCTGGGTTCTCAAACACAGAACCCCAAATCTCCAACAGTTGTACACAATCGGAAGAAAATTAGGCCAGGGGCAGTTTGGTACAACCCATCTATGCACAGAGAAATCAACCGGTATCCCCTACGCCTGCAAATCAATCCCTAAAAAGAAACTAATCTGCAGGGAGGATTATGAAGATGTTTTGAAAGAGATTCAAATAATGCACCATTTATCTGAACATCCTAATGTTGTGAGGATTAAAGGGACTTATGAGGATGCGTTATATGTTCATATTGTTATGGAGTTATGTGCCGGTGGGGAGTTGTTTGATCGGATTGTTCAAAAGGGGCATTATAGTGAAAGAGAGGCTGCAAAGTTGATTAAGACGATTGTGGGTGTTGTTGAGGGTTGTCACTCTTTGGGAGTTATGCATAGAGATCTTAAGCCTGAGAATTTCTTGTTTTCAACTACTCATGAAGATGCTGCTCTTAAAGCCACTGATTTTGGGTTGTCTGTGTTCTACAAACCAGGTTTAAAATCTTGATCCTTTTACTAATTTTTAATAAAGTTTGGATTTTTATTTCTTGGGTTGTTTTATGCTCTAAATACCTAAACAATCTCATGTGGGTTTATCTGTTTTGGGATTTTGTATGTTTGGTTTTTTTGTTCTTTTGAAATTATATGTTGTTGTGGGTGATATAATCTATTAAATATGTTTTTTTATTTTTGATGGATTGTGTTTGTAATGATAATCTGCATTATTGGTTAGAAATATGTAAGAATTTCATGTCCAATTTTTGTTGTTGTGGGTGTTATAATTTATTAAATCTGTTTTTTGTTTTTAAATTTTTTTGATGAATTGTTTTCGTAAGTTAGATGTATATATGTAGTGATATGCATTATTGATTAGAGATATGGAAAAATCTATAGTTTCATGTCCATGGTTGGGTAAATTGGTATGATTTGTATTTAAGTCTCTGTGTTGTCCCTGTTGTGTGTTTGATTTTTTTTGCTAGAAATAGTTCATAGGTGACAATGTGACATTGATGGATCTACTTTTAAAATTCAAGATTTAAAGTAATTACATTTGGCCCATGTAATGGGACATCTTCCTCAATAATGTCATAATGTGATGATTCTTATTTTATTTTCTTGAATTGGATGCTTCAAGTTTTTCTTGATCTTATAATTGTGGTGAATTCTACTTAGAACCATGTTTCTTGATATATATTTTTTTTTCAAATTAATTGTTGCCGTCTTGGTTTAAAAAAGCGGGAGATGTTATAAGGACCTTCTTTTCATCCTCTAAAACCACACGAACATTTTTTTCGTTTCAAAATTAGGTGAAACATTTCGGGATGTGGTTGGAAGCCCTTACTATGTTGCACCAGAGGTTTTACGCAAACATTATGGACCCGAATCTGATGTTTGGAGCGCAGGGGTAATTTTGTACATCTTACTGAGTGGTGTTCCTCCCTTTTGGGCAGGTATGTTTATAATATTGTACCATAATCTGTTTAATTTAATAAAATTCATAACCATTTCTTCTGAAAAAACGTGTATTGTTATCTACAGAAACTGAAATGGGCATCTTCCGTCAGATATTACAAGCAAAATTAGATTTTGAATCGGAGCCATGGCCTGCAATCACAGACAGTGCTAAAGATCTTCTAAGGAAAATGCTTGATAGAAATCCTAAGAAAAGGCTGACTGCACATGAAGTTCTATGTAAGCAACTTTTGCTGATAAAAATCACTAAAAAGTAAATGAAAATATTAATTTTGCTTTCTTTAACAGGCCACCCATGGATTGTTGATGACAAAATGGCACCCGATAAGCCTCTTGATTCTGCCGTATTATCGCGCCTAAAACAGTTCTCTGCAATGAACAAGCTGAAGAAGATGGCTTTACGGGTAATATTCTTTTCAACTTTATTATGAAAAAAAATAGATTTATGTTTAGAACTTTAGATGTATTTGAAAAATGATATGTTTCATTCATGGGCCTTTTCGTATGATAGGTCGACATGGGTAAATTTGAAGATAGAACAAAAGGGTTCGGGTTGTCTGTTCTTTTTTAAGATAAATATATTAAATTTCTGGCCTTTGTTTAGTTGTTTTTTGGAATATGATAGGATCTTGTGGTCCACTTGGTATGATAGGTTGCGAGTGGGGGATGTATTTTGGATGGTCCAAAAGGATCCGGGGTACTTCCCTTTTTAAATTATCTATGTCATTTTGTCATGTGGGATTCGTTTAAAAATGATGTGGCTTCAAGGCCCTTTTCGTATGACAGGTCGAAATTTATTAAATTTCACTATGAGCCAAACAGTTTGGGGGTGGGTTGACCGTTGACCTGTCGACACTTTTTTTATTAATTTCATAAACTGTATTATGTTAGAATTTAGGAGGTCATAAACCCTTTAGCTGTTTTTAATTTAGATATACACTGCACGATAGATTGAGGCTCATCGTTGGATTCTTATGAGCAAATTCGTTGAAATTATCTTGTGGGGACAATTTCAATCTCTTCATTTGAAATGGGTTAGTTTGGGTTAGATTTTTTTCTCTAACGTCTTGAATGGGTCCAATGCAAACACTTATCTAAAAATGAAACATGTTGAGTGGGTCAAACTGGTTGAAAGCAACACAAACTGTTATTTATATTGTTTTTAATACAATAGATATATAAAATTCAAAGCAATTTTTTTTCGGGGGGGGGGGGGGGGGGGGAGGTCAACACGACCTGACTCGTTTTGACCTGCACTAAAAAGTCCAATGTGACTTGTTATCAGCCTCTGCATGGCCACCTCTAATTACTCTTATGTTTCTGTGTAAACTTGTCAACTTAAATGTCACCATAAACAAGACGGAAATACCGCTGACTCTACTTATTATTCATAGGTGATTGCCGAACGCCTTTCAGAGGAAGAAATTGGTGGACTGAAAGAGTTATTCAAAATGATCGATACAGACAATAGCGGTACAATTACTTTCGATGAACTGAAAGAGGGTCTGAGGCGAGTGGGTTCTGAACTTATGGAGTCGGAGATAAAAGACCTAATGGATGCAGTAAGTTCAGTTTTTCGTTCAGGACTTCCAAATTATTTAAAATCTTCGACTCTTTCTTGATTTTCATTCGGGACTTTTTAAGTTATTGAAAAAGTTTGACTTTTTCTTGGTTGCTTTTACTGTACACTGAAATTTTGTGGGAATCTTTGACCTGGCAGGCGGATATTGATAACAGCGGAACAATCGACTATGGTGAGTTTATTGCTGCAACTGTACACTTGAACAAACTGGAGAGAGAAGAGAATCTTTTGTCTGCATTTTCATTTTTTGATAAAGATGGAAGTGGTTACATTACAATTGATGAGCTCCAACAAGCATGTCAAGAAATGGGTTTAGGTGATGTTCACCTTGCCGAGACTATCAAGGAAATCGACCAAGATGATGTAAGTTTTCATTCAGCATATTCATTCACAGGGTTAAAATAGTAATTTACTTCGCCCTTAACACTTATCAAACAGTAGTATTATTCTGGACTAGGCCCCGAGACAGAAGTGTCTTAAGAATGAAAAATGGTTAATTGGGGCTTTGCTATAGTCATAACAAGTCTGTTTAGTAAACTAAGCAAAATTTGCGAGTAGGAAAACAGGTCAACTAGTTTAGAAGTACTCGGAGTGTTTATCACCATCTAAATTAATTTTGTTCTAAATACTGAAAAGATGTATTAATTTCCTTTGAATCTAACTGCGGATGAACAAAAAGTATTGGCGGGTCAACCCAACCTGTTTTGACCTGAAACGCAAATTCCCAACCAAGCCACTTTTAGCTATTTTTCTTTACCTAGATGTGACAATTGTTATCAATTTAGGTTGTGTTTTACTTTTACCTTAATCAGGTTTAATTAAGAGATTTATCTAAAAAGGGAATAACCATACAACCTCTCAATATGTTTTTATCTCCATGGGTTAAGTATGGGTCAACAGGTCAAAAGTTGTCCAATGTTATACAACTTCTTAATTTGTTATATTAAAGTATTGATTATTAATATTATTATATGAACATTAATATAGTTTATATATGTGCAAAGTGCTAAAAAAATTCTTCCTTCTTTGGTCTTAGAAAAAAATAATACCTTAAACTGAGAAGGAAACAAAGAGGGTACCTCAAATGGAAATTGGTCTAATGTTCAGTATCTTCTTGTGTAGTTTACCCCTTTGTTGTACAATCACATCTTAAAACATGAATTACTTGTAAAAGTTCTACAATTTGGACAAAAAGCGTTTGTGGGTCAACAATGCAATACAATCCTACTTGTGCTAAATATCATCCGTTATGGCTCGTTACAAAACTTTCCCGCCTGACCAATTTTGTCACCTTTACTTTTACCCATTGATTTGTTATCAATAAAACCAAATTGACCAATTTTTCATCAAGGGGGTGGCACAGAGGTAAACACCTTATTTAGAGGTCTCAATTCATCTTCTGTTGGTTTCGCAAACTATTTTATCTGGTCCCATTGGTTAGCATGGTATTGATAGGGCCTTGTGAGCTTTCCGCCACCAGGTTCTTACAATAAAATTGAAAAATTTCTTAATTAATTCTATGAAGTGATGATGAATTAAACATGTTGTGTGGTGCAGGATGGACAGATTGATTATGGGGAGTTTGCTGCTATGATGAGGAAGGGAAATGGTGGAATTGGGAGGAGAACTATGAGGAGCAATCTGAACCTAGGTGAAGCTCTGGGACTGGGAGTCATACCACCACCTCAAGAAAACCTATGACCACTATTTCTTACTAATTAATTACTTGGTGGATTATTTTGGTTAGATTCAAGAACTAACTTTGGTGTGTTGATTTCTTTCAGCATCCATGAATTTCAACTTTAATATTAAACTTTTCACTTGCTCTTTGGTTATGGTTACTGCATTCAAAGTCAAAATCAGGAAGCCATTCTAACTGAATGTCAATTAAGTCAACATAGGCTGGTTTGACTTTTTCATTGGTAAATTTCTAGTGTCCTTCAGGTCAAACTTGGTTAAAATTAGGGTTCGTTAAAGGGTTATTTACAAGAGAGACTCAAACTTGGTTAAATTTAGGGTTCGTTAAAGGCTTATATATATAAGAGACGAAGATTTTTTACATAGTTCACATGATAATAAAACTCGTGTAAAAGAAATGAAAGATGTACCATTTTTTGTTCTATATAAACCTCATTTGGTTATACATAGAGCAACGTCTAGAAGCGAGGTTATGTTTTCTTTTTTAGATTTTACATTTTAAATGAAGCATGTTTATATTTTCTTGAACAGAAGTTAGAAGTATGTTTATATAAACTATATATTTTTAAATTATTAATCTATTTCACATGTTTTCTTTTTAGTAAATAGTTTAATATTACCTATTTTGACCCTACATGATAATGACTTGTCTTCAAAGTTATCCAATCCTTGGCACAATAATTGAACTAAACAATGACATGAGTGTGCTATTATTATGAATACTATAATGTATAATAATTTCTTTGTTATTCATATAGTTCAAATTGAGAACGGTGAACCAAAACCGCTAGTAGTTCTAACGGGTTTGACTGGCGGGCCAGGGTCGGTTCACATGTTTTAGGTTCAAGCCCTATAGGTAGAGGTGAAAAAAAAAGTTGGAAATCGTACCGGATTTCAAACTGGTTCAGATCGAACCGATTTTATGATTGGCTGAATCCCGTGAAATCATTTCATAAAAGTTTATTGAGATCTTTTTATCAAGGAAATCAACTTCGATTCTTGAATAATCCACATCACTTCTGCTTCTATTGTAACAAAAAATTCTCCTTTTATGTGAAAAAACACCCGTATCAATAATTATGATTCCTATATTTTGAAACATGTTAAAACCCGGTTTCAACTTTCAAGCCTTGTGAAACACCTCTCAAAACCAGTTTTGAACTCGAATCAGTTTGATTAAAAACCCAAATTTTCTGTCCCTAATTTGCCTTATTTTAAACCAAAACGGTTTGGGCCGTGAACCTTATTTATGCACCTCTACGGCTCTACCTATATCTTTTCTAAATCACATGTACAAGTTTAAACTAAATTAACATAATAACTGTGTATAAACCTTAAAATTTGATCTGTAATTGTGAGTGGTTGTAAGTAGAGGAGATAAAATTTTTGAGGAAAAATTTGATAAATCCCTATATTTGAGGAAAAATTTAGTAAATCAGTAAAATTTAAGATTTGAAGAAAGAGACCAGGTAATGATAAATGTATAAAAAAATATTATTTAATTGTGATTGTGAGTGGAAATGGGACAAAAAGTAATGATAAATATATAAATTATAGGGATAAAGATAGGGAATGAACTGTGAATGCTCTTATACGTTAAAAAGAGCATACTGCATACCCTTGTTGTACTCTACTATACCTTGGGTTACTAAATTCTATTTTCTTGAACGACAAATGTATAATACTTTTAAATTACTACACAAACTATTTAACATCATTGTTTATGGTTTGAACTCCAAACCTTCAACTACAAGGACAAATACTCTAAATTATATAGATATAGAGTGAGATTATTGTGAGAAGTTTAGTTTGTATAAAAATGATAAGAATGAATTATAGCCATTAGATCTTCAATTAAATTAAGATTAATGACCCAAAATTTTCCAGTGTACAATTAAAGAGAAAAACTAAAGAAAACAAAAGATGGAAGAACATTTTTGACTTTTTATCAAATTCCTCCCATTTTTAAACCTTCATAACTCTTAGATATGACATTATTTTTTTTTAAAAAAATTACACCATATAAACGAGCGTTTTTTATCTTTAAAACACGTATAGTGTTTTTATATATAAAATTAATTTTTTTTACTCTTTCGATTATTTCAAAATGTTCAAATCATTGTGTTATTGTGTCAAAATGTTCAGATTATTGTGTCATATTGTGTCAAAAATGTTGAGATCATTTTCATATTGTGTCAAAATGTTGAGATCAATGTGTCATATGGTGTCAAAAACCAAAAAAGTAATTTTTTTTAATTTTATATATAGCAACACTATATATACTTTTGAGACAATGACACTATTATTTGAACATTTTGACACAATGATCTGAATATTTTGACACAATGACACAATGATTTGAACATTGTCTAAAAAATCGAAAGAGTTTTTTTTTTAATTTTTTTTATATAGCAACACTATACGCGTTTTAAAGGAAAAATACTCGTTTTTATGGTGTAATTTAAAAAAACAATAATGTGTATGTGAAAGTTATGAATGTTTTAAAAAAAATGGGGAAAATAGATAAAAAGTCAACAATGTTGAATAACAACAACCCATTAGCAAGTCATCTAAATATGTATAGAGAGAAGAACATATGAAGTTGAAGAGAAAGAGAGAATATAGATTAGATAGAACTCATATTATTCATATGTATTGATCTTCATCATATAGCCACTATTTATAGGGTTCATGTATTAATACAACATAATGATAAAAGGGAGTTAGGTATATGGATTGTCACTTAATAATGATTCATAATACTCCCCCTTGACTATCCATAGAATGAAATAATATATTGTTCTTCCAATACGCTTGGGGATGCTGCCTCATTAAAAACCTTGCCAGGAAAACCCAGTGGGACAAAACCATAGCTAAGGGAAAAAGAGTGCAGCGCGTATTGTCTCCCCTCATTTTGACATGTATGATTTATGTGAATAGCATCGATCTTCTTGAGCTCTTGAGGTACAGTTCCTTAAGTTGTGTGCTCGGTACTTTTATAGTGGTTGATTTGTTTCTTAATCCCTTGATGTGCAACTCCTTAAGCGGCCAATGTTATATGATCTTCATGTAAAACTCTCAAACTTGAGCAATATGCTCTTAAAGCCAACCCAATAGCTGATTATGGTAGGAAACGACATTTCCAATGGTAGAGGACACCATTTGTTAACTCTGGTTACCGTTCTTCTTAATAGAGTTCCACCACATGTTCACTGCCTCATGCGTAATAGATAAATACCACAAGATCTAAAATGATGTTGTATAACAATATCTGCATCTAAATGACTAACAAAACTTGTTTCGATAGGTTAGTAAATATAAGCATATACCTTTATACCTGCAAAATATTTTTAACATGTTCCAACATTTCATCACTGGACAAAGGCAATATCATGCAAATAAATTTAAGCAAATGATATGGTAATGCAAAAAGTGCACATAGTTGTAGTATTTCACATCAATATTTTTCCATTCTTTGAAAATGGTCATTTTATGTATCCAGTAATCTAACAATCTTTAGCATATATGATGGATGCGTATGTTTCCAAATAACTATAAAACCTGAGACTGTTCTTTTGGTATATGGACCATTTACATGATACTAATATCTTTGTATCCCGAGATAATCATGTGTTGATATGAAACTTAACAAAACTAGTTTTAGTCCATACACAGAGCATGATAAATTTTTATAATAAATTCTCAAGGCTTTATACAAATGCTAAAGACATCGATAATCCATCTGCAATCCATTATGGAATAATTTCCATCTTGACCAATTATGCATATGCATTCACTCATAAGGTGTTTTGATACATAAACTTAATCATTTAACATATCAATTTAAACTTCACAACATTTATATATTTCCAATCTATACTTTACCATTCTGATCCTTAGTTTATTGACATATCATAATCACCATGTGATGTTTAATGGTGCACAAGGATTATATATTCAAGATGTTCCAAACACCTTCACGTATTCAACTATCTTGGGAGTTTATATGGACTTCTGATTATAAAGCATTCAACATATACAAAGAATCATAACGTATTCAGAAGTGAATGTGTATATAATAATCATAACGTTCTCGAGAACTTAATATGCATTATTAATATGACACTTTAAACCCTTTAAAGATTTCATGTATCATCATCATCAAGTGAGCCATATACCTAGGATACCATAATATTCATAAGACGCATATCAATTCTCTATTGTATTACCAGACCAATAAACTGTTGGAATCTCATTGCATCCACCATCGGAGAATATGTCTCCTCATAATCAAACTTAGGTCTTTACAAAAATCCTTGTGCCACCAGTTTTCTTTGTATTGCTTAATATTATTTTCACATCATGCTTTTGTAAAATAGACATGTTTATGTCCAACATTTAGAGAATTTCACTCTGCCTGAATTGCGTCTTTCTTTTTGGCCAATCATTTCGACTTTTCATCACAGGCATATCTTACTTCTTGATCCTTATCATTTTTATTATATCTAGAGCTTATTATATTCAAAATATAATCGACGTCGATTTTGTTTCGATTCCATATATGCTTAGACATGATATATTTTATCGAGATCTCTTCATCATTTTCAGGTACCTGAGGTTCTTCTGGAACCATCATGTCTAGCGTCTCTTTAAGAGACTCTTCTACTAGTACCTCGACTTGACCATCTTCATTAGTTGCTCTATTTTTCGAGGATATTTTATTATTGGAATCGACTAGTCTGCCACGATTCAAACGCGCCATAGACTCATTATCAATATTAATTTGTCCTTCTAGGACACCAAACTTAATTGGAGCATTAGCAGCTGGTATATGTGACTTGGTCGCTTTTTAAGGTCAGTGAATGTGTCTGGTAATTGATACGTTGATCTTTATAAATGAATTATCATTTGAAATCTAGATTACAATGTTTAGTTCAAGGATCAAGATAATATAGCGATAATTCATTCTAGATTATTTTATTTTCCAACTGCTTTTTATCTCCCCCTGATGTTGGGAATGTTGTTTCCTGAAAACATAAATCTAGGTCAAAAATAAATCTATCACTATTGGTAGTAATTTATACCCAACATTTATTCCCAACCTCCTTTGCCCATCTTTGTGCATCGTGGTGGAGCAATTTCAATATATATCACACAAAATATATAAGATGGGAAATATTGTTACTGACCATAAACCACTATAACAGGGAGGAAGTACTATGACTTATTGGCCTGATGTGATTTAATGTGATTTCACGGAAAATCACATGCACTTTACATACAAATATAAACTTTTGCTCTCATCATTATTGGCTTTGCAATCAATCGCAGAGGTTTGGTAACCATCTGCAACAAAAGAAATTCGTGTACAAACTTAAACAACATGAAGTTCAACACTTATTCCAATAATCATTTGTAACTTGGGGATTATATTCACCATTAATATTACCAAAATAAATATGATTATTAGGAAGAGTGTGCTTGCTATCTCATTAGCTAAGCCACAAATCATGCAAAACTTCAAGTTGCGAATTTAATTAACCATTTAGACGATGCATCGATTTATAACACTAAATGGTATATAACTTAGGATATATATATATATATATATATATATATATATATATATATCATTATATCCTTTATCACTTCCAGATCACTTACGGATTCACACCTATTTTAATCGGTAAATAGTTCCCTTAAGAGCAAATATTACATGTTCGTTATCAATTTGAAAAATCTTCTAACATTCAATATGTTTCACATCATCATTGACTCGGTGTGGTCTAACCGGTCATGCCAATAAAATAATCATGATCTATAAACTTTCAGTTATGATCGTATATGCTTTAGTCGCACCCATGCTTATTTAATAAGCGATTAAAATACAAGAGAATGATGTATCCATTCAAACATTCGTGTAATGTCACACTTTATTTTCATATGATCATTCTCTTCTTTCGCCACTGTGGTGGTCGATCACATTATCGTCATGAATATCATTACAATCTCTTCATTTACATTTATGATCATCATCATTAAACCGATGGACATAAATTCGCATTCACTTCAGGAAATGGAATCAAACCAAACATGTTTCATGATTTTCTCAACATATGGATATAAAATCATTTCATACTATTGCTACTTCACGAGAATTCTAAATGTATGAAAATCATTTTGTCTGGTTTTTCCTCATAATAATATCAATTGAGAAGTATTTATACGTCTGAATCATTCAAGACTTACTGGCCTTCTATCTTATGGCCTTATATAGATTGGTTATGATATTTAAGGAGCATAAAACTTTAAGTATCATTTTTTATGAGAGCGACAATAAACCACAAATGGGTATTTTATTTGATTTATTCTACTACACTTTATACGAATAATTTGAAGCATCTAGAGGACATGTTATAATGGCAAAAACATGTAATTCTCAAAGTTATTACATAGCGATATGTAAAACATGTTTATACTATTCGCCAGATTGTGATAATAAAACACAACTTGTATTTTAATTATTTTTCTCTAGTGCTATATAGTTAATAGCATATTAACATTGAGATGCACAATAAAATCATATTGTACAATACATGGTACTATAACATGTCATTATACAAACTTGAGTTTATAGTAAACTTGTATGATTCGAGATGCTCAAGTCTTATCATTTTGACTATTACATAACTTCCACCAAAATAAAATAGTTATGGAATCTTAATGAATGCGTTTAATATGCAATATTCATCTTATTCTCATTAAAGAAATAAAAGACTTATGATATGTTGTATACCACAAACATCTTGTTAATAAAACCTACACATAATATCAATAAATTTATAACAAGTAGGTTATACAATATGTGAGTAATAAACCATGATTTGGTTATTCTATTAATTAGTAGCTATATAGTAAATGATAGCATTTAGAATAACATCATAAAGATCTTGTGTTTTTATAATCCAAACACAATGCTAATCTCTCCATATTTTTTAATCTCATCCATGACCACAATCATGACTTTTACTTTAGTCATTACATAAGAACACCATAACCATGCCTTCCACTTTGGTTATTATATGTTGCCACATGTCCACATTCACTTCTGGGAATGGGGTTCTACCAACGAGATGAGTCTCGTTTTTTTTTATCTTATTTGGAGCTCATTATTTGGCTCGGCCACAAGTACACATGATATTAGGCCATACTTAAGGTGTGAAATATAGAGAATGTTCTATTATTCAACATCTCCTTACTAGCAATATTTTCACCACATAAAACCTTGTGAGATGATTCTACATATCGTCGAGTTATACTCACATATAGACCTAGAGTCTTACAATATTGTATGAATCCACCCATAATGAGCCTTGCTAGTATTACCATTCTATGGTAGTCAAACCTCCTTTTAATTTGGTCTAAGTGACAAGTGGATAATAGTAACGTATTTCATTTTCAAAGCCTTTGCTTTTCCAAAATTGATGACATTCAAATATATTTTTTCTTTCACTCAACATGTTCATATAAAGCATGGTATGTAATATTCTCAACACATGGCACTACAATAATTATAGATTCACAATAAAACCACCAGTTATCATATCTACAATATGATTTAATACCCATTAAAAATGTTAATTTATAACAATGGATGACACTTTCAATAATAATAAACGGTAACAACTATGGTTACAAACTTAAATAAACTAATATATAAACACTTAATAAATACTTGCATATAATCACTTGCCATCTATAAAATGATAACAAAAATAATGTATATGTTAACTAAACCATCTCATATTGTTAAACATATGGTGTTATATAAACTCATTTAGTAGTAAAACATTAACCAATTTAAAATAAAGTCTAAAATGCTAAAACATACAAATGAAATTTACTATATATCTTTAAATCACTATTAATGTTTATTAAACATAAAACTCTTAAAAATTAATGAAGATGAATATCAAATATCAAATTCATTAGTTGGTAATAAAATGTTATTAAGTACATAATAAATTAATATAATGTTATGAATATGAAACATTATATTCCTAATATTATAAAAAGCATGACATATTTAACATTATATAATTCTAACACTCATATAACTTTTAATAACAATGATTTCCTTACTATATTTTAACATTGAATTAAACACAATAAGCAAGATAAAATATTAACAACTATATAAATTAACTTTCATATATACACAATCCATATATCATATTGTTATGTTTGATTTCTAGTTTTATATAAAACACTAAAAGAAGTATTTTTCTAATTTTATCAAGAACATACGAGTGGTAGAAAAAATAATACATCATTCTATGATCATAACTCAAAACACTTCATATTTTAAAATTATCTATATATTTATATTTACCATTTCAAATTAATATTATCTACAATATTGAAACCATATATATAAATCTCGATTTAATCCAAGATTGTATGAATTACAACATGGATTCTTTAAGAGATTAAAGATAGAAGAAAAAAAATAACTTTACTAGCTAATGTTGCAATACCTTATGATGATCCAACTCAAAAATCAAATCGTGCTGATAACGTGTTGAATAACAACAACCCATTAGCAAGTCATCTAAATATGTATAGAGAGAAGAACATATGAAGTTGAAGAGAAAGAGAGAATAGAGATTAGATAGAACTCATATTATTCATATGTATTGATCTTCATCATATAGCCACTATTTATAGGGTTCATGTATTAATACAACATAATGATAAAAGGGAGTTAGGTATATGGATTGTCACTTAATAATGATTCATAATAAACAAAGATAACTAAGACTAAAATACTCCCCATTCCTTTTTTATTATATCAAGATCCAATGGTTGAAATTCCTTCTTATCCTTTTTACCCAAACCAAACTTCACATATTTGAACCCCTCTATAAATATAATTGTAAAGATATAATCTTGTATTTTAATAGTTTTCTTTTTCTTAAATAGGTAAATAGATACACTCATCTAGTAATGACGAGATTTGACCCTCATCCCCAATCAGTGGTGGATTCAGATATTTTGATGAGTGAGGGTAAAAACAAGGGAGATAATTAAAAAATTTCTTAAGCGATATCACACACAATTTTTTTAGGGGGATAACACACATACATAAAAACTAAAATTTAAAATTTTTCTACTTCACATACGGATTTAAGGGGTGCATGTGACACCCCTGGACTTGAGCTATGTTCACCCCTGACAAAAATGGTTAGGTCATAATGAGTTGGATTAAATGAATCTATTCAAAATGAGTGAGGTAAAAACAATTCAGACTTAGGTTGTCTACAACGCAGACACAAATCTTTTTTACAAACATGCCTAGTCAGCATGCCACATCAGCTTTTTACCCATCCTTCCAACAAACAGATTTTAGCCATAACACTATACTTTCCACAAACACCCTCTGTTTATATATTTATATTTGTGTATGTGAGAGGAGAGAAAAAAAATGGGAAGAACACCCATTTGGGGTTGCCACCTCACCTCCACGTCAACAGACGTGCGAGGTTTTTTACTCCCATTGCGCAGAGTCTTAAGCCATGCATATAATCTTCCTCTTTTATCACTTGAGTGTCTCATGCTCTCATCATCATCTTTCACTATATTTTTTAAACCCATACTATATCGATTTTTTATATTTTAACGCTATCCTTCTAGCTTATTTACTTAACACTTATAAAACTAATTATACTTATTTTCTAATTATATGAAGAATTTCACATTATCTTTAAACTTAAATGTGTGAAAAACGAGTAAAAGAGATAATGTAGCGAACAAAATAAGAAAAAAAGTGTGATGCATAAGTCATAACTAAGAAAATAAATAAATAAAAATTTTTATAAAGCACATATTAAAAATAAAAAACATTTATAAACCAAATCTAAGATGAAAAACATGTATAAATTAAATGACAAATTCATTAACAAAGATGTTCGTTGTTATCTATAAAATTTAATTAGTAATACTAATATTTAAAGTGAGAGGTTAATGTTGTTTAACATTTAAATCAAACTAAACTAAAGAGTTTTATTTGAAAGTTTAATTGAATTAAAAGGGTGAATATGAAATTACTTATAATTTCGAAACATTCACGTTTTTTCCCAAGTAATCTTCTCCCTCCTTCGATTTCGATTTAGTATACATGGAGTCCTTGATTCAAGGTTTTAAGAAAAAGAGTCGATCCCAAATCGGCCTCAACTGATGAAACCATCAATTACAAAAGTCGATGTTTAAGGTTGCTGCTAAACATTATCAGCTCTCAGGTTTGTTTGTGGTTTTTGATTTTGTTTGATTTAAACTTGCTGCATGTGACAAATTGGTGCTAAGTTAAAAGTAATCTAGATTAAAATCTTTTGGAGATAGTTCATTTCATCTAATAATAAATATGATCATCAATTTTCAGTCAACAATTATGAACATAGTTTTGATTGCTGCTCAATATATTGAATTTAGTAATAATCAGATTTCAATCTTACTAGTACATAAATGTTGGCGTAATTCTAACATGTCGGGTCATACTAGTTGTGTAGGCCCACCCCTAACTTTTTTTTATAACCTAAAGGGTTTGGTTGTAATTAGTAATTCTAAAGGACTTAGAATTACTAAATAGGAAGTGTAATAGGGTTAGGATTTCTTTTTCCTTGGGCATCAAGGTTTTGTTTTCCTATATAATGCTCTATGATCTAAAGGTTAATTGATCATGAGAGTGCAAGTATAACTTCAGTTTTTGAGTAAATTTTTCTCTAGTTATATATGTGTGTTGCTTTCATAGTTGTTTGTGATTCGATCGGGCCTTAAATAAAACCCTACAAATTTTACACCATCTTTTGTAAACCATGCTTAAAAATAATAGTAATGTATCTTAATGTTGGTCTCAGTTTTAGAAAACATGACTACTTTTCAATCCAAAGGAAAAGGGAAGAATGCAACTACAAAGGAAAAGGGAAACAGAATGAGAACTCAAACAAATCTCATGGATCTTTGAGCGGTACCAAGCAAAACGGTAAGCGGTACCAAGCAAAACGGAAATGCTCATGGAAGAGAAAGAAAGGACCGTTCCCAGATCATATGCTTAAAGTGTGATCAGCCGGGTCACTTTGCGTCTGTCTGTCCACAAAAGAAGATGACCGGAGAAGAAGCCAACCTCAATCGCACCAATGATGAAGACTCGTCTCTATACATGCATGATGTTATCGAAGTCCATGAGAGAAAAGTGATACCATCGGTCTATACGACTAATCATCATGAGAACAATACGTGGTATCTTGACAACCAGTGGCGGAGCTTGAGAAAATTAATTTTTAGTGGTGACCGAAAGTCATATGACCCCCAAAAAAAATTAACGATATGTTTCGAGATATATGTTTGGATCAGATGTTCGGTTCGGGTTGGGTCAAACTAGGGATGGACCCCAATTTTTTTTTCTATGGGTTCACATTTTTCCGTTGGTTGAAATTGTAACAACCAAATATAAAAAATTTCGGTTTAGTCGGGCTTGGTTAGATGCTCCTATTTCATAGAACCGAACATAAAGATTAACAGGTCGTTGTGAGTGTGCGAATGTTGAGATCGGGTAAAGTTGAGTGAAAAGAAGAGAGAAAACCATCTAATAAGTAAGAATTGAACTTTTACCCTTACAAAAGACTAAAAAACTAACGCTAACCACTCAACTAAATTAGCTTTATTTAAGACGGTGTTGTTATTATTATCTAACAAAAAAACATGGTAGTAAGAAAAACAGAAAGGAAATTAAAAAATAGCACTTCAAAAGTAAAATAGTAAGAATGTGACTGAGAAAAAAATTAGAAAAAACATTAGAAAAAAAAAAACTAAAGAAAGGGATAGGAAGTTTCTTATCACAATCTTTTTTCGTAGCAGAAGTATTTATGGGTTCTTCGGGAAAATATGTTGGTTTAGCAGAAACAATTAGAGGCTTTCAATTAATCCTTTCCGGAGAATTTGATGGTCTTTCCGAACAGGCCTTTTATTTGGTAGGTAACATCGATGAAGCTATGGCGAAGGCTATGAACCAATTACTTGTTTGCTCAAAATAATTGAACTTAATGTTTTAATTTTGATTCAAAGGAAAGAAAGTGTGGAGTTGAAATAACTCACTCAGAACGCTTTTTAAAGGATTACGTGGTACGATTAGATCGAATAAGCCCTTCTGGAATAAATACTCAGACGCTTGTGAACCGTCGGGTACTGTTTTATTAAATGTTTGTTCAATTACTCTTGTACCCGCAAAGGCAATGTAGGCGTTGGGTTCAGCAATAATGATATCTCCCAACATACCAAAACTAGCTGTCACCCCACCGGTAGTAGGAGATGTAAGGATTAGTACATAGAATAACTTTTTATTTGATTGATAATCATATAAAGCAGAAGATATTTTAGCCATTTGCATCAAGCTCAAATTTCCTTCTTGCATGCGTGCCCCTCCGGAAGCACACACTATAATAAGAGGTAGAAATTCTTTAGTAGCGTATTCAATCAAACGGGTAATTTTCTCCCCGACTACGGATCCCATACTACCCCCATAAACTGAAAATCCATAGCCGCAATTGCTACGTTAATACCGTCTAGTTGCCCTATGCCTGTTTGAACAGCCTCGGTTAATCCTGTCTTTCTTTGATAAGAATCGATACGATTTTTATAAGGCTCCTCCTCCGAATGAAATTCAATGGGATCCAGAGAGACCATGTCTTCATCCATAGGCTCCCAAGTACCCGGATCGATCGAAAGTTCGATTCTATCTGAACTACTCGAACAGGGAATGTAATTCAAGGGGTGAACCAATTAGGCTAAGTAAGCTTTAGTGATGTAAATTTACTCCTTATTATATATCTTGACTTACTTATTTATATATATTTCCACTAAACACGTATCATCGGAACTAATGGGCGAAAAAACGGTAGTGACCGGGGTTGCCACTGGCCCCCAACAAGATCTGCCCCCGTTAACAACGGAGCGTCAAACGACATGACGGGCGAACGAGCTTACTTCACCGAGTTAAACCCAAACATCTCCGGGAAAGTAAGATTTGGAGATGACTCTTCGGTAGACATAAAAGGAAGATGTAAGATCATATTTGCAAACATCGCCGGTCACCCCGTCGCCCACTAACTCTCCACTGAAAACCGATTCCAGCGATTGTTCTGCCATGGCCGAAAACGTTTAGATGTTTGCTCCCTGAAAAGGAGGATATTTTTAGCCTTTGACAACCTTACGAACCAAAGGAGCCGGAGTTCAATTCAAAGTGAAGATCCGAAGGGCTGAATCTTCACACGTTTCTTTCACGTGAAGAATGAAGGGAAAAGTAACTTCACGAAATTCTTTTTTTTTTTCAAGAAATAGTGTCATCGCAAGGAAGCAATCGGTGAGTACGCCATGTCAACTTTGAACCCTCCTCCAAATAACAAAGAGCCGAGTTCTTTGCACCTCCAGTGTCCGATGTTGAGCCAAACCAACTACTCGCTGTGGGCTATTCAAATGAAGGCAATATTCAAGGTCCACGGCGTGTGGGAGGCTAGCGATTCACGTACCATCACGGATGAACGAAAGATTAATATAGTGATTGCATTAATCTTTCAATCGGTCCCAGAGGAGATAACATTGCAAATCGGAACGATGAAAACAACTAAAGAGATGTGGGTTGCGATCAAGATTCGACACCAAGGGGCTGATAGGGTGAAGGAAGCCCGCTTGCAAACCCTGATGTCGGAATTCAATAGATTAAAGATGGATGAATCTAACTCAGTTGATGATTTTCCAGGTAAGCTCTTAGGGTTAGCATCCAAGTAGGCGTCAATTGATTTATAAATGATTCATAGGAATCATAATAATGGTTAAGTGTTATTGTTAGTTAAAGGTTCATAGGAACCATAACCATATGCCAATGTGTAATTAATTGATAATGGTTTGCAGGAACCAAATTTATGTGTAACGTATTTATGTTACAAGCGTTTATGTTGGGCCATATTTTATTGAGGCATGAACATTAGTTAATGGGCTAGTTTATTGCTTTGGGCTTATTAGTTATTGGGCTTAATTTAGCTCTACTATTGGGCCTTGTGGGCTTCTTTAATAGATTACGATTTTTGTAATAGGGCTTACATGAGGCACTATATAAGCCTCATGTGTTTATGATTTTGGGCAAGCTTTTCAAATAGAACTTCTTGTTTACGATTTCTGTGTTCTTTCATATTCACGATCAGCTTCACAAGTTAGAGATTCTCATTCAAGATTCAATCTTTCTCTTAGATTGAATCTATTTCTTCTACTTGTTTCTTGAATCAATCGCATTTGAGGATTCCGCACTCATTTGTGATCAAATATCGTGTTGTCGGTTTGATCTCGGACCTACAATTGGTATCAGAGCCAAGAATCATTGATTCGAGGCTCACACGATATTGATTCAAGCAGATTTCTGGGTTATAGTTCTTGTTTTTGAAGATTTGAAGGGTTTCTGGGCGTTTACGATTCCTGCTGCTACTGTTCTTCGTGATTTCGATTGAGTTTTCTGGGTTTCTGCGTGTTTACGAGTTCATCGGTTGAAGATCTGCTGTATTCTCGTGTTTACGACTTCAAGAAGTCATTTTTATTGCGTTTACGATCGAGAGTTTAGCGTTTACGACTTTGCTTGGTCGTAATCTGTGTTTACGATTTTGTCATACCGGAATCACTGGATCGGAATCGGAGTTTACGATCAGTTGGATCGTAATTGACGTTTACGATTGTCTCTAATCGGAATCTGGTGTTTACGACTCAGGGATCGTAATCATCTATCGTAATCAGGGTTTACGATATTTTCAGGCGGTTAAGGAGTTTACGATTTTGGGTTGATCGGAAACGGCATTCACGATCGTAATCAGGCGTTTACGATCGTAATCAAGTGTTTTTCATCGTAATCTCAGTTTTTGGACGTTTGGACTTTAGATTTAGGTTCCCTTTGCTATCGTAATGGATTTCGAACCAAGTATGTATCAGAAGCTGGACTTTGAAATTGGATCTATCACTCGCCCACCTAGACTCACCTCGGCAGATAACTTTTTGGAATGGAAGTATAGGTTTGAAAACCACTTGAAGAGTGTTGACTTGAGATTGTGGAGAGCGGTACTTAATGGACCACACGTACCTACTCATGGAGAAGGAGCTAAAGCAGGAAAGGCTAAGACTGAAGAAGAGTTTGAAGATGATGACTGGGAAAGGTGTAATAAGGCTGAGAGTGCGTTTGCAATTATGACCATGGCGCTAACACCTGACATTGCTCAAGGATTTAAGCATTGCAAGACAGCGAAGCAACTCTGGAATGCATTGATTGTCGCCTATGAGGGAAATCCGGACATTAAGGCGAGTCGAAAGCAAATGTTGAAGCAAAAATTCAATTTGTTCAATCATATCCAAGGTGAATCTTTTGAAGCGCAAGTGCAAAGGTTTGTATCTCTGATGGCAGAAATGTCAAGCTATGGTGTGGAGCCAGAATTGGAAGATAAGAATTTGAAGTTGCTGAACAGTTTACCCAAGTCATGGAACACCAATATCTCTATCATTAAGGACAACAACAAGCTGAGTGAGCTATCTCTGGATGAAATGATCAACAAATTGAAGTCCAAGCTTATTGATGACAAGCAGCGAGAGTTGAATCACATAAGCTCTCTTAGTTTGGCTGGGAAACTGAATCAAGCCTTGTTGTCAGAAGAAGTAGATGTGAAGCAGAAAGGAAAGTCTGTTGGAAGTGGATCAAGTTCTGTGATTAAAACAAATGCATTTGTGGCACAACCTCAAGCTGGTTCAAGTGGAGGTGACAACTCTGAAGCAACCAATGATCCCAATTTTGCACTCGGAATGGGATTCATGAACAGCTATCATGCTCTAATGGCCGGAACCCTAATCCCTACTGAGATCCTATCAGGAGAGCTGAATCAGATAAATCCAGAAGATGTGGAAATGTTGGATGTCTCTTGGCAGATGGCTATGGCTGTGTTTAGGGCAAAGAAGTTCATGGCAACTACAGGAAGAAATGTTTGGAAAGACCAAGACAAGATAAGAATGGGGTTTGACAAAACCAAGCTGAGGTGCTACAATTGTGATGAATATGGGCATTTTGCAAGAGAGTGTAGCAAGCCAAGGAAAGAGAGAGCAGAGGAAAAGAAACCAGCTGATGGGAAGGCAAAAGCAGAAGCAGGTGCTTTGATTGTGCAGGAAGGAGGAGGCTATGATTGGACGTCTCAAATGAAAGATCTGACCCTGACACATGCCATGATGACTGCTATGGATGATGATGATGAAGAAGAACATGCTTTTGTAGTGACTGAAGATGAACCTGAGGAGAATGAAGCTATGGCAGCAGATCACACCAAGGTATGTTCTAACCCTGTTTGTGATCGTATAATTACTGGTCTTAGACAATTTTGCAAAAATTTTCAATTGGAATTGTTTGAGGTAAAATGTGAAAGAAGCTCATTTAAGGGTAGATGGCAAAAGAACGAAGAAAAGGTTAAAGCCCAGAAATTAGACATAGTGAAATATAAGAAACTTGCAACTGAGAACGCTTATCTGTATGACAACGCTAAGTTAGAAATAGCTGAACTTACTAAGCAGATAGATGAACTTAAGCATAAAAACAATGAGTTGCAGGTTAAGCTTGATATGAATCTTATGAGAAGCAAAAGAATGTTACAGGCTAGTAAATCTCTGGACACATGCATAACTGAGGTTAGAATGGGTAAGGACAAAGGTGGAATAGGAATTAGCTTTGCTAACAAGAACGTTGTTCCTCAAGATAAAACTAGAGATGTAATAGGAATGATCTTAGAGGAGGATCAGATAGATAGATCAGCATCAGAAATGCATGAAGAAGGACCTCCCTTAGATAGTGTCTTGGTTGGAGTGAAGCCTATGACAGAAGAGGAAATAGAAAATGAAAAACACATGACTTATGGATTGGGTAATAAGGATAGAGTGATGACAGACACGTGTGAAGCAGGACCATCAAATACTTCTCTGAATAACTGTGTGAGCTCTTCTGATGTATCTATTTATTGTGCAGATGAAGTAGAAATCAAAGACATTTCTAAGGAGGATGCAGAATGTCGGAGAGTGGAAGAGAGTCACATGTCTAGTAGTTCTAGTAGTTCTAGTTTATGTTTACCTAAGGATGATGTAATGGCACCTGTGTCAGAACTAGAAACATCCAAGTCAAAACAAATAGTTGCATCGTTGTTAAAAAATGTTTCTGAATCAAATGAAAAAGTGTCTGGTTTTAAAATTCGTGTGCCTAACACAAAAATTGGTCGTGAGACTAAGCCCAAAGATTTTGTTGCTTATCCCCAGGTTGTGTCAGCTTTTAATAGAACAAACAAATCCAAATCAGAACAATTTTGTTTAATTACTCAATCTGAAAAGGATAAACAACATGTTATACACAAATGGGATGATAAGCCAGAGTGGAAGTCGTCTTACCCAAGACGTTCATACCTCTGTAGCCATGTCAATGGGCCTAGACTCATGAATTGCTTTCAATGTGGAAAGCCAGGACATTTTGCAGCTAATTGTGTGAATAGACCTTTCCAACCATACTATCCGCAAAACCCACGGACTAGTATGTTGGAGAAAATGATGACAGGAGAGAAGCAAAAACAAAAGCAGAAACAACAAGCTGTGTCTCAGGGGAAGCAGTGTTTTGAACCAATGAAGACTCAACAGTCTAAGGTTTCAAACGCAAAGGCTTCTGTGACAAAGACTGTTGTTGATAAGTGGAATGTGACCAAAACTCCACAACAAACTTATGTATCTAAAGGAGTTTACCACAGAAATGATAAGATAAAACCAGAATTTGTTGAAAAACAAGTGGCTAAAGTCAAAAGAATTAATAAACCTAATGGCAAAGCGAAAGCTGAACAACAGGTTTTGAAACAAAAAGATGTCACTCAAACAAAACAACTTGTGTATACAAAACTGAAACTTGAGTGGACACCGGTTAAAAAGCCAACTGGTAAAAAGGTCATTTCACCACAAAAGAAACCTGTGTCTGTGAACAATTCAACAACTGTGTTGAAACCAGAGAAAACCACCACCTGGAAACCAAAAGTCAACATTCAAAATGAGAATGTATCTGGATCAAAGTCTGAAATGATTCTTCAATTAGTTAATTACATTGATGCAAAAGGTGTGCCCAGATCTGTTATGGCCTGGGTACCTGGATCTCACTAATTTCTGATTCTTGTAGGGACAGCCAAGAAGATCTATCAACAATCTCTGGTACGTTGATAGCGGTTGCTCCCGACACATGACCGGAGATCTGTCCCTTTTGGAAGATGTAGAGGATTTCAATGGTGGAGGAGTATCTTTTGCAGGTGGTGTAGGAGGAAGAATTAGCAAGAAAGGAGTTGTGAGAAGTGGAAATTTGTCTTTTTCTGACGTACACTATGTGGAGGAACTGTCTCACAGTTTACTGAGTGTTTCTCAGATCTGTGACAGAGACTATTCTGTGATGTTCAATCGAAAGGAATGCATTATTTTGAAGCCCGGCGTGAAGATTCCCGAGGAGTGCATACTGATGCGTACTCCAAGACGTTCAAACTCATATCTTCTCAACATGGGCAATCCTCCAACGTCAGAAGAAGCATGCCTCATCTCAAAACAAAACGAAAATTTGGCTATGTTGTGGCATCGTCGTCTGGGGCATGCAAATATGAAGAATTTGACCAAGCTCGCAAAGGGAGAGCATGTCAGAAAGCTGCCCATCAAAGACTTCTCAACTGTAGAAAAATGCGTGGCATGTGCGAAGGGGAAGCAGCACAAGTTGCCACACCGTCCGAAGATAGCAAATTCTATGTCATCAGTTCTACAACTTCTACACATGGATTTATTTGGGCCTATGCAAGTTCAGAGCATCAGCAAATTCTCCTACTGTCTCGTGATTGTGGACGACTACTCACGTTTTACTTGGGTCTACTTTTTGTCAAACAAGTATGAAACTCCGGCCTTAGTGAAACAGTTTGTCACTCTTATAGAGAATCAGCTGAACAAGAAGGTCAAAGCTATCAGATCGGATAACGGAACGGAATTCAAGAACGCTGAGTTGAATATGTTTTGTGGGGCTAAGGGGATAGAGAGACAGTTCAGTGCGCCCTACACTCCTCAACAAAATGGAGTAGCTGAGAGAAGAAATAGGACACTCATTGAAGCGGCAAGGACAATGATGTGTGAAGCTAAACTACCAATCTTCTTCTGGGCTGAAGCGGTCAACACGGCGTGCTACGTGCAGAATCGCGTTTTGTTGAACAAGCGTCATGAGAAAACTCCGTATCAGATTGTCTATAAAGAAAAGCCAACGGTGGGATATTTCAAGACATTTGGATGTCCGTGCACGGTACTGATTCAGTCCGACGTGGGGAAATTCGAGGCGAAAGCTGATGAGTGTTATTTCGTTGGTTATTCGGGAAATAGTGCTTATCGTGTCTATAACAAGACCACCGGTTTGATCATTGAAGCATTCAACGTGGACTGGCTTGAAGACAATCCGTCGGATGCAGGGACTGGACCTGATTGGATTTTTAACTATGGGTCTCTGTTTGAAGGATTCAAGTTTTCGAATGATCTCCATAATTTGGGTGAAGAAGAAGAGATTATCACTCAGCCATCTGAATCAAGACCTCACACTGAAAGAGTCTGTGAGAAAGCACCAGTTCCAGTTCCCACAAATGTCAACGCAGATGCTCCGGGAACTTCAGGAACTTGTGATAATGATTCAGAAATTCCACAAAGTTCAGGTATAAATGATATAAATGATAATGTTGTTTCTTCTAATCTGCCTGTTTCTGTGTCTGTGCCAGATGTTCAGGTATCCAGGATCAACAAGGACCATCCAGTTAGCAATATTCTTGGACCAGTATCTGCAGGAGTTTCAACTAGAAGCCGCACAGGGGATATCAATTTCTGCATGTACTCATGTTTTATCTCCCAGATTGAGCCTCCGAATGTGATGGTTGCTCTCAGAGATCCGAATTGGATAGAGGCCATGCACAATGAATTAAATCAATTCTCAAAGCTGGGAGTGTGGCGACTAGTCAAGAGGCCAGACAACAAGAAGGTTATACCCACTCGTTGGTTGTACAAGAACAAAAAGGATGACACGGGTATAATCGTTCGAAACAAGGCAAGGTTAATAGTTCAAGGTCATCGACAAATCCATGGAATTGACTATGATGAGGTGTATGCACCTGTGGCAAGACTGGAAGCTATTCGTATATTTCTTGTGGTTGCATCTTATCTGAATTTCACGGTACACCAGATGGACGTCAAGACAGCATTCTTATATGCAGAGATGAATGAAGAGGTATATGTGACTCAACCACCGGGGTTTGTAGATGAGGAGCATCCAGATTATGTGTATCTTCTGGACAAGGCTTTGTATGGATTACATCAAGCTCCAAGAACGTGGTATGAGACGCTATCAACACATCTGGTGGAGAATGGATACACGAGAGGGGTGGTGGATCAGACATTGTTTCGGAAAAGGGTGAAGGATGACATAATCATGGTGCAAGTTTATGTAGATGACATCATCTACGGGTCAACCAATGAAGATTTGTGCACCGAGTTTGAAGAGATTATGAGAAAGAAGTTTGAAATGAGCGATCAGGGGGAGATGAGTTTCTTCCTAGCCTTGCAAGTAAAACAAGATGAATCTGGGATTCTTATTCACCAAGCCAAATATGTGAATGAGATTCTAGAAAAATTCAAGATGCAAGACTCGAAGCCCATTTCAACTCCAATGGCATCCCGACCTCTTTTGTCAGCAGATGCAGACGGGGAGTCAGTGAGCGAATTCACGTATCGCTCGATGATTGGTTCACTGATGTACTTAACAGCAAGTCGGCCAGATATTATGCATGCAGTTTGCTTGTGTGCCCGCTATCAGGCTAACCCTAAACTTTCTCATTTAAATGCTGTTAAACGTATATTTAGGTATCTGAAGGGCAGGCCTAGGCTTGGTCTTTGGTACCCAAAGAACACTGAATTTCAATTGTATGCATATACTGATAGTGACTATGGAGGCAGTGACTTGGATCGGAAGTCAACCACTGGAGGATGTCAATATCTGGGCGATCGACTCATTTCCTGGCAGAGCAAGAAGCAGCATACCGTATCCAAATCAACTGCCGAAGCTGAGTACGTGGCAGCATCTGCCGGTACTTCACAGGTAGTATGGATCCAAAACCAGCTCACAGATTACGGTATGGAATTCATTAACACTCCTATCTTTGTGATAACGCTGCTGCTCTGGAAATTGTGAAAAACCCCGTTCACCATTCAAAAACAAAGCACATAGACATAAAGGTACATTTTATTCGTGACTGCTATGATCGGGAGTTGATTCAGCTCCAAAAGGTGAGCTCAGACCAAAATGTGTCTGACATTTTCACAAAACCCCTCCCGCGTCCTAATTTTGAAATGTGTGTCGAAGGCCTTCGGATGATTGCCTTCGAGGAATGATTTGATCAAATTTTGTTTATTTATTTTTATTTTAAGAAAACTTTACAAATATATATATATATATATATATATATATATAATTTAAAAAAAATAGTGTTTGTTTTCAAAAGCCTCATAAAAACAGGGGAAGAAATATAATTGTCCCAGAAAGTATAAAAATATCTGTTTGAGGTTTTTATGATGTCTTTTGTTTGCCTTGAGTTGATAGGAAGTGATATAAATTTCCATGACGATCGGAGACTGACACGTGTAAGGCAGAAGTGAAAGACGTCTCAAAGATGATGTTCGGTAAGCTAAATCAAAAACAATGATCATCCATTGTAAGTGCAGTAATCTTAACTCTTATATATGTTTAGGTTTCCATCCTAGTTTACATAGTTTAAAAAACTGAGACCCGGCAAAAATGGGTTGAGAGTGGTATTTACCTAGTATTCACTCTCTCACACGCCATGTTTATACTGTAATTGACAACACCACAGAAAAGGAAAAAGAAAAAGAATTCAAAAAGAAATATATATGAAAATTGTGAAAAAGAAAAAGAAAAGAAAATTATTCTGTTGGTCTTCTCTGCGTGCTTATGCGGCCGACCTGATCACCAACCGATAATTCATGAAAATAAGAAATAAGTGGTTGTCAAAGCAGTGTTGCATGGTTCCTCAAGTTGGGGGTCTGTGAATCCTCAATAAACTCTGAGGTTGGGTAGGTTTTGCTATGAACAATTGGGTGTGGGGACAGTTAAACATGACGGTAATTATGTACCACAACTTAAGCACTTAAAACTTTTAACTGGATGTGAGTTTATATGGTTTCAAAATTTTTGAGCAAATGTCTAGAGCGTCGAGTAACGGAAGCTGAAAAGGGTTCCTCAGTTAATGATTTGTCTGGTTTGATCCGTGAAAAACATCAATCTCAAGGTAAGTATGTTTTTGTCTAGTATTTAGATTATCTTAAGTTTGTGCATTTTCAATTTGTTTTTAGTCTTTAAATATTTAAAGTTTTTATTTTATGATCATGATCGGATACTCGGGGCTAAGTCTGAGGGGAAGCTTCGTAAATTCTCAGTTTTCTCAAAGTTAATTTTTTTAAAAAAAGTGAGAATTGTTATTTTTAAAGGTTTGGGTGTGTTTGAAATGTTTTTGGTTCTCGAGGGGGTCTAAATGAAATTTTTTCAAATGAGGTATATAAGCCCCAATCAGTTTACGATTCCTCACACACCTCTCATACCTCCGATTACGATCCGTCGAGAAAACCCTAACCGCCACCGTCTCCACTCGCCGGAAACACCGTCTGCCTCACCTCCGACCATCCTCCGTCACAGCCGAGCACATCTTTGTGTTCGTAATCCATTTCCGACCACGAATCCCTGGTCAACAAACTGTTTTCTCAAGGCTTTGCCTGTGTATTCACGGTTTTTGCTTTTTGAGCCCTAATTTTTTATCGTCTTCTCTTGTTACTGCATTCATTACATTTAAACGAGATTTGAAGTCATTTTGGTGGTTAAAACTCTTTAAAAGGTAGTGTTGGTTGTTTACTTGTGATTATTTGAGGTTATGATGAGTTTACGAGTTTTTGCAGGGTATATCAATGGCGGATTTTAGAGTTTACGATCGTTCTCGTGAAGAAGACAACGTTTGGAGTGTTTACGATTTATGATTACGATTTCCTGTTCACGATCGAATCGTTTACGATCCGCATAAACGACAAAGTTGATTACGATTGGGCCTTGACTAACTTTCGGTGTTTACGACTGGTTATATTGTTTACGATTGGACTTAATTTAAACCAGTCGTGAACCCTTTAGTGGATCGTAAACCCATATGCAGAATCGTAAACCTACTTAAAAATGAATTAAATTCATAAACACCTAATTTTCTTTTAAATCTCATCAAACTTAATGGTGTTTGTTAACTTGTGCTTCAAAATCAGACATTTCACTTGAGCGTTTAAATTGAGATTTTTTTCTGAACTTAAAGAAATTAAACGTGATAATCAATTGAATTTCAAGATGTTTCCAAACACAATAGCTTTGATGAATATGTCTGATACATGGGTCTTGTCTGTCTCAGATGGCAGAAGAGATGCTAGACGAAGAGATAAAATATGAACATGATCTATTGATCACTGTATGCCAGCGTATCTGGAAGACCCACCAGAAAAGCATATGGAGTTATTCTATTCTCTGGTGGCCGGGATGAATACTTGTAAAATCAACCATGCCCTGAGGACGAATGTACTTATAGATGAGATGCTGGTCAGAGAATTCTGGGGTACTGCAAGAGCAAATGCTGACAAGACAAGTATTTCTGCAACAGTTCAGAACAAACAAGTAGTGAATTGAGGAAGATGATATCAGAAAGGGGCTGAACATCACTGATAAAGCCACTGATCCAATCAAGTATCCGAAGGAGGTTGTTCTTGCTGGTGCTCAATCTATGGGGTACGAGGGGAAGTTTCCGCCTATCTTCAAGAAGCTTCTGCCTCATTATTGGAGGTGCCTAGCACATTATATGCAGAAGTCATTTCTAGGCAAGAGAACCAGTTTTGATCAGCTGAATCAACTTCATGGAACTGCTTTCATCTCTTTGGCTTTAGATTGGGATTTCAACTTCTCAAAGATGATGTTGATGGACTGGGTAGGCAATGCTGATTTGAGTGCCAGAGAACAATTTTTGATGACACCAAGGTTTGTGCAAATGGTGGTCATGAAGAAATACCCGATGATTGAAGAAAGGATAGAGAAGTTGGACATCAAAGTAATGGATTGTGGGGTTTTTGGGCTTCAAACCCAAGATAGAAAGGGCAAGAACAGCTTTCAAGGAAGACTTGAATGGGTTAAGAGAGGTGCGTTCCCAGAGGTGGCAAGGGAACAAGAGTTTGATGAAGATGAACCTGAAGCTGACTGTGCCTAATGTTAATGCATCCGTTGCAGAAGACCAAGACATAACAGCAACTCCGGCTGTTAATGTGCAAGAAGAGGATGTTGTTATACCCTCCGATGAAGAGAATGTAATGGATGATATACTTGCTGGGCAGGAGATTACTGATGATGATATCTATGGGAATCTGGGGCCCCTTAACCTTAAAAGGTCAAGGGATGACATGATCGGATCATCAGGCAGTGATACAACCCCTCCTGAGCTGAATCTGAATGTTGAAGATGTTCTTGAAGAACCAATTCCTGCACGTGAACCTTCACCAAGAAAAAGGTCAGATCCAAGAAGCATCAGATTCAAGCTTTCTAAGACCAGCTCAAGCATTTTGTTAGTACATCCAGCAGGGCCCAGTTCTGAGGGTCCCAGTACTTAAGAAGAAACAGCTGCTGAAGATGTTCAAGATCAACCTGCTGCTGCTCAGACTGAAACTCCACTTCTATCCGAACGTAGCCCAGTTCGGGAAGAAGGACAATTTATAGAGGTTGATCATTCTTTCACAGTTCCAAGCCCGGTGAGAGTGAGCGCTGCTCCTGTGATAACTCAGCCTACAGCTGTTCCTAGCTTCAGGCCCTTCCAATCTGCTGAACTTCCAATTGATTTGAGGATAAGCACTGACCCTCATATCAACTTTTTGATATCTCAGAATCGATTCAGAGAAAATGAGATAAGGGCGCTTAAGGAGGAGAACAAAAGGATGAGAGAAAAGGAGGTGGCAGATAAAAATAGAATGAAGTGGCTCTATGAGACTTTGGTGGATCTTAAGAAGAAATTTACTGACTTGAAAAGTCTCGTGGAGTCAAAATCTTCAAGTGCCCCTGAACAAAGTTCATCAGAGGGTGTGCAAGGTGCTGATGCAATGAATGAAGACGATGGAGATGAAAATATTGAGATGTCTGAATATGCCAGAGGAGGTAGAGTGATCTCCAAAGCTCCTGAAGGTCACGACAACTGGTTCCGAGAATTCTTTCAAGGACCAGCCCCCACTCAGTACGCTCTTGATCTTGGAAGTAGCTCTTTAGACAAAAAGGGGAGTTGTGAACCCATCTTATGCTGGCATTACGACACCGAGAAGAAATTATTTGCTGTGATCCGTGATGGCTATAGTCCAGTTGAATATTATAGAACTCGTGCACAATTCCATTCTTGGACTGAGCCTGAGATCAGAAATCTGCTTCGAGCCCCCTACATAAACAGATGGAACAGCCCTGACGGAGACCTTATTAGAAACAATTTGCTGAGCCATCTAGAAAATAACTTTGCAAATTTTGATCTAAAGCAAGTAAGGTGGGTCCAGACTGAAACTGACCCAGTGACTGGAGAACCTATTGGTGAAGCAAGGAGACCACCCACCAAACGCACAAGAGTTATCAATATGTTGGACGAGATTGAAGATGGTACCTTGGTCAAAAACTTTGACTGCTGGTGTTATGATCCAACGACACACGAGGTGGTGGTTCTCTGCAAGGGTCATGAGGCAGTTTCGCTTTTACGATCCGGTGGATTTGCTAAGGTTTGGAGAAAAGGATATCAAGCTGCTCGCCTCACAGCCTATTCTCGGAGATGAAAATGACTTGGAAAATGCTGTGAGGGTGGGAATCTTCCATGGGACGGCAAACCAGATTGTGGCGAACAGATGGTGGTCGAACAACACTCAGAATACATTCAGATTCGATCTGCTGCTGCCGTAAAAGCTCTAATGGTTCATGCCTAGGGGAAGATTGTTGGGCCATATTTTATTGAGGCATGAACATTAGTTAATGGGCTAGTTTATTGCTTTGGGCTTAGATTTAGCTCTCTATTGGGCCTTGTGGGCTTCTTTAATAGATTACGATTTTTGTAATAGGGCTTACATGAGGCACTATATAAGCCTCATGTGTTTATGATTTTGGGAAGCTTTTCAAATAGAACTTCTTGTTTACGATTTCTGTGTTCTTTCATATTCACGATCAGCTTCACAAGTTAGATATTCTCATTCAAGATTCAATCTTTCTCTTAGATTGAATCTATTTCTTCTACTTGTTTCTTGAATCAATCGCATTTGAGGATTCCGCACTCATTTGTGATCAAATATCGTGTTGTCGGTTTGATCTCGGACCTACAGTTTAATCATGAATATGCAAAATTGTGTCAATATGTAAAAGTTGTGTAAATATGCAACTAATGGAACAAGCCTTGAGCTGGATTGAATAGGTGATGAATGGTTTATAGAACCATGAAGCCATAGTGCCATAAGGTCCACCAATTAAGGAGTTGACCATAAACATGATTCTAAAGAGTCACAAATTAAGTGAACAAGCTACAATGGGTGAGAATGATGCAATGGAAGCATCACCGTGTAGTGGGTTGTTGGTGATCATAAATGGTTTATAGAACCATAGATCCTCAATGGTTAAGTTTATGGTTAATTGATAAATTGGGTGGCACCAAAGGCATAGACCCGTCTTAACGGGTCAAACGGGTTCAATAACAAAAAAGGGAACAAATATGTAAGTTAGTGACTCCCAAAGGCTAATTGATGCATAAGGGGGTGGTTGCTTAGTTATAATCATAAATCAATGAAAATTTTGTCATTCGGTGTAGTTGTAAGTAAATAAAGTGCATAGAACCAAATGTAGGTTCAAATGATGAAATTGCCTTATGTTCTATGAATATCAATGGGTGGTGGGTGTAAACACCCAATTGTTTAGACATGTTATAGTCCCATATAAACAGGTGACTAAAATGGGTTGAACGAGTTGGTTTAAACCTGTTAAAGCAAATCACGAAGTTGATTGTGTCTAAGGTATGTTAAAGTACAGGGTTACATGTTTTAAATGTATTTTTAAAGGCCTGGGATGCCTAATGCAAGTTCCCTAAGAACTTTAGTGAAGTACGCAAAACATGGGAAATTCATCAAAATATTCTAAGTATGGGACTGGCCGAAAATGTCCAGATCCCTGAAAAAAAGGTTCCAAGCGTATCTCTTGGAGCATGCGATTCAGGAGGCGATACGCTTAGTATTCCAAGCGTATCACTTAGAAGTAAAGTTAATCTAAGTGATACGCCTAGGAGTCCCATTCTGATTTTACTTGTTATTATCAATTGATTAATTTTGTTTACCCATCATTATGTAATAGAAACTAACTATTGAAAGTGAGTATGTTGCAGGTAAAAAGGAAGACTCAATATGATGCTCGTCAAGCAGATGAAGAACCGATCACATGAAGACTGAAGATTCCGTGCATATTTTGATTAAAATGACCCAAGTAAATGTTTGTTAAACAAACATAAGGTGTCAAACTTATTATATGATATCTTTTGTAAAGGTCTATCATGACTTTACATGAAAAAAATTTCTGGGGCCGGTTTTTACGACATAAAACGTTATAGTTTGACACTAAATTGTATACGGGTGTCACAGGAGGGGTATAATACCAAAAAAACTCGAAAGCACATGTGATCCTATTCGTTGAATTCTAATCGGCAAAACGTGAGGATCGGGACAAGTGTTTTGACAGTTGTAAAAAGCTGTTTCAAAATTACACAAAGCCCCCTGGAGCGACACGTGAACCCTACGAAACAGTATCCTGTAACCGGCGCTCCCACTGTCGCCGAAAAAGAGACTGACATGTGACGTTTGATGTGCAACATTAAATGCTGCAGCAGTAACTTCTCTCTCCAAAAAGATTATTTAATTCCAATCATAGGAAATAAGAAAAAATTTCCCCAAAGTGTTTAGTTCGTCCACACTGACCAGTCACAAGAATAGTAAAGGGACTCCATGCATTAAAGATAAGGACGCATAAATAAAACCACCCTGCTGAAAATAAAACCCCCCGCATTGGTACCACCCTCCAGAAAAAGAAGAAAGACCCGCCAAAATATCCCGCGCAACTGAAGGAACTTTCCCACTAGAAAGGACAATGCATCGAAAAACCCCCGTGCGCGCAACACTCGAAGAAGATTTATTCCGAGTGCTTCACGCGTAGAATCTCTCACTCACTTTGCATTTAGCCATGCGCTAACTTTTAGCACAGGACTAGGGAGACTTAAAGAGGATAGATGTCAGATCTATCCTTTTGGCCCAGGTCCACCCTACTTCTTGCCCACCAGGGTCCTCATGAATCAATTCGGACCGGCCTACATATATAATATCAGTCACCCTCAAGGATTTTGCTCGAAGAAGATTCGTGCGTGCGTCCTGGACACGCGCCACTTTTGTATTTTTCCTTACCATAAATGCTCCACATCTCGATGGCACCCACCCGGCAGACCACTGCTTCTGCATACGGCCCAACCAATCAGAATGTTGCATGTTGTCAGGAAATAACGGCCTCAACATTCCCCCACACGCCGTGGCACCCACGCGCCCGACGTCATATGGATACCCTAAAACCCTACCAGTAAGTCTATAAATACCCCTAAGGAAACACTGATTGAGGTACATTGTCTTCCCCATGATTCACTCTACACTCACTCACACACAGATTATCTTCGAGTTACTGATTCTCACGCCGAGGCCGATACAGGGGCTCCTCTCCGATCCACCCTGTAACGCCATAACGAGTTGTTCCAGTGTGCAGGCCTAGTCGATTTTGGTAACATTTAGTTTGAATATTATACGTCAGAGAGCTCAAGAGTATATTCCTGTCATAAAGAAAGCTTCTCTTCATTTGACAAGATGAAACAAATAGTTGATTTGTGTTTAGCTAACATAAGTTATTACCCCCTTCTCATATGTGGTCTACTGTGTTTAGTGTTTGACTCAAGGATTTTTTCAGTCTTTGTTTTGGTTTTGTAAGCTGTAGTAGTTGATCTCTTGTGTGTAAACCAATTCATGTTGCACATAAGATAAGATATGCCTCATGTTGTTCTTTTCCTCTAGACTGTAGTAGCTAATTAACTGGTTTGTATGTTGTTTTTATGAGGGTAAAAGATATTCCATTAAACAGAGAAATACAGTATACATATAGGAGATACAAATAAGATAAAAGGAAACTACAACAACCCTAGGAGAAGAATTCTCCACAAGAATAATCTATACAAGGTAAATATTGAAATTGATTTGAAGTAAATGTTAAGTGTCATTATCGTTTATACGCCCCCGCAAAACGAAGGATCTATCAGAGACTCTGATCTTGGAACATAACCATAAAAAGGGGGCACGCACGAGCGGTTTGGTTAGAGCATCTGCCAGCTGGTCTGTCGAATTAATGTGTAACACGTGAAGAGCACGAGCAATGACTTTCTCCCGAACATAGTGATAATCAAGGGCCACGTGCTTCATACGAGAATGATAGACCGGATTAGCACAGAGGTAGGTGGCACCTACATTGTCACAGTAGAGCGTAGGCGGAGATTTGAGTGATACTCCAAGTTCATATAGCAAATTCTCAACCCAAGCAATCTCAGAGGCAGCATTGGCGAGGGCCTTATATTCGGCTTCAGTGGATGAGCGAGAAACAGATTTTTGGCGAGCCGATTTCCAGGAAATAATGTTGGACCCAAGATAAAGAATATAACCCATTGTGGAGCGGCCCACAGTGAAGATACCACCCCAGTCAGAATCAGAAAATGCAGTAAGAGCAACTAGAGACTTTATATTCAGAAAAAGAAATCATGATAAACCATACCCTTAAGATAACGTAGCAAGCGCTTAAGTGCTTGACAATGAATGTCAGACGCTTGATGCATGAATTGGGAAAGCTTATTAACTGCAAACGAAATATCCGGCCTTGTAAATGCTAAACAACAAGTTGTCGATAAGGAGATGGTTCAACCTTTGATGCACCATCTTTAGGACAAAGTACTTGTGATGAGCATAAAGGGGTGAGGATGAGGAAGTTGGTATGAGCTCTACACCAAAAAAATGATTGGGAAAGCCCAAGTCTTTAACCAAGAAACGAGCCGCGATATCGTGAACAAAGCTATCCAGAAAAGAGCTATTGTTACACGTGACAATGATGTCATCCACATAGACCATGAAGTAGCAAGTGGTATCGTTCCTGTTATGAACAAACTAAGAAGCATCTGCATAAGATTTAGTAAACTTAGAGTCAAGTAAAAAGGAAGTCAGAGCCATATACCAAGTCCTCGGTGCCTGTTTGAGCCTGTAAAGAGAGCGATAGAGTTTGCAAACATGATTGGGATATTGAGGATTATTGAAACCGGGGGGGGGGGGGGGGCTGAATCATATAGACTTCTTCTTACAAATCACCATGCAAGAAGGCATTGTTCACATCGAGTTGGCGCAGGGACCAATTTTGTGACAGAGCAAGAGAAAGAATAGTTCGAATGGTGACAGGTTTGGTAACCGGACTAAATATATCAAAGTAATCCTTACCGTATTCTTGTAAGAAACCTTTAGCTACAAGACGGGCTTTATATTTGTCAATGAAGACGTCCGGTTTGCATTTGACACGAAACACCCATTTACAACCAATCGGTTAACGCGTGGAAGGAGGAACAAGCTCCCAAGTTTGATTGCGAAGGAGAGCGTTGTACTCATCGTCCATGACTTATCGCCAAAGTGGGTCTTTCTCCGCTTGGAGATACGTGTGGGGCTCAATGGGAGCGGGAATAAGATGCACAGTGGTCGAATTGACAAATTGGGGGGTTAAAGTACTTTGGGTTTGGTTTACGAGCACGAGTCGTTGGTGGTGGTGGGGAAGAGCTAGCGGCGGAGGAACTAGGGGAAGTGGAAGAAGGGGTGGAGGAGGACGAGAGAGATGGATCGGGTTGGGTTGGTGATGGCGGATCAGAGGGGAGAGATGGAGCAGGTTGGGTTGATGATGGCGGATCAGAGGGGAGGGAATGAGAGTCGGTGGTGGAGGATATAGCGGATGGGGAGGAAGGTGGGCTAGCTGCTGAGCTAATGGAAGAAGTAGGCAAAGAATGTGGAATATCATGCAAAGGTGGTGGGGAAGGGATTGGTTTAAATAGAAAAGGAAGGATGGTGGGAGAAGTGTCAAAAGTCACAGATAGAGGATGGGATGAAGATGCGGATTTAAGGGGAAAATAGTTCTCAACAAAGGTGACATGACGTGAATGGTAAATTCGATTAGTTTTAAATTCAAGACATTTGTAAGCGGATTTGGAGGATGAGTAGCCCAAGAACACACATGGTTGCGATTTTGGAGCTAATTTGGAAGTGGCATACGGTTTTAACCACGGGTAACAAAGACATCCAAATGTTTTGAGACGATTTTAGTTGGGTAAGGCTTTGTAAAGAACTTTGTATGGAAAGCGTGAGCCAAGAATTGGGGTGAAGAGTCGATTTATGAGGTAAACGGTAGTTTGAAAAACATGGGACCAATAGCGGGTGGGCAAGTCAGCATAGTGAAGCAGGGCTAGGCCAGTTTCGGCGATGTGTCGATGACGACGTTCAGCAATACCGTTTTGCTCGGGGGTGTAAGGAGGAATTGTAAAGTGTGATATGCCCATGGATTGCAAGAAAGGTAGAAGCCCATATATTCACCACCATTGTCGGTGAAAAGAGAAATAATAGGTGTTTGAAAATATTTTTTCACAAGTAATTTAAATTGGGGAAAAAATACGTGATACATCAGATTTAAGTTTCAAGGGATATAGCCACACATATTTTGAAAAATAATCCACAAACACGACATAATATTTGAAACCATCGACAGATTGCTCAACTGGACCGCAAACATCATAATAAAGAAGTTGTAAAGGCTTGGTAGCAACAAACGAATTAGCACCAAAAGGCAACTTATGACTTTTATTCATAGCACACGATTCACAATGCAAATAAGTTTTTGACAAGGAATTAAAACGAAGACCAAGGTCTTTACAAAGAAGTTGAAAAGTATGAAAAGATGGGTGTCCAAGTCGATGGTGCAAATGAAGCGGTGAGATAGTAGTGGTGGCATTCACTTTAGGCGATGGGCTGATCCTTGTGAGATAGTACACATCATGGATGTTCTCCTCCCGTAGCAAAGGCGCCCCCGTATTGAGATCCTTCACAAAAATGAGATGAGAAGAATTCAACCGAGACGGGTTAGTGCGACATAATTTAGCAACGGAAATAAGATTATGGCGCATATTAGGAACACAAAAAATGTCAGGTAAGTGCAAAGAATTTGATGAAGTAGGAATTTTAGTTGAACCAATATGCGAAATAGAAAGACTATTACCGTTACCGAGAATGATTTCATCAGGACCCCCGTAGTCCGAGACGGGGGAAAGCGTCGCCGGGGACGAAGCTAGATGGTGGGACGCACCACTGTCCATCATCCACATTTGATTTTGGGTGGGGCCGGCAGTAGTGGTAACATTGGCAACGAGAGGAGATTTGTCCTCCGCAAGATGCATATTATTTTGAAGCAGGAAAGCCCGAAGTTTGCGACAATCAGGAGTGGCATGACCCGATATTTGACAAAATTTGCAAAACAAATCATTACTACGATTGGCGGATGACAGAGAGCCACCATTTCGAGCAGGAGGATTGTAGCGATAAGGCTTAGAAGCCGAGCTCGCAAACTGATTGTGACGCTGCAATGGCGGGGCCTGATTGCGCGGAGCTTGGCGTTGAGTAGCATTGGCTGTGATTAGAGACATGATAGGAGGAGCAGCCTCTTGGAGAGAGTGTTCAAAATCGACAAGCTTGTCAAAGAGTTAGGAATAGGTGACTGCTTGTTCCCGAACCTTAAGAGCAGCGGTGATGGTGTTGTATTCGTCACCAAGTTGAGTAAGGATGTAGACCATAAGGTCTTCCTTATCGATAGGACTTTGGACGAGGGCAAGCTCCTTGGCAATGGAGCGTATCTCGTTCAGAAAGTCGGCAATAGACCGAGACCATTTGGGGTTCTTAGCAAGTTTAGATTTTAACGAGATAATGTGAGATCGAGAAGAGCTAGCATAACTAGCGGCTAGACGATCCCAAGCCTCTTTAGCAGTGTCGGTAGAGGCAATAAGGGGTTGAATTGCAGCCGTACATGAGGCGAGAATGGCACTGTAGATAACCTGATGTCGGCGATACCATGTGGTATATTCGGGGTTGACCTTGACGTCATCACCTTCTCCAACAGTTTTGGGCGGAGCAGAGATGGTACCGGTGAGATGCCCGTCGAGTCCTAGGCCAGCAAGAGTGGAGTGAATGTGACGGCGCCAAACCGAAAAATTTTGGGGGTTAAGGGCGATAGGGAAGTGAGTAGGAGCGGTGACGGTAAGAATGGTGGATGAGGTTGACATGATCGACAGGGAGGAGGAAGAAACGGACGAGATGGGAGGGAGGAAGGGTTCGCAACACTTCACAAGTTCTTTGTTTTAGGCTCTGATTACCATATGAGGGAAAGATATTCCATTAAACAGAGAAATACAGTATACATATACATATAGGAGATACAAATAAGATAAACTACAACAACCCTAAGAGAAGATTTCTCCACAAGAATAATCTATACAAGGTAAATATTGAAATTGATTTGAAGTAAATGTTAAGTATCATTATCGTTTATAGTTTTTCCCCTTTTATTTTTGGATTGATAGTAGATTGATTAATCTTTGTGAAGCTAATCTCCTTAGGACCTGCATAAAAAGTTTGGAACTCTATGATCCGTAATTTCATATGATAATACTAATATGGAATGTGATCACTTGAAGTTTACATATACCAAAAGGTCAAGTGAGATAGAAGAACTATTGTAGAAACTTGCTAATGACAATAGATTGTTTAGAGGAGTTGCTTCATATGATCATGAATCTATTACAAATGACGTACGTGTTTGATTTAGAGGAGTTGGATTAAGGTTCTACTCTAGAAATTAACAGATTTTAGATTTCACCTTTACTTTTAAGTTCAAGCCTCATCCATGTTACTCCAATATTATAGCTTTAATCTAACTTTAGTTCCATCAGTAAGTATATATCTATTCAAATGGCGATTAACTTACATAAAAGTTTTACTCTATTGAGGTTAAGAATTTGTTGACAATTAACCCATATGACACAGTTTCTATTAGAAATATGTTACTAAGGAAGGTTCCAAGGTTCCTAATCTGAGATATGGCTATCATGTTTGAAAGTTGGTAAATCACTTGTGATTTCCACTAATTACCCAATGGGTATAAATACACAGGAAATACAATCAATGTCATCAATGTAATTGATCTGTTCTAATCATTTACAAAAATATGGTAACAACTTTCCTAATTACACGTATGGAAACTATTACACCCCCGCAGTCAAAACGGGAGGGTCTCGAACGTTGAGACTGGAGCGGAAATCGTCAAATAGAATACGAGGTAACCCTTTGGTGAAAATGTCGGCAATCTGGAATCTGGAGGGGACGTGGTGAACTCGAACTTGTCCGCGTGCCACCTTTTCGCGGACGAAGTGGATATCCATCTCGATGTGTTTAGTCCGTTGATGCTGAACCGGGTTACCTGTAAGATAAATAGCACTAACGTTGTCACAGTATACCAGCGAGGCACGTGACGGAGGATGGTGAAGCTCGAGAAGTAAGTTCCGTAGCCAGCAAATCTCGGAGACGACGTTGGCGACACCGCGGTACTCGGCTTCGGCACTGGAACGGGATAAAGTTGGTTGTCTCTTAGACGACCAGTAGAGAAGATTGTCACCCATGTATACGCAATATTCGGAAGTCGATCTGCGTGTGTCGGGGCACCCGCCCCAATCAGCGTCCGTATAGGCAATAAGAGACATCGATGGGGAGGGGGCGATAACCAAGCCGTAGGATGACGTACCCTTCACGTAGCGGAGAACCCGTTTCAGAGCACTCATATGGGCGTCCGTAGGTGAATGCATGTGAATGCAAAGCTGCTGAACGGCGTAAGATATGTCGGGGCGGGTGAAGGTCAAGTATTGTAGAGCTCCGGCAAGGCTGCGGTACTCGGAACCGTCAGGGAGAGGGGTGCCGGCTTGGCCACTCAATTTCTGTTGAGTGTCTACGGGAGTGATTGCTGGGTTGCAAGAAGCCAAGCCGGACTTCTCCGATATTTCTAATGCGTATTTTTCTTGCAAAAGAAATAGAGTGTTGTTCGTCCGGGTGACCGCAATGCCCAAGAAATAACTAAGGGGCCCAAGATCTTTCATCGAGAACTCATGTGACAGAAAACCCATAAACCAGTCCCGAAGGGTGTCGGAAGATGTAACCAAGATAATATCATCGACGTAGAGCAATAAATAAGCACATTCGGTACCGTTCCTGAAGATAAATAAAGAGTGATCACTGGTACTATGTCGGAATCCGAGTGTGAAAATGTAGTCGGCGAACCGTTGGTACCAAGCTCTAGGGGCTTGCTTGAGCCCGTAGAGAGACCGGCGAAGAAGACAGACGTGGTCGGGGTGACGAGAGTCCCGGAACCCCATCGGTTGGTGCATGAAGACCGTGTCCTGTAAATGACCGTGTAGGAAGGCGTTCTTGACGTCTAACTGGTGAATCGGCCATCCTTTCGAAACTGCAAGACTGAGAACTGTTCGGATAGTAGCCGGTTTCACAACCGGGCTAAATGTTTCCCCGCAATCGATCCAAATTTGTTGAGATCCTCCATCACATACCAACCTTGCTTTATATCTTTCCAACGAGCCATCGGATTTCTTTTTATGTTTGAAAATCCACATGCTTCTCACAATGTTCATGTCCGGTGTTTTAGGAACGAGATCCCAAGAATTATTTTCAACAAGCGCCTTATATTCATCGAGCATGGCGCTACGCCAATTCGGGTCATTTAGGGCGTCTGTGGGTGTTTTTGGTATAGGGGAGATGGTGGTGGTTGTGGTGTTGGGGTTCATAGGGTGTTTGGGTTTTGTAATGCCGGACATGGCACGAGTAGTCATGGTGCGTGTTAGAGGAGGAGGCATGGGTGGCGGTGTAGGAATGTGTGGTGGGGGGAGAGGTGTTACGCTACTGGACAGAGGAGAGGCAGTAAAGGGGAAAGGTGGTGGGCCGATGTTAGTGGGAGGTGAGGAGGGGTTGTTTGGAGGTGGGCCGGGGTTGGGGTGGTCTGTGGTAGTTGGGCCGGGAGTCACCTGGGCTGGTGATGTAGGAGGGGGGGGGGGCTGTTCGTTCATGGGAGCTGCTGGGCCAGGAACTATTTGGGCCGCAGATGTGATAGAAGGCGAGGGGGAAGTCAGCCACCACAAGGAGGTGGGGTCAGACGGAGGGGTAGAAATGGATGAAGAGGGAGGAGTTTGTTTGAATGGAAAAATGGTTTCTTCAAACAAGACATGACGGGAGAGAATAATTTTGCCGTTATTAAGATCAAAACACTTGTAACCACGGTGAGAGGAAGGGTAGCCCAAGAACACACAAGGGGTGGAGCGATGAGCGAGTTTGTGAGTGGTGGTGGAGGGTATTAACGGGTAACATAAGCACCCGAAAATGCGCAAGTGGTCATAGGAGGGATGAAGGTTATAAAGATGAAAGGTGGGAAACGAATTATTGAGGAGTTTCGAGGGTAAAATGTTTAAAAGATATGTTGCATGCTCGAGAGCATGATGCCAGAAGTTGTGTGGGACGTGAGAGTGAGCGAGTAGGGTGCGAATGATATTGTTTATTGACCGAATTTTACGTTCGGCTTTTCCGTTTTGAGAAGATGTATAAGGGCAAGAAAAACGAAAGAGCATACCGTGGTCGGAGCAATATTTGTGGAAATTGTGGTTGTTGTATTCTGTTCCGTTGTCACATTGAAAACACTTAATTAATCTTTGAAATTGAGTGTGAATAAGTGTGGAGAATTTTTGAAAAATAGAGAAGACTTGCGATTTTTGAGCAAAAGCGTAAGTCCATAAGAAATTAGTTTTATCGTCCAAAAATAGAATATAATAGCGACAACCATTGGAAGATAAAACGGGTGAAGTCCATAAATCACTATGTATGATGTCAAACGGATATAAAGTAGAAGATAATGATTTATTAAACGGTAATTTAATATGGCGCCCAAACACGCAAGATTGACAAAGTTTATTATTAACGGAAACAGAAGTATTAAACGACAAACAAGACTTCAAAGCATTTAAAATAGATGTTCCAGGGTGTCCAAGCCTTTGGTGCCACATGTCTCTAGAAACAGCGGCGAAGGCGGATGGTCTGGAGGAAATCAACGAGGAAGAAAACGTGAATGGGTAGAGTTCGCCTTTGCTATCACATCTGAGGATAGGGTTCCTGGTAGCCAGATCCTTCACAGTAAAACCAAACGGGTCAAATTCTATAGATATGTTGTTGTCAGTTGTTAAGCGACAGACAGATATTAAGTTTTCAACAAGGTGGGGGGCATAAAGAATATTAAACAAAGATAAGGGTGGTAAGGGTGGCTTTAGGTTTGAATGTCCAGTAGCGTGAATCGGTATTGTAGCACCATTACCAACCAGAATATGTTTAGGCGACGGGTTAAAATAATACTTAAGATTACCTGCGTTCTGTGTCATGTGTTGAGATGCCCCCGAGTCCAAGTACCACTGTTGATCTGGCGGGTAAAGTGACACCGTGTTGAAGGCTTGACCGAGTTCGGTGGGTACCGCGGCGACCTCCGAGACCGCGTATGATTGAGCCGGGCGGGGTCCCAAGATTCCAGGAGCCGGTGAAACCCCAGGTCGGCCGTAGGAAGCTGTCGGGTAAGGACATGGAGGTTGAGCCCAGTCCTGTGGGCCAGCCCAAGGCTGCTGCATAAGTCGGATGGTGTTGGGCTGTTGTGGAGCGGCCCAGGGGAGGAAGGATTGGGCCTGAAAAGGGAATCTACCTCGATTTTGTTGCTGATTTTGTTTCCCCTTTCCTTTCTTCCCGTTGCTGTTCCGATTCGATGGGCGATAAGTCGCCGGCGGCTGCGGTTGAGGAGGTGGTGAAGCGGCAGCAGCAGCGGCGGCAAGGGCAGTGGCCGATGCAGCGGCGCTGTGAGAGGCCTGTACCGACTTCCTTGTTTCTTCCAGAATCACTTTAGATAGGGCAACGGAGAACTCCGGCAGCGGGCTCAGCTGTTGGAGATGAGAAGCAACGCCGTCATAGGCCTCGCTCAGGCCGGAGATTAACTGGAGGACGAGACGGTCGTTGGTGACAGGGGCTTCCACATTGGCAAGGAGATCCGAAAGCCGCTTCAATTCTTGACAGTATGCGGACACGTTGGCGAAATCATCCAGTTTGCAGTTTGTGAAGCGTTTCTCAAGGTGTAAAGCACGAGTGTGCTTGTTGTCGTTGAACACACCTTCGAGAGCCGCCCAGGCAGCAGCAGCAGTAGTGTCTTTCTTGAGGACGGTGGTGAAGAGATCGGAGGAAATGGTCCCGTATATCCATTGGAGAACAATGGCGTCAAGACGGGACCAAATGACATCGTCGTTGGCTTGTTTGGTTTTACCAGCGTCATCAGCGGCTGGTGCTGGACGAACACGAGGCAGCAGGTGGTCGACGACATCGTAGGCACGACAGTGAATGCGAAAAAATTCGGACCATTGCAAATAGAACTCGGTGTCGGTATCAAGAACGACAGGAACGAGGTTCTTGATGTTGGAGACGGTGATGGCGGGATGAGTTTTCGGGTCCATTGATGAAGGTAGAGGAGGCGGAAGTGTGGTGGTGGAGGCGGAAGTGTGGTGGTGGATCGAGAAAGAGGCCGGCGATGGTAGGGTTAGAGAGAAACCAGGCGTGATACCATGAAAGTTGGTAAATCACTTGTCGATTTCCACTAATTACCCAATGGGTATAAATACACAGGAAATACAATCAATGTCATCAATGTAATTGAACTATTCTAATCATTTACAAAAATATGGTAACAACTTTCCTAATTACACGTATGGAAACTATTAATGTTTTAGCACAGTTGTGTTCATGTTATTAAGGATTTGTACACTTTTAAAAGTTGAGGACAACATGCCTCTTTATGATGATCTTAATTGGGTTGTATGTTGCTTTTCCCTTTTTCCTTTGGCTTTAGATAGTAGATTGATTAATATCCGTGATGCTAATCTCCCTAGGACTTGCATAAAAAGTTTAGGACTCTTTTTCTGTAATTCCATATGATAATACTAATATGGAATGTGTCTTAAAGTTGCAAGTGATAATAATGATATGGAATGTTTTACTACAGTTGTTTTGATGTTATTAAGGATCTGTACAATTTTGAAGGTTGATGACAACATGCCTCTTTTACTCTTTATGATAATCTTAAATCTTAAATGAATTTCAAAAGGGGCATATTTTGTAACTGTAAGTTTATATTTTTCAATTCCAAGGACTATATTCATTTTATATACTAGCAGCAGTGTCATATTGATATCTATGAAAAAGGTTGAGAATTAAGTTCCCTTAGTAAAAAGTTGAAACATACTTGCTTACAAAGGATCTTTCACTGCGTTGAAAACAAAGCAACAAGAATCTGTCTCATATGAGTTTTAGTGGTAAAAACAACTCTTGGTTTGATACTTTATAGACATGTTATATATGTACTAATCTTGACTCACTATTTCATCTCTATTAAATATTTGGGACAACATTAGTTTTTTAAAACTTTATCTTTTTAAATATATTTTTTGTTAATGCTTTTTTTTTTTTTAAATTTTCCACTGTCCAGCCCTAATTCAGATCTTAAAACAATCTACACAATTGAGGAAGAGCATAATAACAACTAAATACTAAGGATAACTCTCTTTTAAATACCCCCAAGCTGCATACCAAATGTAATACTTTTGACAGACCCATTTTGTCCTTTAAATTGGGGCTAAATACAAATATCACTTTTGGGGGTGGGGGATTATGAGTCAACAAAATTTGGGTCTTTAATTCATTTGTACGTTTTCATAATGATTCCATCTTTCAATATTGAGAAACAACTTGACTTGGTATTCTTAATATATCCATTGGAGATTATTATGTATAACAGTCTGTGATAGATCTAGATATCAATCAAACAAAGTGGGTCATTTAAGATTCATGGAATCCAAGCCTATAATGCTGATTCTTTCAGTGTGATGGTTTTGAATTTTCGGTCATCTTGGATGAATTAATTTGACCGCCATGATGCGGTTTCAATAACATCACCTTTTGTTATGATGTCTTGATGTTTCATTTCTTATTGTTGCCAGATCTGATTTGCATATATATGCCTATGATTTTACAAATAGTTTTTGCTGATTTATTTCCTCCATAAATGAGTTTATGAGGAGGTGGGTTGGTGGTTGGGTGGGGGTCGCTTTTTATGATAATCGAGTTGTCTTATATACTTAGATAAAAATTGTTCTTTCGATGATGGTTTCATTTTAAATTTTGCTCATGTGTAACACACGGGTAACAAACCTTATATATAAAACGTGTATTGACAATCAACATGTGTTTGTTCCCTTCGCTTTTGATACTTTCGGTCATCTTGACTCGGAGGCGGTGGCCACGCTGAAGCAGATCCAAAGGGTCATACACGGGAATAGTGCAACCTCTAGAATGAAGAACTTTGTTTTTATACGTCTAGGTTTTGCTATTTAAAAAAGGGTTGGCGGCGCAGCTTATTGTCCGCCTTCCCGGCATGACGATTTGATGTCGTATGTATTTCCTTTTCGTGTTGTACACTGTTATATCAGTATAACAAAGGTTATAAACATCATTTGATTAACAAATAAAAGACACATCTTTATAGATCGAATAACAAAACCACACCATAAACATCATTTAAATATATACTCTAGCAAAGAGCAAAGAGATTGAATCAAAACATGACAAATAAGAATATATACTCTTCAAACAAAACAAAGAGCAAAGAGATTGGACCAAAACATGACAAATAAGGAAGAGATCATGAAATTTGATTTGTGCAAAGTAACAATTACGCCCAGACTCGTATGAAATAGATTTAAATACCGAAATAGATTAAAGCCTCAGATTTTCATATGATTTCATATCATCACATTCATAATTTAAGAAATATTTCCTGTACCAATGAACTTAGAATAAAGCAACTCAAAAATAGGATCATATTCATGTCTATGTCACCATATTAGCAAATGTGATTCAATCAACAGACATTTACCCTCACATTCATGTTTATATCATCACAATCAAGATAAAACATATTTAAAAATATCAAAACATATTTAAAGGCGCAAATTCACATATCATCACAGCCAAGATACCAAAACATATTTAAGGCTGTGTTTGGCGCACTAGCTGAAAAGCTAGCTGCTAGCTGATGAGCTAGCTGATAAGCTAGCTGCTAGCTGATAAAAACTAACGTTTGGTAAAAACTAGCTGATAAACTAGCTGAAAAATATAAAAATGACATAAAAGTACCTGTATATAAATAAATTAAAATTTAAAAACAAATTATTAGAAAAGGGTAAAATTGGAAATATTATAAAAGCTAGTTGAAACGCTACTCCAACTAGCTTTTCAAAAGCTAGCTTATAAGCTAACTTTTTGACATTACCAAACGGGGCTTTTTAAAAAACTAGCTTTTAAAAAAACTAGCTTTTTTAAAAAGCCTTGTTTGGTAACGTCAAAAGGCTAGCTTATAAGCTAGCTGATAAGCTAGCTTATGGCGCGCCAAACACAACCTGGATGTTCAAATTTTCGTATCATCACAACCAATATACCCAAACATAGTTGAAGATATCAACACATATTTGAAGACTCAGAATTTCAGATCACCACAAGCAAGATACAAATCAGATTTAAAGATTTTAAGAATTAGCAACTCACATCACAATTAGGCTTAGATTCATGCTTGCATTATCACAGCTAACATACCAAAAAAGAAATTAATGTGCAACTTAAATTGGATTTAGCCAACCCACAATTAGGAATAGTTTGTGTCTGCATTACCATATCATCACAACAACATTTTCAAATAGATTTAAACACTTCATCACAACAACATTTTCAAATAGATCTAAACACTTGGTAGTAGAATTCTCAGCCAAAAGAAAACAAAAAATCAATAACACTTAGGTTAAGCAATAAGCCCGACCATCCACATAACATAGTAACCAGAACCAAACCCCTTTTTGGGTTAGAAGATAGCGGCTGGAAGCAACCTTAGTAGTCGTCGTTGAAGCACATTTAAACATAAAACAAACATGCTTCGGGCAAGCAAGGAGAGAGCAGCCAAATATAAAGTGTGACACAAGTTGTGCTTCAAAGGGAAGGGTTTCTAGCTTCGCAATCATCGATGGGTCTATGGCTATGACACCAGAAAATCTCTGGTGAAGACAAACAGTTTAATAAAAAAAAAGAGATGCAGAATAGATAGAGATGCAAATGATGTAAGAGGCGAGGTAAGACATATAACAAAGATGGTAAGCAGAGAGATATGAGACGTACCATTCACACGTGTAAAGCCACATTTAAATAAAAAACAAATATAGGTCGGGCCAGAAATGAGGCATAATATGGATGTAAAGTACAACAAATGTTGTTTGTTCTTTTGACATGTTTATTATGTTTTTGGATTTGCATATATAAGTTATAAAATATATAAATAAGTAACATGTATCTTAATATTTTCGTTCCTTATTACAAAATTGAGGATTATTGTAATTAAAAGTTTATTAGAATCTTGAGGCACTCATCTTTCTTCAATATCTCGAATGCTTCTTCGATGTTTTCCAATTGTATTTCATGGGTCAAAAGCTTATCCAACTCTATCTCCTGATAAATTATAAAACAAAAAATATAATAATAATAATAATAATAATAATAATAATAATAATATTAATATTATTATTATTATTATTATTAACAATAATAATAATAATAATAATAATAATAATAATAATAATAATAATAATAATAATAATCTTAAGTTATGACATGAAAAACACTTTTTTAAATATGCACAAAACTAAACCGGTGACCTCGGCAACATGTCTCGTCGATTTGAGTACAACCCGTTTAGCTGAATGTGCTCGCAATATTTGACTAAAAAATAACCCGACAACTCGTTTAGATTAAACTCAAATGCATTAATTTTATTTTATCGAAATTAAGCTTCACCTTATTAATACATTTGTGGACTATAATAAGGAGGTCAGATTGGGTTTTGACCCCACCCATTAATGAGCCCTTTAAAGTCCGTCCGCTCAGCAAAGTCACGCAATTTATGGCCCAGTTTATGTTATGCCCAAGTCCAATAGCTACGGTTGTGCCTATTCCCTGCCATACATAACTACTTTTAATTAACTAACTTAATTAACTAAGTGTTTTATGTTTATAAGGGTAGTTAAGAAAATAATGAAAATGAACAAATTTGGATTGTATTGAGTGTACAATTTTAGAGGCCTCAAGAGCTTCATTCAACAAGGGTTGAACTCCGGTGCACTCGAAGGAGTAGTCGACTCCTAACCCGTTTGTCATATCTTTAACCAGATCCGAAACCGATTTGTTCGGATGGTCTTTTGGGTTGATGAAATCGGTCATCCCAAAAGCCTCTCCTATTGCTGCTTTCTTTTCGTTTATGTCCACGCCTATTATCGTTGACGCCCCTTGAATTTGTGCTCCTTTTATTACCTGTAAGTGTTAACTCTAGAATAAGGTTTTACTATATGGTTAATGCAACACAACTACATGAAAATATTTGTGACAGAAAAAACCGTCACAAAGACCATGTTGTGTTAGTAATTCTCCAGGGATTTTAAGGACTTGTTCAAAAGTTGAATTATGTACCCCAAGACCAACAACACCAAGCCCCAAAACCACAACCGAAGTACCCTTTGTAACTGCGGCTTCCTTCCACGGTGCACCAAGGCCAGTTGTGAAGGAACATGAGAGAAAACTGGCATGTGAAAGAGGGACCCTAGGGTCAACCTTGATAACATAGTTAGCATCAATGACCATGTACTCGGACCATGTCGAGCAACTAAAGGCGTGGTAGACCCTTTCTCCGGTTGATGCAACCGACATCCTTGAAGTGCCATCGCGCATAAGGCCATCCATGCTAATAGGGTAAACATGACAAATGTTGGTCTTTCCTGATTTGCAATTCAAGCATTGACCACATTCACCCATGTAAAGAGGCATCACCACGTCTCCGGGTTTGATATGTGTTCCCACGTCTTCTCCAATGCTCTCAACCTTCCTGCACACACGAGTCCCAACAATAAAATATATCAAATTAAAATAGTTGGTTAAACTACTGTTCATGTTAATAACATACATACCCAACACCTTCGTGCCCTGGAATGCGTGGAAACAAAGGCTGCAATGATATTTAAACTATCAGACCACATAAAAATTCAGTGACCAAAGAGCTTCATGGTGTAAGTGTTGTTTAAGGTGTCAATATCCTAGAGGTTTAGGGTTCAACCCTTATTGTGGATCACTCAAGTGAGGTAAAATAAAACCATTTAAATATAATTAATGAAAAATAGGTTTACAATATATATATATGTGAAAGTTCAAATACAAAGTGGTATTTCCGTGCGAAGACATCTGGGTCATTGATATAAGAAATCAATGGTTTAGATTTAGTCCGGATATATTGCAAAAATAAAAATGAAATTCTAAGCGTGAGGAGAGCTGAGGGGTAAAATTGGTATAGCACATTTTTCAAGTCCCCCCCCCCCCCCAATTTTTTAAACGTCTATAACTTATTTATACGACATTATTTTTTAAAAAAATTACACCATAAAAATGAGCATTTAATTATCTTTAATACGAGTATAGTTTGCTATAATTTTTTTTGAAGTTAATAGACTTTTTTTTAGAACTTGACTATGCGTCCAGATGACGTTTGCGTGATATGAAATAAAGCATGCGTGATTATTGTATTTGGTGGCAAAATGGTGACAATTGCCTTTTTGACACAATTTTGCTACCAAAACATAGTTTGGTGGCAAAATGGTTACAATTGCTTATGAGAATAAAGTTTGCGTGATTAAGACCTGTACATTTTTTTACAACATATTTGGTGGCAAAATAGTGACAATTGCTTATGAAATAAAGCTTGCGTGATTATGTATAACTTGCATGATTATGACCTGTACATTTTTTCACAACATATTTTGGTGGCAAAATGGTGACAATTGCCTTTTTGAGACCATTTTGCTACCAAAACATATTTGGTGGCAAAACTTTTTTTTTAAGTTTGTCTTCGTAAAACTTGCATGATTATAATATAACTTGCGTGATTATGACTTGCGTGTACATAGGCTTTTTTCACAACATATTTTGGTGGTAAAATGGTGACAATTCCTCTTTTGACACCATTTTTCTACCAAAAACATATTTGGTGGCAAAATGGTGACAATTGCCCTTTTGACACCATTTTTTAAGTCCGTCTATGACTTGCGTGTAGATATGTTTTTTCACAATATATTTTGGTGATAAAATTGTGACAATTGCCGTTTTGACATATTTTGCTACCAAAATATATTTAGTGGCAAAATGGTGACAATTGCCTTTTTGACACCATTTTGCTACAAAAAACATGGTGGCAAAATCTTGCATGATTATCAAACGTGGGCGGACAATGAAAACCTACTCGGCGTTTTGAAAACCGTGAAAACCAAGTTAAAATTTTCGTTTTTTGTTCCGATTTTTTTATGTTGATTCTCTAAGTTAAAAAAAAACCATTTTTTGCAAAAAAAAGTAAAAAAAACGCCTAGTAAATTAAAAAAAAATTTATTTTATAACTAATGTTACATATGTAACAGGGTAATGTTATATATGTAACATGGTATGTAAAGTCAAATTTCAGAAATTAAAAAAAAAAATAACCTACTCGGCGTTTTTTTGATTTTTTTCACCATTGGGCCTGTATTGACACATAGAATCAATAAAAAAAATTGAAGAAAAAAAAATCGTTTTAGGGTCGTTTTAGCTTGATTTCACGGTTTTCTAAACTCGGAGAGGTTTTCATTATATCCCTCCCCTATATATATATATATATATATATATATAAATATATATAGGAAGGATAAAATGAAAACCTCTCCGAGTTTGGAAAACCGTGAAAACCAAGCTAAAAAATTCATTTTTTGTTCTGATTTTTTTATGGTGATTCTCTAAGTTAAAAAGACCCCATTTATGCAAAAAAGTTAAAAAAAAACGCCTAGTAAATTTTTAAAAAAAAAATATTTTATAACTGATATTACATATGTAACACTACCGTGTTACATATGTAACATCTATATCTATATCTATATCTATATCTATATCTATATCTATATCTATATCTATATCTATATCTATATCTATATCTATATCTATATCTATATCTATATCTATATCTATATCTATATCTATATCTATATCTATATCTATATCTAGGGAGAGGATCATTTGAGAACCAATTTAATTTGAGAACTAAAAAGAACTAATTTGAGCCACAAGTTTATTACATGTATCCCCCCTCCCATGAATTGTAGTGGTCCCCCCCTGAAATTAGTGGTTGAGATTTAGTTCTCAAAAGTTCTCAAAACAAAAAGTTCTCATTTGAACCTAACCCTCTATATCTATATCTATATCTATATCTATATCTATATCTATATCTATATCTATATCTATATCTATATCTATATCTATATCTATATCTATATCTATATCTATATCTACATCTATATCTACATCTATATCTACATCTATATCTATATCTACATCTACATCTATATCTACATCTATATCTACATCTATATCTACATCTATATCTACATCTATATCTATATCTATATCTATATCTATATCTATATAATAAAGTAATAAACAAAAAATTTTGTCATACTTTAATTAACAAAAAAGGACACTTCTCATCATCACAAAATTTTGCATTAAGTTAAAATTTTAATAAATAATTATCCAAATACTAAATTTCCATATTAGGGTTTATTTAAACTTTTAATAAGTAATTACCCAATAAGTAATTATTCAAAGATAAATTTTTATATTAAGGTTAGTAATTATTCAAATACTAAATTTTAATATTAAGGTAAATATTATATTGCATATGTATTATATTTTATTAAGATAATATATTTTATTGCATATACTTTAATACTTTAATATATATAATGCTTATAATACCTTATTAATAATAATATTTTAATTAAATATTATACATGTAATATAAAATATTTTATTCTATTTAGTTTTATGACTTTTTTTTTAACTATAATTAAGTTTAAATTTAAATTTAAAAGTATTTCATTTCAATATAATAAACAAAATCATTATTTTCCAGTGTAATATTATTTATTCATTTAATTTTTTCTATTATCGTTAGTCATACTTATATTATGCATTTTTTGTTTCCTGTTTATTAATTTTAAAAGATAATATTTCGGAACACTTCACCGTTATGACATGTTTACTTTTATCTACGCACTGACATAAGGTTTTATTTAAACCCGATCTGTGTCAAAATCAAGCATTCAAAAAACATTTTTTTTATCGATTGCAATGAAGATTTGATTTACAACCAAGTTATATGTTTGTTTTTTTAAGTACACTTTCGAACGTGCCATCTAATATGTTTTTCGATATGAACATGTTCAAAAGCCTAACCCGTTCAACTCAAAACCCGAATAAAAAACCCGATCAACACCCCTATGTTGCATATATGTAATATATGAAACATACAATGTTGCATATATGCAACATAATATGTTGCATATATGGAACGTATGAAGCATACAATGTTGCGTATATCCAAAATACTATGTTGCATATATTCAACGTATATATGCACCATATTCGGATGGACAAGATTCACAAAAAAGTTTTTTTTTTTGCTTTTTTATAAAGTTATCATGTGGATATATGTGAAATTTAAAAAAAGGAAACAAAAAAAAGAATGTTAAGTTACCAAATAGCCTTCATTTAATATAATTTTCCTTTGGTTTTCAAGTTTTTCAAATAAAAGTAGTTTTCTAAGGAACTTTACCCTATATATATATATATATATATATATATATATATATATATATATATATATATTAGGCGTTGCAAATTAATATATGTTATTATAATAGTTGAGAGTAGGTTAGAGATTGACATACGGTAGGTAACCCCTTGTAGAATAAGATATCGGTATGGCAAATACTTGCATACAACATCTTAATCCTAACTTCCCCCACTTTCGGTGGGTCCACCTTGATCTCCTCCACCGCAATTGGCCCACCCGCCTCCCTTACCACGGCAGCTGCACCACAAATTCCGCCACCATGTGGCAACTTTGTTAACAATGTATTTAGATACTAAAGAATGTAAAAAAGATGACAAGTAGGTACCTTTGCAAGTAATAATTTGTGGGATCTTGTACTCCATAATGTTGAAGGATAGATATTATCAAACTTAATTGAAACCATGTCATGTGTATGCATATATATATATATACATATGAGTCAAAGGTGGCGACCATAAATCAATCGTTAGTCATTTGTCAAGCCTAACATGTCTTCAATACGGATACCCATTGGTTGCCTATAAATGAAGAGAAGGCCTTTCTGGAAGAAATGTTTAATGTCAATTTATGGTTTCAATTTTAATTGCTTACAAGAAGTTGGCAAAAATGACGTACACCGTTCCAAAATAATGTAAGTTAAAAAAACTTAGTATCTTCATTACATAATATGTTTACGATTTTTTGGGTTTGTTTTTGTCGTGGGAATGTAGGTTTCCTCTAGTCAATGGTTAATCGTTTGGAGCTGCGTGGGATTGATTTCCTTTTCATTGCATAGTCGCCCATCTCTCTCTCTTTTTTATTTTTTTATTATTAATTTTTTAAATTCCTTATTTATTTTATTAGTATTATTATTATTATTATTTATTTATACCTCTTAACATTATACAACTTGGTACGTAATAAAATTAAGCTAATATTACATTGGTTTCTCAATAAAAGTTAATATTATATTGGTTGCTCTCCTTTTACGCAATTCATCCCATCGGCCATCATCACCCATTTTATCTATCAGAGACGCTCTTAATTTCTCTACTTTGATTGCTTTGAATCTTTTCCTTCTTTGTGTTTTTGAAGAAGACGAAGAGAGATAGATGACCTAAATCACTGATTGACAACCCCGTGATGATTTAGGGAAAAATTGCAATCTTCGACTACACTTGGTAAGCGTAAAACCTAATCTTCCTCCTCATATTTCAGGTTTGCTTCTCCGATCGTTTTAGGCGAAGATCTGTATATCGCATGTTCTCCATTTATATATTTGGCTCTTCGTTAATTTTTCTTCAGATTCTCATCCTATTGGATTTAAGGTGTTCAGGAATTGAAGGTTGATGGTTGCAACATGGGATAGGAAAGGTTTGGTCTATTTCTATCTCTCTCAACCATGTTGGTTTATGTTGGTCGACAATTTCTTCCTATATTGTGGTTTCTTTGTTCAGGCGGTGAGGATTGTTATTTGTAACTCAGATTCGTTAACGGTTTGACATGCAATTTCATCATCTGTGGTTCTTCATTTTCTCTGTCTTTTCTAAGTGACTAAATTTTGAAGCAGATGTGAGTGATTCTTACATATATTGTGCTTCCTTCATTACATACCCACCATGTGTTTGATATAATGACTAAACCAAATGTGTTATAAAAAATGGCATAAACGCTTTTGCTTTTATAAAAGTGGCAGAAACAGTTTTTAGCTTCGCAATCATCGACGGATCTTTGACGCTAGAAAACCTCTGGTGAAGACAAGCAGTCTGATAAAAAAAGAGAGATAAAACAACAAAAATAGTGAGATACAGAGAGAGAGAGATGCAAATGACGTGAAAGGCGAGGTGAGAGATATGAATAAGAGAGAGGGTAAGGTCAGAGACATGAGACGTACCATTCACAAGTGTAAGGCCACATTTACACACACACAAAAAAAAACAAGCATGCATCTGGCTAGCAAGGAGACATAATATGTATGTAAAGTACAACAAAAGTTGTTTATGCTTTTAACATGTATATCATGCTTTTGGATTTGCACATATAAGTTGTAAAATATTTATATAGGTAACATGTATCTTAATATTTTCATTCCTTATTACAACATCGAGGATTATTGTTATAAAAATTTGATAAGAATCTTGAGGCACTAATCTTTCTTCAATATCTCGAATGCTTCTTCTATGTTTTTCAATCGTATTTCATGGATCAAAAGCTTATCCAACTCCATCTCCTGATAAATTACGAAACAAAATATACTAATAATAATAATAATAATAATAATAATAATAATAATAATAATAATAATAATAATAATAATAATAATAATAATAATAATAATAATAATAATAATAATAACAACAACAATAATAATAATAAAAATAACAATAACAATAACAATAATAATAATACATAATCAGTTTAAGTTACGACATGAAAAACACATTTTCAAATAAGCACAGATAAACCGGTCAACTCGGGAACATGTCTCATCAATTCGCGCATAGGTCGTTTAGCTATTTATGGTCACAATGTTTGACTCAAAAATAACCTGACCAACTAGTTTAGATTAAACTCAAATTCATGAAGTTCATTTTAGCGAAATTAAGCTTCACCTTATTAATACATTTGTGGAGTATAATAGGGAGGTCAGATTGAGTTTTGACCCCACCCATTAATGTGCCCTTTAAAGTCTGTTCGTTCATCAGAGTCACAATCCTTATGGCCCAGTTCATGTTTTTCCTAGTTCCAATAGCTAATGATGTGCCTATTCCCTGCCATATATAACTACTTTTAGTTAACTAACTTAATTAACTAACTGTTTTATGTGTATGAGGGTAGTTAAGAAAACAATGAAAATCATCAAATTTGGATTGTACTGAGTGTATAATTTTGGAGGTCTCAAGAGATTCATTCAACAAGGGTTGAACTCCGGTGCACTCGAAGGAGTAGTCGACTCCTAACCCGTTTGTCATATCTTTAACCAAATCTGAAACCGGTTTGTTCGGATGGCTTTTTGGGTTGATGAAATCGGTCATCCAGAAAGCCTCTCCTAGATATGGTCCAAGGGGAAAGGGCTAAAGCCAATCATTCTGAAGGAGTCTTGCTTCCATTCCCAAGTGTTGGAGTAGGATACTTTGTAGTGCTATTTAAATTGGGTTCCTTTCAAAAGAGAGATCGGGAAATAGCTAAAGGTTAAACCTAAACTTGTTTTCGTTTTTGTTACTGCTTTGTGTTTGTTTATGTTCACGCCTATTATTGTTGACGACCCTTGTATTTTTGCTCCTTTTATTATCTGTAAAGTGTCAACTCTACTATAAGGTCTTACTATATGGTTGATGCAACATAACTACATGAAAATATTTGTGACAAACAAAACCGTCACAAAGACCATGTTGTGTTAGTAATTCACCGGGGATTTTAAGGATTTTTTCTAAAGTTGCAGTACGTGTTGGGAATATTCAGCTCGGATGAAATTCTCTAAGTCAGAATTCCGAAGGAAGTTCCTCCGGAACTTCTCTGTACTAAGTAGTTCCTCCGGAAATTTTCTTTACTTGCCTCGGAAGATTGACTTTGCACATATTCAAGTTCCAAGACAGAAAGCTGACAGGAGCAGTTTACTTTAGCCGTCATGCCTTATACTGTTCACCCGACAAGATTTGCTCAACTGTTCATGTTGCCCATGCATGTTGGTACAACTTATGGAGTAGATAACATTAGTTTGTTTAGCCTAGTTGGCTAAATGGAAATATAAGAATATCTTTTATTTCATCCTTGCACTATATATATTAATTGTATTTCTCATTGTAGATCATCATCCGAATCCGTTCATCAGCTGTTACCATTGTAAACACTTGAGAAGTAATAATATTGTAGGGCTTGGAATTTACATTTTGTATTCACCTACTTTACTTCTTGTTTACTTATTATCTTTACGGATCAAAACCAACTTTGCACAAAACACAAACAAGTATGATTCCACCTTTCTTGTTTGATACCTTCAAGTAACTTGATAGGTTAGTTGTCACTAACCACGATCCTACAACTGGTATCAGAGCCTTGGCTCTTGTGTTTAAAAGTTTTAAAGAATTTTTAAAAACTCTTCTTGCTTGAAGGTGTTTTGTTTGCTTTAGATAAGAATGCTTCAATTCTTGATCTTTAAAAATGAATGAACTTAGGAATGGCAGCACTAACAAACCACCCACCTTTACTCCTGGCGATTTCGACACCTGGAAACTTAGAATGGAAAATTTATGCAAAAACACTGACCACAAAATATGGACGTCCATTCATTCAGGACCAGCGAAAATTACTACCAAATCTTTAACACAACCAATCGTTGACCTACCTAAACTGTATGAGAATTATTCTGATGATGATCATAAGACCTGTGAAGGTTGTAGGTCCAGAAAAACTCCCAAAACACGATATTGATATCACAACCAAGTGCGGAATCCTCGTTTATGATTGATTCAAGATAGAAAAGAGAAGAAACACGAAGAATACTTGATCTTTGCACACAAGAAAGCTTGTCGGGTACAAAACAAGAAATCGCAAACTCTCTCTAATCTCGGGTTTACGATTACGATCGTAAACACTAAATGGCAGCCTTCTAAGAATCGTAATCGAGCAGCCCTAAACTAGAAGAACCCTTGGGGTTTATATAGGCACCCCAATGGGTTTACTATTGGGCTCCTTGTGATCATAAACCCAATAGTAAACCCAAGCCCAATCACAAACTAGCCTAACTACAATAGCAAACTAGCCTATGATTCTAATGAAACCCTCTAAGCCCAGCCCAACTTATTTAATATTACAAGCCTCATAATCCAGCCTCTACAATCTTCCCCTAGGCTTGTGATATTAAATGTCTTCGATCTTTGAAATTCTTCATCTTGAGTGGCTGGCATAGATGTAGATGAAGATTCTTTCTGCAGAAATCTTCAATGGGTTTCTTGACGGGCACTTGGGACTTTCTCTTGATCAGCATTAGCTCGAACTTCTTGAAATGAACAAGTTAATGAGATGGAGGATTCTCAATAACTTGCTTCTTTTGAAAGAACTGGTTCTAGCTGAATCTTCGGTAACTGTCTTAAATCTCCAAAAACTAGAGGGTTGAAATTTTGAAAACCCCTAACTTTGAAGAATTTGATTGTTGAACTTGGATCTTCATGATCTCTGACTGCTCTCTGCATCACTTTCTTCAACGAGACTTGAAGTCTTCTGCTTCCCCTAAGCTTGTGAACATCTTCTTTGATAATCTTTTGAAGCTTTTGAAAGCTTGTAAAGACACCAACAACTTCCCCTGAACAGTTGCTTATTCAGATGGAAGTCTTTTCCGGTTGGTTCTTTAACTTGAGCAGCAGCAACATCTTTCTATCATCAACCTGTCTGACACACATTTGAAAAAATATACACTACCAGACATGTGATGACTGGTCTTTGGGTTAGAAGGTAATTATCATCTGTTCAGTTGATTCAAATTAACATAATTTTAACCAAAAACCCTAATATAGATTACGGGTTTTCTATAAAACTTCCCCTGAACCTAAGACCTCTAAAGACTTCCCCTTAGCTGATAACTTCCCCTCAGCTAAGGACTTCCCCTGAGATAATACATATTATCTTCGAGTTCCCTTCAGATACTATGTATTATGGAAGTCTTTTCATTAGATAATAAGTATCATCCTCGAGTTCCCTTCGGATAGTACTTATTATCCTCCCTCCTTCCCCTAAAAATTTGTCAAGATCTGACGGAGGAAGTCTTTTCCATTAGATAATAAGTATCATCCTCGAGTTCCCTTCGGATAATACTTATTATCCCATACTCCTTCCCCTAAAAATTTGTCAAGATCTGTCAGGGGCATATTGTCATGCATTAAAACCCATTAAAACACATTTTGACTTCTCAAATCAACCTGGCCAAGACGAAAACACACCAAAAAGAGCTTAACGACTCACACACGAAAGATAAGAAACTAAACAAAAACTTACCAAACCAAACCTGAGAAAGTTTACAAGGGATCAAACCGTATGAATCTGACTGAGGAACCCTTTTCAGCTTCAGTTACTCAACTAGTCCAGGTGATTGCCGGTATGTTTGTCCGCTTTAAACTCAAACCCATTTAATCCCAACCGAATGCGTCATTTTTAATATAGTACAATATTACCATCATGTTTAATCGTCCCCACACCCAAGCGTACACAGCAAAACCTACCCAACCTCAGAGTTTATTGAGGATTCACAAACTCCCAACTTGAGGAACCATGCAACACCGTTATGACTACCACTTATTTCATTAACCATCAGTCGGTGATCAGGTTGGCCGCTAAGCACGCAAAGAAGACCAACTGAGTGATTATTTATTCTCTTTTCTTTTTCATTTTCTTTTTCTTTTCTTTTTCCTTTCTTTTTCATTTTCTTTTGCTCTGTGCTGTTGTCAAGATAGCATAAACATGGCGTGTGAGAGAGTGAATACTAGGTAATTACCACTCTCAACCCATTTTTGCCGGGACTCAGTTTTTTAAACCATGCAACCTGGGATGGAAACTAAACATATATATCTTTTAAGTTCACTGCACTTTCATTGGAGGTCATAAGTTTAGGTCGAGCCTACCGAGCATATCACCGTGGAGCTTGCCTTTCACTTCCGCCTTACGCGTGTCAGCCATCTCCAACCCAGACATTCATTTTACTTCCCCTAAACTTCTCAAAACAAGACACAAACAATTAAAAATTGAAAAGCACACTATTTTTGAGGGGTCAACATTTTCATCTTTTCCATTTCTTCCCCTTGCTTTTTGATTTTTAATGTCACAATTTTGTGAACATCATTTTTTTCATTTTTTTTGTTTTTTTTAAACAATAAAGATAAAACACACAAACACACTTAAAAGAACAAAACACAAAATTTTGAAGACATCTGGCCAAGCTAACTTTCAAAGTATTGATTTTGAAAATTTTAGAAAATTGGGTTTCATGACATGCACACTTCATTGCATTTGAAGTCAAACACATAATCAATCAACAGCTTAATTGAAACTTTAATGAAATAGGTTTGACTCAAAAGACCCTTTGCTGCCTCATCATTCAAACAACCAAGTTAAGAACAGTACCTTTCATGCTGATTTTGACCTTTTACCTCTCAATGAGACATACCTTCCATTTATAGATTACTTGACATGACATGAAGATACGTCTCCTAAACTGTGCCTGGAACAATCACTTATCAACAAACAAATTAGTAATAAAACCGTTAGTGATAATCCTCCTTGACTGTTCCTGCACAGAGTGAGAGATTAGTTAGCCATTGGTACCCAGGCCATTGTTTTTCTGGGTACACCTGAGGAATCAATAAAGGATACTTCTTGTACATCCCCTTTGAAAAATCAGGAAGTTGGGATGAAGCTGCCTTGATTTTTGGTTTCCAAATTCCAGGTGATTTAACATTTGTTTTAGTCACTATTGGAGTTGTGACTTTAGGTATTTCAACCTTCTTTGTTTTAGATTCATTTTTCAAAACAGTTTTTGTTTTAGTCACCTTTTGAGTTGTGACTTTAGGTATTTCAACCTTCTTCGTTTTAGCTTCATTTTTTAAAACAGTTTTAGTTACCTTGGGAGGGGTAACTTTGGGCTTCTCAAGCTTTGGTTGTTTTGAAAATGGTTTCTTCACCTGTTTTTGGAAATTTTGGTAGCTTGGAAAGCTGTTGTTTTGATTCAAAGATTTTCTTTCAGCTTTGGCAGCACCCCAATGTTGATCAGAGGGTTTAACCTTAGGAGTAACAGTCTTCATTGCCTTAGGTTTTTCCACCTTCATGGGCTTAGACTTCACAAACTCCTGAGATGAAACCCTTTGAGTTTTCGGATAATAGGGTTCATAGGGGCGATACAGACAGTTTCTAGCAATATGACCAGCAATGCCACAATTAAAGCAAGTCTGCTTCTTTAGCTAGAAGTCAGATGTGTACCCATTTGACTTTGGTGGCTGATATGGAGCTGGTTTGCTCTGTGTCTGCTTCTTTGGTTTGACTGCAGCTTCAGATTTGACTTTCTGCTGGTTTGTCGAAGCCTGTGTCGAACCTGTCTTTATTGTCTTTGTGCTTCCTTGGTTCTTTGACGTTGAAGCACTATTTTTGCAATTACAACAGCAACTACATGATCCAACTGAAGAAATGGTAGACACAGCTACTCCCTTGAGTTTTTCATTTTTCACTACAGTTGTTGGCTTCACACTCGGATGCTTGATGGTGATCTTTGGCCTTGCAACCTGAACCTCACTTGTTGCTCCATCGGTAATTCCCTTAAACTTGGAGGAGAAGGATGGTAAGTCATATCCAATATCTGGTTGTTGGTCAAACATTGAACCAGAAGTCATAAAGATCTTCCCCTCTGGCTGTGTCGTCATGATCACCTTTTCCCTTTTGACTTCGTCAATCACTTTGAAGTATGGGGTTTCGATTTTAGGGTAGGGTTTTAGCTCTATCCCAGCATCATCAGACTTAGAGTTATGACACCTGTCATATTTCTGGCACTCAGCATCATTGTCTGATATATCCTCCACTCTCCCTTCACCATAAGTGATGTTTGCTTCATAATCAATTTCTTCTTGAGTCATAGGTGTAGCTCCAACCAAGACACTATCAATAGGAGGAGCAGCTTCTTTATAATCTGATTTTGTTCGTTCAACTTGATCCTCACTAAGAAGTATTCCTATAATGTCTCTGGGAACTGGTGGAGGAATAATGCTGTTTGCAGACAGAGACTTATCAGACTTTTCTGACCCACATCCCGTTTTATCTTTCCCAACTTGACCAGTTACAACAGCATGTGACAATTCCTTTCCAGCATCGAGCATTCGCTGATTTCTTTCCTGATTGCAATCAAACTTGACCTGCAGCTCATCAAATTTTTGTTGCAGTTCATTTAATTTCTGTGTAAGCTCAGATATCTCAATCCTAGCCCGATCATGTAAGATAGACTTCTCAGTTGCCAGCTTTTGATACTTCACAATGTCTAATTTCTGTGCTTTTACCTTCTCCTCATTCTTTTGCCATCTACCCTTAAAAGAACTCCTCTCGCATTTTATCTCAAATAATTCTAATTGATAATTTTTATAAATTTGCCTAAGTCCAGGAATTATACGAGCACAAGTAGGATTGGGGCATATCTCAGTATTGTCAATTTCAGCTTCAAAATCATCCTTGTTCTCAACCGAACTCATTTTCTTTCTTTAGATATGCAGCTTCTGAAAATCTTGAACAATCTGCAAAAACGGCAAAAGCGGCAAAAACACTATTCATAAAATAGTATCAAAAACTTAAAACTGAAAAACGGAGGCCTTCGGAGTGGAATTTGGGGGTCCAAATGAGCTCCCGTGGACGTTAGTCCGGGGTAATTCTGGGGCTTGTTGTCACGAACGTCGTGTAAAAATTTGAGCTTCTAACTCCAAACGAGTCAAAAGTTACGCCCGTTTCCGTGAAAGTGAGAAAAAGTGACTTTTTGCCGCAAAAACCTTGTTTCCGATCGTAAATCCTGTTTACGATCGTAATCACCTGTGGATCGTAAACACCTTCAGTCGTAAACACTTAAACCGCCTCAAGGAATCGTAAACCTGATTACGATTGATGATTACGACCACCGGAGTCGTAAACGCCGTTTCCGATAAAACAAAGTCGTAAACACCTTTTACGATCAGAAAAAGTCGTAAACTCGATTACGACAATCAAGTACAATCGTAAACTATTTTCTCCGGGTCGTAAACAGTCAATCTTCAACACAAACCCAGAAAACTCAGTCGTAAACACCAAAACACGAAGAACACAGCAGCAGCGACGATCGTAAACACCTGAAACACCCTCGAATCTTCAAAAACTTGGACAAAAACCCAGAAATACACTTGAATCTATATCGTGAGAGCCTCGAATCAAAGATTCTTGGCTCTGATACCAATTGTAGGTCCGAGATTAACAACTAATCACGATATTCTATCACAAACGAGTGCGGAATCCTCGTAGGTGATTGATTCAAGAATAGAGATGAAGAGAACACAAGAAAACGATGATTAAACAATAACAAACTTGATCTTTGCACACAAGAAAACTTGTCGGGTACAAATACACAAATCGTAAACACCTCTCTCTCGGGTTTACGATCGTAAACACCAATGGATCGTAAACACCTCTGGTTTCTCTCTATGGATCGTAAACTCACTTGAATGATCAACCTACAATGGAGAACCACATGGGGTTTATATAGGATCCCTAATGGGTTTACTATTGGGCCCCTTGTGGATCATAAACCCAATAGTAAACCCAAACCCAAACCCAATCATAAACTAGCCTACTAATCTAGTTAAACCCTCTAAGCCCATCCCAACTTATTTAATATCACAAGCCTAGGGGAAGATTGTAGAGGCTAGATTATGAGGCTTGTAATATTAAATAAGTTGGGATGGGCTTAGAGGGTTTAACTAGATTAGTAGGCTAGTTTATGATTGGGTTTGGGTTTGGGTTTACTATTGGGTTTATGATCCACAAGGGGCCCAATAGTAAACCCATTAGGGATCCTATATAAACCCCATGTGGTTCTCCATTGTAGGTTGATCATTCAAGTGAGTTTACGATCCATAGAGAGAAACCAGAGGTGTTTACGATCCATTGGTGTTTACGATCGTAAACCCGAGAGAGAGGTGTTTACGATTTGTGTATTTGTACCCGACAAGTTTTCTTGTGTGCAAAGATCAAGTTTGTTATTGTTTAATCATCGTTTTCTTGTGTTCTCTTCATCTCTATTCTTGAATCAATCACCTACGAGGATTCCGCACTCGTTTGTGATAGAATATCGTGATTAGTTGTTAATCTCGGACCTACAAAGGTGACTACAAAGCTTTGTGGGCACTCCAGGCAGCTCTTCCTAATTCCATACTTATTGGCTTTAAGAGATGCAAAACAACATATGATCTTTGGCATGCTCTTATTGAAATGTATGAAGAGACAGATGAGGTTAAGGAGAATAAGAAAGATGTTTTGAAACAGAGGTATGAAAACTTTTGTCACAAAAGAGGTGAAACCATGTCTGAACAATATTTGAGATATGTGAAACTTATAGATGAACTGCAGGGTGTAGAAGTCAAAATAGAAAATGCTGATATAATCAGAATTTTTTTTAGATCTTTACTTGAAGTTTGGATTGTTATACAGTTAGCATAAAATATAACCGTGATCTCAAAACTTTGAAACTAGGAGATCTCTATGGAATGCTGAGTGCACATGAGATGGAGATGAATGAGAAGTCTGGTGTATCATCTAACCAGACATCATCTTCCAAAGGCACTTTGGCCTCATCACTGCTCACTTAAAGAAATATTTTGAACAAGAACCACATATATCCTTTCCTGAGTCTCCCAAGGGACATGAAGTTTCATACTATCAAACTTTTGCAAATGTTGCTAATAGTTCATACATAGGGTTCACTACATCAGATCTTGAATGCATCAGTGCAGATGATCTAGAGGAGATTGATATCACAACCCAGCTTGCTATGGTGTCACTAAGGGCACAAAGGTTCTACAAGAGAACTGGAAGGAAGTACAATGGAGCCAAGAATGCTCCCATACGCCTAGACAAATCAAAAGTCAAGTGTTACAACTGTCATCAGTTGGGATACTTTGCCAGGGAATGTTCACAGCCTAGAAGAGATGGTGGATACAATGCTGAAAAGAAACTAGAAAACACCAAACCCAGCTCTTCTTTAGGCCCCACTCCACCAAAGCCTGCTTTCAGCAACTAAAATCATGCAATTGCTGCTGTTGCAAACCAAACAGGGTTTGTAGACTAGGAAGATGTGATGAGTGAGTTTGCTCCAACTAATCATGCCTTGATGGCCAGCAGTTCTTAACCTGCAAATGCAGAGGTAAACTCAAACTCAACTGAACCTGAAAATGTGTTGTGCACACCTAAGTGCATTGAACAGGTTGAAAAGTACAAGAAGCATAATTTGTCACTAATAGAAGAAATAACAAACTTAAATGAGTTGAAAGAGTACTCAAAGAGGGCAAATATAGCTTATTCAACCAAAACTGATGAATTAAGACAAACCATAGGGCTTTTAAAACATTAACAAAATGATTTTATAACACAAATGGATGATGTTGTAGCACAACTGAAATTTCAAAGAAGCAAAATGTGGAATATGTGCTAGATATTCAAACCCTAAAAGACCAGCTGAGAGAAGCTATAAGCAATGCTGATAAGTTTCAGATTGCTAGTGAAAAAGCACGGAAATTATGGCATGAACATACACATGGGAAGGGAGGGTTATCTTTTAGAACAGTGGAGAATCCTGATTCTTACACTACCCCTCAAGGAAACAAATGTCTCCTTGACCCCTGACCCAATGGAGAATGGTCTAGTAATTGAGGACCTCTCCAATGAAATTGATTGTGTGAAAAAGGATGAAGACATACCAATTGAAAATCACATTGGTTTTTCAAATATCACAACAACATCAACCAGCATTTCTGCTAAGGTTGATAATTTGAAAATCTCAAAACCAACTTTTAAGGTTCCACCTTCAAAATTTTCAATAATTAAGGATGTGACGACTGGAACCAAGAGTATAGACCCTGAAGGATCTCAGTCTTCAGGTTCTACTACTCAAAAGGTTGGAAAATCAAAGCTTGTTTTTTAATCAAACAACCAATCAACTGTCACTAAGATACCAGTATTCCCACAAATCAATGAGGGAATGTATCATTTGAGGTGAAATGGGACATGCTGCCATACACTGTTCTTTTAATCCATTTAAACAGATAATTAACAATGCTAACATTTCTCCTAAGAGAAATCAAAGTCAGTTTAACTCAAAGAATCAAAAGGATAACAGGAATGTGTCACCAAGAAGATCATAGGGTGATCATAGGCAAATTGGTAAAACACATAAAGTTTGGGTTGGAAATGAGAAGAACAACATTTTCTCACAAGTTAAAAGAAATGGTTTTCCTAAAGAACAAAATTCCGCAGGAACTTCATTTCTTCAGGGAGAACTTTCCTCAGGAAGAAGTACAGTTCCCTCGAACATTTAAACAACACCAGGTCTGCAAAACCTTCAAAACAAAGACCTGAATTTCAACCCACTGAGTTTATGAATCAATCCCATCCCTCTTACCAAGGTGGTTCACGAGCAAAATCTGCTCCTCGTGAAAGAAAACAATTTACTGAACAGTATGATGTGCATGATCATATTGCACAAGTGAGTTCTTACGGAACTCAGTTCTCACATACGAAAATTCCCAATGTTGCCTCTCAACCAAAATTTGAAAATGCGAAACAGAGAAACAAAAAAAAATACTGGGAAAAGAAGGTTTTTATAAAGAAACATGGTTTTCCCAAATGGCAAAGTTATAATAGGAGTGTAAATGAGAAAAGGGTTAACTTTTCAGAACATAATGACTCATAAGTGAAAACCAAGGACCCAATCAACTTGTTTTAAGAAACTACTCTTATAATGATGCCATGGGAAGACCCAAGACCAAAAAGGCTTAGGTCCCATACTCCAACTAACCATGTTGTTTACCTGTGTAGGGGCTACCTAATAAATTTCAAGCAAATGTTTGAGTTGTAGATAGTGGGTGCTCCAGTCACATGACAGGTAATAAAAATCTTTTAGAAAACACAAAAAGATATGATGGAGGTCCTGTTGCTATTGGAAGCAATGAAGGTTACATTACTGCACTTGGTAATGTGTCAAATAGAAGTTTTACTCTTGACAAGGTAAGTCTTGTCAATGTTCTGAATTTCAATATGTTGAGTGTATCACAAATCTGTGATAAGAACATGAATGTTCAGTTCAATAATGAAGAAGCCCTAGTACTTAAGCCTGTTTTCAAAATTCCTGATGAAATGATTTTAATTAAAGCTAAAAGACATGATGGCTTGTACTTACTTGATTTGGCAAGTACTACATCTCATGATGGTAACACTTGTCTGATATCAAGAGCTTCTATTGATGAGTCTGACCTTTGGCATAGAAGACTTGTACATGTTAATTACAAAACCATGAACAAACTTGTCAATTTAGGTTTGGTTAATTGTCTACCAAAGAAACATTTTAACTGTAATGAACATTGTATTGCTTGTTTAAAAGGTAAACATCACAAGTCCTCTCATAAGTCCAAATCTGAAAATTCAATTTCTCAACCCTTAGAACTGTTGCATATGGATCTCTTTGGTCCTACAAGGGTAATGAGTTTGGGAAAGAAGTCTTATTGTTTTGTTATGACAGGTGATTTTTCAAGATACACATGGGTTTTCTTCCTAAGAACCAAGGATGAAACCCGTGGAATTTTAAAAGCCTTAATCATGCAACTTGAAAATCAGTCAAATTTCAAGGTCAAAACAATTAGATGTGACAATGGTACTGAATTTAATAACCACGTTTTAAATTCATTTTGTGAAGAAAAGGGTATATCTCGGCAGTATAGTGCAGCTAGGACTCCTCAGCAAAATGGGGTAGCTGAGAGGAGAAATAGAACACTAATTGAGGCTGCTAGATCAATGTTGGCTGAGTCTAAGCTCCCTGTAACTTTCTGGGAAGAAGCAGTGAACACTGCCTGCTATGTTCAGAACAGGGTGCTCGTGGTTAAAGGTAAGAACAAGACACCTTATGAGCTTTGGACAAAAAAAAACCAAGTATCCACTTTCTCAAAGTTTTTGGTTGTCCTGTTATAATATTAATAACCAGTGAGAACTTAGCTAAGTTTGCCAAGAAGGCAGATGATGGCTATATGGTTGGATATTCTGGTGTGTCCAAGGCATACAGGGATACAATCTCAGAACTAAAATTATTGAAGAGTCATACAGGAGCAGTTGATTTGACAAAGGAAGCAAGAGATAATTGCAATTCAAGAAATATTGACAGAAAATACCATTTCATTAGACATAAAGTAGAAGAAGGTTACCTCGTTGTGAAGAGGGTATCGTTTGAAGAGAATCTTGCAGATCCACTCACAAAGGGTGTGAGTAGGGTTAACACCATCAGCATGCTAGGAGCATTAGTCTGAAGAATGATATTAGTTTTAGTAGTTAAATAGTTAGGTTGAAACTTATAACAAAGTAAATGTAATTGACTTTTGGTGATTAAATAATGGAGAATAATTTATAAGTTTGATTACTACCTTTTGTCAAATGTTTATTATTGTGTTTCATTTTTGCATGTTTTACTTCCCGAATGATTAGATTATTCAAAACTCCACAGTCGATCATACTTTTGGAAGTAAGTAGTGAATTAAGACTATCATGAATGGAACTGTAGATTGTCTAAGGAGTTTTAGACATATCAATTGTATTGCTACAGTGTTCATGAGTACTTCGAAATGGAGATTTAAGTATTAGGTTAACCCACACTCAGAGAATTACTTCATGGAATTTATCACGAGTTTCTGATTCGATAATATCTTATAATCTTTAAACAGAGATATATGAGTTGTGGTTTACAAGTCAGTTGCGCATTGATGATTCGTAAACACATCAGTAACTTGATGCTATAAAACGTGTTGTTGTGCGTGATTTGATGAGTAGATGGTGCAAGCATATAAGTCAAATTTTATTCATTCCTTTTGTCCTAACGGGAACAAGCGATATCTTTGGGCCCCTCGGTGATTTGATGTTGACTTATAGTTCTGGGCCCGGCCAGGACTAAATTGATGTGTTCAATTGGAAGTTCTATGACATTACAAATCGGAAATCGGGAAACACAGTACTGGACAATGAGATTGATTATATTCCATGTCTCATGTTCGAATGATATCTTGTAGAACGGAGGATTATATGATCTCTTATCATAGGACACATTACTGACTAGGTCAGAATTCAAAAGCAATCATTGGAAGCTACAATTTGTTGATCGGTTAAGAAGTTATAGTTATTAGACTTATCCAAGTGGGAGACTGTTGGATTAAGTGTCTAAGTCCATAACTATAATTGATATCAGCATAGTGCTTTTGGGTTGCCCTCAAAACTCGATAAAAGTAGAATTAATAAATAAGGGAAATGGGAAAAATAGTTTATTAATTATTATGGTTAATAATTAAATGAAACTATTTAGGAGGCTAGTTAACGGTTTGGTTAATAGAAGGATTGAATAACAATTAATCAATAGTTGATTAGTTGGGAAAAAATTCTATCCCACATTGGAAATTTTGAAATCCTCCTTTTTGCCAAGGGAATTTTGAAATTCTCTATCCCACATTGTTGGGATAACTAAACTAGGGAGAATATCCAAGGCTATAAATAAGGACCTTGGTGGTTCATTCCAATTCGCTCATTGGGCTTGAGTATTCGCCTCCTTCTTTCTCCCTCCTTGTAGAATAACTCCTTATAGTTCATCCCACCATAGTTAAATATACTTTCGAGTCATTGGCTATGATCCCATCAGAGGCACGACATTTGTGGTGCTCGCTTCCTTGAAGTCAAGAAGGATTATTATTGTTGTTTACTATAACAACTAAGAGATATGTAACCATATCTGTCTTAGTAGTTTATTTATTTATTTATTTTGATTGTTTGCTAGGGCTTATGATATGTTCATAGTTATAGGTTCAATAGTGAAAACATAGATCTTGTTTTAGGTTGCATGCACCCTTAATTGTTTAAGTTTGCTTGTAGTGCCTGAAACCCATCACCTATATCCTAAAAACATTTCGAAGACAGATTCCGAATGTCTAAGAGATTGTTTCTAAAGATCGTTGTCGATGTAACCCAGTACGACGATTACTTTCAGGAGGAGATGGGCGCGCGTGCGAAGGAAGGATTCTGGCCTCTATAGAAATGCACATCCGCCATCCGTCAACTCGCAAACGGTAACGTTCCTGATGAATACGATGAATATCTAGCTGTGTCTGAGAGAACCTCAAGTGAATCACTAGATCATTTTGTCACTGCTATTAATGCATTGTATAAGGAAGAGAACACATGCGTGCACCCACTAGTCATGACATTGCACTTTTGTATCAAGCACATGAGGGATATCATGGTTTTCCTGGGATGCTAGGGAGCATCGACTGCACTCAATTGGGACTGGAGAAACTGCCCTAAAAGATATCGAGACCAGTTTCATCGAGGTGATCACAAATACCCAACGATCATGTTCGAAGCGGTTGCATCACATGATTTATGGGTGTGGCATGCATTTTTTGGTGTTGCAGGTTCCAACAATGACGTCAACTGTGATGCCCACTCCCAGTCTTCGCTCCAGGAGGGTCACGTGTCGGATTTACTCATGAACACATGGTACAATAGAGATAACTAAGCAGCGGAAACTTAAAACTTTTTATTTATATATAAGCCAAGTACAACAGTAAGGAAGATAACAACATAATCTAATAACTAGATCTTATCTATAGATATGCCAGTCTACTACTGAGTCCTTCCTGATAGCGTGCCCATCTAATCAGCCCTCGCTAGAGCCCTTCCCTTGCTACTTTAAACATCACCACTACCTGACATACATACATACATTTTTCGAAGGTCAGCTTACGCTGGTGAATTCTAAGTAATTAAAACTTTACCTTAACCTCACAGGGTTACTTCAAACATTTGGGCCTAATGGCACCCTTCTTTATACACATTTAATATGTATAGAACATAACAAGAACATACCAAAACATTTAAACCTTTAGTATTAAAAATCATTTAATACTCTAAAATATACCTCAAACATTTGGGCCTAACGACCCCCCTCTTTATAAACGTTTAACAGGCATAAAACATAACAGGATTATACCAAAACGTTCAAACATTCAGTATTAAAAATCTTTTAATACTCTAAAATACATTGGGCCTTCGAGACCCATCTCTGTGATCATTACGTGTAAAAGAGTCATACGAAACATTATAAGCAAAACCTCTTTTTTACTAAGCATTGTCTATCTTGGGACTACTTTAGTCCCTTCGGTTGGCCGTCGCCTCCCGACCTCGTGAGTAACCGTCGCTACTCCAGTGGCTTTATATCCACTGCTTGGATTATATAACCCCCTCTTACCCTCATCATAGACAATCTTTGCTTAGATTAATACCTCTTCAAAACACCCTCAAAAGTCCATTTAAATAACCTTTGTATTTTGGACTCAAAATATTTTCTTTACTTTAAAAACCTTTAAAAAGATTTATCTTTATAATAACCATTTATTATAACTCTTCTGAAAACTGTTCATAACAGGTAATCATAATCTCAAACATTTATTGGTCTTTAAAACATTCCACGTATGTGTATTAACACAAAACACGTAAAAGACATTTAACTCATATACTTTCAAGTAAATAGTTGAATATATATATATATATATATATATCATTGTATGTATATCGCCCGAAAACATTAAAACATTTAAAACATTTAAAGAGTGGGCTCATAAAACTCACCTTATTCTCTTAAGCAGTTAATTCAGACAAACCTCCACTATGCCTTCTAATTAAACCTAATCGCGTTTTGTATGGCGTTAACGCAAGGTTTAATATAATAAACACTTCCTATGTTTATTTAATATCTTATTATCTTAATAATATTCAATTATTAAGTTTATCTCTTTTAAATGTCAAAATGACCAAAATGCCCTTTAGGCAGTTATCCTTTTCTTTTAATGATAATACGAAGATGTGCATTCCTATAAGTAAACGCTCACTCCAGGATCACCCAGTGAGGTATGCCAGGTCCCAGTTGGGATTTATGCGACACCGCCACTTTGCCAGAAACCCCAGTGTACAGGCGCTTACCCTTCCGGTCCGCACAAACTTCTAAATATCCGATTAACTCGGTATTATCAATGCTTTATTATTTATTCCTTTTAAATTCGTATATACTTATTATATATGTAAACATGTTACTATACCAAAAATCAAGTCCCCATACCCACCGAATTATTTTATATTAAATAATCATGTTTCGAAACCCTAATTTCTCGTTTTTCTCGTTTCTTGACCAAAACTCATTTTTATTCGAAACCGACTTAGGGTATTATCCATTATAACATTTATAATATGCTTTAAAATATCAAAGCTTAGTTCAACATCGTTTACTCAATTTGGGCAAAACAACGTTACGAAAATCCTAATTTTGACTCGTTAACAAAACACTTACCAAACCTTTTCCAATTTTGAAATAAACTTAGGGCTTTATTAAAATACATTATTTTAGAATTACCTATAAAAATTCAAACCCTAATTTCCACCCGATCACCCGATTTTGGAAAAACAAGCTCAAGAACCCTAGTTTTTATACATTTTTTGAAACCATACTTAGAGACAATATTATCAAAAACTGAAAGAGGTTATTGTTAATCATACCTAATAATGGTCGACTGCTGAATTTGAGCTTCTATCTCCACACCGTTTGGTCGAATTTCGCAGAAGAAGGGGCTGGTCTAGAAAAGGGTTTTTAGGAGAAAGATTGAGTGAATTGGTGAGATTGAATAGATGTTATGGCCGCTATCTATACTCTTTTGATGCGTCTAGGAGTCCTCCAGGTGACCATGGTGAGTAATCGACCTATTCTGACGCATATGAGGAGAATTTATGCGAAGAAAGGCACACTACGTGGCTGAAAAACAACCTAAAGTGGATTCTGGTGAAGACGCAGTCCTCACGAGTCGCGAGGGTTAACAGGGAGTGTCTTGTGACCCTCGATACCCCCTGATTCGACCAGATTTTAATATTTTACATTATTAGCCCCTATACTTCTATTTTATGCATTTTAGCCCCCTGAACTTTTATAGTTTTATTATTTTATGCACCAAAACATTAGGGGACATATTTCTAATATTTTCTAGAGCTCGGGATATTTTTCGATAATATACATATACATATGTATATATATATTTTTCATTATTTTGCATTTTAGCCCCTCAACCTTTTACATACTTATTATTTTATGTTCCAATTCATCTTAGAATATATTTCCTAAAACTTTCTAAGCTTCAGGACGTGTATATAAATATAAACATGTATAATACTAGTATACTTTACGTATTTTTTTTAACAATCCGTTTAACGTAAGGATACGTTCTTATTTATTTTTCGCGTGTTTAACTATTCGAACACGTATTCTATATTCATCAAATAACCATCTCCCATGCATTTAAGCTATTAGAATGTATATATGTATATAATTATACATGTATCTCACATAATACAATCGTGTAAACGTATTTTCTTCCGGTTGTCATGTATTTCTATCATATCAACTTCTAAACATGTATATTATGCTAACACCATATATATATCACTTATTATGTGTAACACCCCGAAAACCGCAGCGGAAGACTTAACGCGGATGGTGGTAACGGAAGTTGGTACCCATATTAATTAATTGGCGACACGTTTAAATAATCATATTTTAGAAAAATATAACTTGAGGAAAGACATGGCATCATAATTATTGAGTTAAAACATCATTCGATTACAAACCGGGGGTTACAAAAAACTTCACAAATTTATTTAATTGAACATGATACCAGACCTCAAGCGGTCCCAACCAAAACATATTTTTATCAGCCAATGTTCGCCAACTCCAACACGAGGCTCCGTCCATGCCATGATTACGACCCTGAAAATATGCCCAAAATAAACAGTCAGCATAAAGTTGGTGAGTTCCATAGAGTTTTTAAATAAAATACTCGGCGAGCCATGCTCCCGGAATAAATAATCCAACACCACAACCGGCATTAATAGATACCATTGACATAATTATCATGCAATACCCCTTATAATGACTTAACGTAAATTAGCTAGATTTACGATAGTGATCTAACCATTGAGCCCATAATCAAACCAAAACATCCACACGCCCCTTTCTATTTATATTACCCCAATCTAGAATACGACCAACGCGACTGACCAGGGGCGGGTTGTCACACCCGATAGATCTATCAATATAAACAGCGGCCCCATTACCGGAGCTAATGATTATGGCATAATAAATAAACAGCGAGGGACGAATTTAAACCAAACTCAAGGCCATCACATGTCAATTATAAGATTCATTCCATCTTTAATTATATCAATAAAATGAACTAGGCATATTTGCCCCCAAAACATTAAAATAGTAAAAGTGGGGTTACGGAAACTCACAGTGATATCTCGTAGATTGAACTTTAACCGTCAATATAAAGTCCTAAATAATTCATAATGGATATGTAAGAACTTCCAAGTCGTTTTAACGGGTAAGTTGATCCTCCAACTTACTTGACTTGATAATGATTCCAATTATCATTTTTATAAATTTTTAACGATCCGTTGGTGACTTAACGAACAACCCGATCAACCGTTTCCACCAAATATACATCTTAACATGTTTGTAAATCATATATATATTTTTGGAATTTTTATCAAAAATAGTTTACAATTTTTAAGTCAAGTGTGACATTTTTCGGCTTTTTACGACATAGATTAACCCGACACATTTACATATTATGTGATGTATATTTATATAACTTCTAAAAATAATTTCTCTCATAAAAATATATTTTATTGCTGTTAATAATTTATAAGTGCTCGAAATCACGTTTTTAAGCTAATTTTTGACGTTTTTACGACTAGTTTCGTAATATAAATTATATTAACCCATTTTATCAATTTTCTTTTATTTTCTAAAGTATATACATATATTTAGTTATTATTCCATAATTTTTATTAATTTTGTTTAAAAATTGACTTTATAAATATTTTATTAGTTATAACAAAATGACACTTTTCTTTGAAAAACTAGGTTTTCTTTTTCCTAGATTAGACAATCATTGCAACTTTTGTCTTTCACTCCATTACTTATATATATATATATATACGATATATGCATGTATGTATGCATATGTATGCCTTTTTCCCATTTACATCATACATACATGCATGTATGTATAACCAATTGATAAACCCATTATACATACATATATATACATTCTCACGTATACATGCATATATATATATATATTTCGACACATACACACACATGCATGTATACATCTACCTTCATACACACATTCATATTCAAACTCATAAGAATGTGTATGTTCAAGTCTTACTTGAATGGGTTAATCAAAATCCATAACATATGTATATATATATACACATACGACACCCATGCATATACATATATACATTTTCGACACATGCATTCATATATATATATACATTTACGAAATTACACACATATGCATGTTCAAATCTTCATCTTTTACTTCAAAGAACAAGATTTAAACCTCCAAAGTCTTAGAATTTCAAGTGGGTTTTTGAGAGTAACATTTGTGTTCATCAAATCACCATTATTCATTGATATAAATCCATGCATGTCATTCAATCTACCTGTTTTAAAATATTCAAGCTTTATAACTTGTAGGAATCATCATCTTTTAGGTTTGGAGGATCAAAACTCAAGTAAATCTCAAATTTTTCTAGAGAGAGAGTAGAGAGAGAAAGCTTTATTACTTGGGTTTAAGAAGAAGGATAGATGAAATGATGAATGCTTGCTTGAATCCTTGAATCTTGATCCACAAAGCTTGGAAATCTTTGAGTTTTTGAAGGTTTGATGATGATGATGATGATTTTCGATGAAGAGAGCGGGGGGGGGGGGGGGGGGTTACGGCCGAAAGAGAGGGAGGGGAGAGAGAGTGGCGTGAGGTGGTGATGGGTGTGGGGTTGTGTGTTGCCTCCTTTTTATTTCTTGTGTGTGTATCCATGTAATCATTACCTATTAGATAGGTATGATTACTTGTAAAGGTTACAAGCAAGTCCAACCAGGTGTCTACATGATATATTTATATGTATATTTTATGGAGTTGGGTAGTTAACAGGTATAATACTGGTATCTCGGGGTATAACTGGTATATTTTCAGTCACAAAACGTAAAAGTAATTATATGAAAATTAATGGAATTAAATTACGCTCGCAATGGTATAATCCAAAATAATTTTCGTCATACTTGATTTACCAGTTATTTTTATAGATATTCTTTTTCTTTTTGGTGGATACCGGGTTGATCATATCTTGCGTTGTCACCAACGTTTGTTAACGAAATATTTTTCACATGACGGCATTAAACACTTATAAAATAATATAGTGCACGAGCGATGACTCGAGAAAAGGTGGGCCGAAGTGCACGAGCCATGACTCGAGAAAAGGTGGTACTTTAAAGGGAAAATGGTAAATAGTGGGCCGAAGTGCACGAGCGATGACTCGAGAAAAGGTGGGCAGACTGATGTATGCGGTATTGATACTAAATAACATGATCTTAAAAGATACTGGAAGAGCAATATCACCTGTACACATCCGAGACTCTCCGATTGATTGGGTTCTCAACGATGATGTTCTGCTAGAGTTACGAGAATCAAAAAACACATTTCCAACTACGTCATGACATAAAGACACACATCGTCACAAACATGGATGTGGTTTTGACGGAGGAAGAATTACAAGCGTTGTTGTCTTTATTAATCAAGTTTCAATAAATGTAATTTTTATTAATTTCTACTGTAATGGTACTTTTTTATTTAAGTTTATGATTATGTAATTTTTATTTATTTTTATTGAATTATCATTTTTTCTAATTAATTAAAACTAACTAATTCAAATAAAACATAAAATTTTATTCCCCATCAAAGCTTCAAATTAACCTACCACCTCCCCCTCACAATTCTTCATAATTCTTCAAAAATTCTTTATTTTTCTCTCATGCGTGGCACGCTCCAATAGGTTAAACCCAAAACTTCCAAAACTTATAATTCTTCAACTCCCCCCCCCCCCACCCTTAGTATTCTACTAGAAATGGATCCAAAGAAAAAAAATCATCAACCTCCACCCACAAAAATTTAAACCTATAGTCGTTCGAAGGAACCAACTCCAACCCAAACCATTTCAATATCAACAAACTTAGACCATGCCAACTGTTTCATTATCACCAACCTAATCCATACTACCTCTCTTAAGCTTCACCAAATATGCTCATTCAAGTAGCATGTGGTCATTTTATACTTTCACAACTCGATTCAAACCTGTTTCAACAATCATCATCTAATTTCTATCAAAAGCAATGATTTTGTACTCAAAATGTCTTAAACATAACTGTGACGTGTTTATACGTGTCGATGTAAATTTTAATCGAAGCACAATGTACAACTTATCATAGTTGATTAATGACTTTGCTTTTTCAAATAAATGATGCCTTTTACCCTACTCATTTTATTTCAAAAAAAGGTGAATAGACCGTCATGACGATGTTCTTCGCTTTATATATGTTCCACCTAAATTTATTCTAATTTGGCCGTTACAAAAATTCCGTCGTATCAACGCCCTCATCACATTCTCGCCCCAACGGGACGTAAGGATTTACATCCACTACGTCAAAAAGTGACTTTGGCCACGGTTTTTTTTAACGCATACCCACTGTTTTGAAAACAACGTGACCAAAGGTAAGAAACACTAGCTTTAGCCACACATATTTTGTACCCGTGGCTAAATATAAAGCCTTTGGACCCTTTTAGCCACGTTTTTTTTTGTTATGTGACAACAACAATCAGGTGCAGTGGCTTTAGCCACTGTTTTACAAAAACATGTGGCACTTATTTGTCACACTTTAAAAAGAGTGGAGAAATGCATCAAACGTCCACAGAATTTTTATAATTTTTTATTCGTGTGACCAAAAAGGAATGTATGGCCACGCTTAAATAATGTTGTGTGGCAGAAGAGTAGATTTTATTATTTAGTAAATTGAAAAAAAAAACTATTAAGTATATATTATGCGTGACTAAATGTGAGCAATGACCACCGTTTTTACTTGGTTATGTGGCTAAAAGTTAGTACATATGGCCACTGTTATTAGGTTGTATGACTAAATAGTAGGTTGTGAGTGACAAAAATCTATTACCTATGGCCATATATATTAACCATGACTAAATGGTAGATTGTGAGTATCAAAAATTTGTGGTCACGATAAATTTTTAAATGCGTAGCGAAAGTAGATAAAAATCTATTACCTATGGCCACATATATTAATTAACCATGACTAAATAGTAGCCAATTTTAATTAGCTATCTGTGGCGACGGCGAATATTTATCATTACTAGAGGTCAAATCTTTATCTACCACCTCGAGTTTTGGATATAAATCATATAATTAATTAATTAATTGTCGATCATCACCATATACGTCGTTATCTCTCTCAGCTCTCTGTTTTTTGGTTTATCAGTACCACTCTCTGAAAATGTGGCATTTGCGTCCTCTAAATGTGGAAGATAGCCCCGAATAAGGTAAGTAATCATTTAAATGACCGAAATTCAAATGCTTTAATGTGGAATTCGCGTCTCTGATTTGGTTATTTTTCTTGAACAGGGGAAGAAGATTTTAGTCTGTTTACTTTGGTGATCTATCACTGTAGAGGCTAGATTATGAGGCTTGTAATATTAAATAAGTTGGGCTGGGCTTAGAAGGTTTCATTAGAATCATAGGCTAGTTTGGTTATTGTATTAGGCTAGTTTATGGTTGGGCTTGGGTTTACTATTAGGTTTACTATTGGGTTTATGATCCACAAGGGGCCCAATAGTAAACCCAATGGGGGATTATATATACCCCACTAGACATCCTCATTGGGCAACCCTCGAGATTACGATTTTAGAGAGAGAGAGAGAGAGAGCAAGGGTGTTTAAGATCACAATCTTAAACTAGAGAGAGAGAGATCAGTTTACGATTTCAAGATTTGTACCCGACATGTTCATCTTGTGTGCAAGATCAGGTTCTTTATCGTTTATCAATCGTTTTCTTGGTATTCTTCTCATCTTTTATCTTGAATCAATCAATCACTTGGATTCCGCACTCGTGATTGATAGAATATCGTGAACGATTGTTGATTTCGGACCAACAATTGGTATCAGAGCCAAGAAACGAGTGTTTCACGGTTCTCACGATATTGATTCAAGAAGATCTAACGGTTTTTGTGTGTTTTTTCTTAAGTTTTTCAGGTTTACGATCGAGTTTGTTGCTGTTTCTGGGATGTTCTTAGTGTTTACGACATCTGCTGGTGTTTACGATCGGTGTTCTTCGTTAGTTTTGTTTTTACGACCTACAAATTGGAGTTTACGACTTCAAGATTCAAACTTTGAGCGTTTGCGATTGAGAAAATGGTGTTTACGACTTCAAGATCGAGTTTTTAGGTGTTTACGACTCTGTTTACGACTCGGGGGTGTTTACGATCACTGTTTACGATCAGAATCGAGTTTACGACCAGAAGTGGTGTTTACGATCGGAAACAGGGTTTATGATCGGAAACAGGGTTTACGATCGGAAACTAGTTTGCGGTAAAAAGTCACTATTTCACACTTTCACGGAAACGGACATAACATTTGACTCGTTTGGAGTTAGAGGCTCAAATTTTAACACGAAGTTCGTGACAACGAGCCACAGAATTACCCCGGACTAATGTCCAGGGGAGCTCGTTTGGACCCCCAAATTCCACTCCAAAGGCCTCCGTTTTCCCGTTTTAAGTTTTTGACACTATTCCTTAATAGTACTTTTGCCGATTTTTTCGTTTTTGCCGATTTTTCAAAATTTTCAGAAGCTGCATATCTAAAGAAAGAAAATGAGTTCAGTGGTTAAAGAAAAGAATATGGTTGAGAACAAGGATGCTTTCGCAGCTGAAGTTGACAAAACTAAGATATGCCCCAATCCCACTTGTGCTCGATTAATTCCTGGTTTAAGACAACTCTGGAAAAATGCTGAAATCGAACTTTTTGATATGCAATGTTCTAGGAGTTCATTTAAAGGTAGGTGGGAAAAGAGTGAAGAGAAACTAAAAGCCCAAAAACTAGACATTGAGAAATATCAAAAGCTAGCAACGGAGAAGACTATTTTATATGATCGGGCTAGGATTGAGATATCTGAGCTGACACAGAAATTAACTGAACTGCAACAAAATTATGATGAGCTGCAGGTCAAGTATGATTGCAATCAGGAAAGAAATCAGCGAATGCTAGATGCAGGAAAGGAATTGTCACATGCTGTTGTAACTGGTCAAGTTGGGAAAGATAAAACTGGGTTTGGGTCAGAGAAAACTGATAAGTCCTTGGCTGCAAACAGCGTTATTCCTCCACCAGTTCCCAGAGACATTATAGAAATACTTCTTAGTGAGGATCAAGTTGAACGAACCAAGTCTGATTATAAAGAAGTTGCTCCTCCTATTGATAGTGTCTTGGTTGGAACTACACCATTGACTCAAGAAGAAATTGACAATGAGACAAACATGACTTATGGTGAAGGAAGAGTAGAGGATGTATCTGACAATGATGTGAAGTGCCAGAAATATGACAGGTGTCATAACTCTAAGTCTGATTATGCTGGGATAGAGTTGAAATCATACCCTAAAATTGAAACCCCATACTTCAAAGTAATTGACGAAGTCAAAAGGGAAGAGGTGATCTTGACAACACGGCCTGAGGAGAAGATATTTTTGACCTCTGGTTCAATGTTCGACCAAGAACCAGACATTGGGTATGATCTACCATCCTTCTCCTCAAAGTTCAAGGGAATAACTGATGGAGTGATAAGTGAACCCAAAGTTGAGAGGCCAAAGATCACCATTAAGCATCCGAGTGTGAAGCCAACAGCTAGAGTGAAGAATGAAAAACTCAAGGGAGTAGCTGTGTCTCCCATTTCTTCAGTTGGATCATGTAGTTGCCGTTGTAATTGCAAGAATGGTGCTTCAACATCAAAGAACCAAGGGAGCACAAAGACAGTAAAGACAAATTCGGCACAGGCTTCGAGGAACCAGCGGAAAGTCAAATCTGAAGCTGCAGACAAAGCAAAGAAGCAGACACAAGGCAAACCATCTTCATATCAGCCACCAAAGACAAATAGGTACACGTCTGACTTCTATCCAAAAGAAGCAGATTTGTTTTAATTGTGGCAATGGTGGTTGTAACATCCCACATTGGTGGGGAGGGGAACTAAGCATGCCTTTATAAGGGTGTGGATACCTCCCCCACCAAGACGCGTTTTAAATCCGTGAGGGGCGGATGCCTGAGGGCATGCCGGCTGCCAAAGTGGACAATATCTTGGTGCGACGGGTCTGGGCTGTTACAGATGGTATCAGAGCCGGTCGTCGGCCAGTGTGCCAGCGAGGACGCTGGTCCCCTAAGGGGGGAGGATTGTAACATCCCACATTGGTGGGGAGGGGAACTAAGCATGCCTTTATAAGGGTGTGGATACCTCCCCCACCAAGACGCGTTTTAAATCCGTGAGGGGCGGATGCCTGAGGGCATGCCGGCTGCCAAAGTGGACAATATCTTGGTGCGACGGGTCTGGGCTGTTACAGTGGTCATATTGCTAGAAGCTGTCTTTATCGCCCCTATGAACCCTATTATCCGAAAAGTCAAAGGGTTTCATCTCAGGAGTCTGTAAAGTCTAAGCCGATGATGGTGCAAACACCTAAGGCAAGGAAGACTGTTACTCCTAAGGTTAAACCCTCCGATCAACATTGGGACGCTGCCAAAGCTGAAAGAAAATCTATAAATCAAAACAACAGCTTTCCAAGTTACAAAAATTTCCAAAAACAGGTGAAGAAACCGTTTTCAAAACAACCAAAGTCTGAAAACCCAAAGTTACCCCTCCCAAGGTAACTAAAACTCTTTTGAAAAATGACTCTAAAATGAAGAAGGTTGAAATACCTAAAGTCACAACTCCAAAGGTGAGTAAAACAAAAACTGTTTTGAAAAATGAATCTAAAACGAAGAAGGTTGAAATACCTAAAGTCACAACTCCAAAAGTGACTAAAACAAATGTTAAATCACCTGGAACTTGGAAACCAAAAATCAAGGCAGCTCCATCTCAACTTCCTGATTTCTCAAAGGGGATGTTCTTACAAGAAGTATCGTTTATTGATTCCTCAGGTGTACCCAGAAAAACAATGGCATGGGTACCATTGGCTAACTAATCTCTCACTATGTGCAAGAACAGTCAAGGAGGATTATCACTAACATTTTTTTTAATTTGTTTGTTGATACGTAATTGTTCCAGGCACAGTTTAGGAGACGTATCTTCATGTCATGACAAGCAATTTTTTATGGAGGATATGTTTCCTTGAGAGGTAAAAGGTCAAATTCAACATGAAAGGTACTGTTCTTAACTTGGTTGTTTGTTTGATGAAGCGGTAAAGGGTGTTTGTGTCAAAACCAAATTCCTTAAAATTTTCAGTTGGTGCTTGGTTGTTTAATTTTTTTAAAAAAAACAATGAGGTATGCATGCTATAAAACCCATTTTTCTAAAAATTTTCAAATCCATACTTTGAAGGTTAGCTTGGCCAGATGTGTGTGAAGTTATTTGCTCTGCTTATGTGTTCGTGTTTTAAAAAAAATTAAAAAAAAATGATGTTCATAAAAGTTGTGACATTAAAAATCAAAAAGCAAGGGGAAGAAATGTAAAGATGAAGAAAAAGTTGACCCCTAAAAAATAGTGTGATTTTCAATTTTTAATAGTTTCTTTGTGTCTGTTTCTAAGAAAGCTAGGGGAAGTGAAATATGTTCGGATTGGAGATGACTGACACGTGTAAAGCGGAAGTGAAAAGCAAGCTCCACGGTGATATGCTCGGTAGGCTCGACCTAATCTTATGACCACCAATGTAAGTGCAATGAACTTAAAATATATATATGTTTTGTTTCCCATCTCAGTTTGCATGGTTTAAAAAAACTGAGTCCCAGCAAAAACGGGTTGAGAGTGGTAATTATACCTAGTATTCACTTTCTCACACGCCATGTTTCTGGGCTTATGACTACACCACATAATGAAAAGAAAAGATAAAGAAATGAAA
>JBCNJP010000023.1:84992701-85009677 GCA_039602395.1 Deinandra increscens subsp. villosa | reverse complement strand
TATGTAAACTATGAGGTAACTAAGCTATATATAGTGCTGATGAGATCAATGACAGCCTATGGTCCCATGCGATCTAAACTAGACCGTAAACAATAAAGTCAAATACAAACTACCAAAAGTATAAACATCGGCAATTGGAATATCTTGCGTGTTTGCAGCAACATACTACTTTAGGAGAGCGGCTTGAATCAGATATAGAAGCATACGAGAAGCTTTTGTAGGATTGGACTTGCTGAAAAGACATCTCAGGAATAGTCCGGTTGAACTCATTATCTGGTGGATAATCGAGTTCACCCGGAATATTCGCTAAAGGACAAAATTGCTTCTTTCCGCTTGAACTGCCAGTTCCGCTTGAAGTGAGAATTCCGCTTCAACTTCAACTTCAGCCTGAACATAACAAAATTGGCTTTCAGCCGGAAATCTTCCAAGCGCAATATTCCTTACACTGCCCATGGAGAACAAGCCGATATGACGATTCAGACAATTTCTCTAGTGGGAGCATGTTTTTAGTTTATGTATTTTTTTTATTATATATATCTATAATTAATTAACGGATCTCACATCTTTTGGATTATATATGTAATTGTTTATGTGCTATGCATCTGATGTGTGTTTTGACTCTTCTTCCTAAAGAATTCTAGTTCATCCGGTTGTCTTCTACACATATTAGGTTGTGTGACAAAATAGTAGTGTATAAAGGACTGTATTCAACCAGAATGATTTTAATTCACTAGATAATGGGTTTAAATACATAGGAATATCCTATAGACAAGGAACATAAATAACAACTTTGGTTATTTATAGTATATATAGTTCATCCTGAAGAACTCTAGTTTATCCGGTTTTCTTGAACAACTCTAGTTCATCCGGTTCTATTACATATAGTTCATCCTGAAGAACTCTACTTTATCTTGTTCACCCTGAAGAACTCTAGTTCATCCGTTCTATTACTGAATAACTCTTGATCCTGAATAACTCTAGTTCATCTGGTTCTATTCTTCTTCTTCTCTAATGAATAACTAAAATTGATCATGTTTAATTATAAATCATCTCAGTCCGCCAAGGCGGTCAAACAGTTATCTAAAAATGTCATTCGGTTCTGTTCATCTGCTCTCAATCCAGATGAACTCCTTCCTGAGGAATTCTAGTTCATTCTTTTTTGTTCTTCTTCCAATTTACTGAAGAAGTAAAATCTATCCAGTTTATAAATCATGTCATCACACTATTAGTCAATCAAAAATTTATGAGGAAATCTAGTTTATCCGGTTTTGTTCTTCTTCCAGTTTACTGACGAAGTAAAATCTATGCAGATTATAAATCATGTCATCACACTATTAGTCAATCAAAAAATTATGAGGAATTCTAGTTCATCCGGTTTTGTTCTTCATCCAATTTATTGAAGAAGTAAAATCTATCCAGTTTGTAAATCATGTCATTACACTATTAGTCAATCAAAAAGTTAAAAAATGTAGCAAACAAGGCTTGAACCTGGGTCAGTCAAAAGAAAGGAACACACTACAAGATTAAGAATAATCATTGAGACAGAAGTGTTAATTGGTTATATTTTAACCAGAACTTATTTAATTACTCCCATCACATAAAAAATAATTGATAAACAAAATTTGTGTGGTTAAAGGTAATAAATAGACACGGTAAAAACAGGATTTGCGTGGCTAAAGGTAATAAATATACACGATTATCGTGGCCTGGCCTTTCCACTTCTTGCCACCATAGCTTGTAGCGTGGTCTGACCGCCTTTAAATTTCCACTTCCCTACCACCAAAATCTTTTGTGCGAACGTATTTCCTGATCATCAAGAATCCTCCTCTTCTCCTAAAAAAACTTCGATCGATCAATGGCTGCCTTTGGTAAACAATGGAGGATTAGGGGTGTTAATGAACCAACACCCTACTATAGCAAAACTCCCCGTAAGTGTATTTTCACTCAACAATGGCTACAGATTTTTATTTTTAGGGTTTTATGTTTTTTAGTTACTTACTCTGTACTCTGCATTTGGGTTTTTTACAGGTGGTCGGAGGTTCACCCTCAAGATCCATCACTGCGGCAATTTCCACCGGAATGCCGCTGGCTAGGATGTGTGGAAGGGAAATGTGGATTATGTCGACTATATAGACATTCGCACATTTGATTGTCATGATCAGAAACAAATGGTGCAATACCTAAACGATACATCGATTGGCTATTTCCTCATTTACTAGAGGATCCCACCTCTGTCCATCACAAATGGGCTTGAGTACGCTGATTTCATCACTGACGAATTTGTAGGGGATATGAAACTTCATCTCCAGGGACCAGAGGGGGAGAGATAGCTGGACGTGTATTTAATCCGGAACAGGGTTTCCACCTACACCTCTGAGTTGGGATCAAGATTGCCGCCTGGTCAAAAGCTGTTTCCTGGTGACAGCAGCAGCAACTTCTTTGATGATGAAGACTATATGTTGGATGCTAGGTCTTAGCTAGTTAGATAGATCTTTGTATAGGATCCTGATGAAAATCTTTGTATATAGATCAATTTATATATGAAAATTTTTGTTAACTCTTCCACCTGTTTTGGTTTGGTTAATTATTAAAGTTGATTTTATCTCAATCATTAAAGTTAATTTTCTTCTAAATTTGATTGTTGCAAATAGATTTTATTGTGAGCTGATGTAATTTTTATTTTACTGTGAACTGGTTAACAATCCTGAAGAACTTTAGAACTCTATTTTACCCGGTTCATCCTGAAGAACTCTAGTTCATCTTCTCTCAATCCTCATGAATTCTTCTTACTGAGGAATTGTAGTTCATCCGGTTTTGTTCTTCTTCCAATTTACTGAAGAAGTAAAATTTTGTTGGGTTTTACAGTGTATATCCGGGTTGCCCGTTTTTGTTATTTATTGACTAAATATACGGGTTAATTAATCAGAATTAATTACGCAGCGAAAAAAGAGGTTTTACAACACGAATTTTAGTAAAAGCCGAAGACAGGATCTGATCACTGTGTACGCGTACATACAGAAAAAATAAATAAATTAATCTAAACAATTTAGATATACCTTGGCGAAGTCCGAACAACCGTTCGAGACACCGGGGTTCAACGAACTGGCGCTAGGATCAACGGTAATGCCCGACTCGAACCGGCGAGTCAAGTCTTCAACCGAATTTGGAGACGGGGCTTCAGGCACCACTGGCGGGTTCATCTCATGAACCGGCGGTGGTGGCGGTAACGAAACCATGCTATGAAACATAGGATTCCTATCAAATGGTTCCGCCATTCTTGACGACGAAACCGTTGTAGAAACGATTTCGCCCGTCGTGTGTGGAGGCGGCAGAGGAAATGGCGTAACGGTGGCGGCATACAATGGCGCCGGCCACTTACGGTTTTCACCCGATTCGACCGTGGCGGCACACGAGGGCACAAACATAGGCCTCGGTGGCACGGGTAAAGCAAGAACCACCTCGTGGTGGTCCTTGTGACACCCCGAAAATCGCAACGGAAAACGTTTGCGGTGGTGGTAACGGAAGTTGGTAATTGTTTTAATAGACTAAGCGTTAATTAAAATTAGTTGGTCGTATAAACTTGAGTTAAGAAAATTATTTTTCAAAAGTCGTTATTTATTCCATGGTACTATTATTACAAACAAAAGTTTATTTGAAAACATTATTCAAAATACTCAAGCGGTCCCAAACAAGCCAACTTTAACGCCAGTCCAGCCAGCACTTGCCCTCATCCATTATCGTCATAAATTACCCTGAAAATATGCCTAAAATAAAATCGGTCAGCATAAAGCTGGTGAGTTCCATAGAGTTTTTAAATAAAACACTCAGCGAGCCATGCTCCCGGAATAAATAATCCAACACCTCAACCGGTGTTAATCAATACCAATGACATAATTATCATGCAATATCCCTTATAATGACTTAACGTAAATTAGCTAGATTTACGATAGTGATCTAACCATTGAGCCCATAATCAAACCAAAACATCCACACGCCCCTTTCTATTTATATTACCCCAATCTAGAATACGACCAGCGCGACTGACCAGGTGCGGGTTGTCACACCCGATAGATCTATCAATATAAACAGCGGCCCCTTTACCGGAGCTAATGATTATGGCATAAATAAATAAAAAGCGAGGGACAAAATTTTAAACCAAACTCAAGGCCATCACATGTCAATTATAAAATTCATGACATCCTTAATTATATCAATAAAATAAACCAGGCATATTTTCCCCCAAAACATTAAAATAGTAAAAGTGGGGCTATGGAAACTCACAGTGATAAGCCGGAATTTGAACTCTAACCGTCAATATAATGCCCTAAATAATTCATAAGGGACATATAAGAAATTTAAGTCTTTTTAACGGGTAAGTTGATCCTCCAACTTACTTGACTTAATAATGATTCCAAATATTATTTTTATATTTTTAACAATCCGTTAGTGACTCAACGAGCAACCTAATTAACCGTATCCACCGATATATATTAACATGGTTATAATTCATTTATATCTACCTTTGAAATTTTTACAAAAATAGTTAACAAATTTTTAAGCCAAATATGACATTCCTTCGGCTTTTTGTGACATAGTTTAACCCGACACAATTATTTATTTTTAGAGATATATTCATATAACTTTTTAGAAATAATTTTCTCATGAAAATATATTTTTTTATTGCTGTTTAGAATTTATAAGTAATCGAAATTACGTTTTTAAGTCGATTTTAGACATTTTTATGACTAATTTCGTAATATAAATTATATTAACCCATTTTATCAAATCTCTTTTATTTTTCTAAATCATATACGTATATGTAATTATTATTCCAGAATTTTTAAATTTATTTTATGAGTATTATATTAATCTAGACAAAATATTACTTTTGAAATAGATTGCCTTTTTCCTAGGTTGTAGGTAATCATTTTTTTTTATTTTTGTTTTACTCAATTGTTTACATATACATATACACATTCACGACATATGTATGTATGTATGCATATGTATACTTTTCATCCATACATGTATGTATATGTATCTAAAGGAAAAACCCACCATACAAACATACATATATATACTCACGTATACATGCATGTATATATATACATACATTTTGACAAACCCACATGCATGTATACACATATGTGCATAACCCACATTCATATGATGAAGATTTAACCTAAGAGGGTTAATCTTTCATTTATATCAAAACCCATAACACTTACATATATATATATATATATATATATATATATATATATACATTCATGACATACACCCACATTCATATCATTTCTTTGTCTCTTTAAGCATTCAAGCATGATCAATTGTGAAAAACATGAAGAAATCTTATGGGTTTTTGAGATAATCACATGTGTTCTTCAATCCAAACATTACCCATTAGTTTTTATCAAGTTTTTAACCAAATGGAAACAAAACCCATTAAATTTATAAGATTTAGGTTCATTAAAGGGATCAAAGCTTCAAGAATCATTATAATTTGAGTTTTGGAGGATCAAAGCTCAAGTAAAACTTCAAAATTCTAGAGAGAGAGTAGAGAGAGAAAGCTTCATACTTGGATTTTTGAGGAAGAATGGATGGAATGACAACACCCTTGCTTGAATCCTTGAGCTTTTATCACCAAATCCTTGAAATCCTTGAGTTTTGGCTAGTTTTATGGTGATGATGGTGGAATTCGAAAATGGTGAAGAAGGGGGGGGGGGGGTGGGGTTTTCGGCCGTAGGGTAGAGAGAGGGAAGAGAGAGAGAGAGAGAGAGAGAGAGAGAGAGAGTTGGTGAGTGTGGTGGAGTGTATGCATGTATGATGTAGCCTTCTAAACTTTTAACCTCATCATTGCCTATACATTAGGCATCATTACTTGGAAGTTTAAGAAGAAAAGGTGGCATCACACTCTCCCCATGATGACACGTGTATCGATATATATATATATTATAGTATTAGGTGATTAACTGGTATAATACTGGCATATCGTGGTATAACTGATAAATTTGCTGTCACGAATCGTAAAAGTAATTATATGTAAATTAATAGAATTAAATTACGCTCGCAATGGAATAATCCAAAATAACTTCTACCATACTTGATTTATCAGTTATTTTTATAAATGCTCTTTTTCTTTTTGGTGGATACCGGGTTGATTATAACTTGAGTTGTCATCAACGTTTGTTAACGACATATTTTTCATATGACGGCACTAAACTTTTTATTTGTCTAATAAATTAATATTTATTTTTATTTAATTATGACTTGTAGTACGGGTATTCTAACCTAAAAACGTCAGGTGTCACAGTCACCCCTACTTTTAGAAATTTCGTCCCGAAATTTTCAAATTCTTTATCGTACGAAAACAAATGAGGGTATTTCTTCTTCATTTGATCAGCTCGCTCCCAGGTATACTTAGGTCCACGCCTCGAGTTCCAGCTAACTTTAACTAGTCTGATCTTACTTCGTCGGAGTTTCTGCACTTTCCAGTCTTCAATCTCAACTGGTTCTTCAGTAAAGTTCAGTTTGTTATCAATTCGTACTTCCTTTGACGGTATGATCAGCGTCTCATCGGAAAGACATTACCTTAAGTTAGATACATGGAATACGTCGTGGACGCCACTGAGTCTATCTGGCAGCTTCAAACGATAAGCAACGGAACCCACTCGCTGGAGAATTTCGAACGGTCTAATATATCGGGGACTGAGCTTTCCTTGCTTACCGAATCTAATGACACCCTTCCAAGGCGAGACCTTTAAAAACACTCTGTCTCCAACCTCAAATTCCAAGGATTTCCTTCTGTTATCAGCGTAACTCTTCTGCCTAGCCCTGGTAGCTTCCAAATGACCCTTGATTTTAGACACCTTGTCGATTGTTTCCTGAATGATCTCAGGGCCAGTTAATTCTTTTTCCCCGATTTCTGTCCAACAAAGAGGAGATCGACACTTTCTACCATATAAGGCTTCAAAAGGTGCTGCCTTAATACTAGCATGATAGCTATTGTTATATGAAAATTCTGCTAATGGTAGATGAGTGTCCCAACTTCCACCAAAATCAATTACACAGGCCCTGAGCATATCCTCGAGTGTCTGAATAGTCCTTTCACTCTGATCATTAGTTTGTGGATGATATGCCGTGCTTAAATCCAATTTGGTGCCCAGTGCTTTTTGTAGTGATCGCCAAAATCGTGACGTGAATCGTCCATCCCTGTCTGAAATAATAGAAACTGGCACACCATGACGAGATACAACCTCCTTAATATATATCTTAGCGAGCTTCTTCATTGAATCCGTCTCCTTAATTGGGATGCAATTAGCTGATTTAGTTAGACGGTCAATGATCACCCAGATAGTATCATGATTCCGCGATGTTCGAGGCAATTTTTTGATAAAATCCATAGCGATCCCTTCCCATTTCCATTGTGGGATTTCAGGCTGTGTAAGCAAACCCGAAGGTTTTTGGTGTTCTGCCATTACCCTAGCACAGGTAGAACACTTACTTACGTAAGTTGCTATGTCGCGCTTCATGTTTGGCCACCAATAACGTTCCTTGACGTCTTTATACATCTTATCGGAACCTGGGTGAATGGAGTACTTAGATTTATGAGCTTCATTCAGAATCAACTCACGTAGCTTTCCCAAGAGCGGTACCCAGATTCGACCCATAAAATATGTAACATCGTTGGTTAAGGCCAAATCTTTAATCATTCCTCGAAGATCCTCATTTTTCAAATTAACATCCTTGAGAGCTTCGTTTTGAGCTATACGATTATGCGAAATAAGATCAGATTGAATCGTCATCTCCATGGCTCTCACTCGCCTTGGCTTATCTCTTTCCTTCCTGCTTAATGCGTCGGCTACGACATTAGCCTTGCCGGGGTGATATCGAATATCACAATCATAGTCGTTTAGAAGTTCTACCCAGCGACGTTGACGCATATTAAGCTCTTTTTGATCGAAGATGTGTTGAAGACTCTTATGATCCGTATAAATGGTGCATTTAGTTCCATACAGATAATGTCTCCAGATTTTTAATGCAAAAACAACCACTCCGAGTTCTAGATCATGGGTGGTGTAGTTTTTCTCGTGCGTCGTGAGCTATCGAGATGCGTAGGCGATAACTTTATCCTTTTGCATTAACACACACCCAAAACCCAATCTAGATGCATCGCAGTATACTACGAACCCATCGCTTCCTTCTGGAAGAGATAAAATAGGAGCACTGCACAACTTCTGTTTTAAATATTGAAAAGCATTCTCTTGCTCTCCGTCCATACGTATTTCTTATCCTTCTGTGTTAATAAAGTTAACGGCTGAGCTATTCGCGAGAAGTTCTCAATAAACCTTCGATAGTAACCGGCCAACCCTAAAGATTGACGGACCTCAGTTGGCGATTGTGGTGCACTCCAATTCTTGATTTCTTCGATCTTTGCAGGGTCAACATGAGCGCCTTTCTCATTAATAACGTGACCCAAGAATTGGACTTCTTTCAGCCAAAACTCACACTTTGAAAATTTTGCGTAAAGCTTTTCTTTCTTTAATGTTTCAAGAACCAATTTCAAATGTTGTTCATGCTCTTCCTTTGTTCGTGAATAGACAAGTATGTCATCGATGAAGACAATCACGAATTAATCCAAATAAGATTTGCATACCCTGTTCATGAGATCCATGAATACTGCAGGAGCATTGGTTAGTCCAAAAGGCATAACCACAAACTCGTAATGACCATAACGAGTACGAAAAGCAGTATTTGGTATGTCTTCTTCTGCTACAAGTAACTGGTGATATCCGGATCTAAGATCTATTTTCGAATAGAAGCTAGACCCCTGAAGTTGATCGAATAAATCATCAATTTTGGGCAAAGGGTATCGATTCTTGATGGTAATCTTGTTCAGCTCGCGATAATCGATACATATACGGAAAGACCCATCTTTCTTTTTCACAAACAAAACTGGTGCTCCCCATGGTGAGAAACTTGGTCTTATAAATCCCTTATCAAGAAGCTCTTGCAATTGCTGGGCTAATTCCTTCATTTCTGATGGTGCCAATCGATAGGGCGATCGGGCAATAGGAGTTGCCCCAGACACTAAATCAATTTTGAATTTGACTTGACGTTCTGGAGGTATGCCAGGTAGTTCATCCGAGAAGACTTCTGGATAGTCTCTTACTACCAGTATGTCTTCAATCCTTTGCTCCGCATACTTCACGTCTATCTTCTTAACTAAAAACGAGGGATAACCTTCCTGCAAGTACTTTCGAGCCTTCACGACGCTAATAATCTTCAAAGTAGGACCTCGCTTTTCTCCTCGAATGGTTAATACTTCCCCATTGGCAATTGGGATACGAACAATCTTCTCAAAGCATACCACTTCAGCGTGATTTTTGGATAACCAATCCATTCCAATTACAATATCGAAGCTTCCAAGGTCCACGGGTTAAAGATCAATACAAAAAGAGTGATTCTCGATGTTCATAGTACATCCCTTAATTACGGTATCTGCCTCTATTTTTCTTCCATTGGCTATTTCTATAATATACTTATTTCTTAACTTACTAGGTTTAATACCAAGTAAAGGTTCAAAATCTTTAGAAACAAAGCTTAAATCGGCACCCGTATCAAATAACACAGAGGCGTATTTATTGTTTATGAGAAACGTACCGGCAACAACGGATGGTTCTTCCTGGGCCTCTCTTGCGTTCATCTCAAACGCCCTTCCTCTCGCACCTTGATTCTTTAACTTCAGACATTCCTTCTTAAAGTGATCAGTAGCTCCACACTCGTAACATTTACGGCTAGAACTGGTACTTTTCTCTCCGGTCTTTGATCGGCAATAGGGAGTGTCATGACCGTAACGACTGCACTTAGTACAGTATCGACATCTCCCTTTGTGATGATATCCACATGTTCCGCAGCGGGGGTATGAGTCCGACTGCTTCTTCTCTTCCGAGGAATTTGCTGCAAATACTTTATGAGACTTCGGGTTCGACTTCCTCCGATCACCATTGTTCTCCGACCACTTCCTCTTGGAACCATGCCTCTTACCATCGTCAATATCATTAGGAACAAACTCCATCAGCGACCTTCATCCTAGTAAACCTGCTCTCACAGCATCATCAGTCAAAGAGTGGGCTAGAGTAATGGCACTGCCAATAGTCGCCGGGTTAGCGGAGGTAACCATTCCTCTAATTTGTGGTGCTAGACCCCAAATATACCTCTCGATCCGAACATACTCTAGAGTTACAAGCCGCGGTACCAGCTTCGCTAAATCATTGAAGCAAGTTGTGTATGTCTTAACGTCCGCTCCGATCATTGATAAGTTCCAAAACTCTGTCTCTAGCTTCTGTACTTCCGTCCGTGGGCAATACTCCTTCAACATTCTCTCCTTTAATTCGTTCCAAGACATTCCATATGCCACCGCCTCTCCGAGAATCTGTCGCTGGGCATTCCATCATGACAAAGCTCTATCAAGAAATGAACATGTCGCATACTTCACGATTTAGTTTTCCGCACAGTTGCTGATCGCAATTATGAACTCCATTTTCTCGATCCATCGAATAATCTCGAGTGGTCCTTCACTCCCAGTGAATGTTTTTGGTTGACACCCGTGGAATGTTTTATAAGAGCAACCAATGACTGCGGCTGGTTGACCGATAGGTGCTGCCCTTCCTAAACCTCTACCAAGACCCTGGTTGATGTTCTGTTCATTGATATGACCAATAGCGGCATTTACATGTTCGGCTATTAGATCAGTTAATTCAGACATAGTATTGGGAAGATTAAAACCTCGGCCACGTCCGCGACCGCGTCCATCCATAGTTACAATTCGTAGAGGCGGTGGCATATGGAATGTCTTGGAACGAATACCCGTACTACAAGTCATAATTAAATAAGACAAACATCCAAATAAAATGATTCCATACACCCCAATTTATATCAAAATTACAATTCGTCACTTCATAATTATAATCCATTTGTTTCATTCCGAAAAGATACCATCATAATACCACCAAAAGTTAATAAGTTTCTAAGGAAATTACACTGAATCATAAATAAAAACAAAATTTGTCAAACTAAGACTATCTGTCAGTGTTAATCCCTTCAAATAAGTGGTGCATCAAAAAAATGACCTAATAATGAGGTCCACCACTTCCGCCGCCGCTAGAAATCAATACCTGTGATAACATGGTCAAACAAGCAGCTACCAATGCCATAGCAGTGTCTGCCTATCCACGAGCGATAGAAGCACTCTGGTAGGCCGCTGCCACACTCGCCTCAACAGCGCCTGGTCCGATGGTGCAGCGTATCCTGAACGTGCTGCTGCTCCATCGCCCAGAGCTCCTGACCAAGCACTTTGTCGATCAACCCCTGGTTGATCAAATACTGAATATCAAATAATCCTGACAGGTAGTTGGTGCCTACCACCAACTCATCAATAGATGGGATCTTCTCCTCCAAAGAGGAGGTACGATCCTATAACTCAGCATAACAGGCCATCCGTAGCCCCAATCTAGAATCTGGAGCCTCGGAGGCCGGGCCTCGGGATGACTCACCCCTCTCAAATGTGTATACTACCGCATCCACAGCTACCGGAACAGCCGGACGGGTCACCCCATCCACCTACTCACTTCCTAAACCTGCTACATCATCAGCACCAACAGCAGTGCCAGCTGGAGCTCCCCCTGTGCCGTCTCCGTGAGTAGACCAAACCATATCGGCGTGGCCTCTCAACAACAAGAGCACCCGGTATAGTGACTCCAGGTGACACGGCAATCACATCCTCATCGCTGTCATCAAACACCCAGCCATTGTGTTGGCCATTCTGACAGTCGCATCCCGCACCAAATCCCAACATATCAAAACCTGACATCTGTAATATACGAATATCCGTACCAGCCTGCTTAGTCATAATTAAATAAAGATTCAAAAATTAAACAAATTTTTACCTCATGCATGGAAAGTGTTGGCATACTTTTTCGTTGTAGACTAGTTTCACTAGTTCACTACAACCGTTGGCTCTGATACCAACTTCTGTGACACCCCGAAAATCGCAGCGGAAAACGTTTGCGGTGGTGGTAACGAAAGTTGGTAATTGTTTAAATAGACTAAGCGTTAATTAAAATTAGTTGGTCGTATAAACTTGAGTTAAGAAAATTATATTTCAAAAGTCGTTATTTATTCCATGGTACTATTATTACAAACAAAAGTTTATTTGAAAACATTATTCAAAATACTCAAGCGGTCCCAAACAAGCCAACTTTAACGCCAGTCCAGCCAGCACTTGCCCTCATCCATGATCGTCATAAATTACCTTGAAAATATGCCCAAAATAATATCGGTCAGCATAAAGCTGGTGAGTTCCATAGAGTTTTTAAATAAAACACTCGGCGAGTCATGCTCCCGGAATAAATAATCCAACACCTCAACCGGTGTTAATCAATACCAATCACATAATTATCATGCAATATCCCTTATAATGACTTAACGTAAATTAGCTAGATTTACGATAGTGATCTAACCATTGAGCCCATAATCAAACCAAAACATCCACACACCACTTTCTATTTATATTACCCCAATCTAGAATACGACCAACGCGACTAACCAGGGGCGGGTTGTCACACCCGATAGATCTATCAATATAAACAGCAGCCCCTTTACCGGAGCTAATGATTATGGCATAAATAAATAAACAACGAGGGACAAAATTTTAAACCAAAGTCAAGGCCATCACATGTCAATTATAAGATTCATGTCATCCTTAATTATATCAAATAAAAAATAAACCAGGCATATTTTCCCCCAAAACATTAAAATAGTAAAAGTGGGGCTATGGAAACTCACAGTGATAAGCCGGAATTTGAACTCTAACCGTCAATATAATGCCCTAAATAATTCATAATGGAAATATAAGAAATTTAAGTCTTTTTAACGGGTAAGTTGATCCTCCAACTTACTTGACTTAATAATGATTCCAAATATTATTTTTATAGTTTTAACAATCCCTTGGTGACTCAACGAGCAACCCAATTAACCGTATCCACCGATATATATTAACATGGTTATAATTCATTTATATCTACCTTTGAAATTTTTACAAAAATAGTTAACAAATTTTTAAGCCAAATATGACATTCCTTCGGCTTTTTGTGACATAGTTTAACCTGACACAATTATTTATTTTTAGATATATATTCATATAACTTTTTAGAAATAATTTTTCTCATGAAAATATATTTTTTTATTTCTGTTTAGAATTTATAAGTAATCGAAATTACGTTTTTAAGTCGATTTTAGACATTTTTATGACTAATTTCGTAATATAAATTATATTAACCCATTTTATCAAATCTCTTTTATTTTTCTAAATCAAATACATATATGTAATTATTATTCCAGAATTTTTAAAATTTATTTTATGAGTATTTTATTAATCAAGACAAAATATTACTTTTGAAATAGATTGCCTTTTTCCTAGGTTGTAGGTAATCATTTTTTTTATTTTTGTTTTACTCAATTGTTTACATATACATATACACATTCACGACATATGTATGTATGTATGCATATGTATACTTTTCATCCATACATGTATGTATATGTATCTAAAGGAAAAACCCACCATACATACATATATATACTCACGTATACATGCATACATACATTTTAACAAACCCACATGCATGTATACACATATGTGCATAACCCACATTCATATGATGAAGATTTAACCTAAGAGGGTTAATCTTTCATTTATATCAAAACCCATAACACTTACATATATATATATATATATATATATATATATATATATATATATATATATATATATATAGGGTAAGGATCATGTGAAAACAACTTTTATTGCGAAAACACGAAAACAAATATTAAAACCTTTATAACTTTTTCATACGTTAATATTTTTTAAAAAATTTTGCACCAAAATCCTTAAAATTATGTTAACTTTATTTCTGGAAAAAATTTAAAAAAAAAATCAAAATTTTTTTAAAAATTATTATTGCACAGGTGCAATAATTTTTTTATTATTATTATTGCACATATGCAATAATATTAAAACCTTTATAACTTTTTCATATGTTAAAATTTTTTATAAAAAATTACACTATAAATCTTATAATTCTTTTATCTTTAATTCTGGAGAAAATTAAAAAAAAATTCTACGTTTTTAAAAAAAAATTATCATTGCACATGTGCAATAAAAAATTATTATTGCACATGTGCAATAATATTAAAACCTCTATAATTTTTTCATACGTTAATATTATTGATAAAAAATTATACCATAGATCTTATAATTCTGTTATCTTTAATTGTTGAAAAAATTTTAAAAAAAATAATGTTTGTTTGTTAATATTGCACATGTGTAATATAATTAATACGTATTATTGCACATGTGCAATAATAAAAAAAATCACGAAATTTTATATGTTTAATTTTTTTTCCCAGAATCAAAGGTGACATAATTTTAAGACTTTTGGTGCAAATTTTTTAAAAAATTATTAACGTATGAGGAAGTTATAGAGGTTTTAATATTTGTTTTCGTGTTTTCGCAATAACATCTTGTTTTTATTTGATCCTTCCCCTATATATATATATATATATATATATATATATACGACATACATGCACATACATACATATATTTTCGACACATGCATGCATATATATATATATACATTCATGACATACACCCACATTCATATCATTTCTTTGTCTCTATTAAGCATTCAAGCATGATCAATTGTGAAAAACATTAAGAAATCTTATGGGTTTTTGAGATAATCACATGTGTTCTTCAATCCAAACATTACCCATTAGTTTTTGTCAAGTTTTTAACCAAATGGAAACAAAGCCCATTAAATTTATAAGATTTAGGTTCATCAAAGGGATCAAAGCTTCAAGAATCATTATCATTTGAGTTTTGGAGGATCAAAGCTCAAGTAAAACTTCAAAATTCTAGAGAGAGAGTAGAGAGAGAAAGCTTCATACTTGGATTTTTGAGGAAGAATGGATGGAATGACAACACCCTTGCTTGAATCCGTGAGCTTTGATCACCAGATCCTTGAAATCCTTTAGTTTTGGCTAGTTTTATGGTGATGATGGTGGAATTCGAAAATGGTGAAGAAGGGGGGTGGGGTTTTCGGCCGTAGGGTAGAGAGAGGGAAGAGAGAGAGAGTATTGGTGAGTGTGGTGGAGTGTATGCATGTATGATGTAGCCTTCTAAACTTTTAACCTCATCATTGCCTATACATTAGGCATCATTACTTGGAAGTTTAAGAAGAAAAGGTGGCATCACACTCTCCCCATGATGACATGTGTATCGATATATATATATTATAGTATTAGGTGATTAACTGGTATTATAGTGGAATATCGTGGTATAACTGGTAAATTTTCTATCACGAATCGTAAAAGTAATTATATGAAAATTAATAGAATTAAATAACGCTCGCAATGGAATGATCCAAAATAACTTGTATCACATTTGATTTATCAGTTATTTTTATAAATGCTCTTTTTCTTTTTGGTGGATACTGGGTTGATCATAACTTGAGTTGTCACCAACGTTTGTTAACGACATATTTTTCATATGACGGCACTAAACTTTTTATTTGTCTAATAAATTAATATTTATTTTTATTAAATTATGACTTGTAGTATGGGTATTCTAACCTAAAAACGTCATGTGTCACAGTCCTCGCCGAAGACGTCGGCGGCGACAATGGCGGCGGCGGTGGCGGCGGCGATCTTGAGCTTCAAGGCGGCGGCAATGAGACGAGGGTCTCGTTTCACCGTTGCTACTATCAAAAAACGAAGAAGGAAGTGGTGAGGAAGGGGGCGCCAAAATCGAGAGAGGGAGAGGGTGTGTGTGGCGTCGAAAGTGAGGAGGGGAGGGAGGAGAAAATCACAACTAGGGTTTGCCTCCACTCCTCCTTATATAATGGTGGTCGCGATGGGACCCTTGGTTTAACCTAATCCCATGACGCGATCCAATCCACCAAACACTTTTAAAAGCCCTCTAATATTATTTCTTTGTTAGCCCAGTAACAACCTAATAATATTTCGTCGAGTTCCGTAAACCGTTTTACGAGAAAAATTGTTTCGTTGGATTTAATTAAATAAATACCAAGTATTTATTTATTTAACCGTTTGATTTAATTAATTAACAAGTAATTAATTATTTAGTTCATTGACTCCGGTGTAACTCTTCCGGGTCTAAACCGGGTCGGTTACGTTAAAAGTCGGGTCAGGATATCTAATATCCAACAATCTCCCACTAGGACAGATCGCGATACTTTAGTGTTGTAGTCAGAGGCACTCTAGCTATGCATGGGTACACCAACCAGTTTTGACACTTTAAGTCGACAGCCAAAGTATATCTGATTGTAAAGCAAGCAGATAGAGGACTTATGGTAATTATTGTCACATGTTCCTTTTCGTTCTAGGCATTAGATAAATACTTAAACATGGACTCTCAAGTATTAGATTCATCAATTTTAGTCTCGTTCTCCGATCCGAAGGGAACCAATCAAACACACAGTAAGTTTGGGTGAGGCCTCACACTTCACACTTGGAATCAACGAGGGCGCCTCTATGTCTATCTATTGCTGAAGCAATAGTACGAAATCCCGTATTGAGGCATACAACTCCCACTGAACTTTAAATCTATTCCCAAAAGTAGCCATATTGTTGGCAGTTACGCGACAACGAGAGACTACAATCAAAGAACAACCCTCAGTAAACGCGAGTTCTAGTATACGTCTCAGGTCTAAGGAAACATTAGAGCATACCATTAATCAAGCAATCAAAACTTCCATGATTGAATTGTTTGATGCGAGCTACGTCTAACGTTATTCTCTAATGAGGTCTGTGACTTTGAACGTTAAACCCCTTTAAGGTTCAAAATCAGAATAGTTTTGATTTAGAGCCGTTCCCACGTCTCTAACTGACTA
>JBCNJP010000023.1:84939201-84992201 GCA_039602395.1 Deinandra increscens subsp. villosa | reverse complement strand
GTTATAACCAAAAAAGTAAATATAATAGTGATATTTATTAGACTCCGGTAATATTTTAAATATCGAGAAAGTTATACAAACCGTTTATCAAATATTAAGTTATTTGACAAGTTTAGAATACAGGTATAATACTTGTATATTTTATCTAACACCACAAAAGATATATTAATTATCTTAGCTTGTTGTTTACTCTCGTAGAATACAGCACATCACCACTTATTTAATATATATACAATACAAATTGAAGTGAATAGTATACTTTGGTTTTGTCATACTTTGGCCACAAGACTTTAAGGTAATGACAGTTTCTACCCTGTTCTTTTCTCAGGCAACTTTCCTTCTATGTTTTTCTTTGGTTGGTTTTCATTGTCGGTGCTGAGTTTTTATTGGATGATACACGTTTCACCATTTCTCTTTTATATCAGTTACTCTCTCTTTCTTCTCTGCTTAGTCTCATTTCTCTCCCACTTTCAGAGATGAGGGTTTCTCTCTCATAACCCCCCTCTCTCTCTCTCTCTGTACATCAGATGAAGATCCCACTGACGTTGCTCCGTTCCGTTCCCGTTACCACGCTACTAGGCTTTGGTATCGGTCGTTGATGCGGCGGCGACGATGTGCTGGATCTGTTATTTTTCAAACGATTTGGTAGGCTTTGTTGATTTCTAGGGTTTCTTTTGTCTACATCAGATGAAGCACTCGGCGTCGTTGCTCCGTTCCGTTTACGCTAGCGCCGGACTTTGGCCGGTTTGCTGCCGGGCGTCGATGCGGCGGCGCTGTTGTGGTGGATTTGCTGTCAGCGGTGCTCCGTTCTGTTGATGGTAGTCGGCTTCGGCCTACTTTCCCGTGGGACGTTGATGCACCGGGGCTTTAAAATGTATATCAATTCAGTAGTCCTTGCTGTACTCAAATATTGCATTGTTCAAGATGCATGTTCTATCTTACTTATTTCTATGGCTTAGCCAAACTTATTGGAAGGTTTTTCTTCCTGTTTATGAGTTTATCTCGCATTGCGGCTATTGACTGTTGGTGATGGTTTTTATGAGGCTATGTTGAGTTCTTTCTTACCTTATGTTACTGCTTACTGTTGTTGATGGTTTCCTTGAGGCTATGACAGAATTTTTCGGAGCCTATGTTGTTTATAACGCAACAATTTTTATTTTCTGAACCGATGTTGCTTTTCTTGCTGGGTGATGGTTTGTTGCTAAATGCTATTGATGGTTCCTATGGGGCTATGATGAAACTTTTCTGAGCGGATGTTGCTTTTGTTGCTTAATATTGGCTCATGGTTTGTTGGCTAAAAGTTGATTACTGTTGAATGCTATTGATGGTTCCTATGCGGCTATGTTGAAACTTTTCTAAGCCGATGTTGCTTTTGTTGCTTAATTTGGCTCATGGTTTGTTGGTTAAAAGTTGGTTACTGTTGAATGCTATTGATGGTTCCTCTGCGGTTATGATGAAACTTTTCTGAGCCGATGTTGATTTTGTTGCTTAATTTGGCTCATGGTTTGTTGGTTAAAAGTCGGTTACTGCTGAATGCTATTGGTAGTTCCTATGCGGCTATGATGAAAATTTTCTGAGCCGATGTTGCTTTTGTTGCTTAATTGGTTACTGCTGAATGCTATTGATTGTTCCTATGGGGCTATGATGAAACTTTTCTGAGCAGATGTTGCTTTTGTTGCTTAAAACTGGCTCATGGTTTGTTCGTTGAACATTTTGCTATTAATCTTTCATTTTGCAGTCCAAGTATTTTTTTCCCCCTTTTTCTGTTGCAACAGCAAGTGTAGGTATATTTTCTTCCTTTTATCTGTTTTTAAAGCTTCTAAATTGCACAAGTAAGTACCTCTTACATGTAACAGGTCACTTACCCACATAAAAGTTGTTGGATATCCATAAGGGTTTGTTGTGTAGGCTATTGTATTTGTTAAGCCTATTTGCTTAAACCAACATATGACATTAAGAAATTTTTTAAACAACACTTGGTCAGATTGCAAGAGTCCATAAATTTGGCTTCCGTGTTTTTATTAGAAGGTTTAGAAATGTTTGTTTACAACCTTTATTTGTTGCTATTTTTTATGCAGGTATCTTACTCCTAAAGTCATCTGAAGGTATTTGGTATTTAATGTGTGCTATGTATATTTTTCTATGTTATTTGCTTAAATAGGATTACTAAACTTATGTTGTATCAAAATGAAAACGTTTTCTTCACAATGGGTCATTAGTAGTTTTCAAATACTCAAATTCATTTGTTATTTTACTTCTCTCAAAATGAAAATGTTTTCTTCATAATGGGTCATCAGTAGCTTTCAAGTACTCAAATTCATTTGTTATTTTACTTCTGACTCTATAGGGTCATTTTCTCTTTGTAAATTTTTGGGGACTTTTATTGTCCTTTTTGTTTGTAAGCCTCATGAGAATGTAATAATATTTTAGCCCAGATGTCTACAAGCTTCGTTCACAGATGAACATGGTGACATACCACAGGTTCCAACATAACCCTACTGTTATGAGTATAATACCTTTTTCAATAAACAGAAACTTTTATACCCTATGTAAACTGAAAGTATTAACTGATAAACATAATGGACTAACAGCACACAACTGACTTTTTTATATGCAGATTCACAATCTATGGGTGGAAGACATTCGCAAGGAAAAATCAGATTCAAGTCAATGACAAGATTCGTCTCACGTACAGCTCTCAGATGAAGACGCTCTTCATATCCCATGAGCTGTGAGGCAGCTTCCAAAAACAGTCCCAGGACCCAAATCTTTTGGCATGTGCATGTTAGTATGTATGAAACTAAACAATGATCTTCTTTTGTATATCCTAATGTCTTAGTGCTGATCAACATCAAACAAACTTCTATCCCTCTTTTGTAAATCTATATGGATAGATGTTGATCAAGTAATGGTTTGTAAATATGAAGTAACTTTTTGGAAACGGCATGACAAGGTTTCATGTTCGTTTAACTATAACTATTTAGTGTGCACATTCTTAGACATCTAAAGACGTTTATTACTATACAATTCCAACCCCGCGGCAGCGCGCGGGGTGGGTCAAACAACTTGTTTAAATTATGTCGATTGCTGCAATATGGAGTAACCTACTCATCAGTTAAAGGTATACGTGTATGATATACTTGGCCCTTACTCTTAAACAAATATCTCGGTATTTTGTTGTCTCAATTCTAAATCATGAATTCAAACTTGTGCGTGAAGATTGAAGTAAAAGAAAAATATTGTTTTAATTGTGACCACATAACTCACATATTAATTTGCTATATATACGACATTCTCATGAAAAGCAAATCACACAAATTTGAATACAGAAAAAATATTGTTTTAATGGTCGTAGCCTCACCCTCTCCCTCTCCGACGTTCCCACCGGCGAACAGTAGCACCCCCGTTCCTCCCTCGTTCTCTTCGTTTTCCCGGTGACTCCACAAAATCGGCGACCTCCCGACGTTCTCCGACCCACCTGTAAACCCAGCAATGCTCCGGCGACCCCTTCGAGCTCAACCACATCTCCCATTCCCTCTGTCACATCTCCAGCGAGTTGGTCACGACAAAAAGTACACCCAACAGCTCGCAGCCCCCTACGCCGGCGACATGCTGTTTTGCCCGAACTCCGACGGCGGTGAGCCACCGGAACGGGGTCAGTGGCGATAGAAGGTGGTGGAAGGTAAAGGTGATGATGGTTGTTTAGCATTGGTGTGAACTCAAAACCCGGAAAACCCGGTTTACCGTCCTATCTTTCGGATGATTTTTGGCGACGTACGATTGACGACGGGTGACAACGACAACAACGGTGAACACTGAACACCCGGGATGGCAGAGAATGGTTGCGGTGGTCGACGGTCGTTGAAGGTGGTCCACGGTGGCGGCAAACGGGGTGTAAACTAGTGACGTTAATAAAACCCACCTTTACTTTCAGTCAACATTTTGGTGGCGTAACGAGGTCCAAACGACAAACCGACAACCGGGAAATGCTCGTGGCAAGAAACTAGTCAGGAAGGACTATTCGTTTATCTAAAACGGACAACTTTATTATTCGACTATTTTGGACTCGTTCCACGACCCGTCAAGAAGGTAATCACGTTATATATATATATATATATTTGTTATTATTACAAATATTATTGTTAAGTTAAAAGTTTATATGAAATCATAATAGAACGGGATAAATGATATAAATATATATTTAAAACACATAAATATATATATATATATATGATTATTAATCATTTTTAGTTAATAAAATTGATTAAAGGAATATATTTAAATATTAAATATATATAAACGTATATATTTAATATAAAGGTTGACGATAATGATAAAGAAATTATCGGATTAAATATTTAATATATATATTTAAAATATGTTTAATGTATATTAAAGGGTTAATATGTAAATTAGGGTTTTCTAGACACTATTTTGTCAAACCCGAGTAAACGGTAATGAACCAAGCTTTGAAATTTTAAAGCATGTTATAAAATGTTATAACGGATAATACCCTAAGTCAGTTTTGAATGAAAATGAATTTTGATAAAGAAATGAGAATAACGGGAAATTAGGGTTTCCAAATATGATTATTTAATATAAAATAATCCGAAGGGTATAGAGACGTGATTTTTGACATGGAACTATGTTTATATATATAACAAGATGGTGACCCGCCCGCGCTTCACGGCGGGCCACCCATTTTCTCGAACCGCCGTTATTAAAGTCGAAACTCTAAAAGTGATTTAAAAGTTGACCACATGCGCTTACGCCTGAAAAAAACTACATGTACATAACACGTGGCCTAATACCCATTTTTCAAAATGTTGTGACCAAAGTCAAAAACTCTAAAAGTGGTCTAAAAGTTGACCACCTGCGCTTAAGTTGAAAAACATATCACATGTACATAACACGTGGCTTAACACGTGACCACGTGTCGCAAAAACATTGGCCTAGATATGACACGTGGTCACGTGTCGCCATACGTAGCCTAACACATGACCACGTGTCGCAAAAGCATTGACCTACATATGACACGTGTCCACATGTCACCACATGTCCTAACATGTGTCAGGCCACGTGTCATAAAATTAGTGGCCTAGATATAAATAGTGACTTATGTGTCACAACCACCCAATTATTATAAAGTAGTAAAAAAAAACAGGAAAAAAAAAACACATGCAATAGTGGGACACGTGGCAAACATCAATTCATAAGTGGGACACGTGGCAAACATCAATTCGTGAGTACTTATGAATAGTAGAAGTAGTGTCTAAGCCTCCCATTTATTAATGTAATATATATAAATAAGTATATATAAAATTAAAATGGATAAATGATAAAGTATTTAAAATAACGAGTTAATCGGATATTAAGGAGTTCGCGCGGACCGGAAGGGTAGATGCCTGTACGCTGGGGTTTCTGGCAAAAGCGAGGGTGTCGCATAAATCCCAACTGGGAAATGGCATCCCTCACTGTGCGATCCCGGGGTGAGCGTTTACTTATAGGAATGCGTGTCTTCATATTATCAACAAAGGAAAAGGATAATGGCCTAAAGGGCATTTTGGTCAATTTGACCTTTAAAAGAAATAAACTTAATAACTAAGTATTATTAAGTTAATAAAGAGTTAAAATAAACATACGAAAATGTTTATTATATTAAACCTTGCGTTAACACCGTACAATACGCGATTAGGTTTAATTGGAAGGCATTGCGGAGACTTTTCTCTGAATTAACTGCTTAAGAGAATAAGGTAAGTTCTATGAGCCCGCTTTTAAATGTTTTAAATGTTTTAATGTTTTCGGGCTGATATACATGCAATGATATATATTCAACTGTTTACTTGAAAAGTAATTGAGTTAAATGCTTTTACGTGTTTTGTGTTGATACACATACGTGAAATGTTTTAATGCCTATAACTGTTTTAAAGTGTTATTACCTGTGATAAACTCTTTTCGGGAAGGTTATAATGAACGGGTAATAAAGAAGTTAAACTTTTAAAGAAAAGTTTAAAAAGAGGAAAATGAGTTTTTGAGGATAAAGGAAATGACCCTTGGGGTTATTTTAAAGAAGTTTTAATCTAAGCACAGATTGTCTGGTAAGAAGGGGGTGTTGTACAATCCAAGCAGTGGAAATGAAGCCACTGGAGTAACGAAGGTTACTCAAGAGGTCGGGAGGCGACGGGCCAACCGAAAGGGACTAAAGTAGTCCCAGAGGTAGACAATGCTTAGTAAAAAGAGGTTTTGCTTATAATGTTTCGTATGATTTTATTATACGTAATGATTATTTGCACAGAGGATGGGTCCCGGAGGCCCAAGGTATTTTAGAGTATTAAATGATTTTTAATACTGATGAGTTAAATGTTTTGGTATAATCCTGTTATGCTTTATACCTGTTAGATGTTTATAAAGAAGGGGCCGTTAGGCCCAAATGTTTGAGGTATGTTTTAGAGTATTAAATGATTTTTAATACTGAATGTTTAAATGTTTTGGTATAATCCTGTCATGTTTTATACCTATTAAATGATTATAAAGAAAGGGGCCGTTAGGCCCAAATGTTTGAAGTAACCTTTCAAGGAAAGGTAAAAGTTTTAAATACTTAGAACTCACCAGCGTAAGCTGACCTTTAAAAGCATGTATGTCAGGTATCGGTGATGTTTACAGGCGAAATTCAGAATCTGGCATGGGTCGCTCCTGTCAGATAATCTATAGGAATCTTCTTCGCCAGTGGGCACGGGTAGTGCTTGGCAGCAGGCACGGGCCGTTCTTATCAAGTAATCTGCAGGAATCTTTAGGGCTCAGAGGCACGAGCCGTGTTTACAAAGGCTCGACCTGTGTGAGATCAGGAGCATGGGTTGTGCTTGTTAGGTCTTTCTAAAAGCTTGCTGAGGAGCGGCATGGGTCATGCCCTAGTTGGGACACTGGTCGTGCCTAAGGTAAAAAATCACAACTTTGTCATTTTTCTTCATATTAAGCTCCTTTGGTAATTAATTATGACCTGGATTATACTGAAAAACTAAAATGAAAACAATATGGTATTTTTTTGGTGATAGTTAGTCAGTAATAATCCAATATGCAGGGAGTATTTGATATAAAAGTATGCATAATGTGGTGCATATCCCAGAGAAGAAAGCAACAGAGATTTTGCAGGTACTTTCAGACAACCGATTGAAACACAAAATCAGAAATTGTTGACCAGTCCTTCAAGCTGAAAATGAAGAAATTCAAAAATAAATTAGAAAAAAAAATTATACCAGATGATTGCACCGAGATCAAGAGAATAGAAACGCATAAGAAAAACTAGATGTGATCTCTATCTCTCACTACTTTGATGCGACGATAGCAAGGGATGAAGTCAAAAAGGTAGGTTGTGTTTGCTAGTTGAAAAAAAAACCCTAGATGATGAAAAGGAAATGGAACGACTTTAAACCTGGCTTGTTCTGTTGTACGTTGTTCCAGATGCTACGCTTAGGAAGATGTCATATAGAAGAACAACTCTCTGACGAATGCATTCCGGCGAGTGTAAGGGTAGAGAGAGAAGGATGAAGGGAAGGATTTAGATTGAAAATAGGAAGAGGAGAGAAACATAGGGTTTGAGATTTGGTGGAAATGAAAGAGAAAAACATGGGATTTGGGGAAGAAATTAAAGAAGCGTACAAGCGGCAGATGAAGACTTTGAATTTGAATTTCCAATGGTTGGGAATAGAATGAAATTTGTACATATATCTGAAAAACTCTAGTTTCTGTATTAAAATATTGTACGCTATGCTCTAAACATATGTACCTTTTAAAATTTTAGCATTTTGTGAAAATTATTAAATTGTCCAGACCGATATGTATTATAAGATAGTATAGATATATAGTAGAGTAGTAAATTTTAATGGTAGTAACGTAATAATGACATAACATCTGCTTTAAATCATTTGTAAGGCATTATAAATATTAGGAATCACTTAAATAACTATGAGAAGAAAGCCATTCCTCCATTGTAACAAAAGTTTCTACAGGCTTGTATAACGAGATTCCATGACCAGCACCCTACATAATATAAATCAATCAGTTCTTGCTCGATCTACTTTCTTTTTATTAAGCAATAAACTAAACTCGCATGTTCCTTGCCTTAATAGTTTCATAAGTTAACGTGTATCCATTCTTGGCATATGTCGTCCGATATCTACAAAAGTGAAGAATGATAATCACTTTGCGTGCCAAAAATCTAAAAAGATGCTTGAAAACAAAGTGTGTGCTCACCCAGCAACTTGGTCACTAACAAACCATGGGGTCCAAGGGCTTGCTGTCGGAAGATCGAGAGATTTTATCCATTTCTCGGTGCCAACATATGGGAAATTCATATCATGATCACCACTGTCAAAAGAAAAATTTTAAAGATATTATAATGGGAGAGTAATTAACATATATGTCTAAAAGTTCAATCTTATGTTTTGGGAGTTTTTGTAATACTTAAGGATCAAAACTTGGGCGTTCCTTGCAACAAGTTGTTTATGGTAGTTAACGCTACTGAAGATATCATATGAATAACATGTAATGTCCTCTTTGTTAATATCCTAAGCGATCGAGTCGTTGGTTTTGTACCAAGTTTCAATCGTGCCCTTCACATGCAAAAAAATAATAATAACAATATGTTGAATTCATATGCGTAATCGGGCTTTGTTAAACATGTTTCAATGCCCATGCTAAGAGCATTCACAGCTCGTTTTCTATAATTATGGGAGTGTAGTCCTTAAAATTTAAGGTTTGGTTGTAAGTGGTTGTGAGTTGAGGAGAGAGAAAGGATATTGAAAAAATTTGTATATTTGACAACAAAAAAAAACTGTTAGTTCTGTAAAATTTGAGGTTTGATTGTGAGTGTAAGAGAGAGAAAATTGTATAAAATGTATTATTTAATTGTGGTTGTGAGTGAAAGAGGGAGAAAAAATAATAATAAATATATAAATTATAAGGATAAGGATGAGGAATAGGTTGTGGATGCTCTAAGACAACTGCAACTTTGTATATATACGGGTAAAGTACACGTACTTTCATCCATAATTTCATATATTATTGTGATGTTAGTAGTGTTACGTTTGATCGATGGCAAAAAAGCCAGACCCAACGGGTACACCCAAAACCCGAGTCATCCGGGCCGGGTATAGGCCCGAATACCTGAGTATGAGACCGGGTATGGGATTGATAAATAAAAAAAATCGGGTTCGGGTACAGGCATGGGATTAATTGATACCCGCCCAATACACGACCCGCATTACCCGTGTATTACCCAAAACAATACCCGAAATATTTCATATATATATATATATATATATATATATATATATATATACTTTTCTTATATAAGTTTTTTCATTATTTGTATATATTAAATGTGTTTTATCTTTTATAAGCATAGTAACTTATTCAAAAGAAACCGATGTATATTATAAAACGATTGAGCGTGACTATGAAGATACTTATGAGGTAAATATATATTCTAACTCCTAAATATTATATTTTTTTCTTATTTTAACGATGGTTTATTTGCCTAATTGTAAGAATGACATGACAAATCAACGTAACTTGTTGATTATTGAAATTCGAAGCAACTAACGTCATTGTGTAGAAAATGAACGTATTTCTTTTATATATATATGTTAAATATATGAAAGCGAGCAATAACTCATTTTGGTATTATATATTGAGAGATACATTCTTCTAGAATTATCTCGTGTACAATCTTTGTATTTATTTGTAATATTTCATATATATCTCCCTTGTTTTAGGAGATCTAGTTTCCTTTGTTAAGCAACTTGTATCTTTATATTGTACATCAATTGTTAATGAAATTCAAGAAAATTACATGGTATCACAGCCACCCCTCTAAGGGTTTCGATCCTTTTCTTCCCCCCACCTGTCGGTCGTTTTTTATTTCAGCCCCCCCCCCCCCCCCCGAGTTGTTTTTCTGCTGTTTCGATGGCAGACAAACCCGTCACCACTGAACCTTCCTCCAACAATCAAAAACCGGTCCACAATGTGTATCTTGTGACCGATATCACCAAGAAAGTTCGGGTTTTAGACAACAAAGATGTCTCCTACTCGTCTAAGGTGAAGCTCTTTTAGATCAACGCCAAAGGATATGAAGTCCTCAACCACATCGATGGAACCGGGCCTCCGGAAAAGACCGATCCTAACTATGAACAATGGATGAAGATCGACGCAATCGTTCTTCAATGGGTCTATGGCACCCTCTCGGATGAGATTCTCGTCCGTGTTCTCGAGATCGAATCAGCCGCTCAACAAGCATGGGATCGAGTAAAGGCATTTTTCTAAATGATAAAGGATTTCGGGCGGCCGCTTTCGAACAACAATTCATTAACCTCAAACTGTCGGAGATGCCTTCTCTTGAGGTATATTGCCAAACCCTACGGAACTTGGCAAATCAACTCAAAGATGTGGATCACCCCATTACGGAACAACGTCTCGTTCTCCAATTGGTCCGTAGACTTCCGATGGAGTATGACTCGGTTGGTAGCTATATCAATCAAACCCTCCCATCTTTGGAGCAAGCCTGCAACATGCTCCATCTTGAGCAACAGCGCCAAGCGGCGCAGGAATCCCCACCTTCTCAAGCTCTTGCCGCCGATAGACCCACCGTCGCCCCCAACCCGCGACGTGACAATCGTCCCACCAACAAGCAGCCCCCTCGTCGCCAAAATACCCCTCGTAACGCCTCTAGGCAGTCCTCATCGACCCCCACACAGAACCGCAACACCCCTCGACCTCCAACCCGTAACTCAAACTTTTGTCCCTGGATGTCTCCCTGGCCTACCCACCCTTTCCTTTCTCCGTATTGGGCTCCTTAACCATGGTCCATTCCCCCTTGCCCATACCCCACCCAACCCGGTTGGGCCACACCATAGGCTCCCATGCCACCACAAAACACCCAGCCTCAACAACCCACTTACCAAACCACTAATCAGGCCCACATCACCGATGTAAATCCCTTAGACCCAGCCGAACTTGGAGCTGCATTCCAGGCTATCAACATGAACAGTGGGGATTATCCATGGATAATGGATACAGGGGCTTCTGATCATCTTACTTCTGATGCAGGTATGATCTCTAACCCAGGTTTGGTTTCTATTAAGTCTATTACAATTGGAAACGGTCATCGGGTCCCTGTCCTTGGATCGGGTCACACTACCCTCCCTTATTCCTCGACACCCCTTAAACTTAATAATATCCTTCACGCGCCTCATATAATCAAAAATCTTGTATCTGTTCGTAAATTTACCACTGATAACAATGTTTCTGTTGAGTTTGATAAGTTTGGCTTTTCTGTGAAGGAATACCCGAGTGGGAGGATCATTACTCGCCACAATAGCTCAAGCTCGCTCTATCCGCTCACTACTCTCGCAAATAAAGATGTTACCGTTTTTATCACTCAGTCCGACCCTACCGCTTGGCACAACCGTCTTGGCCACCCCGGCCTCCATGTTTTGGATTATTTACGTTTAAATAAGTTTATTCCTTGTAATAAACAGAGTTCTACGTTTTCTTGTAATTCGTGCCAAGTTGCTAAAAATAAACATTTACTGTTTCATTTATCTCATTCTGCTACCCTTTACCCTTTTGATATATTGCATTGTGACCTCTGGACCTCTCCGGTCTTGAGCAAAAATGGGTACAAATATTATTTAATAATGGTCGACGACTTCTTCCACTTTGCGTGGGTTTCTCCAATAAAATATAAATCAGAAACCGTCGATAAGTTTAAACAATTTCATAATTTTATTTCCACCCAATTTAACCTTAAAGTGAAAACATTTAAATGTGAGAATGGTGGAGAGTTTACCAATACACAATTTAAAACATTTTTCGCCCAACATGGCATACAATTCCGGTTCTCACGTGCTCACACGTCACAACAAAATGGAACCGCCGGACGCATGATTCGACGCGTAAACGAACTCATGCTTTCACTTCTTACTCATGCCTCATTACCCCCACACTACTGGGTGGAGGCTCTTCACACCTCGGTCTACCTTCACAACATTCTACCCTCTAAACTCTTACATTTCTATACCCCCACCTCCATACTCTATCGCAAAAACCCCACATGTGATCACCTTTGAGTGTTCGGGTGTGCCTGTTACCCGAACCAATCCGACACCCGTGCTCACAAACTCTCCCCGCGGTCCAAAATGTGCGTCTTCCTCGGATATCCACCGGACCATCGCGCTTACCGTTGTCTCGACTTAGCCACAGGCAAAGTCACTATTTCCCGACATGTCACATTTAACGAACATTTGTTTCCTTTCTCCCGTTCCTTTAAACCAACCCCCACGTCCTATGAATTCTTGGATTCTGACCCCTCCCCATTCTTTCTCCAACGTCACATGTAAACCCCTACCACTACCATTCCTAGCGGCCCAATCGGCTCAATACCTCCTCCTCATAACAGCCCATCACCTTCTCAAACAAAGTTCTCCCCCACCACCCTCCATATCGACGTCTCCTACCACTAAACCCCACCCACCTACCTCCCCACAGCCACCTACACCACCTAACTCTTCTGTTCCTTCACCATCACCCATACAGCCAACCCCTCCGCCACCGCCCCCGGTACCGTCTCACCCAATGGTCACACGATCCAAACTCGGTAACACCAAACCGAAAACTACCTTTAACCTCCACACCACCTCCATCTCCTCACTACCTAAATCCCACCTACACACCCTCTCCGATCCAAACTAGGCCGAGGCCATGACTAACGAGTATAAGGCATTAATGGACAATCAAATCCACACCACCTCCATCTCCTCACTACCTAAATCCCACCTACACGCCCTCTCCGATCCAAACTGGGCCGAGGCCATGACTAACGAGTATAAGGCATTAATGGACAATCAAACTTGGGAACTTGTACCTCGTCCCCGTGATTCTAATGTGGTTCGATGCATGTGGCTATTTCGCCATAAATTTCATGCTAATGGGGAATTGGCTCGGTACAAACCCCGCCTGGTAGTTAATGGGAAATCACAGCAGGTTGGCGTCGATTGTGATGACACCTTTATCCGGTGGTTAAGCCTGCGACCATCCGCACCGTGCTCAGTCTATCCGTGTCCCGATCATGGCCCAATCATCAGTTAGACGTTAAAAACGCCTTCCTGCACGGTGACCTGAATGAAACCGTGTACATGTTTCAGCCTCCCGGATTTGTTGACCAGATGAAACCGAACCATGTATGTCGACTTCAAAAATCATTATACGGGCTCAAACAGGCACCTCGGGCGTGGTATCAACGCTTCGCCACCTACATTTTATCGTGTGGATTCCAGACATCGGCAAGCAACAGTTCTCTGTTTGTTTATCGTCATGGAAACGACATGGCATACTTGTTATTATATGTCGATGATATTATATTAACCGCCTCTAACAGTCAGATTTTGCAGCATTTTATTCATGTTATGTCCAGGGAATTTGCCATAGCGGACCTTGGTCGCTTACATCACTTTTTAGGGATTGAGGTTACACATCAGAAAGACGGCCTTTTTTCTTAGCCAACGGGCCTATGCTGCTGATATTCTTTCGCGGGCAAAAATGCAAGAGTGCAAACCCTCTGTTACTCCCACAGATACTAATGCTAAACTCAGCGTTGACACGGGTAAGTTACTACCCGATGGCACTTTATACCGTAGCTTGGCTGGGGCTTTACAGTACTTGACTATCATCCGGCCCGAGATTTCGTATGTTGTCCAGCAGGTGTGCTTATTTATGCATGCCCCGCGAGAGCCGCATTTTAACTTTTTAAAACGTATTTTACGGTATCTCAAGGGGACTTTAGATCACGGACTTCATTTATCATCGTCCCGATCACTATCCATCACAGCTTATTCTGATGCTGATTGGGGCGGGTGCCCTGATTCCAGGAGATCCACTTCCGGGTATTGTGTGTTTTTAGGTGACAATTTGGTCTCCTGGTCATCCAAAAGGCAACCTACAATCTCTCGTTCCAGCGCTGAAGTAGAATATAAAGGGGTTGCCAACACGGTGGCTGAACTTACTTGGTTGCGAAATTTGTTAATGGAGCTACATGTCCCGATTCGTCAGGCCTCTATTATCTATTGTGACAATATATCTGCAACCTATTTATCTAATAACCCCGTTCAGCACCAACGCACGAAACATGTTGAAATTGATATCCATTTTGTTCGGGAAAAGGTGTGTTTGGGGGCTATTCGTGTGCTTCATGTTCCTGCGGATTACCAGTACGCGGATATTCTTACGAAGGGCCTTCCACGAGTTCTCTTCCTCCGGTTCAAGTCCAGTCTTTGCATTCGACCGGCTACTGCTTTGACTGCAGGGGACTATTGAGAGATACATTCTTCTAGAATTATCTCGTGTACAATCTTTGTATTTATTTGTAATATTTCGTATATATCTCCCTTGTTTTAGGAGATCTAGTTTCCTTAGTTAGGCAACTTGTATCTTTATATTGTACATCAATTGTCAATGAAATTTAAGGAAATTACATTATATGTATGAGATATTATATATTTTGGATTTGATATATTTTACTGTGTATATATATGTATTTATCTACATTAAAATCCAACGTTTTTTTATTAACTAATGGGTATACCCGATACCCGCGGGTTTACCCGATACCCGATGGGTAATTACCCGATAGATACCCAACGGGTAATGGACCGGTTATGGGACATATTTTTTATTTCGGGTATGGGACTGGGATTACTAATACCCGTCCCATACCCGGCCCATTGCCATCCATAGATCTAGTGGCATTAGTTGTTAAGTTGTTGTAAACAACATACCTCTCGAATATGAAGCGCATTCTGAACTACTTTATAGTTCGTCCAGTAATCTAAATATATCTCAGCAGCTTCCTGAAACGTAAGATAATTAGCAAACTCATATTCTCTTAATACAATGACACATGTTTTAATGTGAGAAAAGAAATATTACGCGACACATGGGCTCTGGATTTGCAGCATCACAAAGTGGATCCATATATATATGATAAGTTAATATCACTTGTGCACTAGAATAGGCAATTTGGATTAGAGTTCGTCAAAAAATAAAATGAAAAGTTCTAAATATGTCATTAAAATGAAGATTTGTTTATACTTAATACCTCATCTACACGTTGAAGATTATTAGAGCATGCAGTGTTCTCGGGATCAGGATTTATATAGTTACCATTACAAGTTCTTTTTGTAGACTGTAATGTATCATGAATCAAGAAAATTTTAGAATATAATGTCGTGAAGCTTATATAAGTATCTTGTTTTACCTCATATGTGTCATCTGATATAAGAGCGACTCGGTGAGCAAACTCTAATCTTGAATTAAAATCATTGAATTTGTCTGTTAGAGGGCTCACGCATATGCATTCCTTCAAAATAGGTCGGGAACGTATTTTAAAGGGTAATTATGACAACATGTCATATATATACATACACACACACACACACATATATATATATATATATATGAGTAAATTACGCATTTCGTCCCTGAGGTTTGCACAAATTTCGGATTTCGTCCCTATGTTTCATTTATTACGGACTTCGTCCTCAAGTTTTGTAAAAACGTATCGGATTCCGTCCTTTTGACTAACTTCTGTTAAGATTTTCTATTAAAAGGAATACCCTTTTGTGTAAAAACAAATAAAAAATTAAAAGAAAAAACAAACTTAATTAAAAAAAAAGTAAAAAAGAAAGGTCATTTCAGTCAATCCACCGCCGATGACGATCATCCCGTCACCATCGCCAAAATCAACTATGTGCTCCGATAGAACCCAACGGTAGCTTCCTATTAACGATTCAGGTGATTGCTTCACTATAGTCGGGCCATCACTCCGATAGAACCCAACGGTAGTTGCCTACACCGTCGGCGGTGGCAAAAAGATGTATGTGGGATCAAGAAGTGGTTGGAGAAAGTTGTAGACAATGGTGGTGGGTTTAGTCAGCTCCGGTAAGCTTTGGCGACTCATACGTTTCACCTACCTCCACCGATCTTCCATCTGAACCCCTAAGTCACCTATGTTGGTGCCTGACTTCGAGACCGGTGGCCACAAAATTAAAACACGACGACGATGATCAGATTTTATGAATGGCGAAACAGAACCGGCGACATTATTTTCAGGTAAGGTGGCCGTAAAATTAAAAACGACGACAGCGATGGTGGAACGACAGAGAATAAGGGGTATAATGGTGGTCGAAGAAGACAATCAATTCACCTTAATTTTCTCCATGATAAAATCAGTAAATTACTCCCTAAATATATGAAATTCCACCTTCATAAGACCACCACCGCCACCACGCTGGCTCTCGTCGATGGAGATTAGAATTGAAAAGGAGATAGAGGAACCGGGGCTACCATCGCTAATCAGAAACCAACAAGAAGAAAGCAAAGTTTGGGGAAGGAAGATGGAGTTCGGCTCCCGTCGGTGCTCGTTGCACCACCGTCGTTGGTCGGCTCGAACGGGAGGGAGAGACGAGTAGGTCGCCGCCACTGCTTGGTGGTTGACGGAGTTGGAAGGTCGTGGAGGTTGCTGGAGGGGTGTGATGGTCGCCAAGGTGGAGCACATCCCCGGTGAAGCGACGACCAAGGGGGAAGGGTCACCGGCGAGTCTCTCTGTTCTTCGTCTCTCTTTTCTTTTTTTCTTTCCTTTGTCTTATGTGTCATGTATGTATGCATATATAATATATAGGGCATAAATGTCATTTGCAAGTATATATGTATGTATATATAATATATAGTGGGGGTATAATTGTCCTTTTACATCCGTTTAATAGAAAATTTTAATAGAAGTTAATCAAAAGGACGAAATCTGATACGTTTTTGCAAAACTTGAGGATGAAATACGTAATAAATGAAACTTAGGGACGAAATCCGAAATTTATGCAAACCTCCGGGACGAAATCTGTAATTTACTATATATATATATATATATATATATATATATATATATATATGTAGGGTAAGAATCATGTAAAAACCACATCTTTTTGCGAAAACCTAAAAACTAATACTAAAACACTTATAACTTTTTCATACGTTCATATTTTTTTGAGTAATTATAACTTTTTCATACGTTCATATTTTTTTGAGTAAATTACATCAGAGGTCCCTGAGGTTTACACAAGTAATGAAAGAGGTCCCTAGAGTTTTAAAATTATGGAAAAGGTCCTTAACGTTTGTATTAGTGTAACAAAATAGGTCCCTCCGTTAGTTAACGTCGTTTGTATTTAACGGGGTTAACTAACGGATGGACCTATTTCGTTACACTAATACAAATGTTAGGGACCTTTTCCATAATTTTTATGGACAACGTCATAAAGAAGTCAAGGGACAAAGCTACTACCTTGGAAGAGTTCAAGAAGCTCTATGCATTTTATCTCTATTTGTTTTTTTTATCTTTTGGATATCTCATTTTCGTTGTAATTTTTGTGAAGATCCCTCAACATTGTAAATCAAAAGTTATTATATGAATGAAATAAATATTCTAGAAATTTGTTGTTCTTTTATTTTTTGTAATGCGTGATTTTAGGACATCATGCGTAATTAGGTTTTTCTTGTTGCGTTATTTGTTTCAGCAACTATGCCATGATTAGTATCTAGAGTTGTAAAGAAGAAGCCCTTAGAGAAGTAATTTTTAGATAGTTGCGTGATTTTTGTTTTGTGTGCGTGATTTGGGTACTGGTTTTAGTTTTTTCTTTGTTTTTTAGATAGTTGCGTGATTCGGGTACTGGGTTTAGTTTTGCCTTGATTTTTTAGATAGTTGCGTGTTTTTTGTTGTGTGTGCGTGATTTGGGTACTTGTTTTAGTGTTTTCATTGATTTTTTAGATAGTTGCGTGATATTTGTTGTGTGTGTGTGATTTTTTTACTTCTTTAAAATTGTTGTGTTTTTTATTGTGTGCGTGCGTGATTTGGTTACCTCTTATAGAGAGATGCGTGACATTTTTTGTGGTTACGTTATTTGTTTCACTTGTTGCGTGATAAAGGAGAATATTTTTATCGTAATTGTGTGATGATATTTTTATGTTAACACGCTAGTTGTTATTCCTTTTTTAGAAAATGACAAATATACCCTTTAGAGAAATAACACGCGGATATATAATTATGGCGTGTGTTTATTCTTATCCGTCAGATCTATCGAACGTGCGGTTGAGATTCCTTCGCACGCTTTTTACGGAAATCGTCCTTTGTATAATAATTTTACCCTATATATATATATATATATATATATGGAGAGGATCATTTGAGAACCAATTTGTTTTGAGAACTAAAAAGAACTAATTTGAGCCACAAGTTTATTTACATGTATCCCCCCTCTCATGAATTGTAGTGGTCCCCCCTGAAATTTGTGGTTGAGATTTAGTTCTCAAAAGTTCTCAAAACAAAACGTTCTCATTTGAACCTAACCCTATATATATATATAGGGTGAGGTTCATTGTAGACACTTTCGCATGTGAAATAGCTCTTTTTCACATGTGAAAGTTTCTAATTAATGAGAAGAAAGAAAAAAAGAAAAAAAAATTAATCACAACCATTTGATCAAGAGATCTAATGGTGAAAAAGGGTGTATACCTGTCTACACTTATGGGGGTGTCTACAATGAACTTTTCACTATATATATATATATATATATATATATATATATATATATATATAGGGGATGGTTATAATAAAAACCACTCCGAGTTGGAAAAACTATGAAAACTCTTTAAAAACGGGGCAAAAAGTTTTTTTTCCCTTCAATTTTTTTTATAGTGATTCTCAAGGTTATAGGCTACCCTTAGGTGTAATAATCAAAAAAACGTCGAAGGGATTTTTTTTAAATATAACAAGTCCGCTATGTTACATATGTAACACATTTGTACGCAGATTGTTACATATGTAACAACACCGTTTTTTGAGATTTAAAAAAAATCCCCTCGGCGTTTTTTTTTTTACACCTAGGGGTAGCCTATAACCTAGATAATCACTATAAAAAGGTTGAAGGGAAAAAAAAACTTTTTGACCTCGTTTTTAAAGAGTTTCAATAGTTTTCCCAACTCGGAGTGGTTTTTATAAAAATATAATGCTTGGTATTTAGGTTATGTTTGGCGCACTAACTAAAAAGTTAGCTGCTAGCTGATAACTTAGCTGTTATCTGATAAGCTAGCTGCTAGCTGATAAGTTAGCTGCTATCTGATAACCTAGCTGCTAGCTGATAAACTAAAAGCTAGCTGATAAAAAATAACCTTTGATAAAAAGTAGCTGATAAACTAGCTAAAAATATAAAATGACATAAAATACATGTCATAGATGTAAATAAAGGTATTTATCTATAAGTTAGGGAAGGGTAAAGCTGTAAATATTATAAAAGCTAGTTGAAACGCTACTCCAACTAGCTTTTCAAAAGCTAGCTTGTAAGCTTGCTTATAAGCTAGTTTTTGACGTTACTAAACGGGGCTTCTTAAAAAAGCTAGCTTTTAAAAAAAACCCATTTGGCACGTCAAAAAACTAGCTTATGGCGCGCCAAACACGACCTTAAGCTCACATGTATGTATCAGAAAACTAGATACTAACCGTATATGGAAATATAAGTTTGCATTGGACTTAGGAAAGAGTTGGTGCTTACTTTGATATTTAGTTGTGGTTGATTTCCACGATCATTGCCTACACAAATTAGCAAAGTATAATAAATTAGGATACTAGATATTGTAACACTCCAGTTTTTCGTATGTAAAATAATGGAACAGACAAGGAAATATATGAGGAAGGAAACCTCAATTAGATATGATAGAGGATGAATAATAAGAAACTTGGACCAAAAATATGAAAATTAACAAAAACGGGAAACAAAAAATGAAGTTAAATTTTTGTAAAGGAACCCTAATATGGACCGTCCAGGGGAAGTTTGAATTTTCTCAAGTTAGAGAAAAAAATATAAAACCCAACATTTGACCTCATTTAGTCATAAGTTTGAATTTATGTGGAGGGCGCTTGATAATATTCTATTCCTTGAAAGGCGGTGAATACAAGAGCCAGTGAAATGGTAGCTACTAAAGCGTAAACTGCTCGTTTTTCCTTCCCCGCGAGTATTACATGATGAGCCCAAGTTATTCTTTCTTCTTCACTTGCAAAGAACCTATAGGATTCAATTACAGCTCCTTCTATGCTATCAATTCCATTTTGTTTACAGCGTCCTCTTCTAGGAAGGAATTGATGGAAGGAATCGGAAGTAAACACCGAAAAAACCTAATTCAGCTCCACGTAAGATAGCCAAAGTACGATTGAGCAATCGACATGAGATATTTGCTCACATTCCGAGCGAAGGTCATAATTCGCAGGAACATTCTGTAGTCTTAATAAGAGGAGGTAGAGTGAACGTCCTCTCTTCCCATCCTCGCCTCTCCCTACCGGTCGCCGAATAAAACTCTTCTTTGCCGTTCTGGTTGGCTTAGGGCGGTCTCGCGGAGCATTTTCTCTTTCGTCCTCGGACGTTCGGACCTTTTTTGTTTGATTCCGGAACTTGCGTTCTCATGCCCGGAACCCTCGCGACTGATTGGAAGAAAGAGCGAAAGCGACCTTATAGTAATTGATTTCGGAATTTGAATCAATCGGTAGATAAAAAAGATCATTCTTATTCATTTTATCCCTTATTTGGATTTGGTTAGGTTCAACCTGAATATTTGTATTCAATTTCCAATCCCAATATTTTCTATCTTTATGTGATACTGGATTCATAAATTGCATGTAATGGTATAAATAGTTGTTTTGGCATATGTTGTCAATAGTGGTTTTGAACATAAAACTTAGAATTCGCCTATGTTAGTTTCCCTTTAGCATTCGTATTAGGAATATATAATGTAAGGTGCAACAATGGCAAACTAGCATTATGTTGAAGGCATGAGGACGGCTGCTACCTTTTGAAGAAATACTAGCACAGACTGGGTGCTTTGTATAGACCTTAGTAATTCCTAATATGTACGTGGTTTTTGTTAATGTATAAAGTTTAGTTTTCCGTTGTGATGTATCTCATTTGTCATGTTTTGGTGTAAGTCTGATGCATGACCCCTCCTAGGCATAAGTCTGGGATCGGTGCATCACAAATTGGTATCATAAACTTGTTTCAAGAGATTTAATTATTTACATAAATTCCTAAACTTAAACTAGGACTCTAGAATGAGAATATGAATGCTATTATAGGTAGCTTGATGTCAGTTAAAGATGCATTAAGCATGTGATAGTAGAAGCCTAGAGCATATAACTAAGTTAAATGCTTAGTAGCAATTCGTAATACCATTAAGTGTTTGCTCATATGAAATGTGTTCTTGGGTAACTCCTGTTACGGGACAAGGATGCGGTTGATAGGGATAATGCCTACTAAGAAAGGGGAATACCGGTGGAGAAACCAATAGAGATCGTTCAGTAACCTGTTAAGTAGGTGGATAGGTAAGTATGAGTATGATATTAGATAATAATGTTTGCAGTGTGTATTTGTGCTCGGTACCAGTCACAACCAAAAGTATCTCACTTGGTAATGGTGAAGCGGATATTTGCGTATCTGAAGGGTTGTCCAGATTTGGGAATTTGGTACCCTCGTGATGATAAGTTTGAACTTACTGCATACTCCAATTCAGCCTATGGCGGTTGCAAGATTAATTTCAAACCAACTAATGCGGATGTCAGTTTTTTTGGGAGAGAGACTTCTCTCTTCGTAGTGCAAAAAGCAAACCACAATCGCTACGTCAACTGCTGGAACTGAATATGTAGTTGCTTCGAGTTGCTGTTCACAAGTCTTGTGGATCCAGCAACAGCTACGCGATTACGGTTTGAATTTCTCTACTACTCTAATCTACATTAATAATTCTATTGCCATATGTATTACCAAGAACCTCGTGCAACACTCTAAAACCAAACACATTGACATACAATATCATTTCATCTGTGATTGTTTCGAAAAGAATCTAATTGATTTAGACAAAATACACGCCGATTTTCAAAAAAGCTGATTTGTTTACAAAATATTTGATAAAACCATACTTAAATTTGTGTTACAGATCAATGTTATGGAACGGCTAAATGATAAATGACCAATCGGTTGATCGTTTTTCTTATTTTCTCTTCTTATTAAAAAAATAAAAATAGAGTCTATTTTTTTTTTGAAGAAAAATTAGAAATTTTTTTTAAAAAAATTGAAAATTGAACATGAGAAATTGACCCAACCTTGTGATATATAATGGTACATCAGCATGCGTCTACTAACCATGGATAAAGTAGAAATAAAGGCTATAGGTTCATGTTTGATCTGCTAGATATGCTTGGCAAATCTGATATGTGCTAGTATGATATGAACATAATACATGCCTAATGATTGTGGGATCACATATTGATGAATACTGTGTGACACTATGGAAAAATAGAATAAGCGATGTTCTTGTATATGCATGCTTTCTTTTGAAAGATTTAAACTTATTTGATTTTCTTTATTTTATCAAATGTCTGGACTATCTCTGCGTATACGGAAGTATTGAACTGATAGTTATTCATTTGAGGTTCTGCTTTATTTTCCTTGGTGTTTCGTTCAATCATCAGATTCTCTCTGCATATACGGGAGTATCAACCTGAGAATTGTTAATTGAACAACTTCAACTTGTTTTTCTTTCTTATTTTTCTAAATGCCAGGCCCTATCTGCGTATCGAAATATCAACCTTAGGATAGACGATTTAGCGTTATGCGTTGTTTTTGCATGATTCACAATGGACGACATATCTCTAAATTGATATTCTATTAAGTAAGCACATAGCGGATATGCAGACTTGAGAAAATGAAAAGTTGCCAATATTTCTGATAGTGTGGGAACCATATCATTTATTGCTTGATAAATACATCTTATTCATATAAAAAAGCAATAGATATGATCTGTCTAAGCTAAAATAAATATGAAAATATTGTATCTGCAATCAACTTGGCGTGCATGCTGATTACATTGAAATTAAAGTGTGTCCAGTGTGTATTGTCTGATATGATCTCACGTTGTGATCTTTCTCACAAACTATAATTATATGTCTTAGTACATTTTGTATTTCATTTCTCTTTACTTGTCATTTCTAAAATTCAAAAAATTATATGTCTTAGTACATTTTGTATTTCATTTCTCTTTACTTGTCATTTCTAAAATCCAAAAAGATTCTAGGTGTATTCGACATAAACTTTGTAAAAGCGAAAAAAGATTTTTGTCTGCTTTATTCTTTATCAACCAGTCTTTAAATGAATATTGTTGTGCCATTCTAAACAACTGACCAATTCTCGAAACCAGTGGAAATTTTGATAAGTTTATAAAGACTGACGGTGCTAAAAAGATCAATTTATTTTATCAGTTTGTGAAAAATGGTCAAAATTGAAAAGCACAAGGGGTTGTTTTGAAATTTGGTAAGCTAATGAAGTTTATTCGGTTTCGCCGAATGAAGCTCATTCGGCTCGCTGAATGAGCGACCTATATAAGGTCAAACGACCTCATTCGGTCAACACCTTCACACATCCTCATTCGGTAGTTCAAAAAATTCTCTCATCCGGTCACTTTTATTATCATTCTTTAGCCAAGATCTTGCACAATTTTTGTTTACCAATAGGCTCACCATCATCTTAGAAGCATTTTGAGGCCAATTAGAGCATCTCTGGTCCAGTAAATAAGAAGATTTTGAGCAAAAACCGTTCGGTTTTGAAACCGAATGAAAAACCCTTAATTAACGTGTTTTAAAATAAGATTTAACATGATTGAACCACATCATTGTGATCAAGAAACAATTCCGCATCTACTGTAACAAGTGATTTAAACAAAGAACGGATAAATCGAGTTCTAGGGTTTTCATTCGGATAGGTGACGAACTGTCACTGAATGGACAATTTATTCACGAAATGAACTCATCCAGTGTTCATTAGGTGAAGAATTTCATTAGGAGGTCGTTACTGGACTTATCATTCGGTCTTAATTCGGCGATAGTTCATCCAACTAAAGTGTTCATGAAAATTTTCAAATGTTTAAGCACAATTGTTCGGTTTTCACAAGTGATATTGATATCATGCTGGTGAGAGAACAATATGTATCTTGTTAAATGTTTTATAATGTTGTGTGTTTTGTGTTCAGATATGGCTGCTGATGTTAGTCCAAAGTGTCTTCCGTTATTACTATTAATTTACTATTTTTATTAACATTAACGGTTGGATTGCATTACATTTTCACGGTTTTGTGTTTCAAGGTACTAAGAGCTTAATGAGTGGAAATCTGAGGTTTTATGAAGAAATATGAAGCTGATTGGTACAGAGGTCGAGAAATGATCGGGAATGAGTGAAGACTTAGAAGAATTAAAGAAAAGTTCCTGAGATCTAGATCGGGGCGGTACGCCCAGAAGTGAAGAAACAAGGGTGGTACGCCCCAAATTGTAGAAATCAGCCGAAGTTAGAAATCCGAGCGGTACGCCCAGAATCCCCTTATTTGGGGCGGTACGCCCCGAATCAGTCGACAGAAAAAAATTAGGGTTTACTATTTAAACTTGTCAGTTAAGTTATTTTTTTCATTCTTCTCCTCCGTATACGACCAGAGCACTAGGGTTTCGACTTTTCACCATTGTTTTGGAGATTTTGAAGAATTCTAATCATTCGGTATAGTCTTCTAATGCAATTTTACTTTATAATCATGTTTTCATTGTTAGCCATGTCCGGCTAATCACCTCTAACTGCTTTTGGTGATTGGTTGGTAAAATCGTTCTATTCCTAACCGATTAATTACTAGTTGTTCCGGAATCCTTGCAACCGTTGAGCACCCGCATGCTGAATTTGTTTAACCAACTAGTAAATTAGGGTTTTAATGATCCACTGTCATGATCTAGCACTTTCTTGCGGCAGGAACTAAGCAGTCCATTAGAAACTTAAGATATTAGGTCAATTAGGCAATTGGGGGGCATGTCTATGTGTCACTAGTAAATAATTAGGTTTTGCCATGTCGGTAGCCAACCAGGATCCAAAAGTGGTTAGCTTCCTTATATTTGATAGTTTAAGTAAGTTCTTAGTTCAAGATAGTTGATTTTTAGTTAATTCACCCCAACAAATCAAAAACAGCCAAGAGGCAAATTAGTTTAATTTTAGGTTGATTGGTAATTTTAGTTAAGTTAGTTAATAGTAAGTTAATCAAGTAGTCAATTTCCACATATTCCCTAGGTTCGATAACCCTAACTTACCAATACTACAAATCAATATAGTTGGGGATTTGTGACAGTCTAACAAACCGTTATCAAACTGGCGCCGTTGTCGGGAAATTAGTGCGCCTATTGATTAGTTGATTTTAGTTAATTTTAGTTAATGTGCATTTTATTTAATTTTTCAAAAACCCAAAAATAGTGTTTTTTCATTCCAGTAATTTATTTCTACATAAAAAAATTTAATAATTTTTGTCGAAATTTACTTCTGGGCGGTACGCCTGGGAATTCCTCATTCTGGGCGGTACGCCTTGAGTCAATTTTCACAGAAAGTTTTTCAATTTTTGACCGTTCAAGTTTCGATTTTTTCTGTTCTATTGCATTATTTACACCCCCTGGAACAGTGCTACGTAATTGGCTTGTTCTTTTGTGATCGATTTTGCAGGTTTTAGGTAATTTTGCATGCATACGTGGCATTCCCGCAAGACATCGTCGTTGATATACAATCCGGAGATAGAGAGAACAGCTCGGCAGAACCAAGCAGAACAGAGAAACCGAAGAGTCATGGAGGGTCAAATTCCGAACCCAAATTCGAACCCCAACATCAACCAAAACCCAAATCCCAACCAAAACCCAAATCCAAATCAAAACCTCAATCAGGACCAACACAATCCACAAAACCAACCTCAGAATGAACCAGTGAACCTCGCCATGCCACAAAACATTCCTCCGGTACGTATCCCACCATTTCGGGTGCATGGGCACAATTCTCTCCCATCATTGTCGCCCAAATCCTCACAACATGATGAGGAAGACTACCACTACCGGCCACGACAACCCATTTTCCGCGAAGCCCCACAACAACCCATCTTCCGCGAAGCCCCACAACAGCCCATCTTCCGCGAAGCCCCACAACAACCCCGAAATGCCAATCCACCCCAGTTCCAACAAAACCCTATGTATGAGGAGCAAGATTGGCAGAGACAAGAAGAGCAGTGAGGCCAGGATTGGTACGACCCCAACGAAGATGGTGATGGTTATGGGTATAGAGCAGAGCTACATAATGAAGCTCTAAGGAACCGTGCACGAACTCCACAACCGAATGTTGCACCACATGTGCCACGCGATCCGCCCCCAAGAGGAGTTCCACAATTCAATCAACAAAACAACGGGAGAGCTCGCATTCAAGTAGAAGGAGGAGTTCCAAGATTTGTAGCATACCCACCGGTTCAGGGAGTGGCCAGTCACTTTAAACCGGTCGTTGTCCCGAGCGCATCCGCGGTAGTCACCCCCAATTGGAGCTAATAGAAGAGCATTCGAGGTCCGACCTCAATATTTGAATCATTTTCCAGAATTCTACGCGAAGAGAACCGGGGAACCATACCATCATATTCACATTTTTGAGTCGATCTGCATTCCTATTGGGGCAACGGGTTTCACAACGGAAGAGGTCAAATTAATGCTCTTCCCGTATAACCTCAAAGATCGGGCAAGAAGATGGTTCGAAAGTTTGCCTGCCGGTAGTATTTACACTTGGGAGCAAATGCAAGAGGTTTTTCTTGAAGAGTACTACCCAATGAGCAAGACAAGTGAGGTCAAAGAAGAGATCCGATCATTTCAGCAACACACCGAGGAACCATTCCACGAGGCATTTAACCGGTTCAAAGATTTGTTGCGAAAGTGTCCCCATCATGGGATACACACCTGGGACCTCATTAAATCATTCTATGATTGCCTCCTTCCCGAAGACATCCGAGATTTGAACTCCATCAGCAATGGTACCTTCCTAACCAACACGGAAGAGGTGGATTGGAGGCACATGGAGCGATTGAGTGCCACATTTAAGAGGCTTGCTCAAAATGGACGACGATCGAGATCCGCATCAGTCAAAGACGTTGACTATGAGGCCGAGGAAAGGATAGAGAAGCTCCGCCAACAGACACTCCTCTTGGAGAAACAGGTAGCACAAATGAAGCTGGGGGAGCATCCGAAGAGGTAAAAGCAAGTGCATAATTTCCCGTGTGCACTAGTTTCGCGAGTTAGGCCATCTCGTTGATTCATGTTCCACCGTGGTGAAGCAGAGTGAAGATGTCAACCATGTGCAAGGAGCCATGAACTCCAACACTTACCATCCTAACCTTCGCAATCATCCAAATTTCAGGTATGGTAATCCTAGTAATCAACTTAATCCTGAATTTCAAGGTTCTAATGTGCAGGGTGGAGCTTCCACGCAATATCAAGGTCGGCCATCCGGATACAATCAAGGGGGCTACCAACGGAACACCTACACTCAAGATGGAAATCTGCCCCAAAGGAATTACCAACCAAGCCAGCCAAAGCAGGAGGACCCTATGCAGGTCATGCAAACTCAAATGGCCATGATGCTCGAGAAGATGAACTCGTTAACCGATAAAGTTCAAGGGTTTGATCGGAAGTTCGAGCTCCAAGAAAAGACAATGGGAGCGTTTCAGAAGCAGTTGGGCCAATTGACTGCCGAGTTAGCAAAGCGAGATCCCGGTAAGTTGCCAAGCGACACCACCATCAACCCACTACATTAGCAAAATCAACCTTCTAGCTCGAAGAATTCGCGACATGTGCCAATCAACAAGATCACCACTTTACGATCAGGTAAGTCAGTAGATAATAAGGTGGGGACACCTCCACCACAAGTTGATGGGGTGGTGGAGGATTGGGTAAGTGACAGTGAGAGTGAGCCGGAAACCGACCAAACAAACCCGAATTCAGTTGCAACCGAGTCTAGTAATCCTAGGAAACTAAAAAAGGTAACTTTTAATGAATCTGATAATAGGGTGATAGATAGTGAAATGGTTGAACAGAAAAAGTCGGTACCTTTTCCAAAAGCGTTAATTGAACCTAATCAAAAAACAACATCTAAACGAGGCCCACAACAAGATGAGATGTGGGATATTTTTAAACAAGTTAAAATCAACATTCCCCTTTTAGATGCAATTAAGCAAATTCCGGCTTACGCAAAGTACCTGAAGGACATGTGCACTCAAAAGCGGAATTACAAAATTCTGAAACAGCGTGATGCAAATGCGGATGTGAGTGCCATAATTTCTAGGATTTTGCCCAAGAAACTCCAAGATCCGGGGGCACCAATATTTCAATTCAAGTTGGTGACTTCCAAATGACCCGCGCCCTTTTAGATCTTGGAGCGAGTGTAAGTATCTTACCGGGGAGCTTGTATGACCAATATGATTTTGGACCTTTGAAAAAAGCCGACACTATGGTGATTTTGGCTGATTTGACCCCTAAGCTTCCCTGGGGAATTTTATCGGATGTGATCGTCAAAGTTAATGAATTTTCTATCTGGTTGACTTTTTGGTTCTTGATTATGTGTCAGTTGAAAAAACCGCTCAACCAACGGTAATTTTGGGTCGACCTTTTCTAGCTACTAGTCATTCACAAACTGATTGTAGGTCGGGTACCGTTGATATGATTTTTGGGAACCGTAAAATGCGGTTGAGTGTTTTTGGGAATGTGACTAACCCTCGTGACGACGATGAATGCTTTCGGGCTGAAATTGTTAATGGTCTTACACCTCCATTATTTCCTTTTAATGAGGAGGATGGGACCCCCGAGGAGTTTGCTTTGTTTGGCAGGGGATATGCAGATATGGTCAAGGAGATGGAAGCAGAGGATGAGAGCCATGAGTTGATGGCAGTAAGAGATCAAAGACCACCATGGTCTGTTCAAGTGGAGAGTTTACTGGAGCACATAGATTCGCAATTAAAACCTTCACTTGAATCACCACCTTCTCTAGAACTCAAAGAACTCCCTAAATATTTGAAATATAGTTTTGTTGGAGAAAATAACACTCTTCCTGTCATTATTTCTGCAGTTTTGACGAAGGAGCAGGAGGAAGAATTGATGAAGGTCTTGGTGAAGCATCAGGCGGCTATTGGATGGACCATTGCAGATTTGAAGAGAATAAGTCCATCCATAGTCGTGCACAAGATCATTACGGAGGAAGGAGTAAAGCCCACAAGAGATGCGCAAAGGAGGCTTAACCCAAACATGCGTGAGGTCGTCAAGAAGGAGGTACTTAAATGGCTAGATGCAGGTATTATCTATCCTATCTCCGATAGCACATGGGTAAGTCCAACTCAAACCGTTCCTAAGAAAGTGGGAATTCAAATAGTTAGGAACGAGAAAAGGTGAGGAAATAGCCACCCGACCGGTAACCGGGTGGCGAATTTGCATTGATTATAGGAAGTTGAATTCCGCAACTTCCAATGACCATTTTCCTCTACCTTTCATTGACCAAATAATTGAAAAGTTGTCCGGTCAAAAGTTTTATTGTTTTCTAGATGGTTATTCGGGGTACAACCAAATTGCCATTCACCCCGATGACCAACAAAAGACCACTTTTACTTGTCCTTATGGCACCATTGCTTTTCGGAGGATGCCATTCGATTTGTGTAATGCCCCAGCCACTTTTTAAAGATGCATGATGGCTATTTTTTCTGATATGATCGGGGATTCACTTGAAATTTTTATGGACGACTTTTAGATTTTTGGTACATCGTTTGAGTCTTTTTTGAACCAATTAACACGAGTGTTAGAGCGTTGCATAGAAACTAATTTAGTGTTAAGTTGGGAAAAGAGCCATTGTATGGTTCAAGAGGGAATCGTGTTGGGACACGTGGTGTCAAGTCGTGGGATTGAGGTCGATAGGGCAAAAATCAAAGTAATTTCAACTTTGCCTCCTCCTACAAATGTTAAGGGTGTTAGGGCGTTTTTGGGACATGTCGGTTTCTATAGGAGGTTCATAAAAGATTTTAGCAAAATAACTAAACCTCTTTGCAAACTGTTGTTAAAAGATTAAATTTTTGATTTTAATGATGAGTGTCTAAATTTTTTTAACACTTTGAAAAACAAATTAGTTGAGGCACCAGTGTTGCAAGCACCCGATTGGTCCACGCCTTTCGAAATTATGTGTGATGCATCTGATTTTGCTGTTGGGGCGGTTTTGGGTCAACGGGTAGATAAGAAACCAGTAGTGATTTATTATGCAAGTAAGACCTTAGATGGGGCTCAATTGAATTATACTACCACTGAAAAGGAATTACTTGCAGTTGTGTTTGCTCTTGATAAGTCCAGGTCCTACATCTGGGGAAGCAAGGTGATAGTGTATTTGGACCATAGTGCGGTTCGATACTTGATGGAGAAGAAGGATGCCAAGCCGAGGCTTATTCGGTGGATCCTTTTGTTGCGGGAGTTTAATCTGGAAGTTCGAGACAAGAAGGGTAGTGAGAATGTGGTGGCGGACCATTTGTCACGATTGCCCCACATCGAAGTAGAGGAAGATGAATGGAGCATCAATGAAACCTTTCCTGATGAACAATTGTTAAGTGTATCTAATTTGCCTTGGTATGCTCATATTGTGAATTATTTGGCTGCATGTACAATTCCAGAACATTGGCCCAAGAGGAAGAAGGTGCACTTGAAAGCTCAAGCGCACAAGTACATATGGGATGAACCGGATTTGTTCAAGGTAGGGCCGGATCAAGTGATCCGGAGATGTGTACCGGAGTCAGAGGTACAAGCAGTGTTGGAGTTGGTACACGCATCGGCATGTGGAGGCCACTTTAGTGGGCAGAAGACGGGTCACCGGGTTCTTTCATCCGGTTTGTTTTGGCCCACGCTGTTCAAGGATGTGTTCGAGTTTGTGAAGCACTGCACGAGATGTCAGCAGATGGGAAGCATCACAAAGCGTGGTGAGATGCCTTTGCAACCAATTTTGGTTGTCGAGATTTTTGATGTTTGGGGCATAGATTTTATGGGCCATTTTCCTGTTTCTAATGGATTTCTTTACATTTTAGTAGCGGTAGATTATGTTTCCAAATGGATAGAAGCCATTGCTACTAAGACCAATGACCATAGTGTAGTTTGCAAGTTTGTCCAACAAAACATTTTTTCTAGATTTGGAATTCCTCGTGTGATCATAAGTGACAGGGGATCCCATTTCAAGAACTTTCAATTTGGCAAACTACTTAAGAAGTATGGCATAGACCACCGAATTGCAACCCCATATCATCCGCAAACAAGCGGTCAAGTGGAGGTTTCCAATCGGCAAATAAAAGAAATTTTACAGAAAACGGTGCGAACCGACCGCAAAGATTGGTCATCCAAATTGAATGATGCCTTGTGGGCGTATCGCACTGCTTTTTAAAACGCCTATTGGAACCACTCCTTATCGGTTGGTCTATGGAAAGGGATGTCATTTACCTGTAGAGTTAGCTCATAGAGCATTATGGGCTATTAAAGAAGTTAACTTGAGTTATGATGCTGCAGGTAGAGAAAGGAAGCTCCAACTTGGAGAATTGGAAGAATTATGCGATGAGGCGTACGTGAGTGCATCCGCTTATAAGAACAAGATGAAGAAAGTGCATGATGCAAGATTGAAGAAGATGGACTTCCAGGTAGGTCAAAAGGTATGGTTGTTTAACTCACGGTTGAAGTTGTTTCCAGGTAAGCTGAAAAGCAAGTGAACGGGGTCGTACCTCATCACAAGTGTGGGGGGGGGTATGGTAATTTCGAGATTGAAGAACTGGACGACCACCTGAGGCAGGTAGTCAATGGGTACGTCTATTCCTAACCGATTAATTACTAGTTGTTCCTGAATCCTTGCAACCGTTGAGCACCCGCATGCTGAATTTGTTTAACCAACTAGTAAATTAGGGTTTTAATGATCCACTGTCATGATCTAGCACTTTCTTGCGGCAGGAACTAAGCAGCCCATTAGAAACTTAAGATATTAGGTCAATTAGGCAATTGGGGGCATGTCTATGTGTCACTAGTAATTAGTTAGGTTTTGCCTAGATCGGTAGCCAACCAGGATCCAAAAGTGGTTAGCTTCCTCATATTTGATAGTTTAAGTAAGTTCTTAGTTCAAGATAGTTAATTTTTAGTTAATTCATCCCAACAAATTAAAAACAGCCAAGAGGCAAATTAGTTTAATTTTAGGTTAATTGGTCATTTTAGTTAAGTTAGTTAATAGTAAGTTAATCAAGTAGTCAATTTCCACATATTCCCTAGGTTCGATAACCCTAAGTTACCAATACTACAAATCAATATAGTTGGGGATTTGTGACGGTCTGACAAACCATTATCAGCTGCCAATCAAGAAACGAGACCAAAGCATAATATTTGTGCTTTCTTGGGGCCTCACACAAAACATGAGGAAAATTTTGGAGGATTTTTTGCTTTTCTGAGAAGATCCAGGATCAACTATGCTATTACTACACGGTGCATTCCCTATTCAGATATCTTAAATGATTTTTGGCATTTTTTTCATCTTAACAAGTTGTTCTCCTCCAGTTTTTGAAGTTACTATTCAGAACAACCATGTGGTGACTTTTGAAGATCTGATCAGACAAGTGTTGCAATTTGGTGATTTTCCAAATGATCCAGCTGAATTATCACCTACAAATTTTATGGTTGTTTTTAAAACGATTAAGTATTTTGGTGATCCATTTGTCGAGTGGTACAAGAAGTCTAATCTTTTACTGCGATACAAGTTTCTAATGCATGTTTTACTGCATTGTATTGGTAATCGACTTTCAAGTCATGATGAAGCTAGAAGCCTGAAATCAAGATCAAATCAACAATGGTGGCCTTGACAATGAACATACCAAACAACTTTTCCAAGTTATTTTCATAAATATGGTTGATAATGTGGCTACAAGACAAAAGAAGGTTTTGATGTATCTAAGGTTTCTTCAGATGATTATCAATCATTTACTACTAAATTTGCAAAAGAGTCCTGCATTGGAGATTAATCTAAGTCATATGACTAATGTTATAATTGGCAGATTGGATGCTTACAGATTGAAAAATGATAATAACCTCCTTTCAAGAGATTGATCGGGCATCTAGCCAATCCTAATTATGTGGCTCCAGAACAAGGTGCTCCGAGGCATGCTGATGGTAATAGTACTGGTGAAGAGGAATAGCTAGACTATTCTCAATATTTGCCGATAAATCTTACACTGTTAGTATTCCTGATAATGTTAATGTTCCAGTTGGTGATGAAAATGTTCAAGCTCCTGAAGTTGCAAAAAATGTTGGTGCTGTAAATGTTGTTCAAGATCCAGTGGTTGGTGGTGGTAATCAAGGTGATGAGGATGTTCGTGGTGTTGGTGAAAATGCGAATGATGAAGGTGCGGGTGTTGGTGTTGATGATAAATCAGATTCCAATGATGAGTCAAGTAATTCGTCTGATGATGATGCTTCTGATTACATCATGGTGAATTATCCTAGCTAGTCAAATGATCCCCGTAAAGAAAAGTACCAAGAAACATCATGCCAATTTGTCTTCTAAAGGCATTGATGTTAATATTCCAAAAGTTGCATCTACACCAGCTACTGAGTCAGATGAGGAATATGTTCCTTCTCCACCAACGAAGGATAAAGGCAAACAACCAGTAGATGAGGTCTCTAATAAAGGCAAAGGAAAAGCTTCAAATCTAAAAATTATTCACAATAAGAGGAAACCAGAGAAAGAGGTTGTGTTACCCGCTCCGAGGAAAAGAATGAAAAGGGTTATTTTTCTCAAACACCTCCATCTGATCGATTGAGACAACCCAATGTTCCAATCTTGAGACCTACTACAACAACTTCTAGGATTTTGTCTCCTAATCCGTTGAGGAGTGTGTTTGTGTCTTTGGTTGCTCAACAGACAAGTTCAGCCCAAGTATCAAATGTTATAGTTTCTACTGTTCAAGATTCAAATGTTTCTGTAAAGGAATAATTTGTGGCTTGTGTATTAAATTATCCATTGGCAGATTATTTTGAAGGCCTATGTGATAGAATAGGTGAAAATTAGTTGGGTTATAGGTATATTGGGTCATTGGGCCATTTTAGACATGTTTGGGCTCAATTAGAAAGTGTTTAGAGGGAGTTTAGTGGGCCTAGATGGTTAATTACGGAAATTAGATGTATATTAGGGGTTTTTAATGTGGCTTGTTGACCAAGCATGTCCATTCCTATAAATAGGACCCTAGTGCATCTTGTAAAGGGCCGGCCATTTTGGGAGAAACCAGAGATGATAGAGAATTCGAAATTCTCTAAAGGTGTGCCAGACGATTGATTGTAATCGTGTGCATCTATTGATTACAGGTTTTTTCAAATTTATTATTCTGTTTATCGTTTTCTTTATCTCTCATCTTGAATCACTCGATTGTTTAGATTCCGCGCTCTCAATCGAGGTTAGATATCGTGTTAGAGCCGTTTTCGGGACTTACAATTGGTATCAGAGCCAAGAAACGCGAGGTTCGTGGCTCTCGCGATAGCAGATTCAAGCTTTTTGGACTAACGGTTTGAGTTTTCTGTGTGATTTTCAGTTTTTAGCGCAAAACAGGAGGTCCGTGTGAGTTTTTGTGCAGGTTACAAGTGTTGCAGAAGCTAGAGCCCGTGTTCCATAAGCTATTAGATTGAAATCTGTGACTTTGACCCTCATTCGATCGACTTCATAACTTTTCGATCGAAATTTTGGCTTTTTGACCAGCCAACCAGCTTTTCAATCAGCCAACTAGCTTTTTGATCAGCCAACCAGCTTTTCGATCAGCCGACCAGCTTTTCGATCAGCTTTGTGATCAGCCAACCAGCTTTTCGATCAGCCAACCAGCTTTTCGATCAAAAAGTCCACTTTTCGATCAAAAAGTCCACTTTTCGATCAAAAAATTCACTTTTCGATAAAAGAATCCAACTTTTCGATCCGGTTGATACTTTTCGATTCACACTTTTCGATTCGATCTAGTCTTTCCGGTCTAGATTTGCTCTAGAAGTTCATCCATAGAAAATCATGGCACCCATTCTACCAGGTACCACTATATCTACCAACAACAATGAGGTATGCTTAAACCCTAAGTGTCAGGCTATTTTGAAAGAATGTAAAGATTGGGAACGTAAGTTCGTCAGTGAAACCCTAAATCATGAATCCACTGCTAGAGACCTTAGGGAGTATAAAGATAAGGCCAGAATATTTAGAGAGAAACTTGATGCTATTAAAGTAGATGTTAGGAGCCTAGAAACTCAGGTGAGCGATAAAAACACATATCTTAAGATTGCTAACTCTAAAGTTGAGTCTTTAACCAAAGAGGTAGAGGAACTAAGATCCAAATTAGGAACATCTCAAACTAAAATTGAGCGTACTGATAAGATTGTTTCTAAAATGCTGGAAGCTAGTTCTTTATTTTATAACACCGATGCCAGAATGAGGCATGTCAAAGACAATTCAGGTTTAGGATTTGGCTCAGATGAAAAAGATGAAAAATCTACTCACATGGTTCCTATGCCTTTGATGTATGAAATGATTTCTGATCATAAAACCTCTCAAACCACTTTAGAAGTTAAGGCTGAATCGATAGGAAACTTGCTTCATGTCCTATTAAAATTTATGCTCCTGTTTCTAACATTACTGACGAATCTACCTCTTGTGCACATAAAGTAAATAAAGAAGCAGGTTCAAAGGGAGAAAGTGGTTGTTTTAAGAGTCAAAAGTTTCCAGTTTTTTAAACTGATAATTTTGCTTCAAAAAGGTTTGAGTTTGAGTCAACATTTCCCAAATCAACTGTGTTTGATGAATCTGTTACTTGTAGCATGTTTAATTTTGGGAAGTGTGATGATAAACCTAAACATTTGAGAACTGTGAAAATTTTTAAGAAGAGGTAAGGGTCCACAGGGTGCTGGTTCTAAACCCTCAAATGATTGTGTGCTTGGTTTGAATGATGGTAAGAATGAGAAAGATAAGGTCGTGAACAATGCGCAGAAGGTACGGGACGCCAAACCTCATGATTTTGTCCCGTATCCAGAAGTTATTTCTGCATATGACCAGTACAGACCGATACATCGGGAGTACATTTTGACTACCAAGCCTAAAGGTCGAACCCATTGGATTCATAATAATTGTCCAAAACCCTCTTGGCAATCCACTGGGCGAAACCAATCTCATACTCTCGCGTATCCAAAGAAACACTCTTGCCATGTGTGTGGAAAGCCTGGACACCTGGCAAGAAACTGTCTGCATAGACCCTATGAGCCCTACTACCCAAAGTACACTATGTAGAGTCAAAACCCAAAAACCCAATCTGGTGGTGGTTCGAAACAAAAGCCCGCACCTTCAAACCTAAAGGCGCAGAAATCAAATCACAAAGTTCAGACCCTCAAAAACAAAAACAAAGTGGTTTTAAAACTGATAATGTTTTCAAAGCTAAATGTAAACCTGTCAGTTTTCCTAAAACAAAAGTGAGGTTTGAAGAGGATAGGTGGAATGTTTCAAAGGTGGTAAATCAAAATTACCAACCAAAAGGAGTGTATAAAAAACACTCCAAGCAATTTAAAGATGGTCAAGGCAAAAATATCAACAAAAATCCACCTAAAAGTCCTCAGGTAAAAGAAAAATCGAACCACCAAACCTGGAAGGTCAAGAACAAAGATGTTCCCAAAGTTGTCCAGGTAAAACCCAAAACCAAGGCAGCCACACCCCCAATCCCTGATTTTACAAAGGGAATGTGCTTAAAAGAAGTAACGTTTATTGATTCATCAGGTCTACCTAGAACCACAATGGCATGGGTTCCAATGGCTAAATAATGTCTCACAGTGTGCAGGAACAGTCAAGGAGGACTTTCATTAACCTTGTTTGTTTATGATAGTGATTGTTCCAGGCACAGGATAGGAGGCATCTCTTCACATCATGACATGCAGATTTTAATGGGGAGTTTGTTCTCTTTGTGAGAGGTAAAACAGAATCAGCATAGAAAGGTAACTTTGTCTGACTTGGATAGTTCTTTATCAAATTGCATGTAATATGTCATTGCTTGCAACAAAAACCCAGTTCTGGAAAATTTTCAAATGATAATCTTTGAAGGTTAGCTTGGCCAGTTTTAGTAGATATTTAGTGATGTATCAGTGTGTTCTTTAAAAAAATAAAAAAAATAAAAAAGAGAAAAACAAAAGGAGTGTGTTGTTATTAAAAATCAAAAAGGAAGGGGAAGCATAGAAAAGCTGAAAGAAAAGTTGAAAAAGTTGACCACTTAAAAATTGTGCTTTTTACTTTTTAATTGTGTGCTTGTTTGAGAAGGTGGGAAGTGATATAAATTTCCAGGTGTTTGCTGACTGACACGTGTAAGGTGGATGTGAAAAGCTGTGATTCACGGTTGATATGCTTGGTAGGCTCTGTTGTCAATCAATCAAAAGGTATGGTTTGTCACAACACTTGAAGATAACTTATGATGCTTGATAGGAAACACACACTTAGATTAGTACAACCTCTATTTGACTGTGTACCAGGAATCTTGAGACACACGCCAGGTTCTGAGTTTTGATGTCATGCTCAAAAACTCCCATTCCCTCTGCTTTGCGTGAGCAATGACCTGGGAATGTCGTACGTGAGTCAGGCCTCCTCTGTTCTGCGGTAGCAGAGACCTGGAGCCTCCCTGATCCACGTACATCTAAGATCACATTGTACAGACTTTCTAAACCCAAAAGATGCCAATGTGAACAACCAAAAGAGACCCTCAAGTGTCCAAAACCCTCAGTCTTTGGCACTGATGAGAGCATTACCAAAAATGTTTCAAAAATTCAGTTGACGGTGTATATTATCCCCAAAAATCTCCGTGATCTATTCTTTCTTTTCTTAACCCAGTCTGGAGCATGATGTTAGGCTTAAGGAAAGGTTTCGTGAAAAATGTTTTACGGAAACTAGGAACACTTGATAGAATGTACAAATTATACCTAGGATTTATGTGTGTGACCTGGATAAATGTTCATAAATAACAAACCCTAAAAGATAAATTATGTGATAAAACTGTCTGAGTAAGCGAAAGTGGCACGAGTTTAAGTTGGACCAAAATACCGACAATCACCTGAACACGCAAAGTAGCTGAAGCTGAAAAGGGTTCCTCAGTCACAAAGTATCTGGTATGATCCCTAGTTACCTTCTCATGTTTGAATTGGTTGATATTTGTAAAATCTTAATTTTTCTGGTGTGAGTATTTATGTTTCTTTGTTGAGTGTATGAATTGGCCAGGTTGATTTGAAAAGTTTAAATAAGTTTTTATGGGTTTTATGCAAGAAAGTATGACCTCCCACAGAATCTCAGGGGGAGATAATGTGAAGAGTCCTCGGGTTCAGGGGAAGTAACCTATGTTAGGGTTTTTGGTTAAATAATGCTAACCCGATAACCAGTCATCATTTTCTAGTTAGTGTATGTGTTCTATGTTGTGCTATACAGGTTAAGTCAGGAAAAGAAAACTCATGGATAAGAAAGTCAAGGACTCAGTTGATCAAAGCACAGATGCTGCTACTGATATAGTTGAAGAACCAGCCGGAAAAGGACTTACCCTATGCTCAGGGGAAGTTTGTTGGTTCAAGAAAAGCTTCCAAAGATTTTAGAAGACATCATTCACAAGTTTAGGGGGAAGCTAAATGAAGAAAAGATGCAAAAAGTCAGAACAAGAAACTTTTCAAATCAAGAAATTCAAGAATGCCAAGACAGGGGTTTTTCAAATTTTTACCCTCTGAAGACACAAGCAAGTCAAGACAGTTACTGATGATTCAGCAATGACTCAACATTTTTCAAGAAGGAGCAAGTAATTGAGAATCCTCCTCTCATTACTTGTTTATCATTTGTAGTTCAAGCTGATGCTGATAAAAAGAGAGACCCATCAAACATCCCACATGTTGCCCAATGAAGAATCTTCATCAACCCATGTTCAAGCCGAGGAGAAGACTACAAATCTGAAGATTGAAAGTAGAAGACATTTAATATCACAAGCCAAGGGGAAGATTGTAAGGGAATACTTTGTGGCTTGTGTATTAAATTATCTATTGGCAGATTATTTTGAAGGCCTATGTGATAGAATATGTGAAAATTAGTTGGGTTATGGGTATATTGGGTCATTGGGCCATTTTAGACATGTTTGGGCTCAATTAGAAAGTGTTTAGAGGGAGTTTAGTGGGCCTAGATGGTTAATTATGGGAATTAGATGTATATTAGGGTTTTTGGAGTGGCTTGTTGACCAAGCATGTCCATTCCTATAAATAGGACCCTAGTGCATCTTGTAAAGGGATGGTCATTTTAGGAGAAACCAGGGAGGATAGAGAATTCGAAATTCTCTAAAGGTGTACCAGATGATCGATTGTAATCGTGTGCATCTATTGATTCCAGGTTTTATCAATGTCATTATTGTGTTTATCGTTTTCTTTATCTCTCATCTTGAATCACTCGATTGTTTGGATTTCGCACTCTCAATCGAGGTTAGATATCGTGTTAGAACCGTTTTCGGGACTTACAATTTCAGCTAATGATCCAGTCATCTCTAGCACATCTGGTGTTCAGAGAATTATTTCTAATGTTGGAAATGCTTCACCTACTCCTTCAATCACAACAACGAGTTTTCAGATTCCTAACTTTAATCTGGCTGAATTTCCTTCCATTGACTCAATGGATTTTGGTAGTTTGTTTTCTTATCCTGATGCTCCACCAATGGCTGATTCCGGTCCTTCTAATCTTGGTGAAAGATCTATTCAGGAGTAGTTGACCTACTTGATTAATTTGATATTTCAGCAAGCTGAGCAGATTTCGTTATTGAAAGCTCATGATCAATCTCATTCTGTAGCACTCGGTGAGTTAAAAGTTAAAAATGATGATAAGTCAAGGGTATTGGTGAAGTGTACTTCTCAGATTAATGAGCTGAGGGAGCGACTCGTGTTTATTCAAATCAGAGGAGCGACTCCAAAACCCTCAGCCTTTGTCACTGATGAGAACATTATTAAAAATGTTTCAAAAATTCAGTTGACTTTGTATATTATCCAACAAAACCTCCATGATCTATTCTTTCTTTTCTCAACCCAGTCTGGAGCATGATATTGGGCTTAAGAAAAGGTGTCGTGAAAAATGTTGTACGGAAGCTAGATACACTTGATAGGATGTACAACTTATACCTAGGACTTATGTGTGTGACCTGGATAGATTGTCATAATTAATAAACCTGAAAATATAATTTAATGTGATGAAACTGCTTGAGTAAGCGAAAGCGGCATGAGTTTAAAGATAGACCAAAATACCGGAAATCGCCTGAACATGCAAAGTAACTGAAGCTGAAAAGGGTTCCTCAGTCACAGACTATCTGGTATGATCCCTAACAGTGCCTCTTCACTCAAAATTCAGTTGGTTAAGATTTTTGTGTGTTTATGTTTTTTTTAACTTATTTTATTTGTGTTTATTCTACTTTATCTTAACTTCTGATCTTGTTTGTTTTTTTATTTTATTTGTTTGTTTTAATAAAAGTTGCCAGATTGTAAAACTCTCGGGCTTGAGTTTAGGAGAAGCCTTCAGTAAATGAACGAGGTTAATTTTGGGAGTTCTTTATGAAAAAAATTAAGTTGGTTTAAGTGAAAAATTGCTTTGTGTTAAAGTTTGGGTGTTATGGAAACATTTGTCAAGTTTGGAGGGGCAAAGTGAAAATTTTTAAACCAAAAGGAGAGGAGTCGGGTCCCCTCCTCCCACTCTAACCGTCTCCCTCTCTTCTTCCTCTCAAAAAAAACCCTAACCGCAACCACCTACCACCTCTGATAACCACCACCATCCATTCCCGTCACCGTCGCACACCACCACTACCGTCGCCATCTCCCAGCGACCACACAACCACCTTCCCCGTCGCAAACCATCACCAAAACACCCCCCATTAGCCACAGCTCCGCCGCCACTGTCCTCTCCAAATCCGCCGCCCTCTGCCATCGTTTCAACCATCCGCCACCTCCCCTCTTGTCGGAATCACCCTCTGAACACCTTCTCAGCCTTGATTTCGAGCGATGGCTCCCCTTCTGAAGCGCGTAGCTAAACCCCCAAAGGACCGACTCGAGTATGTTTTTTTTCGAATTTTCTTGTGAATATCGGTTGGGGTGGGTGAACATCTCTAATTGCAACTGCTTGGGATTGTGTTTAAGTGTTAAAACTATCAAAAATTGCATGATCTATGATGTTGCAGGTCTGGAATGAAGAAGATGAGACTTTTCGATCGAGCTAGGGGCTTTTCGATCAGGCCCCCAACACTTTTCGATCGATGGTTATCGATGGCCTGAGACTTTTCGATCGGCAAACTGCCCTTTTCGATCAGCTCTTAGGCTTTTCGATCAGGGAGGTAGGCTTCTCGATCAGAAGCTTGGACTTCTCGATCAGGAGCTTAGGCTTTCGATCAGAAGTTTGGCTTCTCGATCAGCTATCATTTTTCGATCGAGAGCGTATGCTTTTCGATCAGGGCCCTCGGTAACCAAGTGACTTTCCGATCGGACGGATGCTTTCCAATCGAAAACCCTGCTTTTCGATCGGAAAGGTACCAAATGACGTTTTCAATGGTTTTTCAGGTAATTTTAAGCCGTTATGCTGTCCGTTTTTCGAGAAATCCCTAAAACTAATGAACTCTTGTGTGTTTTGGATATTTATCTGTGTTTGTGAGTGCAGGGACTTGGAGTTTATCAAAGACCACAACACGGTGGCATACTTGCTAGATCCACCTACCGAGTATCGGGAGAAATACCAGTCGATGATAGCAGGACTGAAGAAGTGCTGTCTACACTATGCACTTACAGTAAACCCGGTTATCTGCAAACGTATGCAACAAGAATTTTGGAAGACAGCATACGTCTCTGATGATGGAAAGCAGATACTAGCAAAGATACAAGCAACAGAAATTGTGTTGACTGAAGAAAATTTCAGACAAGCTCTCAGACTGAAAGATGTTGCTGCTGATCCTATCGCTCTGGATAAAGAAATGGTGTCCCAGTGCCTGAAGGAAATGGGTTACCTCACAATTTCTCCTCCCACAATGAAGGCTCTTCTTCCACCATACTGGAGGATGTTGGCTCATTATTTACAGAATTGTGTTATTGCAAAGAAGAGCTCAAGTGATCAACTGAACCAGGTGCACACCCATGCTATGGTGTCACTGGTTAGAGGAGTTCGTTTCAACTGGTCCAGGTTGATCTTTGATGACGTGAAAGCTGTAGTGACCAGAGACAAGAAGTTTGCAGCAGTCCCAAGGTTCATTCAGCTAGTTCTGGATTCTAGATATCCAGCTCTGAGGAAGACAAACGACACTCATGATACAAAGCCTATGGGCATTGAAGTCTTCCTTATGATCAACCTAAAGAAGAAACTGTCTGATCAGATGCCGTTTGGTGACAAAATTGGTGAATTTGCTGAGATATCAAGAGAAGAGGTTCCTGTGCACAGAAATGCAGTTGTTGATAAAGAACATAATGTGCCGGCCTCTAAGAAGCCTGTTACTGAGCTCACAGATAGTTCAGACTGGGAAGACTTTGATTTGGAAGACGTGCAGATTGGTGCACTAAATTTTGAAGGTGAAGATAGTATCAATTATGACACGTATCTTGATGACATCAATCTTGAGGACGTTGAGACAGAAACAGCTGAGACGCCACTGACTAGAAAACGGAAAGCCACGGAGGATCCTCCCCTCGGTGCTTCTGTTACTGAAGAAATGAATGAGACTGAGTCAATAGCTACACAACACCAGGGAGAAGGCCCAAGTGACCCTAGGAGAAGGAGATTGGATTCTCATGTGCCACCAGTCACTAGTACTAGTGCTGGTCAATCATCTTCTCAACCCACAACCCAAGAAAAGGGGAAAGCGGTGGAAACCCCTGAATACAGACCGGAAAAGGAACTTCGAGAAGAAATAGAAGGTCTGAAAGCCCAGAATGCAGCTCAAAGTGAAATAATTGGAGACTTGATTGATATTCAGAAGATCCACAACACTGAATTGGAGAATCAGAAGAAGATAAACAGAAGAATTTACCAGACAACTTAGAGATCTTCATAAACTGATCAGGCAGCTTAGCTCAGATAAATCAAGCAGGTCAAGCATTGGCCAAGGTGATAAGGATGAAGGAGGTTCAGGTGCAGGTGATTCCTCACAATCACCAGCATTTGATTTTGAAGCAGATATTCCTGAGGAAACTCAATCAGTTTTACCTGAAGCCTCCGTTGAAGATAAAGATACCAGGGATAGAGATTATATGACAGTTCCAGCTTCTGAGTTTGACGGAGGATGGGAGGCTCAGACATTTGCCTATCCTCCTGAAAGGTATCTAATCCAGTTGGGAGAGCATTATCATGATAAGCAAGGGATTAATGCAGATATTAAAGCCTGGATGTTTGATGGAGAGAAGAATATGTTCGTTGTAAGAAGAAAGGGTCAGTATCCATTGGAATACTACAAGATCTGGACCCAGTTTTACTCCTGGACAAATGTAGATCTGACCATGCTCTACCAGGCACCGTTTTCAAATCCATCAAACAATGAGCAGGCCAAGTACTTCTACAAGAAACTGGAAAATGTTGTGCGAAGCAAGTTCAAGAGGTTTGAAGATTTTCCTCACAAGAAATTTTATGTGAAGAAGTCCAGGGGTGTCTTCAAATGGGACGGAAAGAAGAGTATCCCAGGAAAGGAGAGTGTAAAAGCCAAGAAGTTCACAAATGTTCTGTATCCACCTACAGACAAGATAAAAACAATACCTCTGCCGATGAGACATCCTGAAGATTGCTTGCATGATTTTCAAACATGGGCTTATAGTGATTATTCTGGTGAAGCCAAAATTCTCTGCAAATCAAAGACAATCAATGTCATGGAAGTTCATGATTTGATGAGGTTTCACAAGAAGGACATTATGGTACAAGCAAAGCATCAGATTGAGTGTAATCAAGACACTGAAGAATATGCGAAGTGTTATACTCGGGCTGTAGCTGAGATTGTAGCAAAGGAACTGTGGTATGATCCAGCGATAGTGAATCTGTCAAAGAAGTTTAGAATGTGAAGACGGTCTAATGCTAAAGCCTAGGGGAAGATTGTAGAGTCTAGACTTTTATGAGGATTTTGCATTAGAATTACTATATGGGCTAGTTCATGTGTAAATGGGTTAAATTGTATTAGTTGGGTTTTTGGCTTATGGGTTACGAATTAGGGGCTTAGGGTCCGATTCCTATGACTTGTTTATCAAGTCTAGGTCACCCTATATATAGATATCTTTTATTTGTAATTAGGGTTGGTTGCTCCTAAGGTGTTTTGCGATTTTGGTGATATCGAAATTCTCAGAGAGAATTTCGATCAAGTGTGTAAGCAATCAGTGATCAATAGCAAAGTGTTTTCTTCAATGGGTTTGTGTTCTTACTTGTTTTGTTATAGCTTTTTCATATTATTCTCGTTTAATCTTGAATCACTCTAGTGTTTGGATTCCGCACATTCACTAGAGATTGTGATATCATGTTTGGGTTATTTTCGATCCTTACAATTGGTATCAGAGCCAAGAAACGCAAGTTTCGAGGCTCTCGCGATATCCGATTCAAGTTTTTGACAACTAACGGTCTGAGTTTTGTGGTGATTTTCAGCTCTTAGCACGTTCGGAAGTATTTTTGCAGGTTTCAAGTCAAGATAGGAGCTTTCGAGGTGCTTAATTCGTGATTTGGAGACTTTTCGACCCTGTTTCTAGACTTTTCGATCGTCCTCCTGATCGAAAAGCCTTTTCTGTCGCGCCATTTCGATCAGAAAGTCCCCTTGTGACTTTTCGATCAGCCATTTGTCGATCGAAAAGTCCCCCTTGTGACTTTTCGATCAGCCCATTTCGATCGAAAAGTCCCTCTTGTGACTTTTCGATCAGCCCATTTCGATCGGAAAATCCCCTTGTGACTTTTCGATCAGCCATATGTCGATCGAAAAGTCCCCCTTGTGACTTTTCGATCAGCCCATTTCGATCGAAAAGTCCCCCTTGTGACTTTTCGATCAACCCATTTCGATCGGAGAGTCCCCTTGTGACTTTTCGATTATCCATCTGTTGATCGAAAAGTCCCCCTTGTGACTCTTCGATCAGCCCATTTAGATCAGAAAGTCCCCCTGTGACTTTTCGATCAGAGCATTTCGATCGGAAAGTCCCCCTGTGCCTTTTCGATCAGAGCATTTCGATTGGAAAGTCCCCCTGTGACTTTTCGATCAGCTTCTCTTTTCGATCGGAAAGTCCCCACTGAGACTTTTCGATCCGCTGATACTTTTCGATCAAGAAGTCTGCTTTTCGACCGACCCCCTGTCCGATCGAAAAGTACTTTTCGATCCAACCCTTTTCCGATCGAAAACCCACTTTTTGATCCATCCCCTTTTCAATCCGTTCAAGTCTTTCAGTTCGTATATGATCCAGAAGTTCCATCCAAAGAATTTCATGGCACCCATTCTACCAGGTACCACTTCATGCACCAACAATAATGAGGCATGCCTAAACCCTAAGTGTCAGGCTATTTTGAATGAATGTAAAGACTGGGAACGTAAGTTTACCAATGAGACCCTTAATCGTGAATTAATTGATAGAGACCTTAGGGAGTCCAAAGGTAAGACCAGAATATTTAGAGAGAAACTTGAGGCCATTCAGGTTGATGTTAAGAGTCTTCAAAGACAATTGAGTGATAAAAGCACCTATCTTAGGCTTGCTAACGCTAAGGTAGAAGAGCTAACTAAGGAGGTAGAGGAACTAAGAACCAAACTCGATACTTCCCAATCTGCCCTTGAGAAACATCAAGTTATTCAAAAGAAAATGATGGACTCTCATCGTGCTTTATTCAAATCAGAGGAGCGACTCGAGCATGTAAAAGAAACATTTGGCCTCGGGGATGGAAATTTTCCTCCCCCATTACAACATGAATACATCAGAGCGCCCCAAACTGTCGATGAATTGATGAAAGAGCGCCTGAATGAAGCAACCATGGTATATGGGCCTCAGCCTGTACATAAAGATGAAAAGACATCCACTGAAGCAACTCAGTCAAATAACACTACTGAGTGTGCAGGTTCAAGCTCTAGTGAAGTAAAGAGAGTTGATGAAGAAAAGTTGGTTCCTTATCCAAAAATCGAGACTCCTTATTCCAAAGTTGTGGATGAGGTAAAGCAGGAACGAGTAGTGATGACTACAAGGCCCAATGGTAAGATATTCATGACAGCAGGGTCTATGTTCATTCCGATTGAAGGAGAAGAGCGACCCTCATTCACCACTAAGTTCAAAGGCTTGGGTCATGATGGTGGTTTATCATCTCACATTAAGAGTATAAGGCCCAAGATCACCATCAAGCCTCCAAATTCCGTTCCAATCAAGATTGAAAGGCCCAAGATGACAAACAAGTCTCCAAACTCATCAGTGGGCTCATGCAGTGGCAAAAAAACTTTCTCAAAGAAACCAGTGGGCCCAAAAGGTCAAATGTCTGGTTCTGCTCAGTTTTCAACGAACTAGAAAAGATTCAACGGAAATGGATCAAGGTCAGAAAGATCGAACAACTGGAGATCTGGAGTCTTTCTAAACATGCAACTGAATCTCAATGCCTCTCCATCAAAGCCATACAGCTCAAACGGTCACACTTCTGACTTCTACCTGAAGAAGCAAACTTGCTTTAATTGTGGCAATCCTGGTCACATTGCCCGAAATTGTCTCTATCGCCCCTATAAGCCATATTATCCACGAAGTCAAAGTGTTTCATCTCAAGAATCAGTTAAGTCTAAGCCAATGAAGGTGCAACCACCTAAGGCTATGAAGACTGTTTCTCCTAAGATAAAACCCTCTGATCAACATTGGGGCACTGCCAAAGAGCAGAGAAAGATTTCAAATCAAAAATATGCTTTTCCAAATTATGAAAATTTTCATAAAAAGTTGAAGAAACCAATTTCAAAACAACACAATGTTAAAAAACCTAAAGTTGCCCCTCCAAAGGTAACTAAAACTGTTTTGAGAAAGAAACCTGAAATGAAAAAGGTTGAAAAACCTAAAGTCACTATTCCAAAAGGGACTAAAACAACTCATAAATCACCTCAAATTTGGAAACTTAAATATATGGCACCCACAACTCCAATTCCTGATTTTACAAAGGGCATGTGCTTAAAAGAAGTAACTTTCGTTGATTCATCAGGTCTACCCAGAACCACTATGGCCTGGGTTCCATTGGCTAACTGATCTCTCACCTTGTGCAGGAACAGTCAAGGAGGACTTTCATTAACCTTGTTTGCTTAGTGATTGTTCCAGGCACAGGAAAGGAGGCATCTCTTCACTTCATGACATGCAGATATTTATGGGGGTATGTTTCCTTGTGAGAGGTAAATCTGAAAAAAAATCAGCAAGGTACTGTCTGAATTGTTTGTTTCTTGGCTAATTGTTTGTTTCAGAAAATTTTCAAAAGATAAACTTTGAAGGTTAGCTTGGCCAGTTTTAGTAGATATTTAGTGATGTGCCTGTGTGTCAATAATAAAAAATAAAAAAAATAAATAAAATAAATAAAAAAAATGTGTGTTGATTTTAAAAATCAAAAAGCAAGGGGAAGAATAGAAAAGATGAAATAGTTAACCCCTCAAAAATTGTGTTTTTTTAATTTTTAATCTTTTGTTTGTGTTTGAGAAGGCAGGGAAGTGAAATATTTCCGATCTCAGAATAACTGACACGCGTAAGGCAAAAGTGAAAGACATGATCCAAGGTGATGTGCTCGGTAGGCTCAGTTCCAAACACAAAGGTATGGGTCACAACACTTAAAGATAAAGTATGTCATTTGACGGGAAATACACACTTAGGTTAAGTGCTTGTTCTATTTGACTGCGAAATTGTTCCCGATACACACGCCGGACTCCAAAGTGTTGAATCGAAAATCTCAAAAAGTCGGTGTCCCCTCTGTTTTGTGTGAGCAAAGATCTGGGGATGTCAAAGCCGTCAGTCAAGTCTTGCCTTTGCTTTGCGTGAGCAATGACCTGGTGTAGAATGGTTGACGTGTTAATCAGATTTTCCTCTGTTTTGCGTGAGCAAAGACCTGGTTGGTCTGGATTAACGTGCTTGCAGATCACTGTATATAATTTACACCCCAAAACATGCCAATGTGCACAACAAAAGAGACCCTCTAGCGTCCAAAACCCTTTAGCCCTGACTTTGTGACTAGGATTATGTGTTTGATGAAAGGTTACCACCTGACTGATAAACGCCTCTGAGTTGAAATCATACAAGTCTTTGTATATTATTCCTATCTCTTTTATGATCTGTTCTTTCTCTTCTCAACCAAGTCTCGAGAAAAGATTCAAAACTCTGGATATGGGAATGTGAAAATATGTGGTAGGGAATGATCAAGCTTGATAGACTGCACATATTAATTACTTAGGATTTGTGTGTGACTGTCGGATGTTCATAATTAATGCACCTAAAAGATAAATAAGTGACAAACAGCCGGGAAAATAAGGAACATGGGTTTAAGAAGGACCAATATACTGGCAATCGCCTGGACGTGTTCGAGTAACAGATGCTGAAAAGGGTTCCTCAGTTCAGACAAAGACGGTTTGATCCCAAAATAAAACCTTCTCGTTTAGTAATTTGGTATGTTTGTTTTGTTTCTTTTTTGTTATCCTAAGTTTATGAATTGGCCAGGTTGATTTGAGAAGTTTAAATAAAATTTTTATGGGTTTTATGCAAGAAAGTTTGACCCTCCCTCAGAACCTCAGGGGAGATAATAAAAAGAGTCCTCGGGTTTAGGGAAAGTTGTTTGGTTAAGTAATGCTAACCCGATAACCAGTCATCATTGTCTGGTTAGTGTTTGTTCCATGTTGTGCTTGACAGGTTAACTGGAAAAAAAAACAACTCATGAAAAAAAAATCAAGGACTCAGTTGATCAAAGCAAGAACTCTGCTGCTGATCAAGTTGAAGAACCAGCCGGAAAAGGACTTACCTTATGCTTAGGGGAAGTTTGTTGGTTGTTCAAGAAAAGCTTCCAAAGACTCAAAGGACACTGTTCACGAGTTGAGGGGAAGCTAAATGCCGTCAGTTCAAAGATCTACAATCAAGAATGCCAAGATAAAGGTTTTCAAAATTTAACCTCTGAAGTTAATGGCAACTCAAGACAGTTACTGATGATTCAGCAAGGACTCAACAGTTTTCAAGAAGGAGCAAGTATTTGAGAATCCTCCTCTCATTACATGTTCGTCATTTGAAGTCCAAGCTAATGCTGATTGAGAGAACACTCCGTAAAGTCATTTGTTGTTGCCCAATGAAGATTATTAAAGAAAGGAATCTTCACCAACCCATGCTCAAGCCAAGGTGAAGACTGCAAGTTCTGAAGATTGAAAGTAGAAGACATTTAATATCACAAGCCAAGGGGAAGATTGTAAGGGAATAATTTGTGGCTTGTGTATTAAATCATCACTTGGCGGACTATTTTGAAGGCCTATGTGATAGAATAGGTGGAGATTAGCTGGGTTATTGTTATATTGGGTCACTGGGCCAATTTAGATGTGGTTGGGCTCAATTAAACAATGTTTAGAGGGAGTTTAGTGGGCCTATATGGTAAAAAACGGGAATTAGTGGGTAATTAGGGTTACCAAAGATAGATTAGCTTGTTTTCCAAGCTAATCTCCCCCTATATAAGGATAGCTAATCTAGGGGTTTAGGGTTGCAGATTTTAGGGTGTTGGGAGAGGGTGTCCACGAAATTCTCTAAGGATAATTTTCGAGATTTGTGTAGTGCAACAAAGGTTTTCTAATCAAGTGTTCATCAATCGGTTTGTATTTCATATTGTTTTTCATTGCTTATTTATTTTATTAATCGATTGTTCTTGAATCACCAATCAAACCGGATTCCGCACGATCTTGATTGGATTAGATATCGCGTGAGGACCGTTTTCGGGACTTACAATTGGTATCAGATAAGTTTAATGCTCATGGGGAGATTGAGGGAAGAAGAAAGTCTGATGGTTCTAAGGAAGATGAATTGAGAAGTTTGAAGGGTAATGATAGAGATGATGATCCCAAGAGGCAGTCATAAAACCTAAATTTCACTGTTGTTGCTACTGATTCGTCTGTGCCTCAGGGGGAGTCGAATGATGAAGGTGATAAAAATGTTGGTGGATCAGTTGTTAGTGGTGATGCATATGATGTTGTTCCTCTTACAATGATTAGAGAAATATGTGGCATTGTCTTTGTATCCTCAAACCCAAGAGTCATACGTGGACTCAATTCTATGGAGGATTGTTCCTTGACATTATCTATCATTGTTTTCTAACATGGATAATAATTGGGAATTAATCAACAGTTTAGTGAGAATCGTATGTGGTCTATAACGAATTAGTTCCCTTTTCTCGGCAAGTGGTTGACTTCTAAAGAAACCCTCATGGTCTCAAACTGGTTTAAAATATACGCATGCTCAAACAATGTTTGTTTGATATGACACTTTGACTCTCAGAATCAAGAATAGAGAAAAGTTGAAGAAAACATAACGAGAATGAGTTTCTGATCCACATTACATGTTCAACGATAAGTCTATAGCAGAAGGATAATTGACACCCTTCCAAAGTTGTAATTAACAAGAATAGTTAAGTAAGGGTAGTTGAACTAATTAAAAAAAGCAGATTGCTATGAACGTCACACCCAGATGGAGGTAGTGAGATGCAGCTAGAGATCCACCACTATTCATATCAATGAATGCTGAAGACTCATTCTAGTGTGAGTTAGTTGTCCAAGTTATGACATTCAACACTATTGCTATAGGATAAGAGTTACACCTAATGCAATAGATAGTATAGTGTTTAACTATTTAGCTTATGTTATGAAATGGCACAGGATGATTAATTTGTTATGTTCAAAATAATTAATTAAATTGGAATGATTTATTATGAATAAATAATTCGATAGAAATTAATATAATTGTTAAATTAATTAGGGATTTAAATAAATTATTGGGAATTATTGGTTTAAATAATTATTTATATAATTATTAGAGTTTTTTTTGAACGGCCAACAAACAGAAAGTGCTCAGGTACCCAGCACGGGTGACCCAATGGCAAAAGATCATCGCCATTTGGTCCAACCCATCCTTCGAAGGGCGTTATCCACTATCTACCGCCATCACCTTTCGCCGACCGCCACCGCAAGCCGTTGCCGATTGCTGGACCATCGTCGTCACACACCCGTTGTTGCTGCCTTGATGTGCGTCACCGTGTTAGTAAAATCAAACCCTATTTTTGGTTCTTGCTTGTGTTTGGGTTTTTTGTGTGTGGCCAGATCTAGTGACTAGATCTATTACCACCGAGTGTGTTGCGCAGATTGGTCTAATCTCCTAGTCAGGTAAAAACCCTAAACAACGTATGGTTGGTTTAATTTATTTTGCTATTATTGGTAACGGGACTCCCGACAGAGCGATATGGGTGATGAGTGTCTTAAAAGTGCATTTTATTTTATATTAATCATTCCCTAACACACCAGGTTGAGCATAAAATATATTTATTCAAGCAGTATTAGTGTTTAAATTGTTATGGTGTACATGAGCTAAAACGATGTAATTAAATAAAGTACGAGACAACCGAGTCATATTCTTTATGTGGTACTATTTTTGGAGTTAATAATTATTCTAAACAATTATTTGTTATTTTCTTTTGATTTGTAAATATATATTCTATGGTGAAAATGAAAAGTAAATTTGGATGGATATGCAGAAGTCACGTGATGTGCACAAGAAAGTGAAGAAATTATGCCTATTGTTATTGTGAACACAAAGTGATGCCACAAGAAATCTGCAAAAATCACAATCCTTAATTCGGGCTGTGAGCCACGTGGGGATGTGAAGTTTGGGCTCAATATAAGCAACTTATGGATTGGACTAAAAATATAAAGACTTGCGTTGGGCCTAAATGGATCGTGAGGGCTGTACATTAATTAAAAGAAAGAGGAATTTTTAATTCAGAGGAACGAAACATATAAGAGGAACATTCGACATCCGAGGTTTGGAGACGGTTTGCTGCTTACGCACGAAGAAAAGAAAGAGGGCGCACTTTGGCTGCTATTGCTTGGCGACCAGAACCAATTCCACAGGATTTTCTTAGTTCTTTTTATAGTGATCATGTTTTTGAGTACAATGTCCGGCTAACAACCGGTGATTACTTAGGTGAACGGTTAGTGTTTATTGTTTTTAATCTAGGGTTTCAATCATTAGATAGAATTATTGATCTGTGACAATCTATGATTCTAGTGTTTGTTTGATAAATCATTACAATTGCTTGTCGTGTACGTACCCACGCTCCCGGACTACCTCTCTGAGCATAGCTCTAGGACTATACTTAGTATGTGCAGGATAAATCAGTTGTCTGGGTTGGTTAAATAAGAATACAATCATGTCTATGTGATTTCTAGGTTAGATTCTCGATGAGAGAAATCAGTATTGAAAATGCGTAAGCATCGGATCGTCTACTCGATCTAGCTAATCGGACATCGAAACGTAATTAACCGATTGATTTATTGATCACAATGAACAATTACAATCAGTAGAACACTCAGAATACAGACTCAGAGAAACACACTCAGAAACACACACTTAGCAGTAATCTCACACGCTCAGAACTACATATTATAAACACAAAACGACTATTTATACCCAGCTGGCCGATCTCTGTCCGAACCCCAGGTTCGGCCAGTCCGAACTCCAGGTTCGGACCAAGTTCGGCCAGACCTAATTTGATTTGATCTTGTACATTGCTTGATACTTCACACGATGCACATATCAGGTATCAACAAGTATTCCACTAATCCGGATCCTAAAGTAATCGCTTTTTAGTAATATAAGTTAAAATCCATCAATTGCTAGTTAGTCAATTTAGTGTTAATCAATATAGTGTTAAGGTAACCAATTCAATCAAAACAGCCAAGATGCACTTTAATTAATTAATTAGGTTAGTTTAGTAGTACATCTTAGGATAGTG
>JBCNJP010000023.1:84908701-84938701 GCA_039602395.1 Deinandra increscens subsp. villosa | reverse complement strand
CATTGCATATGGATAGAAATGAGGACGTTGTTGTCAGATATTTACGTCAACTTCACCCCATCCATCCATTATATAATAAAGCCATGAAATCCAAACCAAGACAAATCCACTTCCTTCTTTCTCTAAAAATTCGGAAGACATCAAATAAGCTCACATCCCTTCTTTTCTTTTTGTGTGTAAACAAAGCCATCATTTTGTTAAACCAAGTAGCATAAACTAACCATGGAGGGTTAGTGTCTTACCAAGTATTTCTCACGGGTTCTAAGAGCTATTTAAAGGTATAAAATCTAATCTATATCAAGTTAATATTTATATAAAACCTTGTGTTCATCCAATCTGAAGCAAGTTAAAACACCTTTTTAATAACTAGACTTTTTATGTAAACTCCACGATGTGACTCGTTATATTATGAAGCAATTTTTTTTTTGATATGAATCATATACCTTCTAACTCGACCATCAACCCCATTAAATAGTGGTGTCTATTTTTTATACACACCCACCAACATCCGGCCAACGCCGGAAAATGGGAACTGGTAAACAACAGAAGATTCCGGCAGCGACAGCCTAAATCAACCCCTCCCTCCTGTCCCTCTGATGGCGCTATTTCATTCTTTGTCTCCGGTATTCCACAAGGTGTCTCTAGTTCTAACCTTTGGAGTCTTTTCCAACCGTATGGCTTGGTTATCGATGCCTTCGTCGTCAAACCTAAGTGTTCTACCTCGGATCTTTTCGGTTTTGTCCGGCTACAAGGTGTTTCCAACTACCTTGCAATGGAGAAAACCCTTAACGAGCTCATATTCTGGGGTGAGAAAAAGCTGGGTGTCAAGCTTGCTAAATTCGACAAACTCCGAAATCCGATCGTTCTCCCCCCTATCCCCCGCACTCACTCGGTCTCCGGTCTTCCTCCTCCACCCCCTTTACCTTCCATCGCCCCTATGGTTAAACCCTGCCATACTTCCAATGTTTCTCTCCCCTTCTCTTTCCGGGATACGGTGGCCGGAAAACCGTCAACTGCTAGAAAGACGGTCGTTCTTCCACAACCGTCCGCCTGGAAACCGACTAACGGTATGCGCTCATCTCTGTGGGGTGTGTGTCTGAATCTCAACACTCTGATAAATGCCAAACGTATCCTTCTGGCGGAAGGACTTAGCAACTTCGAATTCTTCCACCTTGGCGGGTTAGACGTTCTTGTTTCTTTTTCTAGTGCTTCTTGTGCTTCCGACTTTCTGGCCAACGGATCTCCCTCTTGGCGTTTAATTTTCGACACTCTCGTCATGTGGGATGGTCAAGATATTCCGTTTAACAGGATTATTTGCCTCAAAATACATGGGGTTCCTATCCTTGCCCGTGATGAGGTAACGTACAACAGAATCGGAGAGTCCTTCGGCAGATTGGCTAACCCCTCGGACTTCAGCTGGGACGAAGAAGACGTCTCCTGTGGTCGTGTTTATGTTATCTCCGATCATCGCAGGTTCATTGACGAAGAGGTTACCGTCTCTTGGCGTGATAATTATTTTACGGCATGGGTGGTGGAGGAAATTTTCTCTCCCTGGGCTAGCTCTTCGGGTCACGATCATGAAGATGATCAAACCCTCTCAATCCCGGACACCGACTCAACGAACCCAGATCTCGAAGACGGCGAAATCGAACCGATTCCGGCGAGATTTGAAAATTCCGGGGACTCAGTTCCCTTGGACGTTGACGTGGGGTTTGGTGAAGATGGTGACAAGATTTCAGAAAAGGTGACAGAAAACTTTCATGTTGATGTGCAACCTGTCACTATCCCTCCAGAAAAAGAAAAAGTGAGCTTGGAACCCCCTTCTTTTGTGATGCCTACTATAGGGTCAACAGAAGAATATGTACAAGACTCTTTTACTTCGAAATCTGATTCACTGGACCCACTTCTTTCCTCTCCTCTTGGCCATTTGATTTCTGAGCCCAATTCGATTGAACCTGTTAATGGGCCTCTTCCCCCACTTCAGGCTTTCGGACCTTTCCCTTCTAATAATGGGCCTGCTTCCGCTCCTTTTGCCTCCTCCAACACGTATTCAGAATCATCATCTCTTCTTGAAGCTGTCTCTTCCCTCCCTGATTGTAAACGTGGTTCAAAAAAAAAGAGCAAAAAAGGTAAAGTTTCCTGCCCTTCTCCTTATTTAGGACAGCCTCTCTTTGGGGGATATAAATCCGCCCTTAGAAATCATGCTTTAAAGCCCAATCCCTCCTCCTCTCTTCGTAAACCTATGGGGGGTGCCTCTGGAAAATCGGTAGCCAAACAACCTGTCCCGACCCCCTCCCTTGACAATGATATTCTTTTGGCTGCCGAAGTAGGCGAATTACTCGGGTTCAACAAAGTGGCCTCCACCTCTAAACATGTGAACTCCCCATCGGTTATCGGCTCAACATTGGTTAATCAATGAATTGTTTGACTCTTAATATTAGGGGGATAAGGAGCTCCTCAAAGCACTCCTGGGTTCGGTCTCTTAAAACAGAAAATAACATCTCTTTTTTAGCTCTTCAAGAAACTCAAATTGCGGATGCTTCCACCATCCGGGTTAATAATCTTTGGGACAACACTCCGTTTGATTTCTTTTCTTCTAATGCCAATGGCCGCTCGGGAGGCCTCTTATGTGTGTGGGACCCCACTATCTTCATAAAAGAGGAGGCTTCCAACTTTGACGATTTCATGCTCATCAAAGGTACCATTCGGGGCTGTTTGGAGTCTTTCTTTGTGATTAACCTTTATGGGCCAAAGCTTGCTTCCAACAAAAGGCAGCTTTGGGCAAATATTCTTTCGCTGATGTCATCCAACGAGGGCATTTGGATCATCATGGGTGATTTTAATGCTGTCCGTTTTGCCCATGAGCGTTTTAATTCGGTGTTCAATCCCTCGGAAGCGGCCGACTTCAACCGTTTCATTCATGAGGCCGGCCTTTTCGATCTCAACATGGGAGGTAGGCGTTTCACTTTCCTTTCGTCTAATGGTGACTCGCTTAGCAAACTGGACCGTATCTTGTTGTGCAAAAATTATATCAATCGTTGGCCTAGCTCTTCCATTCAAGCGCTTCCTCGTATTTGGTCCGACCACTGCCCCGTTGCTCTTAAATCCATTGGGTCCGATTTTGGTCCACGTCCTTTTAAGTGTTTCAACTCGTGGTTGGGAATTGATGGGTTCGACATCGTCGTCAACGATGCGGCGTGCTTACCAACTGGGAACGGAAATTCGGATACCAAATTCCTAACCAAACTTAAAAACATCAAGTCTGCAATCAAACAGTGGAATTCCTCCAGATTGCATTCTAACTCCATCAAAATGGCCTCCCTTCGTTCTGACATCGACTCCCTTGAGTTAATTGCCGAATCTCGGCCGCTCTCGGCTTTGGAAAAGGAAACTCGTCTTCTTTGGAAAAAAGAGATTTTTGAACTTGACGTTTTGGCTAATAATGATCTTAAACAAAAAGCCCGTGTCAAGTGGACCTTAGAAGGTGATGAAAATTCCCGCTTCTTTCACGGAATCATCAACTCTTCCAACTCCAAACGCCGCATCAATGGGTTAGTTCTTAATGGTGAATGGGTTTCTGATCCCATCCTTATTAAAAATGCGGCGGCCGATCACTTTGCGAGTCGTTTCAAGGAGCCTGTGGCGTCTCGCCCCTCCTTCCCTACGGATGGCTTTGCTAAGTTGTCCGTATCGGCGATGTGTTCTCTTGTTGTTCCTTTCTCCATCGACGAGATTAAAGAGGCCATTTGGGATTGTTCGGGGGATAAAAGCCCGGGGCCGGATGGTTTCAACTTTCGATTCTTTAAACGTTTTTGGCATCTCTTTCAGCAGGATCTTAAGACGGTTTTGGATGACTTCTATGTGTCCGGTAACATTAGTAGAGGATGCAATTGCTCTTTCATTGCTCTTATCCCGAAGGTGCATGATCCCCTCAATCTTGACGACTTTCGTCCCATTAGTCTCATTGGTTCCTTGTACAAGATCATTGCAAAAATTTTGTCTAATCGGCTAAAAGCCGTGATTGGTTCCTTGATAAGTGAAACTCAATTTGCGTTTATTAAGGACCGTCAAATCCTTGAAGGTCCTCTCATTCTCAATGAGATTTTTGCTTGGTTAAAACATAGGAAAGGAGAGGCGTGCTTCTTTAAAATCGACTTTGCCAAGGCTTTTGACTCCGTCAATTGGGCCTTTCTCCTTGATCTTTTGACCATTATGGGCTTTCCTCCCAAATGGTGCGCGTGGATCAAAGGTTGTTTGATCTCAGGTAGATCCTCCGTGCTTATCAATGGGTCCCCTTCGGTTGAATTCCCCTTCTCTCGCGGGCTTCGTCAAGGAGATCCTCTTTCCCCCTTCCTCTTCATCATCGTTATGGAAGGTCTTCATGTGCTTTTATCTAAAGCCAAATCGTTGGGCCTTATTAAAGGAATTCAATTGCCTAATAATGGCCCCAACATTTCCCACTTGTTCTTTGCCGACGATGCCATATTTCTTAGTGACACCTCCATTTCTTCCATTTCTAATCTCGCTTGTGTGCTTAATTGGTTCAATTTGGCTTCCGGGTTATCCATCAATCTTCATAAAAGTAAGCTTTTTGGGGTTGGGATTGATGACTTTCGTCTTTCTTTTTTGGCATCTTCCATTCACTGCCAAAAAGGTAGTATCCCTTTCTCTCATTTGGGCCTCCCCGTCGGTTTGAACATGAATCGCATCCTCAATTGGGATGCGGTCATTAATAAAATCAACAAGAGGCTTTCTTCGTGGAAAGAAAAGTCGCTTTCTTTTGGGGGGCGTTCTACCCTCATCAAATCAATCCTCGGCGCTCTTCCTATTTATTATCTCTCGCTCTTCCGGGCTCCTTTGTTTATTCTCCGTTCTATGGAATCCATTCGTCGCAAATTTTGTTGGGGTGGTGCCAATAAAATTTCGTGGGTAAATTGGCTCCTTATGTGTGCGCCGAAGAAAAAAGGGGGGATGGGGTTTGGCTCCCTTCATGCCATGAATCTTGCCTTACTTGTTAAATGGCTCTTTAAGTTTAAGGAGGAAAACACCAAGCTTTGGGTTCATGTGATCAAAGCTATTCACTCTTACAATCGTAATTGGGATGTCTTTCCGTGCAAGCGTGCGATCAATGGGCCTTGGAAAAACATTGTCAAGGCTTGCTCCGACTTGAAAGATTTGGGGATTGATGTGGAAAAGAAAATAAGATGTTGGATTGGTTCGGGCTCTTCGGCTCTCTTTTGGATTGACAATTGGACCGGGTTAGGACCTTTAAAAATTCTTTATCCTATTTTATTTCTTCTTGAAGGTAACAAATTTTGTACAGTTGCGGACAGAATGCCTTTCCCCAACTCCTTGATTTTTCGATGGGCCTGGTTTGGGCCTGCGTTGCCCCATTTTGCTATTGCCTTAATTCATAATTGCGAACAGACCTTGGCTTCCTTCTCTTGCTCGTTCTCCCCTGATTTTTGGGGGTGGGATGAGGGAGCCCGCACCGATTTCGCTGTTAAAACAGTCCGTAGAGAGGCAGAATCGGTGCTTCTCGGTTCCTCCAACTTGGTTTTTCCGTGGTCTAATTGGATTCCCCTCAAGGTTAATGCTTTCGCATGGCGTGCGGGCTTGGACAAAATTGCCTCCAAGGTGAATCTTTCCTTTAGGGGCCTTAACTTGGTTACGACTTGCCTAGATTGCAATGCTAGCCCCGAGTCAACGGATCACCTCCTTTTACGTTGCCCCCGGGCTCAAGTGATTTGGGATATTATTTTTCAATGGTGTAAGGTTCCCCCCAATCTTCCGCTTTCGGTTAGTGAGGTTCTTTCTCTACACATCTCTTGGGGTAACTCCAAAAAAATGAAGCGGGTCCTCCATTGCATTTTTGTCACCTCGCTTTGGATCTTATGGAAGTCGAGAAATGACAATCTTTTCAACAATCGGGCAAAAAATTTGGAAGATATCATCGGAGACATTAAGTTTTGGTCTTTCTCTTGGGTCAAAATTAGAGGGAAGGTTCCGTTACTCGAGTGGTCGAGTTGGTGTAATTTTACTTTTTCTTTGTAATGTTTGTCTAGCTTCTTGCTAGTTTAATATTATCCGCCGTTCAAAAAAAAAAAAAAACAAATATATAATTAATTAATAACATGACACACAACTTTTGGGTTATTAATAAAATCTATTAAAAATTTAACTTCAACGTCTAACATATTTCTTAATTTGAGTATTGTTAGCAAAAATAGGAAAAGGGAGTTCGAATCATTCGGAGCTTATTTTATGTATTTTATTTTTATTATCATTTTTCTCTTCCGAATACTTGGTACCTTAAAACTATAAATAGGGATAAAAATTGAGATTTGCACTCTTATATACAAAATCTGAAATGTAGAACGGCTTCATAAACATTAATCAAACTAGTATATATTTTTTTATGGAAATATACATGTTATAAGGTAACTGAACAAACATATTATTTTAACGGATTTTTATCAAAATAAAGAACGAATCAGGTGTTGGATGAACCTTGGGGAATATATTGGTGATAGAAAATATGGCTTAGAATCATGTATATGTGTTATAGGACGTGCGTAAGGACAATTTTTCACTTCACACCACTTCGAATATTACCAAGAAATTAGCTAGCACAGGTGAGTTCACGGCCCCTATTTTTTTTTAAATATATTTCTTGGGGAATATTAACATATATAAAATCTTGATTTACATATTGCAAGTGGTATATCTTATTACATGAGTTGATATCTAATATAGCAACCGTAGTCCCCTACAGCTTATATCGGTAATTTAAGGAATAAAGCGTGATAATTTAGAATGGATCCATTGGGTGTGACGACCCTACTCGTGGTTAGTCGCTCTAATTTTGACGGGAGAGTCAAGCGAGTACCTAATTAGTCATTTCTGGTTGATGTGTGCTATATAACATCAGTGGGGCAATAATCTGGAAACAGGGTCAAGCAACGTTATAAGAGCTCATGGTAGTAAAAATAGTGTTATTATATAAATATAGAATATCACGACAATTCTCTGGAATACTTGTATATGTACTGGAAAACATCGTTTTAAAGCTAAACTTTGTTTTATCTAGTTATCAAAACCCGTGAATTCACCAACTTTATGTTGACTTTTCAAATATGTTAATCTCAGGTAATTGATTTGGCGTTGGATGTTGGAGTTGCAACTTAGGACAAGTCTGTCGGGAGGGATTCGTGTTAGCATTTGTTTGCATATGTTTTTAAATAAAATCCCGTTATGTTGTGAACTCATTATAATTACTTTATTTTGTGTAACAAAAGTACTGTTTGTAAGCTATTGAAATGAAGTGTGGTTTTAAAATCATATAGTTGTCATTCGATATAATCATAGTTGTGATCCATGAACGTCACACCAAATGCTTTCGCAAAGTTTCTGATGGGGTGTGACAACGGGCCGTGCCTATGTTGAACACGGGTCGTGCCTAAGCAGTAATATTTGAACTTTTGTGTTTTTGATATCTTTTTGTCCATAATTTGTTCCTTTTGTGATGTTTGCTTTGTTTAACCTGAAAAACTAAAAAGAAAGCAAAATGACTTTGTTTTGATGTTAGTTAATTAGAATTAAATCACAATGTGAGAGATATTCAATATAAAAGTATGTATAATTTGATGCATATCAGTTCTTCACGGTTAACCATAATTACCTGAGAGGTTGTAATGTATAATTTGATGCATATCAGTTCTTCACGGTTGACCATAATTACCTGAGAGGTTGTATATTTCATTAATGACTTCATCAACTTCTTCATCACTCTCTATCTACATATGCCTTCTATTATTCACCTCCTCCACAAGTTATTAAATCCTTTCACTGACACCAGGTTTTCATGTACCTTTTCCCAAAGTCATCTAGAAAATAAAAATTGTGAATTAGGTTTGCCCATCTGGGAAAAACCTATTATATGTAATTACACTCCTTTTTTTTTTGGAGAAATAGTTTTCCTTAGAAATAACCATGCTTCTCTATAAAAATCAAGCAGTTATATGATGAGCCATTTTCAAGCTATTTTCTGAAATAACTTTCCTTAGAAATAAACATGCTTCTATATTAAAAATAAGCAGTTATATGAAGAACAACCCTTTTTTTATTTTTACCAATCACTTTGCTAAGAAATAACCATTATTCTTAATTAGAATCAAGCATATACATGAAGTTGAAACCCGTACCCAAATCTAGCATTTCTGCAAACTTGAAAAAAGGGATATATAATGCCCAATACTTAAATCACATTATCACATACCTTGAATTGTAGTTATCGCCGCTAATGTGATGAAGATAACCCTAGTTCTTCCACGAAACACTTATCGCTTTTTCAACTTCTACCAAGAACATGAATGAGATATGAGAATATATTTTTTAATTCATTTGAACAAATATCGAAGAAATGGATAGTTGAAATGATGGTGGTTTAAGTTTTGCTGGTTCGCCTATTTTATTTGGCGCGAAGACAACCAGAGGAAGTTATTGTTCTACCCTTGGCGCTATTTTCCCTCATTTTCCTCTAATTCTTTTATTCTATTTAATGACAACCATTGGATCCAATTTAGGTGGCTTGAAGACCCATTTAGATGAGGTTATCAGGTTAACCCAATTAACGTGGGTTATCAAATATACCAAACATGGTTACGTATTCTCCAAGAGTTTATTTAGCATAAATAGTTGTTCAAGAAGTCATTGTAAATTGTGTTGGTTTATTAAATATTAGAGTCGATATAAGTTGAGATAAAAACTCCTGTTACTTTTTGTTCGTTATTGCTGGATATCCATTATAACCTAGCCGCTACTTTATCTTTAATCTTCGTCGATATTTTAACCTACCCGTCATTTATTCTCCATTTGTCTTTTTAGATAATTTTCTACTCTTAACTGGGTTAATGCAAGTTGACTGAACTTATTCAAATCAAACTGTGAGAATTTTATTTCAATTCAAATTTGGTTTTAATTCTCAAATTTGAATAACCAGAATTCAATTTGATGAACACCTCTGCACATATGACATGAGGTTCCAAACATGCGCTCCATATGCATTTTTATATGTTTGTGTTTCTTTTCGTTTTTTGTTGTGAATTTTATTAAAAAAAGAGTGTTTTATATACAAAAAACGATATGGGAAACCCTATAAATGAATAGAAATGAAAATGGAACACTCCCCTTTCTTCATAGGCATTGCCATTACATTTATATCCCGTTGAGCCACACCAATCCCAAATAAATTACGTTTAGTGTAGTTTATATTCAACCCTGATGCTAGGTTGGAAGAGTGTAATATCCGAGCAAGGTTCTTGGCAATCGAATGGGATCATTGTCCCAAGAAGATCACGTCATCAACAAAAAATAAACAAGACACCACCGAGCCCTAATTAGGAAGTGAAACACAATGAAAAAATCACACGAGAACCCGCCTTTTGCATAACAATTCTCAAGGCTTACATATCAATATTGAACAAGAAAGACCATTGTGGATCCCGCTCCCAAACATCTTTGGATATACAAAATTTGTTAGCTACGCCCAATTAATCAAGACGGAGGTTCGCGATGAGAATAAGCACCCCAAGACCCATTAGAGGCATCAAGTAGCCATCACAAGATGATAAACTGAAACGCATATAGGGTTAAACCTTTCTAAAAATACACATCTTGGATACTCAATTGTGCTAAAAAAAGGGTTATCTATTCCACACCACATGCAATCTATTGATCCCATACCATCTTTAAACTTCTTTTTACCAACACATTGGATGACTGTTTGCTTTAGACTTTAGAATTATCAGAAAAAACCTCATATTTTTTACACGACCGTTTGATAATTCATAAGATAACTAAATAGACCCTAACGTTTAGACAACAATTTAACCATAATATAAACATGTTAAAGTTTTAATGTTTTGGTTTTTATGAAATTTTCGCTAAGCACAATGAGTTTAGTTTACTGCTAAAACCCATTCACCCAACATACTCTTTCTTAGGGCATGTTTGGCTAACAATTTGAAAATAACTTATTGACTTATTGGCTTTTCAAAAAGCCAATAAGTCAAAAATATTGTTTGGCAAACTCAAAAGCACTTTTAGTTTTAGCTTTTTGTAAAGGGTTAATAAGGAATTTTTAAAAGTCATAAAAACTTGGCTTTTTGAAGTGCTTTTGACTTTTTAATGGTGTAATTACCACAATATCCTCATTTTAACCTTATATTCACCTAACCTTATACCACATAACTCCCTTTTAGTCATTTTACATAAAAATAAACAATCTCATCATAAAAAGCTAATCCAAACATTTTTTTTATAAATTCCTTTACAAAAAGTTATAAGTCAATAAGGTTGTGTTTGGCGCACTAGCTGAAAAGCTAGCTGCTAGCTGATAAGCTAGCTGTTAGCTGATAAGCTAGCTGACAAGCTAGCTGCTAGCTGACAAATTATAAGCTAGTTGATAAAAAATAACGTTTGATAAAAACTAGCTGATAAACTAACTTAAAAGTATAAAATAACATAAAAGTACATGTCATAAATGTAAATAAAGATATTTATTTATAAGTTAAGGAATGGTAAAATTGGAAATATTATAAAAGCTAGTTGAAAAGCTAGTTGAAAAGCTACTCCAACTAGCTTTTCAAAAGCTAGCTTATAAGCTAGCTTTTTACCGTTACCAAATGGGACTTTTAAAAAAGGCTAGCTTATTAAAAAAGTCCCGTGTGGTAACGTCAAAAAGCTAGCATATGGCGCGTCAAACCCAGCCTAAGTAGCTTTACTCGAAAGCACTTTTACATAGGCACTCCCAAACGTACCCTTACCAAACACACCCTCGATAAACAACCAAAACCCAAAATCTCAAAATTCTCATCTCGGCCGTCGCCGCCGCCGCCGATCCACCGCCTCCGACATCTTCCGCCGTCGCTTCATCAGGTAAGCTGTTTCACTGCCTACTCCGTCTTCTACTACACATTACCTATCGACCTATATAATGGAATCACTTGTTTCCATTCACCTATTAAGTTCATCAATAAACTAAAGTCAATTTCATTCTGTTGTCCACTTTTTTAAATCTGAATGCCTCATTATCGACTTCCTTTTTTTGTTTAAATTTGTAATTAGATCATGTCTCTGCAAAACAATTGCGTTCGTATTAATTGCGTTCGTATTCCATCTGTAGTAGTTAATGTCATTTACAGTTAACAGATGGCGGAAGAAGCAGTGCTAGGGTTTCTGGAACATAACGAACAAATAGGAGATTCAGGTGAGTTTGCTTTGGAGAAAGGAATAAGTCATGAAGAGATTGTCAACGTCATTAAGAGCCTCAATGGCTTTCGATTCGTTGATGCTCAGGTTTTTTCTCTATTCTTTTTATCATAGAAGGTTATTATGTAACCGAGTTTGTCAATTTTGTATCTGTAACTCATTAATTTACCATCTCGAATATTGCAATTTAAGTCTGTCAACTGCTTGATTTGTGGATATAAGCATAAGAAAACATGGATTTTGGGAATGAATTTCTAATGTTAGATATGCATACATCTTCTTGTTTTAGAGAGTTTTGAGAATAAAAGTTGCTATGAACTAACATAGGATATCTATGCATCTGAATCATAGTAGGATAAGATTCTTAATTTTTACTTTGTACTAAATATTGTTGTATTTTTAAAGCATAAGTTAATGCTTCCAACAATATGGCAATCTAGTAGAGTGGTCTCAGAACATATATCGGACTTGTAGTTCCGCTGTCATATCAGTTACGTTATTTGTATCCATTATTAATTAAGGCTAGCATAAAAGCTCATTTGAGACTATAGGTTGAGGGGAAGAACGTTTGGCACAGAGATTATTAATATCCTATCCACTTCTAGATGATAAACATCAACACGAATAATTAAAATTGGAGAAGAGTGATGTAATTGGAATGCTTATGTGAGTACCAGTGTGTTGTTGATAAATTCGTTTGTCTGAGTATAGCAATAATATACAGCATCTCTATTTGGCTTAGAGGTACTAAATTACTAGATAGGTTTAGAAAGCATGGATATTTGTAATTTTATACCCGGAAGACACCTACTATAATTACAAATTTAATGGAAAGGAACGTGTTGATGCTAATGTTTTCTTAACTGAAGTCCCTCAATCCTCTTCAACATGTTGGTCAGTGGTCACAACAGTTTGTATCCATTCGTGCCATTGTGGCATGGTATTCACTATGGATTTTATAGTTCATTTCACATTTTTTCATCATCCTACTCCACAGTTTTCAATATTTTTTGAGGTTTATTCTTTTGTATGGAGATATTAAAATTGATTTTAAATTTCTCGTATATAAACCATAATATGCATTCCCTATAGGATATAAAAAAGGAGAGATGGCAATTAACTGCTGAAGGCAAAACTTATGCTGCTACTGGATCTCCAGAATTCCAACTATTCATGGCCATCCCACCAGAGGGTATCTCACGAGTAGAACTGCAGGTTAAACAAACAAATCCTCTACATACAGCATGGACTATGAATACTTGATTTGTGAATTGTAGTCACATTACATGTGAATTTCAATAGCATCTGATATCAGCATAAGAATAGTGATTGCTTTTTTGAAAGGTGTACTAATAAATTGATTTTAATTTTGGATGCAGAAAAAGTTGGGAGACTCTGTTTTCAAAATAGGTTGCCAACAAGCCATAAAAAATAAATGGGTGGAGATGGGGAAGTCACAAGTCTCTAGAAAGGTAAAGTTAATTGAATAATGCTAAGGATGATTGAATATTTTTGAACTTGTTACTTCTTTTAATTAATAAAATTCAGTCTTTGAAGTAATTGCTTGTTTGCTTGATATTGAAAGCTTGAATTTGTTATAACCCCATAAATTTATAGGTTTCTTCACTCTTGTCATCTTTATTGAGCTTAGTATATGAAATATGCATGACAAAAGTTTATGAGTTTATGTTTATGCCTATTATAGGGTGTTTGTACTATTATTGTTGCAGTGTACTAACCAATATGGTCCACATTCATATATATGCTTTTCTATTCCATTTTGGTACATATTGCTTGCCTGTGAACAGCTCATCAATGCTATCATGTACTCATGCATCTGGTATTCTGGTTATCATTGTTAGTTTCTTATACATGGCGAAGTCTTGTTTTTCACGATGTAGCAGAAACTAATCTTGCATCATTTATGATTTGATGTAGGTTGCACATGTTGATGATAATGTGAAGGCTCTGCTCATCAAGATAAATGACGGAGAGGTGTGTATTTCACCAAGCTTTTGGATTTAAATGAGAGTATTAATCATCAACAACTAGCTAGACTTACAGTCTTACATATCTACCTGATCTGAAACATCATCTTTCATGTTGGATGGAATAATAAGTTTATCTAAGAACTACTATGACGCCGAGCGAACAACTTATTTATTTTTATCTAAATATGAACTATATGTTTTACTCAACATAGTATTCTTAAGTATGTTTGACCATTGAGATAATATATTTCAGGCCCTCAACCAAGAGGATATTGATGCTCTGAAGCGAAGAAAACTTATTTCTCCTCAGTAATAATTCTTTATGACACTCTTTTCTTTATGCTTTTGGTTTTACATCAAGATGAGTTGGATATTCTTGTACCAACTCTACCTTCATTGCTGTGAAATTGCTCATGATCATATATTTGACTTGTTTTTTCATTATATCATATCTTAATATTCTTTCTGTGTGTTCTTTTAATGTGAATACACTTTTACAGGATATGGAAAGGCTACTCTGTAAAAAAGGGTCCTAATTATGCTCCGAAAAGAAGAAAGCCTGCCACTGATTTAACCCGAGAGAATCTGCAAAGGTAATCGCTATTCATATACCTGATCCCTGATTTCTGTGATGTTTACAAAAACAAAATAAAATGACAGGCTGTGTTTATAAAGGTTTAAAAACCCAGGCCATAATCAAGTCAATAAAGACATAAAGTTAAGCTTGTGTTGTTTTGAATCGGCCAAGAAACTTAGTCAATCTTATGTTATTTACAAAAAATTGAAAATCCTTAAACATGAAATTTGAAAATCCTAGCAATGCGGTTTTGATCTTTAAACAATTATCCACATTCCGTGATGAAATCTAAGTTTGGACATGTTGCAGACAGGGTCCAAAGAAGTTTGTATTGAGAATGGGGAGGAAAATGGAGTGATTTGCAACTGGTCCTTATTTTTTCATTATAGATCAACTGCTTGCACTTAGCGCATAGTTTTCTAGTAGTTTTTCAACCATTGTAATTTAGAAATACATGCTTAAGTTTGAAGTAGTATATTAACAAAAATAACAAGTCATTCTTTTGATTCTTAGTTAATGCCAATTTCCTTAACTTTTTTATTCTCCATTTCTTTGGTCTCATCTTCATCTCCCCTCACATCAAAGTAAATGGGAGTGGGGCCTTCAATACAATCAAATGGTATTTTGAAACTGAAACATTAGATGGACTAAATTAATGGATGCTTTTATTTTTGGAAGAAATCAAAACGCTTGAAAGCTTTTAAATCTTGTATTTTTGTTTCTGTTTTCAAGTGGCGAGTGGAAGGAATTGCAGTTTAAAGAGTATAATTTCCTTGCAAAAGGTTTTCCTGTTGAAGGCGGTTGTCTCCATCCATTGCTCAAGGCAAGAATACAATTAAACATTTTCTATATTCTTTGATTTTGGTAGATTTCTACCAGAGCAATTAAGTAATAGGATGGTTTTTAGTTAAAAAAAGTTTTTTTTGGGTTACCTTTTGTTTGTCTTTTGGTCAAGGTTGATTGAGTTTGCGTAATTTAATCAGCTTGGACCCTTAATTAACACAATATGAAGCAAAAAAATCTTTTGTTGGTGCTAAACATTGTCAATGTGTTTCACTCACATCAAGACTTAATTTTTGGTGAATTTATAATTTTTATTTTGTCTATATGTGGATGCATTCGACGCTTACATCAATACATAATTTTTGGCAAGTTTATGAATTTTATTTTTTTAAGTTGCAAAATTTTCATCAAGATTAGATTTCTACCTCTCAATATCAAGTCATTGCAGGTAAGGCGACAAATGCAGATGATTTTTCTTCAAATGGGGTAAATATGCACTATAATTCACTATAATCTTTTGTGCTGGCATCACTTTAAGAGTTTAATGGATGACAGCTTTTATCATACCTGTTTGTTTGATTGCAGATTCGAGGAAATGCCTACAAATAATTACGTTGAAAGCAGGTAGCTATTGCTGTCCTCTGTTTATGCAGATCTATCATACACAACTTTGTCTACCCATAAATAGCCAGAATTATTATGTAGAAATAGTTTTATTTGATAGTATGATCCTGCAAAATGTACTTTCTTGTCGGCCTGTTGCTAAAAACATATTATAATAAATACAGCTTCTGGAATTTTGATGCACTTTTCCAACCGCAACAGCACCCTGCCCGTGATTCACACGATACTTTCTTTTTACGAGGTACGTTTGATACTTTGACCTATAGCTTCCTGCATGTGTGTTGGCTTCTGAATTTATTCTGATGGGTGACGTGGCAATGAAATATGTAGAACCTTCTACTACAAAGATTCTTCCGGAGGATTATGTTGAGAGAGTGAAGCGGATTCACGAGTCTGGAGGTCATGGATCAAGAGGGTATGCCATCATATAGAACTTGTATATGTATAATTGTATACCTTCACATTTTTTCTAAGGTTTCTTCCTAAAATTTGTAGCAACATTTATTTTTCAGGTATGGATATGATTGGAAAAGAGAGGAAGCAAATAAAAACTTATTAAGAACTCATACAACTGCTGTGTCCTCAAGGATGCTGTATGCCCTTGCAAAGGTTTAATTTTTAGTTACTTTCTTAAGTCTTTTGTTATTTTAACCAAGCATAGCTTTCTGTAACAAAATTAATTATAAAGAAGAGAAGCATTATTCGAATTGTATTGGAAGAGAGGAAAAGATGCTTACATATCTGTATGCTGCTTTCCTGTACCTTTTTGTTCTATTTACATGCTTTGTTTTGCAGTTGAAGGATGAATTATTTTGCTGTATGTCAATTTATCAATCTATCAACTGCTAAACTTCTAAAATTTGCAGAAACCTTTTGAAGCGAAAAGGTACTATAGTATTGACCGGGTTTTTAGAAATGAGGCCGTTGACCGGACCCACCTAGCTGAATTCCATCAAATAGAAGGTATCTTTGTCTCTGTTCATGTTTTTATATACAATGAAATGCTTGCTACTAACAGAAAAAATCAGAAGTCTGATTTTTTAAAGTTGACTTCTGGTTGAATATAATAGTTTTGTACACTTAGGGTTTAATCATATTTTAATATTTGTACGCCTACACCAAAATCATCTTCCAATAGCAAATTCCTGATTCATGGATAGCACATGATAATGTCTTCTAATGGTCATCTCTTTATTTATATTATTTTGTTTTCATGTTTACCACTTATGGTTTCAGGGTTAATATGTGATCGTGGACTAAGTCTTGGGGACCTGCAGGGTGTGCTGCATGACTTCTTCTCCCGTTTGGGTAAATACTGATCTTCTTCATGTTAAGGGGCGCTATCGTAATTTGCTATAACTAACACGAATGAAATCTACACCTTTGCTTTCAGCAATTATATCGAAAATGTAATATTTTCTCATGCCATCCTTTATTCCAGGAATGTCCAATTTGCGTTTCAAGCCTGCTTACAATCCATACACTGAACCAAGCATGGAAATATTTGGGTAGGTTTTTGTTAACTTTTAACGATTTTGAGTGTGCTGGTATTATGGTATAAACTATGTGTCATCTGATGTGACAGATATCATGAAGGCCTTAAGAAATGGGTTGAAGTAGGAAATTCTGGAATGTTCAGACCTGAAATGTTACTTCCTATGGGACTTCCTGAGGATGTTACAGTTATTGCCTGGGGACTTTCTCTTGAACGGTAAATGTGTTCATAATTTAACCTGATATTCAATGAAAGTCTTTAGTTGCCTAGTAACTGTAACCCGAGTGATAGATGTGGTTATTTGGCCCATTGGTTAGTAAACGGGTTAATATAGTTTGACCTGTGTACCAGCCCATGTGGAAACATTTTTGCTAGTCATTCAAGATCACTAAAGAAGAGACTGCCACCTATATATAGTACCGGTTTAAATGGGCCATTTCTTAGTTCAAAAAAGTACGCCTGAGGCGTGCCTTGGTGTGAGGCGCTCTTAGGCGAGAGGCATACATGAGGTGAATGTCAAACTTTCTTCGTGCGCCTCTTGTACTTGACGGAGTTTGTGGATTGTGAGGTTGTACATATAGACTTTTAGGTTCCACCGAGGTGTTTCATATTAAGAGGGTGTTTTAGATTGAGTTTGGGGGCTTTTCAAAAAGCCAGTAAGTTTAAAAAGTGATTGGGTAACTGAAAAATGCTTTTCATTTTAACTTTTTGTAAAGGGTCAAAAAACCACTAAAATCCTGGCTTTTTGAAGTGCTTTTTGGCTTTTTGATGGTACAATCACTATAATACTCTTTACTCTAATTCAACCTATACCCACTTAACCTTATATCCACCTAACCCCCTTTTGGTCCTTTTACATATAAAAGCTAAACCATAACATTTAAAAAAAAACAACTTATTAACTTATTGGCTTTTGCCACCACAAAAGCTAAGCCGGACACTTTTATAAAAACGACTCTTGGGAAAACGCCAAGTCAATAAGCATTTTCGCTCAAAAGTACTTTTGAGTTTAACAAAGCTAATCTCAAACACCCTCTAGGTCGTATACAGATGTTATTTATATCTAAATTTTGGGTAGGTGATAGATGAAAACCTATTGAAATATCAAAAGTGTATAAAACCTCGCACCTCACGTACATGATGTGTCATGCATACGGCTTTACCTCTAGCCTATGGGGACCCTATCAGGCTATCACATTGGTGCGCCAGCTCGCATTTTTGGTACAAACCCACCATAATGGTCACAAATACTTTTTGTTCATTTTCATTATTACTGCACTTATAATCTACAATATTGAATATTGAATAAATCGACATAAGAGGTTATGGGCACTAAAAGTAGACTTTGACCTGTTTGACTGGTTTATCTTTTAGCTATTTTTAAAAATAAATTTGACCCGTTTGAGATTTATGGGCACTAAAACTAGACTTTGGCCTGTTTGACCGGTTTATCTATTAGCTATTTTTTTTAAAATAGTTTTGTCCCGTTTGAGATTTAAACACCCAACACATTCATAATCCATCACTATGTTTATTAAAGCCTTTCTTTTTTTAGTAAACGGATGCTACTTTTGATCAAGCATGCTTAAACGTTGGTATAATTGTTAATCCTATGGTCTACGGCTGGTGTTAACTATAGCTCATTGCCTCATTTTGTTAATAGTGTTTGTTACATGTAGTTATTTAGCATTTAGATACATTTTCATTTTGTATGTCACAGTAGTCGCCCTTGTGTACTCCAATCCATTTTGAATAATAAGAAAATCATCACAAATTGCCCAAATTACAATAATTGCACCTAAATATCTTTCAAAATATCAACATACACCATTTATTGATGGAATGTTTGTAAAACACCACGCTGATCTATTACTGCTTCTCAAATATATTTTTGTAATCAAGTCGTCAACTTAACATAGATATATTTGTTTGAAAAGTGTTTTATATGATTGTTTTTCATACTAAATATTTGAATTCATCTGTGCTTACACCAGGCCAACTATGATACTTTATGGCATTGATAACATCAGAGATCTCTTCGGGCACAAGGTATATGCAATTGCTTTAAAGTTTAAACCACCATAATCTGTTCTAAATGGTTCTGCTTTCTTTCCTTTTCTTTTGCAGGTGGACCTCGGTCTCATTAAGAGCAACCCCATATGCCGCATTGGCCTATAATACAAAGATTGCGACGAGTGCTTGATTATTAATACGCCTACCCCTAATTTCCAGTTTCATAGAATACATGATCATTTTAGTTGTTCTCCACCATGATACTGTTGGAAGACATGGGTAGCTCAAAACCAGGTTTTTGTCTTATCATGTAATATTTCACGTATTGTTTTGTAGTATAAAAAGTAATAGCAGTTTTCTAGCCGTTACAAACAGATTTATGCACGTTAGTAGCCGTTTTTTTACATTCTTGGCATTTTAAAATTTGTTGTAATTGTTTGATTGTACAACTTCTTTTGCTATTTGATACTTCAAATTGCTAAAAAAATGCTCAAAAACCGCTCTTGTATTAAGAGGATTTCATGGCTTCTTATCATGCTTATGTTGGTGTTGGGGCTTTGTCAAGTGCACCAAAAGTGGTTCAGATCAAAATGAGGAATCTCGAGATTTGGTCAAAATTCAATTTATGTGAGATGACGTTTTGTCCCGAAAAGGCTTGATGTAAAAATTGTAGTACCCTTCCCAAATTTGAGTCGAACTCTACTTTGAGATGCTACTTGTCTAAGCATTGCAAGGCGGTTAAGACTAACCGATCTCCATGGCAATCACAAATGACAAGCTAACATGGTGTTTGGAATTTCAATCCCGACATGGTTTGTGAGATGATGGAGAATTTATTATTCCAGAAGTTTTGCTGTTTAATCACTTCGACGACCCCCATTTGACAAAGATGATTCAACAAGCACTCCAACCTCTCTATCACCAACTACGTCGTACTACTATTAGTTAGACACGTTTGTATTCAAAGATGGAAAGAAGCCAAACAAAAATTAATTTTGGGTTTTGAAAATTTAAATGTTGGTGTTAGTTTAACAAGCGATGTTTGGTCGGCATCCCCCGGCACAAAAGATCTTTCTAAATAGATTCGATTCGGAGCTATTATATGTCCAAGGTTCAATAGCCTACCCGACTCATATCTTTGTGTTACTGCGCATTGGATTGATTCAAATACATGACAAATGATGAAATGTACGATTGCTTTCGATATTTCAACTATCTCCACACTGGTGAATACATGTTTTATATTTTAGATGATGTTATTCAAACTTAAAAATAATAACCTTGTAAGACCCCAAAACTGAGAGGTCTTACATGATGCAAATCATAGCATAAACATCAATCTTGCTAGGAATTCTTTATGTCTTTGTTTATTAGCACAAAGGAATGATTGAAACAAGCATGATAGTTACTTGGTTTAAGGAATGCTTGAAAAGTATGGAACTTACTATTAAAATCAAAAGAACAATAATACATACATTTAATAGTACCTTGGTAAATTAAAGGAACAAGAATACATACATGCTAACATAATTAAATATGGAATGCTACAAGTCATAGAATATTGTGTATGTGTTTCATAATGGTGATGGGACACATAGGCCGGACAAAATTACAAATGAAGTTTTTAGGTGTAGAAGATGTCTTTATACTACTTTAAAATGTGTATCAATGAGCGTTCAAGGAACAGATCATAAACACTCTCAGTTATGGGGATAGCAACATAAAGAAACCGCAAACGAGCGGACAATCAAGTCTTTACCATATCGATCGTCGTTTATTATTAAAAAGGCCATCCAACTTAGTAAGATGAAGTACACCTTTTAGAGGAGTCACACATCCAAGAGAAAGTGTTCCGTCGTCTTAAGGCTGAGAAGATGAAGTATGACAAAGAAAAAGAGAAAAAACGATTACATCATGAAGATGAAAGGTTGAGGTTAAGGACTATAAAATTAAGGTTGGACAGTGAAAAAGTGGAGCTTGCAAAGAAAGAATAAAATCAGAATATTATGATGATGGATGTGAATGTCTTACCAGAAATGCAACAAGCATATTTTTAGGTCTTCAGAGGTAAGTTATGATGAGACGCCAAAGTAATCAACGTTTCTTGTTTAAATATGTAATTGCAAGTACTTGATTTATATTTTTGATTATATATGTAATTGCAAGTACTTAGGTAATCAACCTATAGTTAATCTAACGAGTGGTTGACCCGTCCGCGCGTTGCGGCGGGCAACCCGTTTATGAAATAAGTAACATTTTTTATCACATTAAACTATATTACATATCACATAATAAAATTGTAAATCACAAAGGAGACTTCACACATTACACATAAAATTGCAAACCACAAAGGAGACTTTAAACATTACTCAATACATTTCTTGTGTTCTGGAATTTTTAATAAACCTACCTACTTAACCTATATAGAGTAAAGCCCAGTGATTGCACCATTCTTCGCCCTAACGACTACGGTTTTCTTGCCAGTTGTAAGAACCTGGCTTGTTTTCTTCACGGAGGCAAGAACCAAGAAGGTGGTACGACGGCTACAACCGAGACGTGAAAAGCGAACAGACTATGGCGGAAAGCACGACAGAGAAGGACAAAATCAATCGGAAAAGTTCAATTTAGGGAATGAAAGAGCGCTCATGAAATAATGGAGGAGAGAAACCCTAATCTTTTGATGAATGTGTAGGCAGCTGTGCAATGAGTAAGGGTAGCTGTAAATCACCGCTCCACGCGTCCAAGAATATGCCCAAAACAGCTGTAAATCACTGTATATGCGTCAGTCTCCAAGATGCTTCAAAAGTCACAGTACCTTGCTCCTCACGCACCTCAACTATGACATGTGTCAGTCACCATCTGCCTACGAAAGACACAATAATCACTGTGTGAAAACCATATATGGAGAGGGCTGGGCCACACACAAAACACATCTCACTACCCAATTGGATAGTTCATATGAATAGTGTAATTTGAGTCTATGACAATCAATTCTTTTTGTAAAATATATAAATTTAGAGTACTATTATTCTTGATGGTGCGTTTGTATTAAACGAAAAAAATATAGTAGAATAGAAGGAAAACACAATTTGTCAATTTATGTAGTACATGATATGTAAATTAGAAAGGTAAAAAAAAACAACTTATTTAAACGATAGATTAACCCAACCCGGTTAATCGAAACTTGATAATACTAAGGTAGCGTTTGGTATGCAGGAATGGAGGGTGGAATGGAATGAATCATTATGTGGGAATGAAAAATGATATGTTTGGTTGCACATTGGAATGGAATGGACCATTACATATGGAATGAGATTCCTTATATTTTTAAAGATTTTCATTCCATAGCGGACAAGTGTTTTTTTTCGATTCCCTCAAGAATTGGAATGAAATTTTTATTTCCAATTAGATTTCTTCTTTAATTTTTATGGACATAAAAAGAAAAAAAATAAGGGAAAAATAAAAATTAAATTATTTTATAAAAATAATTTAATATATATTAAAAAATTAAAAATTAAAACATTAGAAAATAAAAATATAAAAAATATATAATAATTTTAAATGAAAATATTAGTAAAATTCTATTCGATTACTTCGTTTGTTGTAACCATCAAATAATGCGAAACAATGATTTATTATGTTCCCACATAGTAACCAAACATGACGATGGAATGATAATGATCCATATCATTCATTCAACCATTCCATTCTCTCGTTTATTCCATTACCCCATACCAAACATACCCTAATTAGTTGGCCAAACCTTTTTTGAAAATTTATTTGAAGTTAAATTTTAAAATAAAATGATAATAAGATAAAAAAATACTAGGTCGTTTGTAGATAGAAGAAAAGTAAAAAAATAATTAAAAAAGAAAAATGTTACGAGGGTTAAATGCGTTTTTTTAACTGAATAAACTAGCCACTTACCCGGGTAAATACCCGGGTCTAAAACGTAAAAATTAATAAATAATATAGATATATATATTATCCATAAAATGCTTATCGGTAAAACAATATTCAATAATAATAAAAAAAAATCAATAACAATTACAAATTTAAGAAGATAGATTTATAAGCTATATTTCTTGTTACATTTGTTGGGTGACCGTCTTCATCCAAAATCAAGATCTTTAGACCCTTCTTGCTCTTCACCCTTGATAACGCAACATATAATTGACCATGAGAAAAGGCGGGATCTTTCAGGTACAATCCAACTCTCGAAAGAGACTGACCTTGGCTTTTGTTTATACTCTGTAACAAATCGGAGATTGAATATATAATAAATAAATGATACAGAAAATATTGACATTCTATTAAATAAATAAGTTTTTAAGAATAAGAAATACATGTTTAAAATAAAAAAGAAATCTAAAGGTTACAAATTTCCAAATTTGTATAAGTGTGAAGAAACAACATATCTAACATACAAAACGACTATTAAACGTGATTTGAATACATCTCCACTCTACAACTATATAAAACAAAAATGGTTGTAAAACTTAATCCAACAACTTTAAAATTCATAAACAATTTAAAGCTATAATACCTACTAAGTAAGCATAAGTTGTAACTCTTTAAAGCAAATACTCCTTTGCGTGTCTGAGTAGTTGTTATGTCAACCTTGAAATAAATAAAAAAATCGCATTAATACAATATATAATTCAACAAAGGTTAGGGCAACGATGCTTAGTATAGAGTCAATACTATTTAATTATGTCAAGAATAAAAAACACTAAAATAAAAATAAAAAAACAACAAAACATTTGTAAAACACGTAAACAATTTAGTAAAAACCAAATGAGCCCGTTACCTTTACATGTGTTATCCCTTCTAAAGTCTAAAATATTGCCTAATCTTAATGTTAAAAACAACGAATGGTACTAAATTAGAAAATTTAGTGATCATAAATTTTGGTAGAACACATTAGTTATATAACAATAAGAAATGAATAAAACTATCTGAAAATGAAATGACAGGTTAAATCATGTTGTGTCTAAGCACATTAGTGATTTAGTTCTATAATAATGGATCAAGAAATGTATAAAACTATCTGAAAATGAAATGACTAACCTGTGTTCAAATGCTTACAAAGTCCATAATCGTTTTTGTTGTATTATTTTAGTAGAATAGTATTTGAAATTATTCCTAATACAATAGTAATTAAAAATACAGATACATGGACATAAAGTGTGGCAGTTTGAGCTGACCCATTTGAGTTGCACATAAAAACTATCCATTTTCACCAAAACCATATTGACCAGTTGAATCAAACATGAAAACATCACCAGCCCTAAATTTAGATCGAAAAAATCCGGTCAATTACGATTTCAGGAATCAAAATACTATTAATCTGAAAAATCAAAAAGGCATCGATGTAAGCATATTGTACCTGTGACGGAGTGAGCCATTAAGAAACAGTCCTAATCTTGCTTCTTGTGGCACTTCTTCAATGAATGCACCCTATTAAGTAACATAATATTATTTGAATTTCATTGTGGATTACAACAGTAGAGAAAAACATATTTTCCTTTGTTTTCAAGTAAAAGAATTATAATAACCCATTTTTTACTAACAGTAAATTGAATTTGGTGTCTCACATATCCAAATAAAACACCTACTATCATTCCATTGAAAGCCAAAACTAAAAAACACAACAGAAGATTTAATACTCACCTTATGAAAGAAGAGGATGGCTGACACAAATAAGCAACAACCAACCTGCAAAACATAAATAAAGTAACAATGGCTAAGAAAAGGAAATAAAAAAATTAAACTCCAAAAATACAAAAACAGAACAAACCAATTCTAAAAAAGTACTCTTCTGTTAAAAATATACGATATCCAATCAAACCAGTAGCAATATTTAAACAGACTTTACCTACACTCTTATAAAACATTAGTACCCAACAAAACTAAGCTTAACTCATTTTTTTAAATCCATTTTCAATAACCTCACGCCTATAGATTATATATAATTTAAAAACAGATGCAGTTGGAACTATTTGTATTCAAGGTATTTATTCACTTTCTAAGTTGAAGTGTTCAACTGATATCATGTGAGCATAGTAAAAAATTTCTTCTACACAATATCCTTGCCAATTAAATATAAGATCCACTTAATAATATCTTATGATTGTAAGGGTGGCAATTAGGAGGCTGCACTCTAGGACCAGCTTGAGCAATATAATATCGGAAATCTAACCAGATTAGGCCACCACCAGAAAGTCTCTAAAATCAAGACTGCAACAACGGTTGGTCACTTGTAGTAACAAAAGTTGCGCTTTGTAAACTTTTAATCCTGGATACCGCACTACATTTACAAAACATTTAATTTCAAACACATTTTTATTTCTCATTAGCACTTCATTAATTTCATTATCTTAACCTCTAAACATACTCTAAATATGTTAAATTACACGTTGAAATTCATATTACCCGAAATGGGTACTTATCAAACAATATGGAAAAAACCATTACTGATCATTTATCATGCTTGTGGTATAGTATGGACTAAAATGCTGATCATACTAAAAAACCCATTAAAATAGTGATCATACTCTAATAATGTAGTATGGACGAAAATGCCATGATGTTGTTGCTACTAATATTGTAATTTTATAATACAAACATACAATAAAGTTAAAGAAAAGTTGAAAAACAATTGACAAACAATTGTTTCAAGGCTGGCTAGCCTGCATTTTCCACGGAATTAAGATTTCTAAGTCAGATCGAGGAAATAAGAAACTTCCACTGTTTATTTTTATGTGATGGGACATATCTTTAATTAGCTTCTTTTTTGCTTCCCATGAGTTGAACCTCATAACATGCTTACTACCAGGGTAGAATTACAGGTTTAGGCAATTTAAAATTGGTGGTGGAATTAAGTTACCTGGTATCATGTAGTTTCAGTCACATAATGCTGCCATTTTCTTTAGTCTTGGCCCTTTCCATGCTCTCTACTTTGCCTATGAAGTCTGATGAAGACGATTTTGGTTACCTGAACGGCTTTGATGAATCTATGATTTCGTCCATCTGTAGATTTGATTTCTCGACTTCCATTATTCCCGTGTAGAAGTTTTGTTACCGCTATTGTTAACCAAGCTACTGTTTTCAGTATCTCAATTACGATATCAACTGAAAATCTCCTTAACCAAGCTATTGTTTTCTAGGAAGTCAAAAAATAGCAGAAATAATTGACCAAAATAGAAGTACAAAATATAGAAAATGACACATAAACACACCTAAATGATTACCGGAAGCAAAACAATTCAAAGCAAAACACCAGATAAAAGAGCTTGTAAAGATTAAATCAATATGGTTCTTTAGAAAAACCTATTAGAGCAATATCCCTGAAATTGAGACTGGTTAGTTTGATCGCAGTCATACCGTAAATTCTGCTTCTTTAAAAATAAAAACATAAAACTACTTGAGCAATATTGAGATTGAATTCACATGACGAAAGAAATATCGAAGACAAAATCAAACAGAAAGCAGATGAGAAAAAATTAACCAAACCAATTAGAAAGATCAACGAAACATCAAATGTACCGGTGTAGACAGAACAATAATTGAATGGGATGATGATGTGTTAAAGAAACTATTTACCTCCATGAAGGATTAGGAGACGACGATGGTGGTGGAGGGCCTGAATTCACCCTCAATGCCCTCCCATCAAGCTCCTGTCAATCTTAAAAGATTAAAACAGCCTTGAAACAAATAAAGCTTTCAACTTTCGTTATATTTTGCGATTGCTTACATAACCGTTGAGCTTCTGGCAAGTTTCCTCGCTTCTTCGACTGATGACATTGTAACGAAACCAAAACCTCTGCTTCTTCTAGTAACTTTGTTATATATAACCTGGATAAAGTAATTAGTAATTATTTAGCATACGATTAATCATTCACAGTTCAATTGTGTTGATCTTTATCTACAAAAAACAGGGACCCAAATTTCATTGAATATCCAAGAGAAATTTAGGCAATTAGGTCTAGAAAAGTAGTAATTCATCAAACTAAAACATAGATTATATATGTTAACATTTTGGATTCAAACTATTGTCTCACATTTTACTGTCGTACCTTTGCTCCAATGACAGGCAGACAACAACTTTATTGTGCCCACTTGAATTCAGCCACATCAAAGAAGAAAGAGAGAAAGGAGCCGTAGCTCCTCCTCCCCCCCCCCCCCACTTCGTTTCCGGCTGCCGTCCTCCTCCCCCCCACTTCGTTTCCGGCTGCCGTACATCTCCTTCGCCACTTCCTTTTTGTTCCGGGCCGACGAACCCAACCTCTTTTTCCCGACTTTCCGGTAGCAGCACCACTCCACCGTCCTCCTCCTTCTTCTGTGCGACGAACCACAGACAAGCAGCGGCAGCAGCAACCTGCGATGGCAGCAGTGGCAACGAAATCCAGCAGCCCGCCGGCGCCCTCCCTTCGAGCTCACGGACGAGGCAGCAGTGGCAACGCCGTTTTCTGGCGACGCAGCTCCGGCGAACCAACCCTCCACGGCAGGTGCAGCAACCGTTGCACCATTACCTCCCGTTTGAACCTCGAACCCAGCTCCGACGACGATGGCGGAAGGTAAAGGTGATGGTGGTGGTTGCAAACGGGTTTAAAACCCGCTAAAACCGTTCTCTTTTCGGTTGATGTTTCGGTGGTGTACGGTTGACGACGGGACATAACGGTAACGTCAATGAGTTGCCGGGATGATGATGAATAGTAGCGGTGGCTGGCGGTCGATAACGGTGAACAAAGGTGGTCGTAATTGAAGTCCGAAAATTAGGCGACGAGTTAACTTAATTCAAAACCCGGTTTACCGTCCCCTCTTTCGGTTGAGATTCGGTGACGTACGATTAACAACGGGTGACAACGGCGACAATAGTAAACACTCAGGACAGCGGAGAATGGTTGCGGTGGTCGACGGTCGTTGACGGTGGTCCACAGCGGCGGCAAACGGGACGTAAACTATTGACGTTAATAAAACCCGTCTTCACTTTCGGGCGATGTTTCGGTGACGTAACGAGGTCCAAACGACAAACTGACAACGGGGAAATGACAACATGTTACGGTTTGGTTTCAGTTTAAGTTCGTGGTTTGAAATTTTTACTTTTTTAAATCATTAAAAAAAACATGTTACTTTACAAAGCAAATATAGAAATAGACAATTTTCAAAACAAATTACATATCCGTGGGAAATTAGAAAATGGGATATACCGTGTATAAACTTAAAACCGCGATTAATAATTTAAGAAAAAACTGTTCACCATGTTTTAAGTTTTTGAAACCACGGCCAATAATTTTTATATTATATCGAAACCTGTTCACTATGTTTTAAGCTTTTAAAAGTGTATTTTTTTAGAAGAAAGGAAAATCACATTCGAATTCCACTGTATTAGAATTAAATTACAATACAGAAACATCTACGTAAACACGTAAAAACAATGTATTTCTGTGAATCCGTATCTTCAACGTAAATCCGCCCCCTTCACATGACCATTGTCTCATGTAACCGTGACACGTATAATGGCTTATGCAAAACACGTTCTGAGCAGAACTTACTAATTACTCCCTTTATAACTTACATTAACATTCTTAAAAACAAACTACCCGCTGCAACGCGCGGGTAGGTCTGTTTCTCGTTACAATGAAACTACATCGAATTTAGGCAATAAGGTCTAGAACAGTACTAAATCATCAAATTAAAACATTAATTACAATGAAACTACATCAAAATTAGGCAATAAGATCTAGAACAGTAGTAATTCATCAAATTACATCAAATTACATCAAATTAAAAGAAAAATTACAATAAATTGACATCGATTTTTGACAATGAGGTCTAGAACAACAGTAATTCACGAAATTAACACAAAAATTACAATGAAACATTGAAGAGAGGATGATATCGAGGAACATCAAAATCATCGATATCATATTCTCTGGAAGAAATCAAAACGTAGATAATTAGGGTTGATATGAGATTTTCCGGAAGAAAAAAAAACGTAGATAAATTACGGTTTATCGAACAATCATTAACGAAACATTATAAGCGTCTGCGAAGAAGATATAAGCAAATTTACACAGAAATAGGAGATTGAACTCACCGGAGAAGACTGAAGAGAAGACGGCGGAGATCGAGAGAACGGCGGAGATCGAGAGAAATTACGCAGAAACCCTAAATTGCCTCTCACCGGAGAAGACTGAAGAGAAGACGGCGGAGATCGAGAGAACGGCGGAGATCGAGAGAAATTACACAGAAACCCTAAATTGCCTCGTGAAAAATGAGAGGATGGTTTCAAAAAGACCTTATATACTCGGGTCAAAATTGAGATCCGGATCTAATCCGGATCCGCGAGATAAACCGGATTAAACGTGATTTAAAAAAAAAAACTTAACTCAAAAAAATTACACATAGGATTTGGTTATTGTGAGAGGATGCCACATCATCACTTGATGATGTGGACAACCTTATAAAGTGCCAAATCAACTTGATAGGTTTTGTTTAATATATAGGTAGATAATAGGGATTTTGTGGATGCTCGCAGCCAAAGGGTTTTTGTGAATATACTCCGTAGGGTAGGGTTTATGTGAATATTTTAATTTATCAATGGCGCGCTACGATTCTTCTACGAAATTCAACTCCAGGACCGGCGTTCGGATCGTCGTTGCCGGCGACCGTGGCACCGGTAAGTCCAGCCTGATTATAACTGCTGCTACGGAGTCGTTTCCGACAAATGCGCCTTCACTTTTGCCTTCTACGAGGTTGCCGGAGGTTATGTTCCTAGATCGCGTCCCCGTTACACTCATTGATACCTGGTATTCTGCTTTTATAATTAATTAATTACTTGTGATTACATTAACTGTTGATCTACAAATTTTAAAGACTCGTTTAACTTTCAAAATATGATCATTTTGCTACAATAATTTTGTTCTCTTCATTTATTTAGATATTAAGGAAGTAATGGATAATTAGGTTAAATTAATGATATATACATAATTTTACTTTATCAATTGATAAAAATGTTGTTGCTGCCTGTAGCATAAGCAAATGATTTATCAGATAATCACTTTAAGAATGCACAGCCAACACCCCTAAATTGAGATTATTTCGAAACAATATTTTTATTTTTTGTTTTGAATTTAAGATGTATCTGTTTGGAATGGAGGATATAATACTATATGTGTTTTATCTTGATAGGATGTAGAGATTGGTGAAGTTTGAAACAAGAGACTAAAAGTTATTAGTGA
>JBCNJP010000023.1:84850281-84908201 GCA_039602395.1 Deinandra increscens subsp. villosa | reverse complement strand
TGATATATTAATAATTAAGAACTAACTAAGAGATAATGAATCAATAGGGTCTGCATGCTTTCCTATTTATGTACTTTGTTAAAAAGCATCTAACTACATTCTGTTAATTGTACAAAATTCAAGGATCGATCCAACAACACTGATGGTCAATTGGAAAAACTTGAGTTCGAACTTAAAGAGGAGAGACTTCTTAGGGATGAAAAAAATGAACAGATTAAGGCCCTCTTTTTGAAGATTCAAGAATCGGAGAAAAAACTTGATCTACTTATAGCTCATCTATCTGCAATTGGACCACCGTTACCACACAAATTTAATGCTCCGGCATCTACAGAGGTGAATTCTTTACATCACAACTTAATTAATCATACTATTTTTCAAGTGCCTTATAATCACATACACTCTTGTTCATGAAGAACACAATCCGGATGAACTCTTGTTCCTGAAGAACACAAATAGATGCAAGTTCCTGGTACATAAGAATATATACTTCATGTAAGAACAAAGATATGAGTTAAATGGGGCCCTGCTATTATTCATTGAAAATGTATGTTAGTATGAAAAATTAGAGTATATACATAATCTGTATGAATAAAACTGGAACAACTTATGTTAGATTAAAAAAACAGAATAAATACTTTCATGATAGGTCTGCGTCATTATTCTGGTCTAACTTTTTACCAATTCAAAAACATTGTTCTAGGAAAATTCTAAGGAGATTTTTGTTGGATCTAGCCACAGCACTAATCATGCTGACATACACACAACGGTTAGTATTTGTCAAACTCATTATAGGTTTGATTGCTCATTTACATAAAGTAATTAATTGAACTGTAGGGCGTGAAATCGGTGGTCGATCAACCTCGTCTGAAGCGGTTGAAAAGAAAAAGGTAAATATTTGCCAGTCAAGTTTCATTCCGTTCTATATTTTCACAGTAATCTGTTTGGTAATGTCATGTAGTCCCATTTTAAATGTTATTTGGTACCTCAAACACTTGGGCCAGCTAGGGATTGTTGGAACAAATGGTGAGATGTGTAGCAAACAAAGTTCAACTGACTTTGAAGTTGATCTGGAACTTAATTAATGTGATCTTCATCCGGATGTTTTAAGTTCATCTAAATATCTAATGTTCATCTGGAAATCAATTGAACTGTAGGACCTGATGACCCATACTACTTGCAATAAAATGGCACTCCTCAGTCCATATCTATCATGGTGGTAAGTATTTCAAAATTGCTATATATATTATGATCAATTTCCATAACCTAATTATCAATTATATGTTTTGGTATAGGAAGGAATACAATAAAAAATGGTCCTAATTAAGCTCAAATCTGGACAGTTGAAGATGAAGACCACTTACGCGGTAGTGTTGTTGACTTGTAATTGAATTAGATTGAGAATAATGCTTGTATGCAGTGTAAATTTCTTTAATTTTTTATTTGTATTTCATTTGTATTGACTTGTAATTGAATTTTATTTTATTTGTAATTAAATATATGTGTTAAATTTTATTTGATTTGTAATTAAATTTTATTTGATTTGTAATTAAATATAGGGTTCATTGAGATAAAATGTATGATTTCAACTACCCTTTGGCCACTTTCTTTTTCCAAATATATGTGGCTAAAACACAAATATACGTGACCATATAATACCAAAGGTCACGCTTTTTATATCTTAACGTGGCCGTTGCCACCATTTGGCCACGCGTATTGAGACAAAATGTATGATTTCAACTACCCTTTGGCCACTTTCTTTTTCCAAATATATGTGGCTAAAACACAAATATACGTGACCATATAATACCAAAGGTCACGCTTTTTATATCTTAACGTGGCCGTTGCCACCATTTGGCCACGCGTATTGAGACAAAATGTATGATTTCAACTACCCTTTAGCCACTTTTTTTTTTCCAAATATATGTGGCTAAAACACAAATATACGTGACCATATAATACCAAAGGCCACCCTTATTATATCTTAACGTGGCCGTTGCCACCATTTGGCCACGCGTATTGAGACAAAATGTACGATTTCAAATACCCTTTAGCCACTTTTTTTTTCCAAATATATGTGGCTAAAACACAAATATACGTGACCATATAATACCAAAGGCCACCCTTATTATATTTTAATGTGGCCGTTGCCACCCTTTGGCCACGCGTATTGGGACAAAATTTATGATTTCAGCAACCCATTTGGCCACGTTATTTCATATCATATGTGGCTAAAACACAAATATACGTGACCATATAATACCAAAGGCCACGCTATTCATATTTTGACGTGGCGGTTGCCAACCTTTGGCCACGCGTATTGGGACAAAAATTATAATTTCAGCAACCCATTTGGCCACGTTTTTTTATTACATATGTGGCTAAAACACAAATATACATGACCATATAATACCAAAGGCCACGCCATTCATATTTTAACGTGGCCGTTGCCACCCTTTGGCCACTCGTACTGTGACAAAATGTATGATTTCAGGAACCCTTTGGCCACGTATTTTTATAATGTATGTGGCTAAAACACGAATATACGTGACCATAAAATACCAAAGGCCACGTTAACCAAACACATGTGGCCGTTGGGACCCTTTGGCCACGCTTTTCTGAAGAATTGTTTGATTACAACAACAAATATTAGTACCCTTTAGCCACGCTTATAGGTGGCTTCAGCCACTGATATTGTAACGTGGCCGTAGGGTACATATGGTCACGGCACCTATAGTGTCGGTTGGAATGGAAAAAAAAACGTGGCAAAACACCTTTTGTCACGGTTTTTTTCCATGGCCAAAGGTTAGTTTTGACGTAGTGTGGTCAGTAACATCATGATAGTATAGAAGCTAAAGTAAGAAAGCAATGCATAGGTAACACATAAGCTAGCATAAGTAATCATATTGAAGATGAGGTCTTGCATGCAAATGGTAGCTTCGAAGTGGGTTATAGTCCAGGTTCAGTTTTTGTTTTGTTTGTTTGTCTTTCCTGGTTCGCTATAACCACGGCTCTGATACCAATCTGTCACACCCCGGTCAACGGTATCGGGTGTGAGCGAGAATGGAATCATAGTCGAGGATACATAGAACAACATCTAATATATTTAAAACTTCATAAAACATTACGTCATTGTATTGTAGCGAAGAGTGATAGTGGACAATGATAATGTATTACATTTGAAAACAAGTCTTAAATTAATAATAAAAACATTGAACGGTTTATTAGGACAGTCGGGACTATGACTCCGTAAGCAGGTCCGATAGCATAGATAAGCCCCATTTGCATGTCTTCGAAAGGTTGCATCAATTACCTAAGAAATCATGAGTTTAAAAGGTCAACATAAAGTTAGTGAGGTTCACAGGTTTATGATTTATCATAAGACATTTGTAAAACAGTTTCAGTATACTTAAATATTACACGGGTTTATCGTTGTGGATGTATGAGCTCACCTAAACCTTGATTTCAAATACTAACGGTTTACCCACCTATAGCATCTCTTGCCCAGAGATGTTAAATAGAGTAGAATAACTGGCGTGTACCCTCAGACAATCCGGAGTCAGAACTGGAGCTACCAGTTAGGGTAGGGTTGTCAACCCAAATAGATCTATTCACTAGCTATCGTTTCGTACAGAACTAATTGAAATCAATTAATGGTGGAATACGGTTGTACAAACGTTTATAACGATAATGTACTAAATTGGGCAATCAGTAAGAGAACAAGTAGTCATATGGCTAACAGATAAACCATAATATTAAGTAAAAGCATTTATCAGATTTCAGGATTTCTCCACCAAAGTATAAAACAATTAAAGGAAAAGGGGCCGTGAAACTCACTGGATCAGCAGGAAGGCAGTAAATAAACAGTGTAAGAATCGGTAGCACGTGACGTCCTAAATAAATAAATGGGCACATGCATAAGGTCTACAATCATTTGAGTAACATAAGTCACCCAAGTGATACAGGTCAAGTCATGACGTTTATTCCCGTTTGTATTTGTTTGGAAAGCCGGTATTAGTATTTATTAAATAAATACTTTCATGATTATTTATATTTATGTTCAATAAATATAACAAAAGATTTAAACAACTTTTTAGCCCAATCAAGTCCTGAATATTGGATTTAAAAATAATAATGTTTATTATTATTTTCATAAGTTCGTATAATTATTTTTTTATGTAAATAATTATGTGTTTGATTTGTTAATCTTGCAAGTTATAATTATTTTTAAATAATTATGATTAACAATACTTTCGTAAATAAAACATAGTTTAAATTCTTTCGTAAATAATTAAGGGTTATGATTAATTATTCATTTCATTTTTAAAACATAAATCGATCGACATTTAATCATTTAATATTTCAAAATCGTTTAGTATTTCATTTGCATTAAATATTTATTTCTTTTTAAAACATTGCTCTAAAAATATTAACTTGCGATGCTTGAATTTATAAGAGTTTATTTATTAAAACTCATGAGTTGTTTTAAGAAAACATGTTAAGTAAACGTTTACGTTTTCGCGTATATCGCCGTGTGGTCCCGGTTTTATTACTACGCAACGTAATTCCATTTTGATTACTTTGATTCCATCAAAGTAAAATCCATAAAAGTATTTAAGGTCAATGGCTTGTCTTTGATTTATTTTTATAAAAATTCTTTTATAAAAATATTGATTTCCACAAGTGACTTTTTATAGAAAAATGTCTATTTATAGCAAAAGTCTTAGAAAGGTTAAAACTTGTAATGAATCCAAGTATTTATGTCAAATTAATCATTTGACATAAATATTATTCTTACTATTTCTAGCAAAAATTAATTATATTCTTTTTGTCTTGATTTTTATAACACATTTAATATGGTACATTTTTACTAATACAAGAATTATTCTATTTGTTCAATTTTATTTGTTTTAGTAACATTCTAGTTATTTTGTCCATGAATTTATCTTAAGTATTAACATGTGATATGTTCACTTGTTAACACAATGTAACTAGTAAAATACTCAACTAACACTTAGTGTTAGGATAATAATTATATGATAATCAACTAACACTTTGTGTTAGGACTTTAATAAATAAAAGACAATCAACTAACATCTTTATGTTAGGACTTTTAATTAAATTTAAACAATCAACTAACACATAGTGTTAGGACAATATTAAATAAATGACAATCTACTAACACATCTTAGTGTTAGGACAAATAAATATACATAAACACCCATTTTAATGTTCTTTCTTTCATTTGTTTTTAGTTAATCATTTTAAATCTACTAACTCTTTTTAAGTGTTAGGACCATTTTAACTTGTCAACATATTAAATCAAGAACAACTAACTCATATCATGAGTTTATGGATAATATCCATTTAGGGTTTTGTTCTTGAGCATTAAACATAAGTAAATGCATAAAAATGACATGATGATCCTTGGTGCACTTGAATACTTTCATATGATTTCTTCAAGTGTTCACCCATTTCATTGGGAATTTTAAGTTCCTTGAACACCCAAGGAAATGTCTAGATCATGAAAGAATGGAGATAAAGAATAGATTTGATAGATGAACTATTAAAAATGTAGGTGTTAAGTGGTTGTTGTCAAGGCTTTTGGCAAACTTGGGTGTTAGGATCATGTAAGAAAACATAGAAGTAATGGGGTTAGAAAACTCACAAAGGAGCTAGGAAAGGAAACCGAGAGAAGGGAGGGCGGATGGCGGTGGTTCGGTGGTGGTCTCCGGTGGGCTGGGCGGCAGGAGGAGTTGCGACGGCGGGCAATGGCAGCCGGTCGGCTGCGGCAGGAGGTGATGGGGCTGTGGTCGGCCGGTTCAAGAGGGAGGGAGGAGGAGAGAGTTGGTTGTGTGTTGGTTGTGTTGGGTGCAAGGGAACATGGAGGGGATGGGTTCTCTTATAGTTAAGTTTAAGGTTTTTAACTAATGGGTTAACCTTAAACACATTAGGACTTGATCCTGACAACTAGCAAAAATCTAGATTAGGTGTGTTGTCCAAAGATCCATGGCTCCCAACTTAAACTAAACTTGTAGGTTACTCCTCCTAATTTTGTATATGTTTTTATAAAAGTGATAGACTTTTATTAAATTAAGAGAGGTTAGGAGCTTATAAAAATTATAATTTTTATAATTTTGAACTAAGCATGTTTTACTATAAAGGTGGTCAAGTTTAAATAACTTATTTGGGCCAAAAGTTTATAAAAATTAAAATGGGTTAATCTTTATAAAAACAATGGGCCAAAATAAATTAAATAAAAAGGTTAGGAGTTGGGCCGAAGCCCAATACAGTTTGGGAAGGAGGACTGGGCCGAAGCCCAATCGGTTTGGTAAGTGGGTCGCAAATGGGGATCGGGCTTGGTTTCGGCCCAAGACCATTCGGGCCGCGGGTCGAGTCTCCTGGGTCGGGTTATTTACTTGGTGAGTCGAGGTGAACTTTCGGGTAAAGTTTCGGGTTCATCCGGGTATGTTTGGGCTTATTGGGCTTCACTGGGCCCAATAGGTGAAATAGTTTCATTGCTTGGCTAAGTCTTGACAACGGATCAGTTTGAATATGTTTTAATCTTCCAAAAGTTGTAACACTTTGAATTGATTTGACAAAATACAAAAATTCCATTTTTTGTATTTAAATTTTCTGTTATTAAAATTCCGTATTTAGTAATACGAGAACTTTCGAAATTCACGGGCATACAAACACGGGATTTGAATCGGTTAATCATTTAGCTAAACATAGTTAATCATGCAGTTAAAAGCAGTAAATCACATAGTTATCACGTAATAATATTTGATTTAGAAAGTCAACGGAGAGAGGTTTGACCTGTTTTTGACAAGGTGTCACAAAGACTCTATGTGAAATCTATGTTATGATCTCATTAAAAGCCACACTATAGGTCTTCCCATGACCGTAATCATGTATACTTAAAGACAAGGCAGTGTTCTTCCCTAATGATATTATCAAACCTAATGATGTTCTTCTCCATTTTAATTAATTCTACCTACTTTCATTTGTAACAACAGAGCTATGGGTTCTTTAGCTACGGAACAATAAAGGAATTTCACCCTATGTATTCTTAAACCATAAAAGCAATGAAGATGTAGCTCACCATGATGCCGTTTTGTTTTAGGCAAATTATGGTACATCGGTATCACGATGAGATAACTCATACTACCATGATTATTGAAGTTGACAGTACAAAATTAACAAAAGCATACCTAATAGGAGTGACAGAGAATAATAAATTGATAACAGCTAAACATAAAGTAAAAAAACCAGCCTTTTTCCTTAATCAATAAGGACCTTTATTAATGCATACATCAATCAAAAAACCGCTTTTTTATCCCTAGATCCAACTCTAAACAGAGTTATGCCTATGCAGTGCAAGTGTCAACTCAGAATCGGGCGTGCGTCTCAGGATCCCTGGTACACAGTTAAATAGAGGTTGTACTAACCTAAGTGTGTGTTCTCTATCAAGCATCATACTTTATCTTCAAGTGTTGTGACAAAAACATACCATTTGATTGATTGACAGCAGAGCCTACCAGCATATCAACCATGAATCACTGCTTTTCACATCCACCTTACACGTGTCAGTCATCTTCAAAACGGAAATTTATTTCACTTCCCTCATTCTCAATCAAAAACAAAAGATTAAAAATTAAAAAGCACAATTTTAAGGGGTCAACTTTTTCAACTTTTCTTTCATCTTTTTTATACACTCCTTTTGGTTGGTAATTTTGATTTACCACCTTTAAAACATTCCACCTATCCTCTTCAAACCTCACTTTTGTTTTAGGAAAACTGACAGGTTTACATTTAGCTTTGAAAACATTATCACTTTTAAAACCACTTTGTTTTTGTTTTTGAGGTTTCTAAACTTTGTAATTTGATTTCTACACCCTTGGTTGCACCTTTGGGTTTGAAGGTGCAGGCTTTTGTTTTGAACCACCACCAGATTTGGGTTTTGGGGTTTTGACTCTACATTATGTACTTTGGGTAGTATGGCTCATAGGGTCTATGCAGACAGTTTCTTGCCATGTGTCCAGGCTTTCCACACACATGGCAAGACTGTTTCTTTGGATACGTGAGAGTCTGAGATTGGTTTCGCCCAGTGGATTAGCAAGAGGGTTTTGGACAATTTTTATGAATCCAATGGGTTCGACCTTTAGGCTTGGTAGTCAAAATGTACTCCCGTTGTATCGGTCTGTACTGGTCATATGCAGAAATAACTTCTGGATACGGGACAAAATCTTGAGGTTTGGCGTCCCGTACTTTCTGCACATTGTTCACGATCTTATCATTCTCATTTTTACCATCATTCAAACCAAACACACAATCATATGAGGGTTTAGAACCAGCACCCTGTGGTCCCTTACCTCTTCTTAAAATTTTCACAGTTCTTAAAGGTTTAGGTTTATCATCACACTTCCCAAAATTAAGCACGCCACAAGTAGCAGATTCATTAAACACAGTTAACTTGGGAAATGTTGACTCAGACTCAAACCTTTTTGAAGCAAATTATCAGTTTTAAAAATTGGAAACTTTTGACTCTCAAAACAACCACTTTCTCCCTTTGAGCCTGCTTCTTTATTTACTTTATCTGCATAAGAGGTAGATTCATCAGTAATGTTAGAAACAGGAGCATAAATTTTAATAGGACATGAAGCAAGTTTCCTATCGATTTCAGCCTTAACTTCTAAAGTGGTTTGAGATGTTTTATGATCAGAAATCATTTCATGCATCAAAGGCATAGGAACAGTGTGAGTAGATTTTTCATCTTTTTCATTTGAGCCAAATCCTAAACCTGAATTGTCTTTGACATGCCTCATTCTGGCATCGGTGTTATAAATTAAAGAACTAGCTTCCAACATTTTAGAAACAATCTTATCAGTACGCTTGATTTTAGTTTGAGATGTTCCTAATTTGGATCTTAGCTCCACCACCTCTTTGGTTAAAAACTCAACTTTAGAGTTAGCAATCTTAAGATATGTGCTTTTATCGCTCACCTGAGTTTCTAGGCTCCTAACATCTACTTTAATAGCCTCTAGTTTCTCTATAAATATTCTGGCCTTATCTTTATACTCCCTAAGGTCTCTAGCAGTGGATTCATGATTTAGGGTTTTATTGACGAACTTACGTTCCTAATCTTTACATTCTTTCAAAATAGCCTGACACTTAGGGTTTATACCTCATTGTGTTGGTAGATGCAGTGGTACCTGGTAGAATGGGTGCCATGATTTTCTATGGATGAACTTCTAGAGCAAATCTAGACCGGAAAGACTAGATCGGATCGAAAAGTGTGAATCAAAAAGTATCAACCAGATCGAAAAGTGGGCTTTTTGATCGAAAAGTGGACTTTTTGATCGAAAAGTTGACTTTTTGATCGAAAAGTTGACTTTTTGATCGAAAAGTGGACTTTTATCGAAAAGTGGACTTTTATCGAAAAGTGGACTTTTTGATCGAAAAGTGGACTTTTTGATCGAAAATTGGACTTTTTGATCGAAAAGTGGCATTTTTGATCGAAAAGTAGACTTTTTGATCGAAAAGTGGACTTGTTGATCGAAAAGATTCGGCAGAGTTTTGTTTCGATCGAAAAATGTAGACTGATCAAAAAGCACACTTTTCGTTCAGGTAGGAACGGGTCAGAGCCACGGACACTAATCGAAAAGGGGGTGATCGAAAAGTACTCTTCGATCGAGAAGTCGCTCAAAAAGTGGACTTTTTGGATCGAAAAGCTATGTATTTTGATCGAAAGAGGGTCAAAGCCACAGATTTCGATCGAATAGCTTATAGAACACGGCTTCTTGCTTCTGCAACACTTGTAACCTGCACAAAAACTCCGATTTCGCGCTAAAGATTGAAAAGAAACAAGGAAAACTCAAACCGTAAGTCACAAAAACTTGAATCTGATATCGCGAGAGCCACGAAACTTGCGTTTCTTGGCTCTCATAGCAATTATAAGGATCTAAATAACCCCTCAGGCAATATCTAGTCTACTAATCACCGTTCGGAATCCGGTGATTATAGATGATTCAAGAATAATTGCATAAAATAGTAAAGACTCGATAGAAACAAGATGAAAACACAAACCGATTGTAGAAAGCTTGAATGAAATCGATTACCACACACCTTGAGGAATTCGAAATTCTCTTAGAGAGAATTTCGATTACACCTTGAATAGAGCACCAAAATCAACAACCTATTCTTGACTTGAGAGCACTACTAGAAAAAGGGCTTTCTTGGCACGCGAACGATGACACGCGTTTTTTATGACGCACAAAAACACGTGTCATTAAAAATTTGTCATAAATTGTAAAATCTTAAGGGTAGATGATGCGTAATTTTACCTGTAATAAATTTTCTGTCATATATATAAAAAAACATGGAGGACACCTTAAAATGTACATCATCTTAAAAGTGTCGTTTTATGTTTTCATTTCGCGCTTAAATTTTGCCCTAAATTTCATTAACCGCTAAAATAGTAAAATTTCCCACCTCTTCAAGATGAAGGTGTCTATGAATCTTTTGCTTCATCACTTCATCCAAAAATTCCATTCCCGCTTCTTTGAAAAATCCATCAATCTGCTACACCATTTTTTCTCCATTCTCTCGTCTCTCTATTCACTCATCTCTCACACAAAATAGAAACAATCATCGACCTGTGATTTAGCGACGGAAAAATCTCGATGGAGTCCTAATTCAAGACCCCCCGGCAACACACCTACTTCCAACTGTGATTTTCCTCTCTTGCGAAAATCCTAACACCGAACCCCAACGCCGGCTTCCAACTGCGTTTTTCCCCTCTGGCGGAAACCCTAACACCGAACCCCAACGCCGGCATCCAAATGCGATTTCCCCTCTGGCGGAAACCCTAACACCGAACCCCAACGCTGACATCCAAATGCGATTTCCTCTCTGGCGGAAACCCTAACACCAAACCCCAACGCCAGCTTCCAACTGTGTTTTCCCCTCCGGCGGAAATCCTTTGACATCGATAGTAAGGTATGAAGAATGCTATTAATACAAGGCTTCAATTGTTGATTTATTTCTGATTGATTGCTTTTTAAATTGTTGTGCGAAGAGTTCTAATCTGGTATGAAGAATGTTGTTAATCTTTCGCTTTGTTTTTTGTTATTAGGTTTCATGTAATGTGAATTTAGAAATTTGATGGTTGTTTTTGTTATTTGCCTTTTTTTAATTATAGATACTTTTTGATTCCCATTGGTTTTTCTATTCTTCAACAAATTGGGAAACTTAATTTATGTTTAATCGCTCTGTATTATGGATTAGGGCTTTGGCAATCATAAGAAAAAGGGGGATTAGAATCACTATATATGCTGTTAGATTAATTGTAGTGCAACTCTTGCTCTCTTGGAAGCATAAATAAACTTTGCTTACCTCATCGACACATCTATTATCATACTTTCTATCTCAGATGATGAGGCTTTGTAATTGAAGTACTGGTTGTGGCAATATTGATTGGTAACATTGATTGTGCTGTATAGATGTTGTATTCAATTGTTGCATCTATCTGTTGATATTTATTTGTTTTGTTATAAGTTTCAATTGATATATTAGTTACAATATAACAAGTCAAATTGGTACCAGGTTTGTATAGATACAGCAGCTTAAAGCACAGATGTCTTAACCCTAAAGTGGACCAACAGTTGAAGCTGAGTGAACGTCTAAAGAAATACTGTCAAAAGGTATATCAGAATTTTACGTTATTATGTGTGACATGTAGCATCTATTACACCTAGAGGTGCCAGTTTTGACTCAATGGGTTGGTTCTTCTTGTGTTTGATTTCTAACGGGTCGAAACCTAAACGTGTAAAATAAATAAAGTGTGGGCTAAAAAGGGAATGGATCAAAAGTCTCAATATGATTTTTATGCATAAAATCTTATATAAACAATTACTTTTAAAAGAAAAATATTTTTATAATCATATTTAACATGTGGTTCAAGGCTTTAAAAAATCTTCGTGCCTAAGATGTGTGGCAGATAAAGGCTTCATGATCTAAAGACGACACTTCTTGTACATGTGGGTCAATGTATGTCATAGTATGACTAAGAGGCTATGAATTGATTGACATGTGAGCAATAAAAAGATGAGAGAGATGCAATGTTTGGCTATTGCACAATAATTTGGTGATACAGGTTCTTTTTCTTGTACTTGCAGGTTTTATAGCTTTTGGCTTCAGTTTGTATGACTCGAATTGTCGAGGCATTTGCAACTTCTCCTGATCAGCTAGATGAGATTTCTACCAAACATTTTGGTGACACACTCTCCGTTATGTAAAGCATTATGCTACTGCAGGTTCTGCAGGGGATTGACTGTATTATTATTGAAATAATATAATCTTAAATATGCATACAATACTAGTCTAGTTACCTAACATACCCATATGTCACCTTTAATCTAATGTCATAAGTTTACCTCAAAATTTAGGATGGTATTTCTTTTCTCGATTGAAAAGAATTATATTTTTCTAATTCGGTAACCATTATGTTAGAATTTAATTAATGGGCATACAGTGGCTATAACTGAAGATGATGAGCTTTATTATTAAAGCTATTGATGTTGTCATTCTTTCTCAGGTAAACAAACTCAAAAGCCTATTGGGATTTCTGTAATTATCTACATTTTCTTTTGGTTAGATTGTTGAAACATTTGTTGGCATCTTCTTGTATGTAGTTGTTGAATTCTGGGAGTTTAGACATGGATGCAACAACTTGCCTTCCATTAACCATGAGGTGGTTTTCATCCATAGCGTCCACCTATGATCGCGATTGGAATGACCACAAACAGGTTCTTTCAGGCTTGCAAGATGGCTCGCCATCAGAGAAGCCTGTGCTTCCTTCCACCGCTCTTAGAACTGGTGGAAGCAGCTTCTCTAATGGATTATGTGAACTTCAACCCCTGCATCTGTAACACACACTGTAGGTAAATTTGTTGTCGATTACCTCTTGATTTAGTTGGTTTAAAATATACTAGCAAAAGTTCCGCGCGTTGCTGCGGGTTGACATATTTTGTCAGCGTACATTACCATAGTCACAGATATTACATATGTCCAGTGGTGAAGAGCGGACATCGAGATAATGTTATACACCTACAACACTGAGCTGGTATATATAGGAAGACGACTAATTTAGAAACAGAGAAAACTAACCTTCAAAAGCAAAGCTCTGTAATACAGGAAGATATCTTGCTGAAATCTGCAAATATAACAGTAATAGGAATGATTAACAACATATAACCAAGCACTCAATAACACACATGAGTAAGCTTTACAAATAAATATCTTTACAACTATTTAGAATAATTACAGGCAACACATATATTTGTGTTAGAGCATATTCCTATGCTAACGTGTGTCTCGTGTATTGTATCTAATCTAGAGTAAAGATAGTCAACTGGCCGTACCAGATGGTCAGCCGTACCAGATGGTACGTGCGTACCAAATGGTACGTGGGTGGTACGCAGGTCAGTATGTTAGTGACTATAAATAGTTCATGTTAGAGAGAGTCTAGTTAGTTCTCTCATTTCTACATCTTAACTGTGTGTGTTTGAGTGTGTTTCTCTCTCTAGCTTGTATCTCTTTGTGAATCAATAAAGCAAAGCTTTATTTACTCGTTTGTGTTTCTTCGATTACCGAATCATGCAGTAGTAAGATTGTCAAGTGATTTTACAAGTGGTATCAGAGCAATTGGTTGCTCTACTGCTGTGATTTTGGTAATTTTTTCGGATTCTAGAGAGAGAAAGTATGGATTTTCTTCATTTTTCATCAAATTCTTCCAATTCCGAGTATTTCCGAGGTATACAATGATGTCTGAGTGTTTCTAGTATGTTTTCGCACTTCTCTGAAGCAAATTCCAGTCCAAATTATCAAAATTCGCGAAAATCAGTCGATTTCAGCGTGGTACGCATCTGTTACGTTCCAAGAAAATCTGGTCCGTCACTGGTACGCTGCTGGTTCGTTTCTGGTACGCAAGGCAATCTTCAAGTCTGGTCCGTGGCGGTTATTTTTTGGTTCGTTGATAGTTACTCCGAACCATTTGGTTCGCCGTACCAGTTTCTGGTACGTTGAAGGTTTTTAGTCCGCTTCTGGTACGTGAGTTAAACTTGTACGTTGGAGGTTCATTTGGTCCGCAGGTTTCATTGGTCCGGATTTGGTACGTTGAGAACAGATTGGTACGCTGGCAGAATACATGTGTTCATTAAAACTAACGTAACTTGAGAACCGTTAAGAGTTACGAGAGCTAATACCAGTCATAACGTTCATCTCGACGAGATCTAGACTTTTACTCGCCTAATGGCAAGTACCCTTCGGTTTGACCCCCAAAATCCGCTTGGAAGACGTCCGTTTTTCAGTTTGAAGTTTTTGCTTTCGGTATTGTAATTTCAAGATGAGCGATTTTCAAGCATTTTCAGCTGTTCAATCATCAATGTAGGCCATGTTGAACTATGATAACGAGATAGGAACAACTCAGAAAGTTCCTAATAAGTTGCTTAGTTTGGAGGATTATGATAATTAGAAGCAACGGTTTGAATCATTCATTAATGCTCTTGACATTGATCTGTGGATATCTATTGAGCAAGACTATACATATCCTAAGAAAAATGGAGAACCGGTCCCACGAAGTGATCTTGACGAAGATCAAAGGAAAGTTTATGCCAGAGAAAAGAAAACTTATGCAAATCTCACAAAGGCATTACCAAGAGAACTCTTGCATTAATTCAAAAATTGCACAACATCAAAAAATTTGTGGGATGCATTAAAAGATAGGTGTGCAGGAAACAAGCAATATAAGAAGAGTCAAAAGAAAGTTTTGTTAAAAGAGTTTGACAACTTTCAGCATTGTGAAAAAGAGAGTATTGCAGACTTGATTTCTAGGTTTTCACATCTGATTAATGAATTTGATGTTGTAGGAGTCCAGCAGGAAAAAGATGAATTGAAGGAAATATTTCTGGAAGCTCTACCCGAAACGTGGGAAAATTTTGTTATGATGCTTGCTAATGATCCAAATTACTCAAGTTGGACATTCAATCAATTGTTAAGCAAATTACAAGCTAGAGAAATGGAATTACTTGTGAAGAAATCAGGAACTCCATCGGTTCAGAATTCTGCAATCTATTTTGGAGATAATTCTGCTACCGTTCATGCTAAAGCTAAATCACATTCTAGTTCAAGCGTGAATCCCCGATAACAGCTTTTCTTGCTGGAAAATCTGAGAGTACTGGTTATTCCTCAGGTTGCAGTTTTACTATTCCTGATAGATCATCAAGCAAGTCAACTTCTAATCAAGCTACCGAAGATCTAGCTGCTTTGCTGTCTGCTTTCATATCTTCTTCGTCTGGATCTATATTTAGTCAAATTGGTCAATCTGGATTGTTTGGTGAGGACTTAAATCATCTGGATGAAGATCAATTGAATAAACTCGATCTGGAATGGCAGGTTGCTATGGTAGTGGAGAGAGGAAGAAGATTTATGAAGAAACATGGCAAGACATCTATTTTTCAAGAAGAAACGCTTGGTTTGAATAGACGAATGATTAAATGTTTTAAATGTGACAAACATGGGCATTTTGCTAGGGATTGTCCTAAACCGTCATCTGACAAGGGTACTTCGGATAAGAATGTTCATGATAAAGAAGTTAAAGCTATGATATCTCAAACTGATGAAGGTTATGATTGGGCTAAAGATTTTCCGGATGAATCAGCATTTTTAGTTCGCCCTTCAGACAATTATGCATTGATGGCAAATATTGAGGTTGAATCTAGTGGATATGCATCTGAAACTAGTAAATCTGAAACAAGTGATTCTGAAATAAATGGTTATGAGTCAACTTGTGAATTTTGTACTCAGAAAGATAGAAAGATTCAAGAGTTGGTTCAAGAAAAAGCAGGGTTGATTGAGGAACAGAAAAAGAATGAAGACGAGATAGAAAGTTATAAACAGAAGTGTGAAGTTTCTGATGAAATTTTTAAGATGAATGAGAAGTTACTCAAAGAAAAGAGTGTGTTGTTGGAAGAGTTAGCAGATATTCAGAAACAATTGTCAGAAGGTTGTATTCAGAATGATCAACAAAAGTCACAACATCAACTTGAAAATGATGAGTTCATGACAAAAATTGTCAAGTTAACTGCTGCCAATGAAAAGTTGGTAAACGAAGTTGAGGAATATAAGTTTAAAGCTAAAGATATGAGTGAAGATTTTGAGAATCTATTCCAAAAATCCATAGTAAGGGTGGAAGCACTTAAAGCATCTAATGATGAATTTCAAAAAGCATTGGATGAAGTTACTACTGACAGAACTCAATATCAAATTGTTCAGTCTGAACTGAAAGACACGATCATTACTCTGAAGAAAGACAAAAGCTTATTAACCAGAAATGTTGAGATCTATAAGGAAAGAGTGGATAAAATTACAAAAGAAGTGCATGCTGCTCATGATGGTATGAGAAGAGAAAAATCGTTAGTTAACAACACATCTGAGAAATTGATTCAATCAGAAAAGGTTGTTGCTGAAACTCAAAAGACCATAGCTGATTTGAATGTTGAAATCTTGGATCTAAATCCTCAATTGCATAACTTGAAGAATTCTCATTCTTTTGCTAGTTATTTGTGTCAAGACGATAACTTCAAGAAGGTCTTTGGAGGCGATGATTTCAATCAGATTCCACATCCGGTGATTCAAACAGAGTTTGTGGTTGATTTGAGCACTCCGACTCCAAAGGAAGATTATTCTGCATTTGTGTCTGACAAATCGGAGAAGAAGAAGTTACAGCATGTCAACAAGAAAGAAGAAGCTTCAGCATCTGGTGCATCTACATTTGTTAAATTTGTTTCTGGTGGTGTTTGTGTCTCTGATCAACAAATTTCTGATAATAAGTTGATTGAAAAAGATGAGAAGCTAGGGTCTGAGAAAGAATTAGCAGTTGAGTTGGTACGAGCTAACAACTTGAAGGGCATTAAAGCTAAATTCACCCAAGCTGCTCAAGATGGTTCTTGTCAATCTCAAATTGATCTGACAAAGCTACCTGGTTATAAACAATCTGGTTTGGGTAGTGCAAGCAAGAAGTTTGATAAGAAAAATCAGAAAAACATGCCAAAGAAGGTTAAGAATGTAAAGCAAGACACAAGCTTGGAACAACTTTATCATTTGGCTCAAGTACTCATGTCTACCATGGAGAAGGGATTTGGGGGAAAGCAGAAAAAGAAGTTTCCATCTGAAAGTTGTTCAAAATAATCTTCTTCATCTGGGTCTAATGCTACACCTCAAAGTCTTACATCTAAATGGGTACATTCTAACCGATTTCAAGTTTTGATGATATTTCTGATGATTCTGAATTCACTGATAACTGTCATCCAGTTCAGTTAAAGCCACAATCTAAACGATCATATCGTTTGTGCTATCAATGTCGTCGAAAGGGACATATGGCAAAGGATTGTCCTGTAACTGCCAAAAGAACTTTTTTCTAGAAAAACTGCCACGATAATTGATGAATCAGGCAGAATTTTTACTGACACACCAACTTCACATTTTAAATCAAAAAGTAAACATGTTTTCAAAAGTGATTCTAGTGCTGGTGCTTCATCACAAGATGATGTTCCAGTAAAAACTGCACCCGCAAAAATGCAGTGGTGACCTAAGTTGGTTACCAAAGCTGCAACTGATTTTGTAGAAGACACTGGTCAACCAGAAGCTGTGTGCTTCGGGTCATTTGAAGTTTAATATTTAAATCTAGTGTGCATGTTTCTTCAAGAAGACCTATTGGTGATTGTGAAGTTCGTACTTCAAGAAGTTGCTGATAGTGGAGTCTTCTGTTTAACTTAAATTGAATACTTCATATTTCAAAAACTGAGTTTTTCTGAAAGCTAAAAACTGAAAGGTATCAGTATCGATTGGTCAATTTTCTTTCTTTTACATTTCGTATGTTGTTTAGGGGGAGAAAATTGAAAAACCAAAAATAGTGTCTTTGTGTTTTTGTTAAAATGAAAATCCAAAAATAGAGTTTTCATTTTAAGGGGGGAGAAAATGGAAAAATACAAAAACAGTAGAAAATAGAAAAATACAAAAACATTGAAAAATGAGAAATTGATCCGACATATTTGGGAAATGATGGTACATTAGCTTACGTGTCTGACTAATGGATAAATTAGATGAAAAAGCCATAAGATCATTGTTCGATGTGCTTGGTAGGCTCGACATTAAATTAGAAAGTATTCAGATGTGATAAACACACTAAATACTAATGTTTGACCAAGTGGACAACATCTTGATATATATCTCATGATATATCAAGAAAAGATATGTGAACAAGAAAATAAGAAGTCATTGTGTATACATGTGTTCATTTTTGTAAATATTTAAACTTGTTTGATTTTCTTTATTTTGTCAAACGATCGGACTTTCTTTGCATAACGAAAGATCGACCTAATTGTTGTTCGTTTGACGTTCTGCTTTATTTTCTTTGGTGTTTCGTATAACTCATCGGACGTTCTCTGCGTGTACGGGAGTACCGATCTGATTGTTGTTGGGTTATACAATTTCAACTTGTTTGTATTTTCTTATTTTGTTAAATCCGAGGCCTTATCTACGTATCGAAAGATCGACCTTAGGTAGACGATTTAACGTTTTTATTTCTTTTTACATGGAACACAGTTGACTGGATCATGAATACAATCATTATGTGATCAAATCACAAATGAAATCACAAAGTGTGATATAAAAGAAAATACATATCTGAGAATGTCTGATAGTGTGGGGTATACTGGTCAAAGAAAATCTAATCAATACATTAACATATCCAGATGTTATGAGTATGATTGTGCCTGAGTTTAAGATTGACAAATTATACCAGTAATCGACATGACTTATGTGCTGAAGTAATTGAAATTGAAGTGTAGTTCAGCATGTTATGTTCAATATGATCCCAAGTTGTGATCTTTCTCGCAAAAGACAAAAATATTGTGTGATTCAGTATTTCATTTCTGTATTGCATTTATGTTTCATATCTGAAAATTCAAAAAGATTTTAGGTGTGTTTTAGCATAAAATTAGAAAAATCAAAAAGATTTTCGGTGTGTTTTGATATAAAGTTTCAAAAAGCCAAAAAGATTTTGTTTCTTATTTGTTTTCGATCGATCGATACTTGATATGAAATCAAAATTTCAAAACTATATCTTGGATTCTCAAAGAGAAGTTTTGCGCCAAGATTAATTTAATTTTTCATAAAGAAAAAGAAGGCCGCGTTTCTGTCTTCTGAAATTGCAGGTTATTTGTGTGACAAGACTCAAGCATGGTGAAAGTAGGAGTATGTTATATCTTTCACAAATGAATCTTGAAGTTCAAAGACTGTTCATGTTTAATCCAGCCAGCCAAGCTCTATTTTTGACAAGATTTCAAGTTGAAGATCAGACGCAGTGATGCTGAAGATTGAAGACTGAAGTTTTGTTAGATAGATTGATAGCTAGATACACTACACGTCAAGGGGGAGTTTGTTAGAGCATATTCCTATGCTAATGTGTATCTCGTGTATTGTATCTAATCTAGAGCCTCTGTGTGAGTCAAGATAGTCAACTGGCTGTACCAGATGGTCAGCCGTACCAGATGGTATATGCGTACCAAATGGTACGTGGGTGGTACGCAGGTCAGTATGTTAGTGACTATAAATAGTTTATGTTAGAGAGAGTCTAGTTAGTTCTATCATTTCTACATCTTAACTGTGTGTCTTTGAGTGTGTTTCTCTCTCTAGCTTGTATCTCTTTGTGAATCAATAAAGCAAATCTTTATTTACTCTTTTGTGTTTCTTCGATTATCGAATCATGCAGTAGTAAGATTATCAAGTGGTTTTACAATTTGTAATCATCATTCAGGACACAGGCTGCAAATCAAGGACTGAAAATTTGAGTTTTACAACCATTAAAATAATTACAGGATACAAATATGTAATCACCATTTAGGACACCACTTGACACACTGAACATGACTAATAGATATCATAAATGCTAACAGTTAGTGGACCAATAACTGTAATAGACAGTTACAACAAATAAACTTCCATTGTGTTTTTTATTTTGAAGGCGATAAACAAAATGGATTTTCATTATAAGCCATCAATACAACCAAAAGAGAGGACCCAAAAAAGGTACTGGTTAGGACGATAAGTCGATAATATTTAGAAGGAAAAAAAACCAAAATTTATAGCATCTTGCATGCCCAAAGAAAAAAAAAATTGTTTCAAAGCTTTTAATTGTTATAAAATTATGGAAGCTAGTATCTTGTGATTTAATCGTTTACCTATAACATGTGACAAAATATAAATAAAAAGATATGCATATTCCTACGAAGTAAGTGAAAAACAATTTGAATGACCAAGATTTATTGAGCCATGTGAATTTTTCATTCTTAATCATTTTCCATGAACTACTCTTTTAAACTATTTATCCTATATTATGATATATAAGACATAACGACATATATTGAATATAACTAAAGAGACACAGACAATAATAATGCAAACTATTATTTTAAACTGTTTTATATGTCTATCTTATATTAAGATATAAGGCATACTGATATAAGTAGAATACTGAATTAATAACTAAAGAGATACCGACAATAATAATGCAAGATAAGACTCACTTGAGTATAAACACATTTTGAAATCAAAATCTATAATAAGCTAAGCTATCATTTATATATGATACATGCCTATTGAACTACAATCTGGGAGTAATAAATAGTAACAAAAAGGACAACACGAATGAAAAAGAAGAAATCATACCTGACTTAGCAAAGAAAGTGAAGAATAAGAAAGAAAAACCTACGATTGCAAGCAGCTAAAAAAAACGACTATGAAAGTCTAAAAGGGTTATATACTGAAACATACGTGACATCCATAAGCAAGTAAAAGAGCCTGCGCTTATCTTTCGGATTCTATTGGATTATGTACTTCCTTATGACACTAACATTCAACGGCATAGGTTTCTTATAAGGAATCACTTCAAGTATAGTTTGAGTAGACATTTTCTGATCCTCAACAATAGAACACAAACTGCTAACTTTGAAGAGGTAAGCAGAAGTGACACATGATGACATGATGCATATATAGATTTAAGAAGAAAACAGAAGTGAGCATGAAGTTGCTAGTAAAAAAAATTGTAATTCTTTTACAGAATATATAACTTCATACGCAAAAACCATTAGGCTCAGATCATCATAGAGGTTCATAAGAGATGTTTATGGTTCTATTGCTGCAAAATAAACCAAAAATCATCTTGAACCCCAACTCAGAATAATCATCATAGCCTTATAATCAAACCGTCATAGCAACATAAAAGCAATCAGAAAACTGAAGCTACCTCAAAGCAACAGATCCATAAGCAACGTTTAATAGCCACGTTTTTCGAAAGCTACAGAAATACTCATAGAATCACCAAGGGAGCAGCCTCAAAGCAACAGAATTGATATAATTTTAAAGACGTATCTTCAACAAAGCAGAAGAAAAAAAATTCATGTTTAGATTTAGTAGGAATGACCCATTTGTATTTCTAGTACCTGAACTGCAAGAACATGTACATATAATCATCCAAATCCTTCTTGTTGCTGAAGAATTGATTGACCTGAACAATAAATCCATCAACTGCAGGTCAATCCATAAGTCCAAAAGTGGACTCTTTAAGGAAAATGGTAATTTCATTTAAACTCCTTAATCAATAAATCAATAGTGAAATTTGGTCTTTATGTGTTCTAATCAATAAATCAGTTGCAACCAACATGTTTATTAAAAGTTTATTTTTTAAAAAAAGAACAGAGAGTAAAGCATGAGATAAAATGTCAAAGTATCATAAAGATTAACATCATACATGTCAAGAATAATGAACCAATTATGACACCATTAACACCCAATTATCCATAAAAGTATATTATCATCTTTAGAGTATCATTTGAATAGTCTAATCATACACAAAAAAAAATTGAGCATACAACAAAAAACAGAAGCAAAAACTCACCTGCACACCAAATGAAGAGACTTGAGACCTGCGTGTGAAAGACCTTTATTCACCTTATTAGTAAGGTCATTTAACGTAATTCTTTTTATAGACTATATAACCTTATACTCAAAAACAATTAGGCTCAGATCATCATAGAGGTTCATAAGAGATGTTTATGGTTCTATGGCTGCAAAACTTATTGCCACGCTAAAATAAACCAAAAATCAACTTGAACCCCAACTCAGATTAATCATCATTGCCTTATAATCAAACCGTCATAGGAACATAAAAGCAATCAGAAAACTGAATCTACCTCAAAGCAACAGATCCATAAGCAACGTTTAATAGCCACGTTTTCGAAAGCTACAGAAATACTCATAGAATCAACAAGGGAGCAACCTCAAAGCAACAGAATTGAACCATCATAGGAGCAGGTAATCCGACCAATCAATACAATGGAAAAAGTATACACATCAAAACCAAGTTAATGATTTGATATGCATATAAATAACTTGCTAGGCATATTAATAACTTGCTAGGCTCAGATCATCATCGAGGTTTATAAGAGATGTTTATGGTTCTATGGCTGCAAAACTTATTGCCATGCCAAAATAAACCAAAAATCATCTTGAACCCTAACTCAGAATAATCATCATAGCCTTATAACCAAACCGTCATAGCAACATAAAAGCAATCAGAAAACTGAAGCTACCTCAAAGCAACAGATCCATAAGCAACGTTGGCAATGCAATAATTGCTAACGTGGAAGGAATAGTGAGATTCCAGAGTCCAAGCACAATTGTAAGAGATCGATGAACTCTACAACAGATTATTAGGAACACAAATGGCTCAGACCATTAATCAAGACAAAAGGGGACCTAATACATGGCTGCAAAAAAAGAATACCACAGCCAAAGAGAAGGGCGTCTGATTTCAACTACCAACGCTCAGATCATAACCAACCAAAAGTCATCATCCAATCATCGAATCAAAAAAGCAACCAAAAACAGTAACAGATCGATAGAATCAAAAAAATCACATACAATAGATCACAAAAGAGATCCATCCAACCAGATCTGAAAATGTATGAAACCCCAAATGACAAAACCAAAGCGAGCATCGATGACAACCAAGGAGCATCGACGACAACGCCGGCAATTTTTGTGCGTCTGTAGATCTCAACAACAGGAGACCCATCGCTGAAACCCTAGATCGCCACGATCGACGCTGACGCCGGCGTAAACCGGTTAACGTAAAATGACCGGAGCAATAGTAACCAAGAGTAAACCAAGTCAATCGGAACCGAATCCGACAGCCACCACACAAATCGATGCAATCGCAGCCGTAACATCACCATCACCGTCACCCACCATCCCCGGCTGTGAAACAGATGCATCAATGTCCAGCGGGTAAGCCGCAAACAGCGGCCTGCCTACGCTGGAATCGGAGCAAAAGACGAAGAAAAAGCAGCAGCGGTGATGTCACGGCGGAGAAGATGAAGACGTGTTGAGAGATTGAGATATGTGATCATCCACCTGATCTTCATAGTAGAGAGAGAAGAGCATAGAAGACGTGTTGAGAGATTGAGAGATGTCACCATCCACCGCCCACAACCACGAATAAGAAAAAAACGTGTATGGGGGAATAGTCTCATTGTGAGACTGACAATTTAACCGAATTGATTAATAAGGTTATATATATATATGTGTTCAAAAAAAACTTGTTAATTTGACCCGAGGAATTGTTATGCTCCAGATAATCATCAATACCCGGAGTATTAAACTGACGGTACAGAAATATGACTGGAATTAACTGAAAAAACCAATAACTGATTATTTTGTTTTTGGGTTTGGTAACAACTGATTACTTCAGTTTGGTTTCAGTTGGCATATGTGCAGGCTCTATGTGCAGCAGGGTCCTCGTTTCAATATGGAGATGGTAGTGGAACTTCAGGTTATTATGTATCTGATTTCATGCATCTCAACACAATTGGTATTCTTAATTCAGGCTTCTCATCCAATTCTTCTTCAGCTAATGTTGTATTTGGGTGAGTCCGGCTTGTTTACAAACAATTGCATACTGATAACTCATTGCTATATATTTAGTACCACCCACTGACTGACTGACTATGCATGGACAATTGTAGCACAACTCAAACTGGGGATCTGACTAAAATTGATAGCGAAGTTGATGGGATCTTTAGATTTGGTAAAAATGGTTTGTCCATAATTTCACAACTTTCTTCACAGGGGATTGCACCTGATTCCTTCTCTCATTGCCTTGTTGGAAGATAGGTGATGTGAATACTGTTTTGTTTAATAAAATAACTAATTTGTCAATCGGTTATTTAACCCACAATGCCACCTGTATCTATAGCCCCATTGCAGCAGCCTTTAAATACAAGTTGCATGCATCATTTGCCACTTCAACCACCATTAACACACAACTATTTTTGGTCTAGATGGTCGCGTTTAGGTGGTAATTTGGCTGGTCACCTCATTGCTATCTGTGTGGTTAGTTTGGACATTCTTGGTAAGTATATCTTTACACTACAACCTATTTAATTTGTTGGTTATCACTACTACTTGCAGCTGCACTTTTTTAAGTTCAGAATCAAAACTTTTTTATATCAATTAGATGTTTGAACCACCAAAAATGTAGCACAACAGCATTAGAGCAGGGGTTTGAACCATCTGCTCCCCAAAGTAGACCAACTGAAGTGCAGACCACATGAATGACACCCGAGACTGGGACTGAGGTTTGTGTTGTCGTTACAAGTGCAACAATTGTGAACTATCTCCCTTGTATTTCAACCCTATTTTTATGGCCAAATGGGTCATCAAGCACTACAATTTGTTAGTCAAAGAGGGCTGCCAAAACAGAATTATGTAGTACATGATAACATACTACTGATATGTATGGTTTTGAAACTAACATCTGAAATTAAATCTAATTAATCTATGTCAGGTACCATATCTTGTTATGATTTAGGAACTAACATCTGAAATTAAATCTATTGCGAAACTAACAGAATATTAATGTGTTATCTTCAGAACCATCCTGCTGAATTGATTGCAAAATTTTTAGATGAGAAACTTTGTGCTGGAAATAAGGGTACATCCGAGGAAGAACTGGAGGGCACTCTGGATAAAGTATTGGTTCTGTTCAGATTTATACAAGTACACAGAAGATTGTAGTACTTTTTTGTGAAGAGCCCTTGCATCATTGGGCTCTTTAAAAAAACTTTGTTTATTATTGGGTTCTGTTTAGATTTATATAGGTACAAAGAACTCTGTTTAAACAAAGTAAGTTTTCTCAAATTCTAATTAACTTTATCGTTGATCACTTTTTCTCGTACTTTATCTTTACACAGATTGGTGGAGATAGTAATGCTTACACAGATACTGATTTTAACTTTATCGTTGATCACTTTTTCTCGTATTTTATCAGAACCATCCTGCTGAATTGATTGCAAAATTTTAGATGAGAAACTTTGTGCTGGAAATAAGGGTACATCCGAGGAAGAACCGGAGGGCACTCTGGATAAAGTATTGGTTCTGTTCAGATTTATACAAGTACACAGAAAACTGTAGTACTTTTTTGTGAAGAGCCCTTGCATCATTGGGCTCTTTAAAAAAACTTTGTTTATTATTGGGTTCTGTTTAGATTTATACAGGTACAAAGAACTCTGTTTAAACAAAGTAAGTTTTCTCAAATTCTAATTAACTTTATCGTTGATCACTTTTTCTCGTATTTTACCTTTACACAGATTGGTGGAGATAGTAATGCTTACACAGATACTGATTTTGATGAGATTCGGGAAGAATGGTTGACCTACGCTTGCAACTTCATTTACACGGCCGCGGAGAAGTGATCGAATATATATGCATGTAAACTTTGAACATTTTACTTTTGTCGTTGTGATCAAATTGCATGTATGAACATGATGAAACCGAATTATTTTCAATTCCTATATGTATGAAATGCATTGTTTTGGTACACCAGCTATTATGTATTTTGGTTTGTGAAATATGATTTAATGTGGAAATTAGTAATTTCATAAAAAATAATTTAAAAAAAACAATTAAAAGGATGACATGCAAGAATGAGCGTTATAAAAGGCATGACACACATTTTGCGTGTCATACAGACGACACTAAAAATATATTTTAAATAAAAATTTATTAAACACAGACGACACCGGAAGATGACGCGGATTTTGGGCGTCATGAATGGAGCGTCATAGATGGCGTGTCATTGTTCGCGCGTCAAGAAATTCTTGACATGCATTTTGCGCGTCAAGAAGCTTCTTGACCCCGGCTTCCTTGACGCGCATTTGCGTGTCAAGAAGACCCTTTCTTGACACGCATTGCACGTCAAGAAAGGCCTTTTTTATAGTAGTGGAGGGTTCCTTATATAGGAGTTTTCTAGCTTGGAAAACAAGCTAGCCTATTCTCAGCAACTAAAACCCTAATTACATAGTCAAATCCCGTATTTGACTTTAAAGACCCACTAAACTCCCTCTAAATACTTTCTAATTGAGCACAAACATATCTAAAATAGCCCATTGACCCAATATAACCATAACCCAACTAATTTTCACATATTCTATCACATAGGCCTTCAAAATAGTCCGCCAATAGATAATTTAATACACAAGCCACAAATTATTCCCTTACAAGTAGAAAACGGAAAATTGTGAAAGTTTCATGTCCAAAGTAGAAGACCACAAAACTTTTAAAAAAAATTAAAAGCTAGAGGGTAGAAAACGTAAAAGTATGAAACATATGTGAAAACGAAAGTAGACAAACGTAAAATTGTGAAAGTTTCGTGGACAAAGTAGAAGACCACAAAATTTAAAACAAAAAAAACTTTAAAAGTTACGGGGTAGAAAACGTAAAAGTATGAAACATATGTGGCTAAAATATGAAAACCTAAAGTTACTATTCCGTTTAAATAAACAAAAGATTAAAACTTTAAGGGTAGAAAATGTCAAACTCTCAAACTATTGTAACCAAAGTATGAAAACAAAAAAACCCACTGTTCTTTTCCAGTTTTCATTGTTATATATATAACTTTAGGCTCATGTATCGTGCATAAGCATTGGATGCTTGCTTCTTTGTTAATTAACGAGGAATCAACCGCGCGTTGCAGCGGTTGTGTTTTTTTTTTTTTTTTTGAGATTTTAGATACGGCAACCATATATCATACATCAAAACTGGGTTGCTACATATGTACATGTAATATTCGAAATGGTGTAATGTTTACAAAACAGGCAACGACAGTTTCTGGTATTCTTGCTTAGGCATGTGATGGTCTGTTATGTGAAGTTGTGCCTGAAAAGAGCCAATAGGTGGTTAGTTAGGTAAGTGGATAGAAATTGAGGTATTCTGTGAATAAAGTTGTGTACTGACTTACCAGTGTCTGTGGAAAGTTCTCTTTTAACTCCGGTTGTAGCCTGACAGTGTGGCTGCCTAGTCGGTACTGGAGTTCTTGGTGGTAGAGAGGCAGCAGGGTCATTGGCAGCTGTTCCAGAGGTAGGTTGGGTTGACGTTGAATCTGATGAGTTACCTATATGCTCGGCTCAATTTATATTAAATCCTATGACTCCAACCTTCGTGTACAACTGGACCTTCAGATAGAAACGGAAGACCCTGCCCTTTGCCTCCACTATTACTGCAGGAAGGTTTTTAGGATCCATGATATGCTCTGTAGTAACTATTTCAGAACAGGGTGACCCTAGAATCGTATGGCCTGCGTCGTCGTAGATTACAGTAGCAGCGGAGGCTATAGAATCTGTAATGGTAGCTTCGATATGGTACCTAAAAAGATAAACACGGTAAGTAAATTGTTTGTGGTTTTTTAGTTTGTTAGTTAGGCAATAGGGTACATGTATTTGCAGGTTGCAATCTTCCAATGTGCTGGGCATGTCCATGAGGCATCTCGCCAGTACGCCTGTAACTTGCAGGTTCCAAAGGTGCAGTAAGCATTAAACCAAGGGTCTTTTGTAGTGAAATCCGAAATTGAAGCATCATAAATATATGTTCGACCCTGGTAAGATACAGAGGGTATGCATTATAATAATTGAGTATGAAGCTTCTCATTTTACTATCTCTTTCTTTATACCTTATGAAATATAAACAGCCATATCTTTTCCTGTACTAATACATATTAAGTAATAAAAAAGCTTTTAGAAATCTAACTTTATATCTCACGCTATCATAACTGTTGTTGTAGAACTATTCTTTTTAACCTCTGCTCACTATTTTTATATAACCTTAGTATTACCAGTCTCTAATACAACTACTAATATTTTTCCAAAAAGTTTTCCAACTATTGATTTAAAAGTGGAAGTTTGTTTACACCTAAGAGCAGTGCACGTAATCCATGCACAGTAATATACTGCACCAGCCAAGCCAGAATGTCAATGACATTTGCCAACTTTTATGAGGTACCAAAATAAGTTATCTATTTACCAATGATATTTGGTAAGTTTTTTCAGGTAATATAAATCAACATATCTACTTTACCTAGAAGAGGATCAATATAAATTGATGTTTATGTGGTTACGGTTATTTCAGAACGACGGAGAAATTTATATACTTACAGACGTAGTTTGCCTATCGAGTTTCAGGAGTTCACTGATTTTTTTTTCTCTGCTGCTGCTGAGATAATCGGTATAGGTCTTGTGAAAATTGAGGAGGATGTAGCTGTATGAGTGCTGAGAAAAAGAACGACCGTTTTTATTACGAAAACAATATAAACTGTGTTATGTAAAGAGAGAATACATGTAATAGTTGTTTTACCCGTTGAGGAGGGGAGAGTTTCAACGATATCCAAATTGAGGTAGACATAGGTTGTTGTGGTGGCACCCAACTGAAACCATTCTGATGTATATAGTAGTAGCACAATATAAATATTTGAAGTGGCTCGAACAGGTAGTATATGAAGCAAAAGAGAAGTATGAAAAGGAACCGTATTGTTTTGTGATCAAACATGCATGTCGGGGGACTGTATGATTTCCTTCCACAGTCTGCATCTAATGGTGTCACCTCTAATATGTGTAACATGATGCGATATTATTAGTATAGTAGATTTTTGTCTAGAATGTAAATATCATTTACAATTATGGAGGCGTACAGTCTGAATCCCAACACAGATGAGGCAAAATTTCAGAAGTTTATGCCTAAATCTAGATGATGGTAGCTTGTACCTGTTGTCTTTTAGACTCAGGCGCAGAAACGGATCCCTTGTTGCGGTTGTTCCCTCGATAATTTCTTCAAGTTTGCCAATGTAATCTGTACATATTATCAGATAGTAAATACAAAATCTAAACAGGTGCTAGAGTATAGGTTTCCTTTAATTTAAAGAAAAGTGTGTAGAAAGTGTAGATGGCTATGTATAAGAATGTAAACTAATATATTGTATAATGAACTCTCTGTTGGAAACAGCAGGTGTTTGTAAATATAGCAAATGTTGGCTGAGTCTAGTGAATAAGGTATGTTAAGAGTTGTTGTATTAGTAGCAGTGGCGGATCTAGGTGTTTTGTTTAGTGGGGGTAGAACAATATGAAGTCGGTTTTTTTTAATGCTGCAAGACCACCCTTAGTTTTCTTAATTTTCAAGACGGTTCCTGCAGTGGCGGACCTAAAAATTTGTTTAAATGGAGTCATTGTTTCTCTATGGTCAGAGTTTTTAAAAGTGGATATAAAAAATTTGAGACGGGTAGATTAGGTCTTATTGATGCCATAATAAAAATATGATACAATAATATAAACATGCAATTCAATTTCGTCTTGACTTATTGGCCTAAGATTTTTTTAACTAAAATATTCTTCGAAAAGTATATTTATGTATATCAACATTATATAAAGATTTGTGACATAATTAATATATTTTCAATTAAATAATACTTCATAAAATCTTCCTACTCTAATAAACAATTACAATTGTTGACACATGTCAACACTAGATTCATTCTTATAAAAGTTTCCCTCCAAATCTACTCCCTAATAAATTCTTTTTTTTATTGCAGATTATATCCTATTTTATAATCATGATATATTTTTATCTATTTATATTTATGGAATTATGACAATCATATATTAATTTACATCTTATTTTTATTTAAAAATATTTTTTTTACTATTATTATTATTATTTTAAAAAATATTTAGAAACTTATAAAATACCAATAAACACTTATTTAGTGTGTTTTTAAATATAATTGAGCAAATCATATTTAATTTTAATTAATGAATACCTAATACTTTTTTTTTAAATTCAATCAGCGTTGCGTTGTGGGTGATACTATTTATAGAGAAATTTATAACCGACAAAAATCATGTTCATATTATTCAATATTAAATAGTTTTTCCTACCATATCAAATGAGTCATTTCATCTAGTTTGAAAATTTTAGACATCGCGACTAATACAATTGTAAGTTTCTAATGTATAACAACATAACATTTTTTTTATTGATAACATTATAATCTTTTGATTATAATTTAGATTTTATATTCAACAAATAGAATGTGTTCATTATAATTTTGATAAAACTGTATACTTATCTAACTTTCTATACAGATTTAAAATCTCAAGTTTATTGAGGGTTTGATTGTTTTTTAAACATGGTCACGTTTATCTTGCATTTTCCAAATATACAAGTAGAGACATGCCCAAAATATATATTTTTTTGATAAAGAGAATAAAGTCACCAATACCATATTATGAATTATAACTATAGCTTTTTATTTAATGTAATGTAATACGAATTATGGTAATAAGAAGAATATGCATGAATTATCAAATATATATATATAATTTTAATGATTGAACCTGTATAACATACGAGTTTTATCCTAGTAATAATAATATATAATAACTAATTTAATTAGTTTACCGTTTAGAAAAAAGAAGTTTACATACAAACAAATTATAATAAAGTAATGTAAAACTGATAAAATCTGAATCTTTAAATAGTAAATAATATAAAAAATAAATAAATGATAGTAGAGTATTAGAGTTGCTGTTAAAAAAACGGACACCCTCCTCCAAAACCCACACTTCAATCCGGGGCTGATAGGGCGAACCGGCCCGGTTCGGGAAAAAACAAAACCGTCATTTCCGTCTCAGACGTGCTGTACGAGGTTGACTGGTCTAATCCGGGCCGGTTTCCTCGAACCGGGACTGTTTAGGTGCCTTTTTAACGAGGTTGCGACACATCACCAAACCGCCCCTTTTTGGGTAAACCGCCCCGGTTCAAGTCCTATTTAAACTCTCAAGTTTCCATGAACCGTTCAATTCTATTTCTTACTCTCATTCATTTAGATTTTTTGTCCCTCAAATTAAATACCGATGTCGTATTACGATTTCATATTTAGTGGAGAATCTTCTTCCTCTGATCCAACATGGTTCCCGAAACAAACCAGCTAAACGTTTAATTGATTTTATTTTTTATTTTTTAGTCATAGTGTTTAGTTATCAAATAGTTTATTTGTGTTTAAGTTTCCATTAATTAGGAAGGTTGTTTCTTGTTTTGTTAATATTAAGCGTTCGTATTTATGTTAATTTACTGTTATAGTTATTGTTATTTTTTGTAATTAGTTTTCTTTCTTAGCAGGATTGCGGCGTTCAGTCCTCTAACCAGTCGGTTTCTCACTTTGATCTGAATCAGGCGAGAATTTACTTGATATGACTAAATACCTATTTAGTTTAAACTACCGTTATTGTTATTATTATTATTATTATTATTATTATTATTATTATTATTATTATTATTTAATATTATTATTATTTATTAAAATTATTAATATTAATATTATTTATTATTATTGATTAATATTATTATTATTATTATATTATTTTTAAGCAGGATTACGGCGTTCAGTCCTCTAACCAGTCGGTTTCACAGTTCGATCTGAACCAGGCGAAAAATTACTTGAACTTGATACGATTAAATACCTTTGTATTGTCCAAATTAGTAAATACCCGTTTTACTTTCGTTTAGCCGCCGGAGGATTATTACGTATACGGTTCAAATTCACCGGAGTGGAGTCAAGTTCCCGACATTTGTTCTACTTATGACAATCAACCTCAACATAGCCAACAGTATAACGATGATGAAGTACCACGGTCGTCATGGGCGCCCCACATCGGTTCTGATTATGACAGTGAGTACTACGACTTTAGTACTGGACCTCCAACGGTACCACTAGGTGACCCATCATCACCCCCGCCAATGAAGCAGGAACATGTTAGTGATGATGAGGGTTTAGCAAGCCCACCTCACGAGACTTATAAAATTCGCCTGCCGGACGTGGATTATAGTTTTGGTGATTTGGTAAGGCATAATCTAAACCTTAAAAATTTACTATTGTAGTTTATACTATATTATTCTAACCGTACCTTTATTATAGGTTTTTATGGATTCTGAGGAGGTGTATCTCTAGGCCAAACAATTAGGGTTTGAAAATGGTTACTCGCTTGGGAAGATACGGACAAAAAGTAAGAAGGGCTCAAAATTTAAGTACAAGGTGTGGATATATTGTGATCGTGGTCGAGAACCAGAATCCACCGCTACCATTCGAACCTCCGGTAGTAAAAAGATTGATTGTCCTTTCGATTTGGTTGCGACATACAATAATATGTCTGGGCGTTTCGAGATGGACCAAAGGAAACCTTACCACAACCATTCTCCCACGAGGTACATGGAGGGGCATGCACATGTGAGAAGATTGTCTGGTGAACAAGAACAATTTGTCGAACAACTTTGGGAGCAAAATATGTTGCGTCGCCACATACACTCCACCCTGTAGAAGCAATGGTCCGGTAGCGTCTTCATTCGAAAAACCATATACAACGTCATAGACAAAATTAAGCGTAAGAAGAAAATGGGTTCAACCCCTATAGAAGTTCTCGAGAACTGTCTTCGTGAGCTACAATTCATATTCTCTACTCGGGAAGATCCTAAGACGAACATCACTTAGGAGGTCTTCTTCATCAGCCCCCAGTCCTACACCATGTGGCGTGCTTTCTCACATGTGTTGATGATCGACGCAACGTATAAAATGAACATGTACAAACTACCATTCGTTCAAATGATTGGCGTGACATCGACACGTAACTCGTTTCTCATTACAAACGCATTCATAACATTAAAGAAATCCTAGAAGGGTGTTACATGCCACGGGTGATTTTAACAGACAAGGACATCGCCCTTGTTAATGCATGTGGGAAGGTATTTCCGGACGCTTCTCGTCAGCTTTGCAGGTGGCATATTTAGGAGAATATCTTCACAAACTGCAGGCAAAAGTTTAGCAATAAGGGCGTGTATACATGGGAAAGTTTACCCATGACTGGTCGTATTTGTGTGAGTCTTCGAACGAGCAGCTGTACCAGATGAACAGAAATAACATCTACAAATGACTTGTTAAGATCAACCGGCCAGGTAAGTTACCATTATTGAAAATGCAATTGTTTTATTCACGTGCATATGGTCACGGTGTCTAATTTTAATAATTATGCAGATGTTCTAGAGTATCTGGATAAGAACTGGTTGACCGACCGGTTTAAGGTTAGGTTCATCTCGGCATGGACCAACAAAGCTCGTAATTTCGGGCAACATACAACAAGCCGGGTCGAGAGCGAGCATGCAGCTCTAAAGCTATATCTTAAGAGCACCAACGCTTCACTTCAGCAACTCGTGAAGCACGTACACGGAGTTATCGATTCCCAGACGGTTGAGTTGAGAGCTGCGTTGGCCACGAGCAAGATAAAGGTTATGCCCCATCATAGGGACCGAATGTTTGACTACCTACGCGGTAGGGTATCGCATAAATGTCTTGATCTGTTGGACCGGGAGAGGGATAGGATGGGAAAGTTCCGTGAGATGAATGTTACGTGTGGATGTCAGCTCTTCACCGGTTCTGGACTGCCGTGTGCTTGTCGGCTGGAACGTTACGAGCAGACAGGTAACCAAATATTATATATGTATTATCGTAAAAAAATGTAAGCATTATATTAACCGTGTGTACTATTACAGGATCAGCCATCCCTTTAGGAGACATTGACCCCTTATGGCAAAAGCTTGATATTGACACCCCGGCACACCCGTACTAGGAAGAGCCTATTAACTATGAGGCCGATTTTGAAGAGATTAAAAAGACGGTGATGTCAAAACCAGAAAATATAAGAAGACAATACATGGCAAAGTTAAAGGGTGTGTTCAACTCAAGCGGTTCAGGCAAGAGGGAGCCGCAGGTTAAAACCGATAACCATGGCTGTCCACTGTCTCAGGCCAAAGAGAAAAAGTCCCAGGAGCAGCACAGACACAGTTCTATACCGGCCCAGACAAGACTACACCAGACCTCCCGAGGCATAACTCATACGTCGGCTCACAAGAGCCAAAGGTGCACCCGGGCAAAAGCAGTCAGTTTGTTACTCCAGACGCACCGAGAACACAATTAACGACTTCAAAGTCTCGCAGCAAAGGGAAAGAAAAAATGGAAGCACCGGGTATAAGCGAGAACTACTTTAAGTTGTACAAGCACGAGCTTCCTGCTTATTTTCATAAGTATATCACAGTAGTAGAGGACGTTATAGGAGACGGTAACTGCGGTTTTCGGGCGATTCGCAAAGGGTTGGGTTACAGCCAACAAAAGTGGCAGTGGCTTTGGGACGAACTTACATTAGAGATGGAGAAGAACAGACCGCTTTGGGAATACGTATTAGACTCTCATGAGGGAAACTACAACGGTTATAACGACCTTTACAAGACGATTAAGTGCAGAGGGATTAGATTTGCCCCGAAAGAGCACTGGAGGGATATGCCATACACGGGTCTTGTCATTGCACATTGCTTCCGTTGTATTGTGCATTGCTTCTCACTGAGAGGGTCTATAACCTGCTTCCCAATACTAGAGGGTCCCAAAACAATTAAAAATCCAAGAGTCGTATCTATAGGACATGTTTGCGACGAGTCTCATTTCATCCATCTACAACTGAAGAATGATTATCCAATGCCAACGCCGAACCAGCTTTGGGTGAAAAAACGAAGCGACGACGCTACAGAATGGCTGGATGTGTACCGAGAACGTCTGGTAATATATCGCAGACATATCAAAGCAACCAAATCATCAACGTATTTTGACTTAGAGACATGATGTGTTGTTAATTGATTTGATTCACCGTGTATTGTAAATTAATAATGATAATAATAACAGTAATATTGACAATAATATTAATAATATTGTTAACAATAATAATAATAATAATAATAATAATAATAATAATAATAATAATAATAATAATAACAGTAATAATAACAATAAAATAATAATAACAGTAATATTAATAATAATAATAATAATAATAATAATGTTAACAATAAAGATAAATAAATAAATAAATAAAAAGAAACCGGACCGGATAGGACAAACCGGCCCGGTTCGAACCCGAAATAAAACCCACTAACCAGGGCAGTTTGTTCATCCCCACCAAAAAACCCTAAAAAAAACTCAAAAAACCCATCCGCCACCAGGAATCGAACTTCATTTTTTTCGTGCTCACGACGCAAAATCCTCCTCCTCCGACACTCAAAGGTATGTAGAAACACTTCTTTTTCAATTATATTAAGATTATGAACTTCAAAAACCCTAGAAAATGGTGTGTTGGGGCCTTAGAAACCTAGACTATGAACTTTAGATCTCCCTTTCTCTGAAATTGTATAAATGGTGGTTGAACTCTTGATTTATGTTTGTTATTTGGCTTGAAATCGATTAAACGTAGGCTGGGAAAAAAATCGAAGAACAAACCGCCCCTTTAAGGGCTAACCGCCCCCGTTTGAATTCTGATTTTTTATAAAAAGATAATAATTAATATTATTTATCTATTTATTTATTTAATAACATATGTTATAATATTATTAATTTCTTTATTATTAAAACCTAATCATTAATATTATTTATTTATTTATTTATTTAATAACATATGTTATAATATTATTAATTTCTTTATTACTAAAACATAATCATTAATATTATTTATTTATTTATTTAATAACATATGTTATAATATTATTAATTTCTTTATTATTAAAAGCTAATCATTAATATTTTTTTTATTTATTTATTTAATAACATATGTTATAATATTATTAATTTCTTTATTATTAAAACCTAATCATTAATATTATTTATTTATTTAATAACACATGTTATAATATTATTAATTTCTTTATTATTAAAACCTAATCATTAATATTATTATTTTCATTTGTAGGTATTATGGCGCCTAGACGAAGGAATGTTCTTGACGGTGCAGTTGCGAGCCCATACCTCCAGTTCGCTCCTGGAACAATTGGGTTTCAGAGGAAGACGAAGATCACTAACATGCCGGTAGGGGGACAATGGCGGCATATTTCTCATGGATCGTGCAGATCCAGGGCAGCGAGTAGTTAGAGGCCGTAGTTGGTGATAATACGCCATGGATGCGTCTGTTCAGAGCTGCGAACCTCCCCACGTACAGAGAGCTGCTGGCTGAGTTCCTCTGTACGTTCACGTACAGTGAGCCATCGGGTCCCATGCCCCAGGCCTCCCTACTCACCGTGAGGAGCGCCAGCGGATTGCCTTTTCTATGTTTGGGACCGGTTACATGTTGACCCTACGTGAGTTCGTTGTTCTCTTAGGGTTGTACACGGAGGATGAGACCCGCACCCCCTTCTACACTGCCTCCCCTCTTGCCGCCGATGAGGACAACATGAAGACCTGGTGGTCTACTATCGTGAGGCGTCGATTCGGGGTCAACAGTGGGAAGATGACATTCGTCCCTAAACCCGTGATCCGCTACGTGCATTGGCTGATTACATGTTCTATCACAGCACGTGGTGAGGGCCAGGAGCTTGTCACCAGCACTGACTTGTTCTACCTCTACAGTATGGTCCACCAGCTTCCGTGTGCTATAGCGCATTGTTTTGCACGATTTCTGGCAAAACAGGAGAGCAGACAGCAGAGGAGTACGCTCTATTGCGGGGCGTACGTTACTAACATTGCGATGAGTTTGGGGTGCTGGATGATCACATCCAGATGATGTCGGAGCCGATCCCACTGAGGAGACTAGAGAAGAACACCATGATAGCCATGGGTCTGCTTGACAAATCTGGGACGGGGAGGAATACACAATATAGGTTCAAGGCCCAGGTGTTGGGCGATGATGATGATGAGGATAGAGATGAGGGTGGTCCCGCTGGTCATGGTGGAGATGAGGATGATGATGACGACGGAGGCGTGGCACATGGGGATCGAGAGTTTCTCTATGCGTACCGGGCTGTTAGGATGCCGCCTCGTTTGGGTCAGAGACTAGGTGCTGTTGAGCAGGACCTTCACCACGTTGGCGATGTGCTGGATTGGCAAAATGGGTTGCTGATGATGATGGCGTCTCGTTTGGATTTGGGTGGGTATGGTCAGCCACCGGCACGTCCACCACGGGATGATGAGGATGACGAGGATGATGATTGAGGATGTGTTATTCTGTTTCTTGTTTTGTCGGACATGTTATTTTGTTTCTTTTTTTGTCGGACGTGTTATTTTGTTTCTAGTATGATGGTTTTGTTGGAAATTTATCTATAGTAAGTAGGTTCGTTGTAATTTGTGTGGTTTGTTTGAAGACATTCGCTTGATGGTACGGTGGCGATTACTCAATATACGTTAAGCAATTAAAATATACGTTATTCAAGATGAAATTACAAATATACGTTATACAAGATTGAAAAAGTAGATTACGACCCATTAACATGTCAATACTTATTACAACTATTATGAGAATAAAGGCTACAAAAATAAAAAAAATAAAACAAAAAATTGCTAAAATTAAAGAAACAGCCTACTCAAAACTGGTCCAGCGACTTCGTCAAAACGTAAACACGTATACACTTGTAATCGTCGTTTCTATACATAGTTAAGGTGTGGGCGGATACATCATCGTATAAAAAGTCCAACCCCCTGTCAAGATCCTCATTTTTTCCTACCCTTATAGTAGAACCAAAATTCGGTTCTACTATCATAGCCGAGGTCCTGCATAATTAACGACATGTAAGAAAACGACCACGACAAGAAGTCTATGTAATCGACGTAAGTACAAACTCCGCCGACATATCGCCGACCAGGTGTAGCCGTGAATTCACCGCCATGAAAAACCTTTAGCGTGAAGTATTGAGGATGTCGTGAGTAGACATCATCTACGATTAACCCGTCCTCGTAATCGTTAACAGAACAGATCGAATACAAACGCCACGTGCTTGATGCCATTAGTTTTTTGACAGTAAATGTAAGGTTAATCGGAGGTTTTGAATGGAGAAAGATAAATATAAGGTTTTGTGATAAATATAACGTTTCGTTCAATATATATAGGGTTGGAGGTGGTAGGTAGAAAAAGCCCAAACCGGGGCGGTTCGGTGGTAGGTATAACTACCCATCCAGAAAAAATTCGAGAGGAAAAATTCTAAAAATTTCGAACTGGATCGGTTTCTTTAATATGGGCCGGTTTGGGGGTAGGTGTGATCTCAAACATAAAGAGTGGGAGAAAAATCGTGGGATTAAGCTTCAAACCGGGCCGGTTTCATCGAACTGGGCCGGTTCACTTTTACCCGTACGGAGGGGACAGCACAAAAGTAGCTCAGTTTTTTGTCCGGATTCAAACCCGTCCGGTTTGGACGATCAGGACCGGTTTGGGGTGTTAACTTGGATTTTTGGGGTGTCCGAATAGAACCACCGGAAAAAAAAAGTTAAAAGTATACACTAGTACCTAGTGAATATAAGTTAACTTTTCTCTGACAGTTTATCACTTTCGTTTTCACAAAGACAAAGAAAAATAAAATATTAATATATTATGTTTTTGTTTTTAGCAAAGTACATCATCTTCTTCGGTTCATTAGTTGCAGGTTTTTCAAAAAGTTCCGATTAAACACCAACGATGACATTTTCACGTTCTTTGTTTTTATATATCCATCCCTCACCTTGGGTGTCTTAATAAAATGTTTTGGGTGCCTATTCAGTTAACCCAACTATATATTAACTATTAGGGCGGGGGGTATGGTTGTCTTTTCTTTTTAATTTTGCCTTTAAAAAAAAACTATTAGGGTGGGGGGTATGATTGTCTAAAGCATGTTTTAGAATCAAGAAACTGACTAATCATGGTCATGGTCTGCCAACAGGAGAGATAAACTTGATGTAGAATTGATGTTTGGGTGGTGGGTATGATTGCCAAAATCATGTTTTATGCATATTTTTTTTCATTGTTTTAAACAAAAACAATTATAAAAATAAATAAAAACATAAAATTCATTAATTTAAACATCAAAATTACAAAGTCCTAAAATATAATAAAAAATTACCAAATTCCTAAAAAAATAAACAACCACCATTTATTCTTCAAATTTAAAAAAAAACATACAAATCTAGGTTGGAGGATTTGCTTTTAGCTTTTCTTCCGTTAGCTCGACTTTCAAGTTTGCGTCGATGTGCTCCGTAATGTCGAATTGTAGCTGAAAGTGTGTCTCGCTATCCCGTATCTCCATATAAATATCCTCATTGTCGGCCGGCTGGACTTGAGGATTACGAATGTGTACCGGTGATATAGCCACGCCCTCGTCTTTCAGTGTCATGTTGTGAAGCATCATGCAAGCGTACATGATATTCTCCATCAAATCTGTGTCTGTTGGCCGTGCTTTTTGATCAATTATGGCCCACTTAGCTTTTAACCTACGAAAGGCTCTTTCGACGTCTTTTCTTGCACACTCTTGCACTTTCTTCATTTTCTTCTCCTTGATTGCATATGGATGTGTATACGCTTTTACAAAAGTAGACCAAGTGGGATATATACCATCGGCAAGGTAGTAGCCCCGTTTGTATTCCCGACCATTAACCGTAAAAGGAGCTTTCGGAGCAATACCTTTCAACTCGTTCATGAACAATGTTGACTGATTTAGCACGTTTATGTCATTGTTCGAACCTGCGACACCAAAGAAAGCATGCCAAAACCACATTTCTTGTGACGCAACTGCCTCTAGTATTATCGTTGGTTTTGGATGATCACCACAATGATATTGTCCTCTATATTTTGTTGGGCAGTTTCTCCATTCCCAGTGCATAGAATCAATGCTACCAATCATGCCAGGAAGGCCATGTCTTTCTAAATGGCCTCATATAAAAGAGCAAGATCATGGCTAGTCGGTGAACGCAAAAATTCATCTTTATAAAGCCTAATTATAGCATCACCAAATAGTGTAAACATTCACGTGATGTTCTTTCTGACATTTCCAAAAATTCATCGTATTCGTCAGGCACGTTACCGGTTGCCAATTGACGAATAGCTACCGTAGATTTCTGTAAAGCCGTGAAACTTGGACGCCCCCTCGCGTCGAAACGAAAAGTAAACCACTCGAAGTTACTTTCAACATCATTCAAATACGATTAAACAAATTTTTAGGCATTCGAAATCTATCTTTAAAAATAACTTCGTGAAAACGTGACTCATCGGCGAAATATAACTCAATCAAGCGATCATAACTTGCCCTACGATTTCGAGAAATACTCGTCCTTTTATTCGTCTTTCAAGCTTCTTCGTCTAAAACAACGCGATAACAACTTCTAATGAACTCCATCGCGACCTCGTCCGAACCACTCGAACTACTAGATGAAGTTCCAAGTTCGAGTGGGATTATATACTTTGGGCGAGGACGAACCATGTTTGAGAGAAAAATATAGAGGTTTTTTTTGTGATTGAATTGAAGAAGAAGAGGTATAAAAATTATGAAATATAGTGGGGTTTATATAGTATTTGAATTGATTAAAAAAAATAACGGTCGAAATATATGACCGTTGAACGGTCGAAAAACATTGGAAAATGGGGTATGTTTCTCGGCAACAATATACCGAAAATGGGTGAGGGGAATGCCGAGAAGGGGATGCCGAAGGGGGGGGGGGAGGGTATGGTCGCCGAAAGGGTGCCGAAGGTATGCTAGGGGTATGCTGAAACATACCCCCACCCTTATGAAGCTTAACTTTTAGTTGAGTGGGTGCCTTGGACACCACTCAGTCCTTAATGCATCCGCCACTCAGTAGGTATTATATGTTAAATGCTTTCGTGTTGTATGTGGTATGAACAACATAGGCTGTTGTGTTATGTATCCTTAAATCAGCAGCAATAAAATACAACTACATAGAGTTAAAAGAGTCGCCGTTTTTTAATACACCGGGCAGCGAATGCAAAAATATATAAAGCCTACGAATTTGTTGTTCATAATTCCTTTGTATCTAATGCTTTGAATAGATACTGGATAAGGTATAAAACTTCCAGGCAACATGAAAATAGATGTTGGGAATGTGAGATTGATGTGGTAATTTAATAAAAAAGAAATTGTACATAAACGTGACGAAAAAAGTGTTTCGTGTCTCTTAATTATTAACTGTTGAGGTTGTAGAAAAATGTTTTGGAAAATGGATATAAATAATTTCAACTATTTGCTGTTGGCCGAGAATAATCCTATTAAATTTTTGTACATAAACGGTCTTTTTTTACCCTATTTTTTCTAATAATCTTTTCCGTTAAAAAACTAACTCCGTTAGTTTGTAATGACATGGTATCTGATGTGGAGTCATAGTTACCAGATTGAGGGGGTAAATTGTAAACTTCTAAACCTAAGGTTTTATTTTGTCATCTTGGTAATTTATCATTTAGCTTTTTTTTTTATCATTTAAGATTTATAACAAATACCCCAAACACCCGCTTTCTTCTTCCCCTAATTTCTACAACCCCTCACCACCGAACAACCGGCGACCTCGTTTAACCCCTCTTCTCCGATCAATTGGCGACCACGTTTAACCCCTCTTCTCCGATCAACCGGCAACCTGGTCTCCTCCGTTAACCATCCGATCTCAGCGACCACTGCCTATCCGATCAACCGGCGGCGCCTGGTCTCCTGCGTTAACCGGCGGCTCCACTGTTCTGCTCGAATTCAGGTGGTGGAGATAACCACGAGCTCGCCTAGCACGGTGGTTTCTCCTTCCCGTTCGTTTTTGGTTCGAATTCGAAGTCGTCCTGAGCTCGATTATGGTCTTAAACCCCTTCAATCACTGGTAAGAGTTCCCGATTTAGGGTTCTGCCTGATGTTATTGATGGTATTTTGGGGTTCTGCACGTCTTCACCGGATCACCTACTCCGCCGCTGGTCGGCTTCTCAGGGGCCACAGACGCTGTCGTGAACCGGGGATGAGTAGGAGAAGAGGAGAGGGATGGGGAGGTGTGGCGGAGAGAGCCGTGAACCAGGGATAGGAGCAGAAATAGTGGTCGCCTAGAAGATGGGGTTTGGGTGTTGCCGGTGAAAGGTGGGTCGGAGCCGAGATTGCGTCGTCGGGGGTTTGTTACCGTCAGAGGGATTTTGACAAAGAAGAGAGTGACGGGGAGGGGCGGGGGGGGGGGGGGGGGGTTGAGGATTTTGATTAAAAAAAAAAGCCTTTAGGTTAAGAAATTACCAAATTACCCCCTCAAACTTTTAAAGTTCACATATTACCCCCTCAGACTACAGACTAGGATGCCACATCACATGCCACGTCAAAATTACTAACGGAGTTAGTTTTTTAACGGAAAAGATTATTAAGAAAAACGGGGTATCTTTATAAGATTATTTATATACAAAAAATTTCTTAGGATTATTTTCGCCCAACAGCCAATAGTTGGGATTATTTATATCTATTTTTCCAAATGTTTTACCTCAATAATGAAAAGAGTTCATCCTATGTAAGAGTAAGAACATGCAAACAAATTTTTACACCTGTTATTATTTCTTGAGTTTCAGTCGATGGAATAAGGTTCCGGAATGAGGTAAACTCAAAATAAAACTTTGGATAGATCATTGAATTGTCAATGGGCTTAACAATAACGGCAGGGCCAGAGTTGATGCTTAATGGATGGCTGACAAATCTAAAGTACGACGGGGGTTTCGAATAGATAAACCTAGAGAACCTATAGCACTGTAAAACCTCTAGCTCATTGTTAAATGCGTCTCTGTATTCAGGTAATGTAGTAATCTGTATAATACTTTCTTGAGCTTTGAAACCGATCGGAAATACAAAGAGAAATCTGAAAATCGTAAATCCAAAAGCTCAAGAAAACTCGCAAAAACTGTTAGATCTTCTTGAATCAATATCGTGAGAACCACGAAACTCTCGTTTCTTGGCTCTGACACCAATTGTCGTAAACGTCAATACCAGCCCAGAATTGGTCGTAATCACCAAGAACACCAAGAACACGATGAACACCGAGTCGTAAACACTCAAAACTGCCCAGAAACTGATCGTAAACTCATGAACAGCAGCAGATCTGATCGTAAACGTGAAGAACAGCCCAGAATTTCGATCGTAAACCTAAAAAACTCAAGAAAACTCGCAAAAACTGTTAGATCTTCTTGAATCAATATCGTGAGAACCACGAAACTCTCGTTTCTTGGCTCTGATACCAAATGTTGGTCTGGAAATTACACCAAAACACGATATTGTGATCTCTAACAAGTGTGAAAACCTTATAGAGATTGATTCAAGAATAGAGATGAAGAGAACACAAGAATACGATGATTAAAACAATGAAAAACCTGAACTTGCACACAAGATGAACTTGTCGGGTACAAAATAGAAATCGTAAACTCACTTCTCTCGGGTTTACGATCGTAATCACTTGTGATCGTAAACACCTGGGGCTGCTCCTCTCTCAATCGTAATCAGTCCCCCTAAACTAGGAGAACCATTGGGGTTTATATAGGCACCCCAATGGGTTTACAATTGGGCCCTTTTGGATCTTAAACCCAAGCCCAAGCCCATATCCAATAGTAAACTAGCCTACTAATCTAATTAAACCCTCTAAGCCCAGCCCAACTTATTTAATATTACAAGCCTCATAATCTAGTCTCAACAATCTTCCCCTAGGCTTGTGATATTAAATGTCTTCAATCTCTGAAATTCTTCTTCTTGACTGGTTGGCAAAGATGTTGATGAAGATTCTTTCCACAGAAATCTTCAATGGGTTTCATGACTGGCACTTGGGACTACCTCTTGATCAGCATCAGCTTGAACTTCTTGAAATGAACAAATTAATGAGATGGAGGATTATCATTGACTTGCTTCTTTAGAAAGAACTGGTTCTTGCTGAATCTTCGGTAACTGTTTTGAATCTCCAAAAATTAGAGGGTAAATTTTGAAAACCTCCTAACTTTGGAGAACTTGATTGTTGATCTTGGATCTTCATGATCTCTAACTGCTCTCTGCATGATTTTCTTCATCAATTGACTTTAAAAACTTAAGCTTCCCCTAAACACGTGAACATCTTCTTTGAAGCTATTTTGAAGCTTTTGGAAACTTGTAAAGACACCAACAACTTCCCCTAAACAGTTGCTTTTCAGATGGAAGTCTTGTCCGGCTGGTTCTTTAACTTGAGCAGTAGCATCAGCAACATCTTTCTATCATCAACCTGTCTGACACACATTTGAAAAAAAATATACTCCACCAGATATTTGATGACTGGTCTTTGGGTTAGAAGGTAATTATCATCTGTTCAGTTGATTCAAATTAACATTATTTTAACCAAAACCCTAATATAGATTACGGGTTTTCTATAAAACTTCCCCTGAACCCAAGACCTCTAAAGACTTCCCCTTAGCTGAAAACTTCCCTTCAGCCAAGGACTTCCCCTGAGATAATGCATATTATCCTCGAGTTCTCTTCGGATACTATGTATTATGGAAGTCTTTTCCTGGATAATACTTATTATCCCATACTCCTTCCCCTAAAAATTTGGCAAGATCTGTCGGGGGCATATTGTCATGCATTAAAACCCATGAAAAATACATTTTGACTTCTTAAATCGACCTGGCCAAGACGAAAACACACCAAAAAGAACTTAACGACTCACACACGAAAGATATAAACTAAACAAATACTTACCAAACCAAACATGAGAAAGTTTACAAGGGATCAAACCTTATGAATCTGACTGAGGAACCCTTTTCAGCTTCAGTTACTCAACTAGTCCAGGTGATTGCCGGTATATTTGTCCGCTTTAAACTCAAACCCGTTTAATCCCAACCGAATGCGTCATGTTTAATATAGTATAATAATTACCATCACGTTTAATCGTCCCCACACCCAATTGTAAATAGCAAAACCTACCCAACCTCAGAGTTTATTGAGGATTCACAAACCCCCAACTTGAGGAACCATGCAACACCATTATGACTACTGCTTATTCCATTAATTATCAGTCGGTGATCAGGTCGGCCGCATAAGCACGCAAAGAAGACCAAACTGAATGATTATTTTTCATTTTCTTTTCTTTTTCTATTCTTTTTCATTTATTTTTCTTTTCTTTTTCATTTCTTTTTATTATGTGGTATAGTCATAACAGCAGAAACATGGCGTGTGAGAAAGTGAATACTAGGTATAATTACCACTCTCAACCCATTTTTGTCGGGACTCAGTTTTTTAAACCATGCAAACTAAGATGGGAAACTAAAAACATATATATATTTTAAGTTCATTGCACTTACATTGGTGGTCATAAGATTAGGTCGAGCCTACCGAGCATATCATCGTGGAGTTTTCTTTTCACTTCCGCTTTACATGTGTCAGTCATCTCCAATCCGGCCATATTTCACTTCTTAGAAACAAAACACAAACAATTAAAAATTAAAAAGCACACTATTTTTTGAGGGGTTAATTTTTTTCTTCATCTTTACAATTCTTCCCCTTGCTTTTTGATTTTTAATGTCACAACGTTTGTGAACATTTTTTTTTAAACACGAACACATAAGCACAGCAAATAACTTCACACACATCTTGCCAAGCTAATCTTCAAAGTATGGGTTTGAAAATTTTGAGAAATGGGTTTCATGACATGCACACAGAAGTCAAACACTTCAACAATCAATCACCAAGTGAAAATTTTAGGAAATTTGGTTTGACTCAAAACACCCTTTGCCGCTTCATCAAACAAACAACCAAGTTAAGAACAGTACCTTTCATGCTGAATTTGACCTTTTACCTCTCAAGGAAACATATCCTCCATAAACAATTGCTTGTCATGACATGAAGATACGTCTCCTAAACTGTGCCTGGAACAATCACTTATCAACAAACAAATTAATAATAAAAATGTTAGTGATAATCCTCCTTGACTGTTCCTGCACATAGTGAGAGATTAGTTAGCCATTGGTACCCAGGCCATTGTTTTTCTTGTTACACCTGAGGAATCAATAAAGGATACTTCTTGTAAGAACATCCCCTTTGAGAAATCAGGAAGTTGGGATGAAGCTGACTTGATTTTTGGTTTCCAAGTTCCAGGTGATTTAACATTTGTTTTAGTCACTTTTTTTGGAGTTGTGACTTAAGGTGTTTCAACCTTCTTCGTTTTAGATTCATTTTTCAAAACTGTTTTTGTTTTATTCACCTTTAGAGTTGTGACTTTAGGTATTTCAACCTTCTTCATTTTAGAATCATTTTTCAACACAGTTTTAGTTACCTTGGGAGGGGTAACTTTGGGTTTTTCATGCTTTGGTTGTTTTGAAAATGGTTTCTTCACCTTTTTCTGAAAATTTTGGTAACTTGGAAAGCTGTTGTTTTTATTTAAAGATTTTCTTTCAGCTTTGGCAGCGCCCCAATGTTGATCAGAGGGTTTAACCTTAGGAGTAACAGTCTTCATTGCCTTAGGTTTCTGGACCATCATCGGCTTAGACTTCACAGACTCCTGGGATGAAACCCTTTGAGTTTTCGGATAATAGGGTTTATAAGGGCGATAAAGACAGTTTCTAGCAATATGACCGGCGATGCCACAATTAAAACAAGTCTGCTTCTTTAGATAGAAGTCAGACGTGTACCCATTTGTCTTCGGTGGCTGATATGGAGCTGGTTTGCCTTCTGTATGCTTCTTTGGTTTGACTGCAGCTTCAAATTTGACTTTCTGCTGGTTTGTCGAAGCCTGTGTCGAACCTGTCTTTACTGTCTTTGTGCTTCCTTGATTCTTTGACGTTGAAGCACCATTCTTGCAATTACAACGGCAGCTGCATGATCCAACTGAAGAAATGGGAGACACATCTACTCCCTTGAGTTTTTCATTCTTCACTCCAGTTGTTGGTTTCATACTAGGATGCTTGATGGTGATCTTTGGCCTCTTAACTTTAGGTTCACTTATCACTCCATCGGTTATTCCCTTGAACTTGGAGGAGAAGGATGGTAATTCATATCCTACATCTGGTTCTTGGTCAAACATTGATCCAGATGTCATAAAGATCTTCCCCTCAGGCTGTGTCGTCAAGATCACCTTTTCCCGTTTCACTTCATCAACAACCTTGAAGTATGGAGTCTCAATTTTAGGATACTGTTTCAGCTTTATCTCCGACACAAGAGCTTTGCCTCATTCTTGGTCACATCATTAACTCCACTTTTACTTGTACCAGCATCATCAGACTTGGAGCTATGACATCTGTTATACTCCTGGCACTCAGCATCATCTTTTGATACGTCCTCTATTCTCCCTTCACCATATGTCATGTTTGCCTCGTTGTCTATTTCCTCTTGAGTCAATGGTGTAGTTCCAATCAAGACACTATCAATAGGAGGAGGAGCTTCTTTATAATCAGATTTGGTTCGTTCAACTTGATCCTCACTAAGAAGTATTCTTATAATGTCTCTGGGAACCGGTGGAGGAATGATGTTGTTCATTGCCAAAGATATTTCAGTTTTTTCTGACCCAAACCCAGATGTGTCTTTCCCAACTTGGCCGGTCACAACAGCATGTGACAATTCCTTTCCAGCATCGAGCATTCGCTGATTTCTTTCCTGATTGCAATCATACTTGACCTGTAGCTCATCATATTTTTGCTGCAGTTCAGTTAATTTCTGTGTCAGCTCAGATATCTCAATCCTAGCCCGATCATGTAAATTAGTCTTCTCCGTTGCTATCTTTTGATATTTCTCAATGTCTAGTTTTTGGGCTTTTACTTTCACTTCACTCTTTTGCCATCTACCCCTGAATGAACTCCTTTCGTATTTTATTTCAAACAGTTGTATCTCATAATTTTTACAAATTTGCCTAAGTCCAGGAATTAAACATGCACAAGTAGGATTGGGGCATATCTTAGTTTCATCACCTTCAGCTGCGAAAGCATCCTTGTTCTCAACCAAATTCTTTTCTTCAACCTCTGAACTCATTTTCTTTCTTTAGATATGCAGCTTCTGAAAATTTTGAAAAATTGGCAAGAACGGCAAAATTACTATTCAAGGAATAGTGTCAAAAACTTAAAACTGAAAAACGGAGGCCTTCGGAGTGGAATTTGGGGGTCTAAACGAGCTTCCCTGGACGTTAGTCGGAGGTAATTCTGGGGCTCGGTGTCACGAACGTCGTGTTAAAATTTGAGCCTCTAACTCCAAACGAGTCAAAAGTTATGCCCGTTTCCGTGAAAGTGTGAAATAGTGACTTTTTGCCGCAAACTAGTTTCCGATCGTAAACACCCAAAGCTCCTAACTTGAAGTCGTAAACACGATTTTTGTGATCGTAAACGTCAGTACCAGCCCAGAATTGGTCGTAATCACCAAGAACACCAAGAACACGATGAACACCGAGTCGTAAACACTCAAAACTGCCCAGAAACTGATCGTAAACTCATGAACAGCAGCAGATCTGATCGTAAACGTGAAGAACAACCCAGAATTTCGATCGTAAACCTGAAAAACTCAAGAAAACTCGCAAAAACTGTTAGATCTTCTTGAATCAATATCGTGAAAACCACGAAACTCTCGTTTCTTGGCTCTGATACCAATTGTTGGTCCGGAAATTACACCAAAACACGATATTGTGATCTCTAACAAGTGCGGAAACCTTGTAGAGATTGATTCAAGAATAGAGATGAAGAGAACACAAGAATACGATGATTAAAACAATGAAAAACCTGAAATTGCACACAAGATGAACTTGTCGGGTACAAAACAGAAATCGTAAACTCACTTCTCTCGGGTTTACGATCGTAATCACTTGTGATCGTAAACACCTCGGGCTGCTCCTCTCTCAATCGTAATCAGTCCCCCTAAAGTAGGAGAACCATTGGGGTTTATATAGGCACCCCAATGGGTTTACAATTGGGCCCTTTTGGATCTTAAACCCAAGCCCAAGCCCATATCCAATAGTAAACTAGCCTACTAATCTAATTAAACCCTCTAAGCCCAGCCCAACTTATTTAATATTACAAGCCTCATAATCTAGCCTCAACAGCGTCTCCCTGCGTAAAGGAATTTTATTTTAGTTCATAAACATATAAATAAAGGAATGTGAAAGAAGAGTGAGAAGTGGGTGTAAAGTAGGGATTTATTTTGTTGATATCTGATATGTGCGTCGTGTGAAGTATCGAGTTGAATCAAGACAAGACCCAAGTTCAAGGCTAGGTTCACTGCCAGCCGAACCTGGTCTGAACCTGGAGTTCGGACAGGGTTCGGCCAGCATTGTATATATAGTAAGCTTCGTCATTGTTTTGTATACGAGTGTGTAGCAGAGTGAATCTTAAGTGTGTGTTTCTGAGGTGTGAGTCTCTGAGTCTGTATTCTGAGTGTTACTGAGTGTAATTGTTCGTGACATCAATAAAACAATCGGTTAGTTACTTGTTTCGTATCCGTTATAGCTAGATTGAGTAGACGATCCAACACTTACGACTTTTCAAGTGGTATCAGAGCTTTCTGGTTCATTCTACTGATCTGTGGTTGCTATTCTCGGATTTTTGACATGAAATGAGTATTTTCGAGTGATTTTTGAGTGTTTTTACGAATTTTTTATCATTTCGGTCGAGTCTTTTGTGAAAATTTTGCTCCCAAATCATTACTCGTCACTTTTTCTGATCCACTGTTGCAAATCTCGTCAAAATCAGTCCACAATCGAGCGTTTTGAGAAAAATATGTTTAGGTTCGGATGTTACTGGTCGGGTTCGGAGTAACTACCCCGAAGTCCTAGTTCGGACATAGTTCAGAGGAGTTCACTTCGAGTTCGGTCAGAGTTCGGTCATAGTTCGGTCATAGTTCGGAAACTGTTCTTGTTCGGTAGAGGTTCGGATAGGTTTGTGTTTCGAGTTCGGGACGAGTTCGGAGTGGGTTCGGAAGGCTTTCGGCTATAGTTCGGCACAGTTAGTTTCAGTTGAAGTTCGGATTATCGTTTGAAGTTCGGAGAGAGTTCGGAACAGGTTCGGACAAGGTGTTTAGGTTCGGATAGGGTTCGGACGATTAGACTTAAAATTTTTATGATGTCGGAATTTCAAGCTTTTTCCGCGATGCAGAATGCGATGCAGACTATGATGAATTTTGATAACGAAATTGGAACAAGTCAGAAAGTTCACAAGTTGTTGAAGTTGGAAGATTATCAGAATTGGAAGCAACAATTTTCTGCTTACATAAGCACGAATGATATCGATTTGTGGATTCCAATCAAGAAGCTTTATCAACATCCGACTGATAAAGGAGATTTCAAGGAAGTTCATACCTTCGACATTGCTGAAAGGAAATCATATGAGCTTGAACAAAAAACTTTTGGTTATCTTACGATGGCTTTACCCGTTGAGTTGCTACACCAATTTAGTACGTGCAAGAAATCAAAACAATTATGGGATGCTTTATCAGCTAGATGTGAAGGTAATGATGACTACAAGAAGAGTCGAAAGAAAGTGTTGAATAAAGAATTTGATAATTTTCAACATTATGACAATGAGAACATTACCGCTCTTGTTTCACGGTTTTCACATCTGATTAGTGAATTAAAGGTCGTTGGATTTGAGAAAACCGATGCTGATTTGAAAGAAAATATTATGGAAGCTTTGCCTGAAAAGTTGGAAAACTATGTTTTGTTACTCACTCTTGATAAAGAATATTCTACATTGACATTTCATGAGCTTACTGGAAAACTTCATGCTCGGGAAATGGAAATGTTAAATTCAAAGAAGTCAACTGCTACTTTACAGAATCCTAAGTTGTATCATGGAGAGAATACTGCTAGCATGAATGCTAAAGCTAAGCCAAATCTGAGTTCTGCACCAAGTGTTGCTTTTATGGCTGGAGCTTCTGGAAACTCTGATTCTTTAAAAGGTTGCAATTTCACCATTCCAAATTTCACAAATCAAAATGCCTTGTCTGCTGAAACAACCGATGAGTATGCTAAAATGATTGCTGCCTTAATTACATCATTCTTTAGATTGGTTATCAAGAATGTTGCTGATGCAAAGATTACAAGGGATGATCTTGATGAACTTGATGATGATCAGTTGAACGAATTAGATTTAGCTTGGCAATATGCTATGCTAGGTCAAAGATCAAAACGATTTTTCAAGAAACATGGCAGGAGTTCATCTGATTTCAATAGCAAATTGGGATTTGATAAATCCAAGTTGAAGTGTTACAAATGCTCAAAGCTTGGACATTTTGCTAAAGAATGTCAACAAGCTCATGGAAGCAAACCCGGTTTTACTCAACCATCGTCAAGTAATTCAACAAGACAGCTTTAACGAGTAAGAATGATGGTGTTTATGATTGGGGTAAACATTTTGATTCATCTGCTTTGATTGTCACTCATGATCAACAAGAAGAATATTGTTCAGACACAAATATACAAGTTCCGCATCGAGTTTTTATGAATCCGCTAAAAACATGGAAAGTTTGTTGAAAGAAAATGCTTCGCTATTGAATGAAATTCAAAAGCTTTCTGAGGAATTTAAGTTGATGAAAGTAGAATTGGAGATTTCTAAAAGAAAATAGAAGCAAGTTGAGTTGAAAAATGAATCTTTGATAAAGGAAGTCAAGATGCTTGACGAAAAGAATGGAAAGTTAAGTGAAGAAAAGGAGAAGCTGGTTCAAGAAGTTAAGAAATGGAAGGATGAAGTAGAAGATGCTGCAAATGATTTTCAGAATCTGTTTGACAAGTCAAAAATCAAACTTGATCTGCTTACAAAGGATGCTGAAGAATCTACTGCTAAGATTGCAGCGCATCAAGTTGATATGGAGAAGTTATTAGATGAAAAGAGAGAGTTAGTTAGTGTGAACAAAGTTCAAGCTGCTAATTTGGAAATTCAGTTGATATGGAGAAGTTTATTTATTTTTATTTTTTTTCAAATTTTCTATAAATCTCACACTATATATATATAACTCCATTAATTTTTTAAACTCAACCACTCAATCCTCTCATTCTCTCTCAATCCTCACATTTTTTAAATAAAAAAAATGGGTTCTCCCTCTTCCTCCACTCTATTCGGTATCGTCTTTTGTTTTAGTTGTATCGTGTTTTTATTTTTATTTGTAACCTTTTATTTTTTAAATAAAAGTAGTTTTAAAAAAAAGTTAAAAAAATAATAATTAAGTAATGATGGTGGGGCCACATGGCGGATAATGCCCCATGTTAGGCTTTATGGGGCTTTAACCATTACACATAGCCTAATGAAACAACAAACACAAGGTACATATAACTTAAAATATTAAAATATAAGGCAGGTAGGTGTAAATGTAAGATAAAGTGTAAGGGAAGAGGTGAATGTATTTGTGTACGAAGAATGATATTTTAAATTTGTGTAAAACCTCGTTATGAGTAAGATCATCAAGGAAATCAGAACAGACAACGTTTGTTGTTGTATCTAAGTCGCTATCTTCCTGTGGCAGGATGAGTAATTTTAAGGAGGTCGGACTTGTCGTTTTAGAAAGCGCAACATACAATTGGCCGTGCCCAAATACTAGTTTAGGAAGATACACTCCTATTTTATTTAGAGACTGCCCCTGACTTTTATTTATTGTCATTGCATAACAGGTCCGCACCGGAAACTGTCTTCGTTTAAGAACAAAAGGTAATTCTTTTTTTATTATGAACAAAGTCAATACGTGGTATATAGACCTTGCTTTCGATAGAGGTACCAGTTAGAACGTTGGCCACAATCGTCTTTTCTAAAAGGCTCGATACAATTAACCGGGTTCCATTACACAAACCTGAAGACTGATTAATGTTACGAAGTAACATTATTGGGGAATTCTCCTTAAGAATGAGTTGATGTGGGGGTATGCCAGGAAAGGTTAGCAAATTCAGATATTATTTAGGAGGATACATAAGATTAGAATTAGTTGAATTTTGTGATTGAGATATCATTGAATTTGTACTCAGGTAAGTAATGCATCCTCTTGGAGACATATCAAGAACCATAATGTTGATAGCATTGGATGTGTTACTCTTGGGGCAGACAATCGTTCGGTCTGATAAAGACGTCAAATCTTGGTTATTGAAGAAATCAACGTCATATATAAACTTTATGAGATCCAAAAGTGTATTTTTTGATGGAGAGAGCAAGAAACCTTTAGGAATATCAACTATTTTGGAGCTATCGTTTGTATTGTGACCTGGTTTACCGATCAGCCCGTCGCCTATAGATAATATCCAATCAGAAAACTGTTGAGCCGCTACTTCATCTGCTGAGTTTAACGGTGATCGAGAGACACGCATGTTTTCATGAAGTCGCATAAGTGTGAAACAGCGCCAAATTTTTGATCTCGTAATAGACAGAGATATAATCTCGTCGTTTGTAGCCGTAGATTTAATTGAAAGCGTCTGCCTAAAATCACCTCCAAGAAGAACTGATAAACCACCAAACGGCTGATCCTGTTTGTCAAGAATGTCTCGTAAAGTTCTATCTAGACATTCAAAGCATCTGCAGTCAGTCATCGGAGCCTCATCCCAAATGATAAGACTTGTTTCAGTAAGAAGTTGGGAAAGCTGCGTACCCTTTTTAATATTGCATAATGATTCCGGTTTTATATCAATTGGAATCCTGAAACGCGAGTGAGTGGTCCTACCAAAAGGCAGTAATGTAGAGGTTAGATTATGAGGCTTGTAATATTAAATATGTTGGGCTGGGCTTAGAGGGTTTCATTAGATTAGTAGGCTAGTTTTATTATTATGTTTAGGCTAGTTTACTATTAGATATGAGCATGGGCTTGGGTTTGTGATTAGGGTTTAAGAGCCCAATAGTAAACTCATGGGATGGCTATATAAACCCCATGAGTTTACTATTCAAAAAAGCAGGTGGATGACTCTAGAGAGAGAGCTAGTGTTTATGATCGGAATCTAGAGAGAGAGAGAGGAGTTTACGATTTCTTGTTTGTACCCGACAAGTTCATCTTGTGTGCAAAGATCAAGTTTTTATTGTTTTAATCATCGTATTCTTGTGTTCTCTTCATCTCTATTCTTGAATCACTAATCTAAACGGTTTCCGCACGTCTAGATTAGATAATATCGTGAACGGTTGTTGATTCTGGACCAACAATTGGTATCAGAGCCAAGAAACGTGTGTTTCGAGGTTCTCACGATATTTGATTCAAGTTTTTTCTGGAAAAAGTTCGAATTTTTTGAAGATTTCTGGGCTGTTCTTGGAGATTACGACTTTTCAGTGCTGTTCTTCAGTGTTTACGATCTTTTTCTGGGCTGGTTGAGGTGTTCACGACTCGTTCTGGGCATTTCTTAGTGATTACGATCTAGTGTTCTTCGTGTTCTTCATTAACAGGCTGTTTACGACTTCAAGATAGCATTTTTATGAGTTTACGATTGAGTTTATGACTCACGGTGTTTATGATTGAGATTCCGATTCTGAGTTTATGGCTTGTGTTTACGACTGAAGGTGTTTACGACTGAAGGAGTTTATAACTGAAGGTGTTTATGACTAGAGGAGTTTACGATCCACAGGTGATTACGATCGTAAACAGGTGATTACGATCGTAAACAGGGATTATGATCGGAAACAGGGTTGGTTTACGGCAAAAAGTCACTATTTCACACTTTCACGGAAACGGACATAACTTTTGACTCGTTTGAAGTTAGAGGCTCAAATTCTAACACGACGTTCGTGACAACAAGCCCCAGAATTACCCTAGACTAATGTCTAGGGGAGCTTGTTTGGACCCCCAAATTCCACTCCGAATGCCTCCGTTTTCGCGTTTTAAGTTTTTGACACTATTCTTTGAATAGTACTTTTGCCGTTTTTTGCCGATTTTTCAAAATTTTCAAAGGCTGCATATCTAAAGAAAGAAAATGAGTTCAGTGGTTGAAGAAAAGAATATGGTTGAGGACAAGGATGCTTTCGCAGATGAAGTTGACAAAACTAAGATATGCCCCAATCCTACTTGTGCTCGTTTAATTCCTGGCCTTAGACAACTTTGGTAAAATAGTGAGATAGAATTATTTGATATGCAATGTTCTAGAAGTTCATTTAAGGGCAGATGGGAGAAGAGTGAAGAGAAGGTGAAAGCTCAAAAATTAGACATCAAGAAATATCAAAAGCTAGCAACGGAGAAGACTATTTTATATGATCAAGCTAGGATTGAGATATCTGAGCTGATACAGAAATTAACTGAACTGCAGCAAAAATATGATGAGCTGCAGGTCAAGTATGATTGCAATCAGGAAAGAAATCAACGAATGCTCGATGTAGGGAAGGAATTGTCACGTGCTGTTGTGACCGGCCAAGTTGGGAAAGACACATCTGGGTTTGGGTCAGAGAAAACTGATAAATCTTTGGCAATGAACAGCATCATTCCTCCACCAGTTCCCAGAGACATTATAGGAATACTTCTTAGTGAGGATTAAGTTGAACGAACCAAGTCTGATTATAAAGAAGTTGCTCCTCCTATTGATAGTGTCTTTATTGGAACTACACCATTAACTCAAGAGGAAATAGATAACGAGGCAAACATGACTTATGGTGAAGGGAGAGTAGAGGATATATCAGACAATGATGCTGAGTTCCAGAAATATGACAGATGTCATAACGCTAAGTCTGATGATGTTGGGATAGAGTTGAAACCATACCCTAAAATTGAAACCCCATACTTCAAAGTAATTGACGAAGTCAAAAGGGAAAAGGTGATCTTGACGACACGGCCTGATGGGAAGATCTTTATGACATCTGAATCAATGTTTGACCAAGAACCAGATGTTGGATATGACTTACCATCCTTATCCTCCAAGTTCAAATGAATAACTGATGGAGTAAAAAGTAAAGCTGAAGTTGAGAGACCAAAGATCACCATCAAGCATCCGAGTATGAAACCAACAGCTGGAGTGAAGAATGAAAAACTCAAGGGAGTAGCTGTGTCTCCCATTTCTTTAGTTGGATCATGCAGTTGTCGTTGTAATTGCAAGAATGATGCTTCAACGTCACAGAATCAAGGAAGCACAAAGACAATAAAGACAGGTTCAACACAGGCTTCGAGGAACCAGCAGAAAGTCAAATCTGACTTCTATCTAAAGAAGCAGACTTGCTTTAATTGTGGCATTGCTGGTCATATTGCTAGAAACTGTCTTTATCGCCCCTATGAACCCTATTATCCGAAAACTCAAAGGGTTTCATCTCAGGAGTCTGTGAAGTCTAAGCCGATGATGGTGCAAAAACCTAAGGCAATGAAGATTGTTACTCCTAAGGTTAAACCCTCTGATCAACATTGGGGTGCTTCCAAAGCTGAGAGAAAATATTTAAATCAAAACAACAGCTTTCTAGGTTACCAAAATTTCCACAAACAGGTGAAGAAACCGTTTTCAAAACAACCAAAGACTGAAAAACCCAAAGTTACCCCTCCCAAGGTAACTAAAACTGTTTTGAAAAATGATTCTAAAATGAAGAAGGTTGAAATACTTAAAGTCACAACTTCAAAGGTGACTAAAACAAAAACTGTTTTGAAAAATGAATCTAAAACGAAAAAGGTTGAAATACCTAAAGTCACAACTCCAAAAGTGACTAAAACAAATATTAAATCACCTGGAACTTGGAAACCAAAAATCAAGGCAGCTCCATCCCAACTTCCTGATTTCTCAAAGGGGATGTTCTTACAAGAAGTATCTTTTATTGATTCCTCAGGTGTACCTAGAAAAACAATGGCCTGGGTACCATTGGCTAACTAATCTCTCACTATGTGCAGGAACAGTCAAGGAGGATTATCACTAACATTTTTATTATTAATTTGTTTGTTGATAAGTGATTGTTCCAAGCGCAGTTTATGACACGTATCTTCATGTCATGACAAGCAATTTTTTATGGAGGATATGTTTCCTTGAGAGGTAAAATGTCAAATTCAGCATGAAAGGTATTGTTCTTAACTTGGTTTTTGTTTGATGAAGCGGTAAAGGGTGTTTGTGTCAAACCAAATTCCTTAAAACTTTCAGTTGGTGCTTGGTTGTTCAATTTAAAATAAAATAAATAAATAAATAAAATAAAAAAAAATAATAAAAAACAATGAGGTATGCATGCTATAAAACCCATTTTTGTAAAAATTTTCAAATCCATACTTGGAAGGTTAGCTTGGCCAGATGTGTGTGAAGTAATTTGTTTTGCTTATGTGTTCGTATTTAAAAATAATTAAAAAATATATAATTAAAAAAATAATAATAAATAATGATGTTCACAAAAGTTATGACATTAAAAATCAAAAAGCAAGGGAAAGAAATGTAAAGATGAAGAAAAAAATTAACCCCTCAAACAACAGTGTGCTTTTTAATTTTTAATTGTTTGTGTTTTGTTTCTGAGAAGTGAAATATGGCCGGATTGGAGATGACTGACACGTGTAAAGCGGAAGTGAAAAGAAAACTCCACGATGATATGCTCGGTAGGCTCGACCTAATCTTATGACCACCAATGTAAGTGCAATGAACTTAAAATATATATATATATATATATATATATATATATATATATATGTTTAGTTTCCCATCTCAGTTTGCATGGTTTAAAAAACTGAGTCCCTGCAAAAACGGGTTGAGAGTGGTAATTATGCCTAGTATTCACTCTCTCACACGCCATGTTTGTTGGTCCTCACTGATCTTAATCAGTGCTAAT
>JBCNJP010000023.1:84805781-84849781 GCA_039602395.1 Deinandra increscens subsp. villosa | reverse complement strand
GTGGGTTCGAACTTGACGACCTCCATCTTTTCAATTTTTACTTTTTGATTTATTTTGAGCATAGGAGCGTCTAAAACCTTCACCAAACAGTTTTCTTGCCATGTATTAATCATGTAGGCTTCATTATTGGGTTGTTAATTTAGTTATCTCGTTATCTCGATTTAAAACATGATTTTTTGATAAAGATATATATATATATATATATTTATATTTATATATATAGGGTTAGGTTCAAATAAATACTTTTTATTTTAAGAACTTTTGACAACCATTCTGGGCCACTAATTTTCAAGGGGGACCACTCAAATTCATGGGGGGGGGGGGGGGGTTTCCATATATATAAACTAGTGGCTAAGAATTGTTCTCAAAACCAATTGGTTCTCAAATGATCCTCTCCCTATATATATATATATATATATATATATATATATATATATATATATATATATATATATATAGGAGAGGGATATAATGAAAACCTCTCCGAGTTTGAAAAACCGTGAAAACCAAGCTAAAAAATTCGTTTTTTGTTCTGATTTTTTTATGGTGACTCTCTAAGCTAAAAAAGCCCCCTTCACAGGGTAATGTTACATATGTAACATCGGTTATAAAATATTTTTTTAAGAAAAATTTACTAGGCGTTTTTTTTTTTTTTTTTTTGCATAAAGAGGGTTTTTTTAACTTAGAGAGTCACCATGAAAAAGTCAGAACAAAAAACGAATTTTTTAGCTTGTTTTCATGGTTTTCCAAACTCGAAGAGGTTTTCATTTTATCATTCCTCTCTCTCTCTCTCTCTCTCTCATATATATATATATATATATATATATATATATATATATATATATATATATAGGGTTGGGGTTAAATAGAACCCACTTTGAGTTGGAGAATCATTGGAACCCAAATCTATGGCTCACAATTGTCCACATCTTGTTCATTGAGAAATGCTTTCAAGGGTATTTTGGTAATGTAACCAAACTGAAGATTTAATAGATTTCGGCATTAGTACAAAGTGATGCACCAATGTCATAAACCAAACCCACACACAATCAGAAAAAAGGTACAGCTCCCCCCTTTTCCAAGAAAAATCCAGCTAATGTACTATGTTCACCTTCTTCCATCTTCTTTAATACTTCAATTGGTCAACTCTTCACAAAGATTTATTAACATATCAAATTTAATATCGAGATCTTCTTATTGCTGAGCATTAATGGAGCTTGAAGAAGACAATTTACTACATAAAACATTCTCATAATTAATGGAGCTTCAACTACCGGAACACTATTCGCAGTTAATGGAGATGGGCCTCTCTCAAAGCAGCGATCAGACGTCATTTATGGAGTCTCCCGCGCGCGTTTTCCAAATGAATCTAGATGTCCAAGATGCATTAAGTGAGGGTTCATATGAAGAAGGTTTTGACAGTTCGGAGGATGAGTTCGAGTCCGTGATTTTCACGAATACTAACTCAAACACACCAAATAACGTCATTAATGAAGGTATTATTTACAAATTTTTTCTTAAAAATCTAGCGACAAAAATGATGTATGATGAGATTTTTTTTCCACTTTTGTCACACTGTTTGACCTTCAAACATTAAAATTCATATACGTCCCTTTCATTTACTATACATAAAAATAAAAGTAGTTTTTTGTCTCATGTGTTCTCTTTTTTTTTGATGAATTTAATTTCTATACAAGACAACATTGATGATGAAGCTGGTCAAGATGGTATGTTTATATCGCCTATTGGGACAAAAACATGGTTACCACATTGTGCTGACAAACTGAAACCAGTGGAGGGGATGATATTCAAGGACCTAGATTATGTTCTTGTGTTTTACAGGGCTTATGCCTTTGCTTGTGGGTTCACAGTTAGGATAAACCAGGGGAAGGTAAAAAATGGAGAAAAAATAACTAAGTATTATCGTTGTAACCGGTCGGGCAAACCTCAGAAAGGTAAAAAGTTTGATGCTAATAGTAAAGTTAGGCAAACAAGTTTTAAAACAATTGATTGCAAAGCAAATATTTATGTTGTTAAGATTAAAGGGTATTCATCTTATGGTCTGTTAAAGTTTGAAGAAGGTCATAACCATTCTCTTGTAGAAGAATTTAACAAGGATTTAACAAAGATTTCTAGAAAGTTACCTTTTATAACTAAAGAGTTCATACATAAAATGAGTTTAAATAGCATCGGTCCGGCTAAGGCACATCATCTCATGGTGTCAATGATGGGGGGACATCATCTGGTTAATGGGACACCAAATGATTACAAGAACCATGCAAGGACAACAAGAATTTATATCGGAGCTAGGGATACACAGCTTTTGTTAAACAAATTACGTGAGAGGTCTAGAATTAGGAAAGAATTTTATTTTGATTATGAGGCTGAGAATGGGAAGTTGAGGAGCCTATTTTGGGCTAATGAAATATTAAAGATAAACTACAAGGCATTTGGGGAGGTACTAGCATTTGATGCAACTTACCAAACAAACAAGTAAGTATTTTAAAATGTTACATATGTAACATTAAGATGTATTGCTTTTGTAAAAAATTGTAACCTCGTGTTAAAATTGTTATCAGGTATGATATGATATTCGTGTCGTTCACCGGTGTTGACAATCATAAACATTGTGTTACATTTGGAGCCGGGTTATTGTCGAATGAAACAAAAGAATCATATAAGTGGTTGCTTGAAAAGTTCTTAATAGCTCATGAAAAACAACCAACACTGGTTTTAACCGACCAAGACCGTTCAATGAAGAAAGCAATCAAGGAAGTATTCACTTTATCTCAACATCGCCTCTGCATGTGGCATATTATGAAAAAACTGCCCTCAAAGGTAATCACATGTAATAAGTTACATATGTAGAATTAAAGTAATAAAATAACTATGTATATATACTTAGAAAATGTTACATATGTATATAATGTTACATATGTGTAAAATGTTACATATGTAGAAATCTGACTATACGAGTCTTCGAAAACTTCAGATATCAGGTGACCTTCTAGAAAATACCGACCTCAGAAGCAGACTTCACAGATTGGTGTGGAGCGTGTATATGAAAACTACCACTTTTGAAAACAAATGGGCGGAGTTAATGGAAATGTTTTCACTTAAGGACCATGAATGGTTGTCAATTATGTATGCAAAAAGAAAGAAGTGGGTTCCAGCTTATTTTAGAGACATACCTATGTGTTGTTTGTTGAAAACTACATCTATTTGTGAGAGTTCAAATGCATCATTTAAAGTTAACTCTAGTAGTGCAAATACATTGATTCAATTCATGTTATGCTTTGAAACAAGATTAGAAAATCAAAGGTATAGGCAAAGATGTGCAAACTTCAAAACCTCAACACTTGCATACATTCCTGAAGAAGATGTGCCAATTGAAAAACATGCATTTGAAGTTTACACTAATAGAATCTTCAGAGAGGTGAAGAATGAGATAACAAAAGGTAGGTATTCAAGTTACATAGAAAATACTGAAGTAATAGATACCAAACTGCTTTATTCAGTAAGCCAAAGAAATCAGGCTGGAGTAGTTCATACCTACAAGGTGAGCAAACATTTATCCTGTGAATTTGACAATTTATAAAAGTTACATATGTAACATTTTGACATCTTGTTGGAAAAGTTACGTGTGTAACCTTTTTAACAACTTTTTAATATATAAAAACAGTTATATTTTTATTTTTATTTTTTGTTGGTAATAGGTTACTTATGACAAGATTGAGAAGAAGGCGTATTGTGCTTGCATGTCTTTCAAAAGAGTTGGCTATTTGTGTAGCCATATATTTTGTGTTTTTCGTGTGAATCAGGTTGATGAGATCCCTGCTTGTTACATCAACAAAAGGTGGTGTAAAGATGTTCTTCCCAGAAATGTCTACACAATTGAAGGTAGATATGGGATTGATAGTAGGTCAGAGACTATCATGAAACAAGAAATCATGCAAGTGATGAACGAATGTATAGAAGCATTTCGATGTGATCAAGATGGACTGTTGAATTTGTTTAAAAAGGTTAAAGAATTGAAGGAAAATGTCTTGATGTCTGGATCCTCAACTACTGAGGCTGAAAATACAAATGTTGCGGTTGTTGAAACAATTCTAGGTCACACTGTGGATGTAAAGGTAGATATTACAAACCCAGATGTTGCAAGAACAAAGGGGTGTGGGAGAAAAAGGAGAATTAGTGGACCTGCAGAGAAAGCTATGCAAAAACGTGCAAAAGTACCCAGGTTCTGCAAGACGTGCAAAAAATATGTTGTTGGGCACGACTCAAGAAACTGCAAGAAGGTGACAGGCGGAAGTAACGAGCACGCAGCTGAAATGGATTTGCCTGTATCTAAAATATGAAGCTTATTATTATTATTTGACATCTTTAAAGGGATAAGTGTTTTGTTTTGAAGAAGTGTTACTTACTAGTAACATTGACTAAATGTTACATATGTAACATTTCTGAACTGTTCTTTTTGTAATCTTTTTTGAACTATCCTATAAGACACTTTATATATATCGTATGCCTCCCTTCTAAATTTATTTTGAGACTGTTACTAAAGTGTCAGAGTTTCTAAATTCACCATTTTACTACCGTATTAAAATATGTTATTGTTAAATCTATTGTGTTAATAATTTGTATAATTAATGCATACCCTTAATGCCTTAATCTTTTACATCCACATCAAATCTGATGTACTTGATTTGCACAGTAACTTCATTGAAATTGTGTAATGAATGCTACAAGCCAACTTTAATAAATAACAAACACAAGTCCCACAATAAATGATCTCTATAAATATATATATATATAGTTAAACCAAATGTATACTACACAAGAAAAACCAACAAAAGAAACATCAAAAAATTTATAATGAGTGGTAGAAGTGAGATGAAAATGAAAAAACCGAAGGTTGAAAATGGTGCATGTAATCCAATTGTTGTACGTCCAGTCACAAATGTGAATGATGTGAAGACTTTGAAGCGAGGAAATGAGTTTGTACAACATGCAAACAACTCCTTTGTATTTTGCTCTGAGCTAAGGCTTGCTAATCTAAGAATCAAGGAAGAAGATGAATTCAATCAAGTACAACAAAATCATCAAAGGGTTTGTGTACAAACTGAAGAAGTACATGCAAGTGGTAAAAGAGCTAGAGATACACATAATATATATTTAAACCTTACAAAAAATAAACTATATATGTATAGCAAATAATTTGTAACACGTTTTATGAATTTTATATAAATTCAAAATATTTTGATAAAAAAGGGACATAACCATTTATGGTGGTTGGTGAGTTGGTTGAAAGCATAAATGCTTTAATTGAAATGGTGGATGGATGGCAATAATAAATAAGATGATGATAACATTTGTAATCAAACATCATAGAATCAAACAAAAAGTTCTTCACTACAGCAAGAAAAAGAGTTCATAAGGTAATAGGTGATTTTAACAAATGCAATTTAAAAAAAGTGTGTGAAGGCTCAACTTCTGGTGGGGAGATATACAACCCCCCAGCAATGACAACCGAGGTAGCATTTCAAGAAAACAAAATGGAGAAAAAGGTAAGCATCGACGTTGAGTTTGAACAATATGTCTCCGATGATCCCGATTTCCAAGAAGCACTGATTAACTTTCTTAACACCAACAAGCACTTCAATGAACAAAAAAAGAGTTTGAAGATACAAAGGAAAGATTTAACAGTTGATAATGTTGAGGCGTACCTAGACCAAAGTGATACCGAAACTGAAGACTCAGATAAACATGTTGACTTCTTTGAAGATGATCCAATAGACGAGGATGCTAGGTGGAGTCCAAAGGGCAAGTGGTAAGAATATTTCTATATAAAAAGGTTTTTATTATATTACATTTCAAAAAGTTAAAATCTTTAAATGATTTTCTAATTAATTGTGAATAAATCCATTTCCTTATGATTTTTACTATTTTTTTTTTAATGTTGAAGGTGAGATGGAATGCAAAGGATGGTAACTAATGGTGGTAGGAATCACAAGTGGTGTCTTTTGTAAAATGAAATTATCTATTATGTGTAAGTTTTATTTCGTTTAAGTTTGTTTTTTGAAGGCATATTTTGCTCAGACATTATGTTTTTAATGTATTAAATGTGTGTCATGTTTAATCGACTTAATGAATGTATTTTCATCACCTTTCATGCCTTTATATATAGCGTTTTATTATGCTTTGTTTTCCTTGTTAAAAATGTTGACATACCCATGTTGACTTAGTATTTATTACGGGAATAATATCATAAGGATAGTTGACAGAAAAGTTGCATATGTAAAAAAGTTACATATGTAACATTTGGATGCGTTACATCTCCAAGACAGCTTACATATTAAAAAGTTACATCTGTATAGTTGTCTAAAAATGTTACATGTATAAGTTTAACTGACGTAACAATACTATACAGTGCAAAAAAAAGTTACATATGTAACATTATGACTATAGCTAACTTTTTATATACATCTGTAAAAAAACATGTATTTTCCATAAAAGTATCTGTCTAAACGTACATATGTAACATTTACGATTGTATTAACAGTTGCTGAACTGCAAATGTGCAACTAATTCCAAAAACATAAACAGCTTAATACACAACCAAAAAGGTCACATACCATAAGTTGTGGAGTAGTGTTGGTTAGCTGACTAAATACCATTCATAAATAAGCATAAAAGAAAAGTAAAAGAACAAATTGTTTAGATAAGTTAAACTGGGATCGTGTTTCTGGTGGTTATTATAGACTACTGCAGATAACAATTGATCTTAGACTTCAATAAAGGTTGCAACTTCAAAAAACTTGCATATTTAAAAAGTTACATCTGTAGAGTTGTGTAAAAATGTTACATGTGAAAGTTTAACTAACTTTAGTATACAGTATATGGAAAGTTACATATGTAACGTTATAAATATATATGTAACTTTTTACATACATCTGTATAAAACATGTATTTTCCAGAAAAGTTGTATAAATGTTACATGTGTAACATTCTACAAAATTGCTACATATGTAAGATTTAGTAGTACCCAAAACTTGTTTAAAAAGTGTACATATATCAAAAAGTTACATATGTAACATCTTAATACAGGTTACAACTCCAAAAAAAACTAATATTTATAAGTTACATATGTAGAGTTGTGTAAAAAAGTTACATGTGTAAGTTTAACTGACAACTTTAGTATACAGTGTAAGAAAAGTTACATATGTAACCTTATGACTATATATCTAACTTTTTATATAAATCTGTAAAAATAATGTATTTTCCATAAAAGGTTAGCTGTATAAATGTTACATTTGTAATTTTCTGCTAAAATGTTACATATTTAAGATTTATAGTCCTAAAAAATTGTTGGTTGAGTGTACTTATATCGTGGGTCGGCCTGATTCTGTGGCTGCCTGGGTGCACCTTCTTCTCCTCCTGCGGTGTACGCTGCAGGTTTTTAAACCCAGATTCGGCAGGAATGTCGCTCCGGGAATCGGAAGGCTCTGCAGTGTCGCTCCATCTTGACTTCCTTATCCACCTGGGCGGGGGATGATGGGGTCGAGCAGTTGGTGGGTCGTCTCCTTGACTTTTCCGGGGGGGGAGGGGACATGTGGCTGATAAAGATAAAGGTGACCAGGCCGCCCCTAATGTCAAACAGTGTCTCCGGAAGGTCGCGGATGGCCATTTTACGGCTGCTGTGAAGGTATTATCCTCTTCTGGGGTCGCGCCGTATAACGCCGAAACTTTTTGCGCTTTGGTGGCCAAGCACTCGTCTTGCCCGGGCCCCTCTATGCCTAATGACCCTTTTGCTGAGCCCGCGCTGGTCGTTACTGCTGATTGGGTCCTCGGCGGCATTAAATCTTTTCCTAAAGGGACTTCTTGTGGTAGGGATGGTTTGAGGGCCCAACATTTTTTGGACAGTCTCTGTGGGGAAGGGTCTGCCACTGCCAACGACCTTTTGCGTGCTATGGCCTCGGTCGTTAACTTGTGGCTGGGGGGGGGAGGTGCCCAGTTAGTCTTGCGGAATTCGTTGCCTCGACGCCCCTCACGCCGCTTTTAAAGCTTGACAATGGTATTCGGCCTATTGCGGTGGGCACTATCTGGCGCCGACTGGTTTCGAAAATCTCTATGAGAGGGGTTGCTAAGGACATGACCCAATACCTCCAGGACTTTCAGTTTGGGGTTGGTGTCCCCAGCGGGGCCGAGGCTATCCTGCATAGCGTCAATCGTCTCCTGGATGCCCGGCATACCGATGGGTCCCTTGCCATGCTCACCGTGGACTTCTCTAACGCCTTTAACCTCGTCGGCCGCTCGTCCTTACTACGCGAGGTTCGGGTGAGGTGCCCGGCTATCTCGCCTTGGGTGGACTTCTTATACGGGCAGCCGGCTCGCTTGTACGTGGGGGACGATCATATTTGGGCCACTACGGGGGTTCAGCAGGGTGACCCGCTGGGCCCGCTCCTGTTTGCCCTTGTTCTTCACCCCCTTGCCCACCACATCCGGGACTCTTGCCGCCTCCTTCTACATGCTTGGTACCTCAATGATGGCACGATCATTGGGGATGTTGCAGAGGTTTCCAGGGCTCTCAAAATCATCAAGGTTATGGGTCCTCCGCTAGGGCTGGACCTTAATATTAAGAAGACCGAACTTTTCTGGCCGAGTTGTGATGGTAGGAAGACTCTTTCGGGGCTTTTCCCTGTTGGCATCAGCAGGCCAACTTTAGGGGTGAATCTCTTAGGTGGAGCGGTCAGCAACGATGGGGGATTTATCCAAGGTTTGGCTCTGAGGAGGGCCAATATAGCTGCTGATTTTATGCGCCTCCTCCCCAAACTGGGTGATCCCCAATGTGCCCTCCTCCTGCCCCGTTCGTGTATGAGTATCGCAAAACTTTCCTTTGGCCTCTGAACCTGCTCTCCCCTTCATGTGGCTCAGGCAGCAGTGGCTTTTGACAACAACCTTCGCGCGGCCATTAAAGATATTGTCGTGTGCGGTGGGTCTTTCTTTGGGGACCTCCAATGGCGGGTTGCCTCCTTACCCATCAAGCTGGGGGGGGCTTGGGGTCTACTCGGCTGTCGAGGCCTCCTCCTACGCTTTCGTGGCCTCGAGGGCCCAATCTTGGGAGCTCCAGGACCATATCCTTCGGGAGTGTGGGGTGTGCCCTATGGACTCGGCATACACGGGCGTGTTGGCCGGCCTCCGTGACCTTATTCCAGGCTTTGATCTTCGCGGTTTCTCTAATAAGGACACTGCCCCACCCAAAGCCCAACATGTTTTGGCGAATGTCCTTTTTGGTAAAGCTGTGGAAGAAAGGGAAGCTGACTTCGGGATGTCAGCCAGGGATAAAGCGGTGTGGGAATGCCTTCGCCAACCACATGCTCAAGATTTCCTCCTCGCCCTCCCTATTGATGGCTGGGGCAGCACATGTCGCCAGTCGAATATCGGGCGATTCTGAAATATCGGCTTATGATCCCCCTGTACCCGAGGGATGAGAGATGTCCAGTATGTAGCAAGGCATGCTTGGATGCTTATGGGGAACACGCGGTCCATTGCAAAGAGCTGCCCGGGTTCAAATACCGGCATGATCTGGTCCGAGACGTCTTATTTGATATTTTCAGAAGAGCTGGGATATCTGCAAATAAGGAAGCCCCGGTTAATTTTTTGTCGGACCCAGCAGACGGGCGTTCCTCCCTCTGACCGGCAGACGTCCTTGTCTTTGGGTGGAAGCACGGGAAGCATGCCTGTGTCGACCTCACTGAGGTTTCCCCTCTCGTGGGGTTCAAGGGCTCTGGTTTCCGGGCAGGCCAGGATGCCACGAACGCTGCTGCAGGGAAAGTGCGCAAACATGAGGAAGCGTGTCTGGCGAATCAACATGTATTCGTGCCTTTTGCGTTTGACACCTTCGGTTACCTTGCCCCGGAGGCTGTGGATACATTGACCCGCGTCCAGAAGGTCATGAATGGGAATGTGGCGACTCCTAGTGGCTTGAATGTGGTTTTCACTCGGTTAGGCTTTGCTATACAGAAGGGGTTGGTGGCGCAGCTTGTTGCCCGCCTCCCTTGTACTTCATGTTGAGTTGTAACCGTTGTTTGTTTATTAATATATTTATCAGATATATGATCGACATATTTCCTTTTTTGTATATGTAAACATTTGAAAACAAAAGTTACATATGTATCATTTGAACAGAGCCAAACAGTTACATATATACATGTGTAACTTTCTACAACGTTGCATGTGTAACTTCAGTATACAAAGTAAAAGTTTAATAAGCTTACAATGATATGGGGAGGCAAAAATAAACGGTGAGGAGACGAATCAGATCGTTTCTTCTCATCCCAGTTCATGACATCAGTGAAAGCTTTGAGGACATTAGAGTCAACAGTTGAAATGTAATTGAGTGTTGACATGGTTGACTTTGAAACTTTGACACCACTGGTACTGTGACACCCGAGAATTTCAAGGTTAACTTCCGTTAGACAAGTCCGTTAGTTACGATTATAAGTGTTAACTTAAGTAACTAACGCTTAACTAGGCCGAATACGTCCACGACCTTTGGTTGATCACCGAACCCGTCCATATGTGTTATATGTTCATCATTAATTGTCTTTATGTGCAATGTGATTTAAATACATGACTTATTATTGTGAATAGCATGATTAATTGTAAATACTTGATTATGTGAAAATTGACCTGTTTTGGTAGCCAGCGAAATTAACGGGCGAAACTATAGTGTCGCCCGGTAGCCAGCTAAGCTACCCGTTAACTCGTGACCAGAGCTAGTTTCGCCTGGCCAGCGAAACTGCCAGCGAAACTAGCCTCTGATATAAATAAACTTAATAAACCCTAGTAGCCTCATTTGCCTCATTTCACAACAAACACACACACACTCTTTTCTCCTGGAGATTCTGGTCAGTCGAGGTTCACACCGAGTTGTCGAGATCTCAGCCCCAAACCATCATCTACCAAGCTAGGAGATCGAACCGTGAGTCCCAAAAACCTCCATTTTGTGTTTTATATGTGTTTTTCTTAAAAAGCATGACCAAACCTTCATGATATTGCTTGATCTTCTGTAAATATGCTTTAGGATGCTAGATCTATCATAAAGTTGATGACTTTACGTTTAGAATCCAACCATGTTAGGGATCTAGATCATTTTGGTCGTTTTAGGGTTTTGAACTTATTTTGGTGATTTGATGATGAAACTGCATGTTAAACGTGTTAAAGTTGCTTGATTTATGTTGGTAAATGCCTATGTATGCTAAATAATGAATTGCATGTAAGATCAGAAGCTGTTAGGTTGATTTTTAGGCAAATCCGTATGTTTTTCGCGACCAGCGAAACTGAGTGTTCTCTGGGCGAAACTATGTGGCGAAATTATGCCTTCATTCAGCGACACTGCCGAGCGAAACTATAGTGTCGCTAGCGAAACTGACCAAACCTGCTCGAACGAAACTACCGAGCGAAATACCTGAACGAAAGTTCAAACCAGTTTCCCTGCGAAACTAGGCTAGCGAAACTGCGTCAGCAGTTTCGGGCGAAACTAGCCTAGCGAAACTGTGTCACCGGGCATTGCCTAGCGAAAGTGCTGCCCGTGCACCTAGCGAAACTGCCTAGCGAAACTGTGCTAGCGAAACTAAGACCTGACCTAAAAACCAAACTTGTGAAATTTGCTTAAGTGTTATGCCATGATGAAACATGTTTGATATCTGATTTATATGAACCCTTGTTTATGATCAACCATTGGTGTCGTGTGTCGGTATGTCGAGTCATAGTTGCAACGTGCTATGTTATGGGCCATAGTGACGTTAAGTAAAGATTAGACACGAAACTAATACTTAAGACCTAAACGTGTTCTAGGTCTTCGTTAAACAACAATATTTGGATTACTTGAAGTGTAGCAGTGCAACCAAAGGTGAGTGTCACTAACTTGTTTACCGTGAGCCTGTTTGGGCCACACCGAATAACTTAACGAAAAACAATGCTGAATAAACTCTAGAGTGCTAGGCACCTACCAATGAACAAGAGAACTCGGGATGCTCGGCACCCACTTGATGAACAGAAGTGTTTTTATGGGAAACACTTGTGGACTTAAACAAACTATTTTTGAAACAAAACTGAAAACGTTTTAATATGGCTAGTGTAGGTTAAAGTCTCAACCATATGATATCACATGTTTTCTAAGGATGCCTTATAACTTAAAAGTCCTCAACTAAAATTGTGCCATTAATTGTAAAGCGAGGGGATGTTGGGTAGATCTACTGGAGTTTGACAAACTCCGCCCCGTGGCACGGGGAGTGCACGGAGGAACAATATCAGCCTATTTGACCGTAGTCCCGGGGAGGACACGGGGGAGGCAAAAACCGCGATGACGTAGGTCCGCACCGTACGGGATGGCTCGGCCCCCACAAAATAAGTCAGCTTTGGTACAAACTTCCTTAGAGCATGGAACAACGGATTAGCTACCCGCGATATCGGTTGAGTCCTTTAACTTTACGGAACTAGTACATACCCGATGACGTAGGTCACGGACAAACCATTTATAAACTGAGATTTAATTACGAGCATTGCTTTCCACAAATAAATATTTTGTAAGTACATCTTGACACGAATTATGATTATGAGACCGGGCCAATGCATGACAAGCCCACTGTGAACTCACCAACCGTTAGGTTGACACTTGCGTGGTTTAAACTTTTGCAGATCGCTAAGGAGTATCCGCTGGAGGTTGGCATGGCACTTGAAGACCTTTGTTTTTGATTAAACTAAATCGGGAATTTAAAAATGTTAACTTTGTAAAGCACGTGGTTAGTGCTAAAAGACTGATAATATTCCGCTGCGTATTGTGAAACTTTATTTTATGATATGTGTTTGGACTTTACTTTGATTCGATTAGTATTTGTAACTAATGGTTGTGGATCCTGGTCTAGTCGCGCCCCTTAACGGTATAAACTCCGTTAGTGGTATTTTGGGGGTGTGACAGATTGGTATCAGAGCCATAAGTTGCAGAGAACTGGAATCATTTTTGAAAACGATTTGGAAACTGCAACTTGAAAACCTTGGTTACAAAACGAACAAACAAATTCCCAAAGACAAAATTTTTACGTGCCAACCTGGGATACTCGCTCTGCTGTGTAAGTAAAAGCTTAGTACGTACAGATATATGTATATATATATATATAAGTATATATATAGACCGTGTCTAAGTAGTCTAACGGAAGACCTTAGGAAATTTTCACACACGAATACGAAATGCGACTGCGAATACGCACACTACTCTGGGGAAAGCGACAACGAAATGAGGCTACACGCTACGTCCTGATTTCTACCACGACGACTACGCCGACGGTGACTTTATGGGAAGCCGACTTTCGACGATAGCGCTTACGACTTTCGACGTTCCTCGACGACGCCTCGATTTTGCACAAAATTTTCTGGACTAATAGTGGGATAACGGGAAAATGGTTAATATACATATTATGGGATATGTGTAAGGTATAATTGTGACTGAACATTGGCTACTTTAACCATTCAGCAAGATGTCTGGAAGAGGAAACGGAAGAGGCAACATAAACATGACGCCTGCACAGCTGCAAGCAATGATTAATGAACATGTGCAAGCCGCGGTGGCAGCCGTCCAAGCTGCATATGCCGCACAGGGTAACTATTATGCCGGTTAAGGCACAAAGCGATTATATCATGACATGTTTAATTTTAAAATCCGAACTATTTATGCATCAGGAAACCACCACCACTGCACGTTCAAGTCCTTCATGGACTGCAAGCCGATGACGTTTTCCGGCGAAGAAGGAGCTGTAGGACTCCTTAGGTGGATTGAGAAGTCTGAAAAGGTTTTCTCCATGTGTAATTGTCCAGCTGAAAGCAAGGTGAAGTTTGCTACTGGTACCTTCGAAGGAGCTGCACTCTCTTGGTGGAACGCTGAAATTCAGATGGTTGGGCTAGACGCGGCTAATAACATGCAGTGGGCAGCATTTAAGGATCTGATTATGGAGGAGTACTGTCCCCGTGACCAAGTAAAAAAGCTAGAAGGCGAATTCTTAAATCTGAAGATGATTGGGTCTGAAGTCGAGCAGTACACTGCACGATATCATGAGTATGAGGTCTTGTGCCCCACAATGGTGGATGCCGAGTTCAAACGCATCGAGCGTTATCTGGAAGGCCTCGCGCCTCAAATCAAAGGATTGGTGACTGCCAGCAACCCTGCGAACGTGCAACAAGCCATCCGTTTGGCTCACAAGCTTACTGATCAGGAAGTTGAGAAAGGTACACTCCCTGCTAGGATCACTGAAAAGACTGCCTTGAGTGGCAAGAGAAAGGCTGATGATGAAGCTCCTGAAAACTCGATGAATGTTCAGAGTGTTGGAAACAGCACTGGGAGGTCTTATAACTCCCAAGGTCAAAGCAAGAGGTCCGGGAATAACAGTGGCAACTACCGCCAGGGCGGAAATGGGCAAAGCAACTACAAGGGTAACCTGCCTTTGTGCAACAAGTGTGGGAAACATCATGCTGGTGTTTGTAGGAAGAATCTGAACTGCGAAAGGTGTGGAAAGGGAGGCCACGAAGCAAAAGACTGTTGGGCGATTCTGCCTGAGCAACAAAACCGCCCCAGGAGGAACAACAACAATCATGGAAACAACAACTATGGGAACAATCGGGGTAATGGGAACAACAACGGTCAGAACCAGAACAACAACAATGGGGGAGCCCGTGGCTGCTTTGAGTGTGGTGCTCAAGGCCACATTAAGAGAGACTGCCCGCAGCTGAGAAGACAAGGGAACGGAAATCAGGGAAATAACGGTGGGAATGGTAACGGTGGAGGTAATGGTAATGGGAATGGAAATGGAAATGGCAATGGGAATGGTGGTAATGGTAGAGGCCGAGCTTTTGTCATGGGTCAGGGTGAAGCTCGCAATGACGCCAACGTGATTAACGGTAAATTTATACTTAATGGTTTCTTTGCTACTGTTTTATTTGATTCTGGTGCTGAAAGAAGTTTTATTTCCACTAAGTTTGCTAGACTGATTAATGCTAAACCGATCGACTTAGATGCTAAATATGTGGTAGAGCTAGCTAATGGTAAACTTCATGATACGACCCAGATAGTTAAGGGCTGTGAGTTAGAACTAGCGGGCCATACTCTAGGAATCGACCTTATGCCTTTCCCGATCGGTAGTTTTGACGTTATAGTAGGAATGGATTGGTTATCTGAAAACCGTGCCGAAATTCTGTGTCAAGAGAAAGTGGTTCGTATCCCACTCGAAGGAGGTGAAGTGCTAACAGTTCAAGGCGAGAAAGGTGGAACAGTAACTGGTATTATTTCGTTTCTCAAAGTCCAAAAGTGCCTTCGTAAAGGTCACTTCGCTATTCTTGCAAACGTCACCGATTCGACACTTCCTGAGCGCAGAATCAACGACTACCCGATAGTTCGCGACTTCCAAGATGTATTTCCTGAAGATCTGCCTGGCTTGCCTCCATTTCGACAAGTAGAGTTTGGGATCGACTTAGCTCCTGGCGCCGCTCCGATTGCACGCGCACCTTACCGTTTGGCGGTAAGTGAACTCAACGAACTCTCCTCACAACTTCAAGAGCTACTCGACAAGGGTTTTATTCGTCCCAGTTCGTCTCCATGGGGAGCACCGGTATTATTCGTTAAGAAGAAGGATGGAACGTTCCGAATGTGCATCGACTACCGAGAGCTTAACAAAGTTACCATCAAGAATCGGTATCCACTTCCTCGAATCGACGATCTCTTCGATCAACTGCAAGGTTCAAGCTACTACTCAAAGATCGATCTACGGTCTGGTTATCACCAACTTCGTGTTCGTGAGGAGGATGTTCCTAAGACTGCTTTTAGAACTCGGTATGGACACTACGAGTTCCTGGTTATGCCGTTTGGGCTAACCAATGCACCTGCTGTGTTTATGGACCTGATGAATCGAGTGTGCAAGCCGTACCTCGATAAGTTTGTAATAGTCTTCATCGACGATATTTTGATCTACTCCAAGTCAAAGGAAGAACACGAGGAGGATCTGCGACTTATATTGGAATTGCTCCGCAGGGAACAGCTTTATGCTAAGTTTTCGAAGTGCGATTTTTGGATTCGCGAAGTCCAGTTTCTTGGACACATTGTCGATAAGAGTGGGATTCATGTCGACCCTGCTAAAGTGGAAGCAATCAAGAATTGGTCTACGCCAAGAGCACCAACTGAAATCCGACAATTTTTGGGACTTGTCGGATATTATCGAAGATTCATCAAGGGTTTCTCACAAATAGCTCAACCCTTAACGGCTTTAACGCACAAAGGAGTGCAATATAGATGGGGTGAAAAAGAAGAGCATGCGTTCCAAACGCTTAAAGACATGCTATGTTCAGCTCCAATTCTCGCGTTACCCGATGGAATTGACGACTTTGTGGTTTACTGCGATGCATCGATTCAAGGGCTTGGTTGTGTGTTGATGCAACGAGACAAAGTGATTGCCTATGGGTCCAGGCAACTGAAGGATACTGAAAAGAATTATACGACTCATGATTTGGAATTAGGAGCCGTTGTTCACGCACTTAAGATTTGGAGACATTACCTCTACGGAACAAAGTGCACGATCTTTACCGACCACAAGAGCTTACAACACATCTTTGATCAAAAGGATCTCAACATGCGACAACGACGGTGGGTCGAGTTACTGAATGACTATGACTTGGCAATTAAGTATCATCCAGGAAAAGCCAATGTTGTGGCTGATGCCTTGAGTCGAAAGGAGCATGAAAAGCCTCGAAGGGTACGAGCGCTGCAACTCACTATTCACACGGGATTGCCGGATCGGATCCGCGATGCCCAGCAAGAAGCTCTGAAGGAAGAAAACTTCGCAGCTGAAGCACTGCGAGGTATAGATGGCCATTCTGAGGTTAAGTCCGACGGACTCAGATACTACAATGACAGAATTTGGGTTCCTTTACTTGGAAATCTTCGTGAGCTCGTGATGGACGAGGCTCACAAGTCAAGATATTCGGTGCACCCTGGATCGGATAAAATGTACCAGGATTTGAAGAGTTTGTATTGGTGGCCGAACATGAAAGCCGACATTGCGCGATATGTGGCTAAGTGTCTTACATGCTCAAGGGTTAAGGTTGAGTATCAAAAGCCTGCGGGATTATTGCAGCAACCCAAGATCCCAGAATGGAAATGGGAGGATATCTCCATGGATTTCGTGACGGGATTACCTCATAGGTCGAATCGACCGGATGCGATTTGGGTTATCATTGATCGATTAACCAAATCTGCACATTTTATTCCGATGAAGGAAACTGATAATATGGACAAGTTAACGAAGCTGTACATTGACAGAATTGTGGCACGTCATGGAGTGCCTAAGACAATCATCTCCGACAGAGATCCTCGATTTACTTCCCGACTATGGCAATCTATGCAAGAATCACTGGGAACCAGACTGGATATGAGTACAGCTTATCACCCGCAGACTGACGGTCAGACGGAACGAACGATTCAGACTTTAGAAGATATGCTCCGAGCTTGCGTTCTCGATTTTGGTAAAGACTGGGAGGCTCACCTTCCGTTGGTGGAGTTCTCCTACAACAATAGTTATCATTCAAGTATAGGTGCTGCACCTTTTGAAGCACTTTATGGCAGAAAATGTAGATCGCCCGTGTGTTGGGCTGAAACGGGTGAGAAAGGAATCACTGGACCGGAACTCATTCATGATACGACCGAACGGATAATTCAAATCAGAAAACGGATAGCCGCAGCACGTGACAGACAAAAGAGCTATGCCGACAAACGCCGTAAACCTTTGAAGTTCGAGGTAGGCGACAAAGTGTTATTGAAGGTATCCCCCCTGGAAAGGAGTGGTACGCTTCGGAAAGCGTGGAAAGTTAAATCCTCGCTACATCGGTCCGTTTGAAATTATTGGGGAAGTAGGCCCGGTGGCCTATCGATTGCGACTCCCTGCCGAACTTGATGGAGTTCACAACGTGTTTCACGTTTCCAACCTAAAGAAATGTCTGGCTGAAGACACTGAAATAATTCCCTTGGAGGAATTGGAAATTGACGAACATCTGAGATTTATTGAGCAACCAGTAGAAATCATGGGACGCGAGGAGAAAGCCCTCAAACGTAGCAAGATTCCGATCGTCAAGGTGCGATGGAACTCAAGGCGTGGACCTGAATATACTTGGGAGCGAGAGGATCAAATGAAGAAAAAGTATCCTCACTTGTTCGAGCAAACGTCCACGGAAACTCATGGTATGATTTAATTTTGGGGACCAAAATTCCTTAACAGGAGGAGGATGTGACGACCCTAAAACTTTTTGCTTTCTTTCCCCAGCGACGATAGCAACGACGACAGCTGATGCTGCGAACGCTACGACACAAGAATAATTTTCGGGACGAAAATTCCAATTTCAGGGGAAGGATGTGACACCCGAGAATTTCAAGGTTAACTTCCGTTAGACAAGTCCGTTAGTTACGATTATAAGTGTTAACTTAAGTAACTAACGCTTAACTAGGCCGAATACGTCCACGACCTTTGGTTGATCACCGAACCCGTCCATATGTGTTATATGTTCATCATTAATTGTCTTTATGTGCAATGTGATTTAAATACATGACTTATTATTGTGAATAGCATGATTAATTGTAAATACTTGATTATGTGAAAATTGACCTGTTTTGGTAGCCAGCGAAATTAACGGGCGAAACTATAGTGTCGCCCGGTAGCCAGCTAAGCTACCCGTTAACTCGTGACCAGAGCTAGTTTCGCCTGGCCAGCGAAACTGCCAGCGAAACTAGCCTCTGATATAAATAAACTTAATAAACCCTAGTAGCCTCATTTGCCTCATTTCACAACAAACACACACACACTCTTTTCTCCTGGAGATTCTGGTCAGTCGAGGTTCACACCGAGTTGTCGAGATCTCAGCCCCAAACCATCATCTACCAAGCTAGGAGATCGAACCGTGAGTCCCAAAAACCTCCATTTTGTGTTTTATATGTGTTTTTCTTAAAAAGCATGACCAAACCTTCATGATATTGCTTGATCTTCTGTAAATATGCTTTAGGATGCTAGATCTATCATAAAGTTGATGACTTTACGTTTAGAATCCAACCATGTTAGGGATCTAGATCATTTTGGTCGTTTTAGGGTTTTGAACTTATTTTGGTGATTTGATGATGAAACTGCATGTTAAACGTGTTAAAGTTGCTTGATTTATGTTGGTAAATGCCTATGTATGCTAAATAATGAATTGCATGTAAGATCAGAAGCTGTTAGGTTGATTTTTAGGCAAATCCGTATGTTTTTCGCGACCAGCGAAACTGAGTGTTCTCTGGGCGAAACTATGTGGCGAAATTATGCCTTCATTCAGCGACACTGCCGAGCGAAACTATAGTGTCGCTAGCGAAACTGACCAGACCTGCTCGAACGAAACTACCGAGCGAAATACCTGAACGAAAGTTCAAACCAGTTTCCCTGCGAAACTAGGCTAGCGAAACTGCGTCAGCAGTTTCGGGCGAAACTAGCCTAGCGAAACTGTGTCACCGGGCATTGCCTAGCGAAAGTGCTGCCCGTGCACCTAGCGAAACTGCCTAGCGAAACTGTGCTAGCGAAACTAAGACCTGACCTAAAAACCAAACTTGTGAAATTTGCTTAAGTGTTATGCCATGATGAAACATGTTTGATATCTGATTTATATGAACCCTTGTTTATGATCAACCATTGGTGTCGTGTGTCGGTATGTCGAGTCATAGTTGCAACGTGCTATGTTATGGGCCATAGTGACGTTAAGTAAAGATTAGACACGAAACTAATACTTAAGACCTAAACGTGTTCTAGGTCTTCGTTAAACAACAATATTTGGATTACTTGAAGTGTAGCAGTGCAACCAAAGGTGAGTGTCACTAACTTGTTTACCGTGAGCCTGTTTGGGCCACACCGAATAACTTAACGAAAAACAATGCTGAATAAACTCTAGAGTGCTAGGCACCTACCAATGAACAAGAGAACTCGGGATGCTCGGCACCCACTTGATGAACAGAAGTGTTTTTATGGGAAACACTTGTGGACTTAAACAAACTATTTTTGAAACAAAACTGAAAACGTTTTAATATGGCTAGTGTAGGTTAAAGTCTCAACCATATGATATCACATGTTTTCTAAGGATGCCTTATAACTTAAAAGTCCTCAACTAAAATTGTGCCATTAATTGTAAAGCGAGGGGATGTTGGGTAGATCTACTGGAGTTTGACAAACTCCGCCCCGTGGCACGGGGAGTGCACGGAGGAACAATATCAGCCTATTTGACCGTAGTCCCGGGGAGGACACGGGGGAGGCAAAAACCGCGATGACGTAGGTCCGCACCGTACGGGATGGCTCGGCCCCCACAAAATAAGTCAGCTTTGGTACAAACTTCCTTAGAGCATGGAACAACGGATTAGCTACCCGCGATATCGGTTGAGTCCTTTAACTTTACGGAACTAGTACATACCCGATGACGTAGGTCACGGACAAACCATTTATAAACTGAGATTTAATTACGAGCATTGCTTTCCACAAATAAATATTTTGTAAGTACATCTTGACACGAATTATGATTATGAGACCGGGCCAATGCATGACAAGCCCACTGTGAACTCACCAACCGTTAGGTTGACACTTGCGTGGTTTAAACTTTTGCAGATCGCTAAGGAGTATCCGCTGGAGGTTGGCATGGCACTTGAAGACCTTTGTTTTTGATTAAACTAAATCGGGAATTTAAAAATGTTAACTTTGTAAAGCACGTGGTTAGTGCTAAAAGACTGATAGTATTCCGCTGCGTATTGTGAAACTTTATTTTATGATATGTGTTTGGACTTTACTTTGATTCGATTAGTATTTGTAACTAATGGTTGTGGATCCTGGTCTCGTCGCGCCCCTTAACGGTATAAACTCCGTTAGTGGTATTTTGGGGGTGTGACAGGTACTATAAAATACCAAATCACTGCTCAAAAAGAAATTTAAAAAAAAATAAGTTAACTCACATAAAGAAATGTTATTAAAAATACATAAATTAATTTGTAACTTAACTTTTCCAGATATAAAATGGACAATGTTATGAGAATACCTTGCATCTAGAATTTTCCTCGTATTATTCACAGACTTCCTTGTGTTCCTATAATATATTACAGTTTAAATGGTACATTGTTCCACCAATAAAATATATACATAAAATGTAAATTAACAATTATATCAAATACCTTGGGGGTGCGGGGGGAGTTTCTTTCATTATTAGATCCCAAAGATTGTTTTCCTCCTTGGTGAATGGAACTTCAATAGTTACACTCCTATCAAAATAAGGGGACCTTAGATAACTTAAAAAAGCTATTTCTCTTTGTGTGCGAACTCTTTTTCCCTTTGGATCATGATCAGCCTTGTCCAAGTTATGGGAAGATGATGTAGGTTGTTCATCAAGCTCTATTTGCCTCTGAGGGTTTAATCTTGTAGAATCTAACTCTTTCAAAACTTCCTCCCATGAAGGCACTGAAGTTAGAGGCTTGGCATCAATACATTTAATAATGTTCCCGTCTAATAGACAAAAACTTATATAAATAAATTACATTTGTATAATTTTAAACAATTAAAAGAAAGAACAAAAAAAATTATTAAATATTAAAAGGCCTATGAATAAAGTAACGGTTTTTTCTAGTACTTGGCTCTTCAGAAATAACATATGGATATATATCTGCTGAAGTTTTAATGTTTGGGCAGCCTAATAAAACAAATAGTTTTATAAAAATTAACATATGTAGAAATTTATCATTCAATAAAAACAAAAATAATAAAAGTATCAATAAATAAAAGTTACATATGTAACTTTTTATTGAAACTCAAATTAACATATGTATAATATGAGACAACAAATATCTACTATGCTGAGAGAGATGGGTATCAAGCCAAATACCAGGTAACTGTAAAGTGAGACCCACTGATGAATCTATACGAACTGATGATTTTTTCTCTGACGTACCTATGCGAGATGGTTAGCAAATTAGAATAACATTTAAAAAAAATTACTTAATAAAAAAGAACTTACCCAAATCTACAATCGGGATTATTGCATTAGAATAACTGGTTGTCGTACTGTTATCATCAATGACGGGGCTATCCACAGGGAGAGGGATTTGGCTAACTCCCAAACTGAAACCATAAGTATCAGAAGCCAAATTGGGTTCAATAAAAATGTCCTCTGAGGGGGTATTTATATCCTTCAACACATCAGAAATTATAACATTAGGTTCAGCTTGCACTGTAGTATCAAACAAGATCGGGGAACCTTCATGGACATTTGAACCACCAACATTGGACTTTTCAACATCATTGGTGGTAGCAACAGAATCAACTCTGGCACATTGTTCATCTTCATATGTATAAAATAAACAAATTAAATAAGAAAATCAGGGTGTGAGGATAAGTTACATTTAAATTCAAAAACTTAACAAATAAGCAAATATACATTAATAAAAAATAGACCTGTGTTAATTTCTAGCTTCTCATTCTCAACTGTTTCATTGTGAACAACAACACTCTCAGGCTGAACTGCTGATTTTTCTCCAGCCTGTATAACGTCATCAATAACTGGTTGGCACACATGAGATTGATCGGTTTGGATATCTACTGTTTGCGGCATGAACTCTGGTAGAACAAAAATTTTGAGTTTCAATGTAACTATGTAAGAAAGTTACATATGTAGATTTTTTTACTCTATAATTAACTAAAATATTAATGTTATGTCAATTAAATTTAAATACTTGATGTATGACCTTGTGACTGATTAGGCTCATGAATGTGGCTATCTTCATTAGCAGACCTGGGATGCTCCTCTGACTGAGTATCTTCATGGTTTGAAACATTAGCTTCTTCGTTTGATAAGTCGTTTGCACCTGAACCTTTATAATCTTCACACATTGAAACATAGTGTTGTTGAAACTCCCATCATACAATTAAATTTACTTATAATATGAAATCAAAAAATGTTACATGTGTAACTATATTTTAAACCTGAGATGGGAGTTTGAAACAGGATAGATCCATGATGATCATAAGCATTATTTTCTGAGTTAGATTCCTCCTCTGATTCACTTGATTCATCACCTGACTTTGATTCTTCATCCGACTGAACTTCTTCATCTTTTTTTTCAACATCCAATTCAATATCTTCTTCGTCATCAGATTCTTCTTCACCTGAATCGTTGGGTTCTTCATCATGTGTGGGATCTCCTGTAAAACGATAAATTGTAACTAATTATATATATATATATATATATATATATATATATATATATATATATGGGTTGGGGTAATTTGGAACCCACGTTGAGTTGAGGAAACTTTGGAACCTCGTCAAAAACAAGGTTAAAAAAACGTTTTTTTTTCTAAATTTTTTTATGGTGGTTCTTTAGGTTATAAACTACTCGTATATGAAAAAAAATCAAAAAATCGCCTAGTAGATTTTTTTAAAAAAAATCTCAAAAAAAAGTTGTTACATATGTAACTTTCATGTGTAAACTGTATATATATGCGTTTACACATGAAAGTTACATATGTAACCAATCTTTTTTGAGATTTTTTAAAAAAAAATCTACTAGGCGGTTTTTTGATTTTTTTTCATATACGAGTAGTTTATAACCTAAAGAACCACCATAAAAAAATTTAGAAAAAAAAACGTTTTTTTAACCTCGTTTTTGACGAGGTTCCAAAGTTTCCTTAACTCAACGTGGGTTCCAAAATACTCTTTCCCTATATATATATATATATATATATATATATATATATATATATATATATATATATATATAAATGTTACATATGTAACTTTCAAAAAAATTATTAATATTTCATATATAAAGAGTATAAAAGGTATAAACGATGGATATCATTAACTGAATTGATTCATCACCTGACTTTGACTGCTCCTCCGACTGACTATCTTCAGTGCCTGACTTAGTGGACTGCTGTGACTCACTTTCTTCACCGTCCGATCCATTATCTTCTTGTTCGCTAGTATCTTCATCACCTGATTCATTTGTTTCTTCATCATGGGGGTCATTCCCTATAAAAATAAGAAAAAATGAACCCCAAATATATATATATATATATATATATATATATATGTATGTAAATCATTATAGTACAAAAACGGAAATGTAAACAGAACCTAAATGTTACATGTGTAACTTTTCATCATATGATTAACATGTGGTATTAAAGATTAGAAAGTATAAGTATGGAAAATATAATAAAATTTTGTGTACAAGTTTGTTATTACCTTCATTTTCATTATGATCTGAATGTTCTTTCTCATCACCATCATTGCCACTATCAGTATCATCATCTGATTCAGATTTTTGGACATCTGAATGATGATCTTCTCCGTCATTTGCATCATCTCCACTATCATGCAGCTCTTCTTTATCTTCATCATCCGATGCATCTTCTGATGCATCTGATGCATCTTCTGAAGAACTGTCATCAGACTGAACATCATCTCCCCGCTTGTTCTTTTAGTTTTCTTTAACAAGCCTATTAATAAAAAAATAGATGCAGACATTTGATTAAAAAATATAAAAAATAAAATGGAATAAAATCTAACATAAACAAAAGAGTATATATACGATGGAGAATTTTATATAAATATTTACCTGCAGAAGTACTAGCTTTATCCTCAAACATGGTGTCATATTTTTTTTTGTAACAAAATAACCTCAGGAGCTCCGGGGAATTCTTCAATCAGATTACGTATAGATGTGTCAGCTGACTCAATGGCTGATAATAGTCAATCAATATTCTTCGATGCCTCTGAAAGCATCTCCTATAACAACAAAAATCATAATTATGGTTATACTTCAAGATATAGATAAATCATATATAGTTAAAAGTAATCAAAATTGCAAAAAACATACTGATAACGAGACAAATAAACCATATTTAACCAACACTGAGGTACCATCATCCACTACTTCAGACAACTCTTTCTTTTCTCCTCGGCCAAAACCACAATCACGTGCCTCCATCTTTTGCCTAACCTGCAAATTGTCCATGTTCAAAAAAGAAATAGCATTTTTGTCCTCATCAATATCCATACCTTCACACACAAAACTGTCAACATACAAAAGTTGTTTTCACAATAAATGAAAACTAGAAAAAAAAGTTAGAATTTGTAAAATTTTATATATAAACAACGAATGAGGGAGATAGATGTAAAATAACTAACCGTGAGAATTGTTAAAGGACCATTAAAATTTGAAGAAGGCTTCCAACCATTCTTACAATCCTTCAACACTTGCACAATGTATTCATAGAAGTTTATATCTGACCAATCAATCCAGAATATACTTTCTTGGCGATCTTTTGTTTCACTCCGCCTTGACTGGAGCAGTCAATCATGACACAAATAAAACACATCAAAAAATCCATGCGGAAATTAAATGAATCCTCATCGGGAGAACTCATAACCTGGTCAACCAACTCCGTCCATGACACGTCCTTGTTCGGGTAACGCTTCCTCCAATCTTTTACAGCAGGATCTCTACGCTTAGATCTTTTACTCTTCAAAAAACTTTTAAAACCCATTGGAACACCCAATAATTTGTTGATTGAAACACTATCAACCTTAACAGAACTTGTGCCAGCTTTCATCTCCATTTCTTTGGGATCGAAATTCTCAATAACAAAATAACCAATCTTTGATGGAATACCATCACACTTAAATGTGAGCAACTGGCCAAATCCCATGTTATAAACAGAATCCCGTTGCTTAGGTTTAAGAATAGATATCAACCTAGCAAATTGAGCAGGAGAAGACCTAGTTTTAAGGCCAGGCATGGTATGTGATGATATTTTTGGTGCTGGATCAACCAATACATCCTTGTGTACACATGCTTTCCTTTTCTTCCCTCTATTCTTTGAACTGGAAGCTAGCTGCTAATAATAACAAAAATTTAATATGGATGTGAACATACTAAAAGTTACATATGTAGATATTCAATAAGTTTATTAAAAGTTAACATATGTAACATTTTATTGCAAAAAGTAACAATTTATTGCAAAAAGTTACATATGTAACTTTTTAAACATTAAGCAGAAGTTAAAATTATATATGCAACTTTTTACATTAACATATGTGAAAAGATAGATATGTAACTTTTTTCAAACAAAAAAATTAAACGGTATAACTTGTGCAGATATGGAAGCCTGTGAAAACATAACAAATATCAAGCTTATAAAACTATATATAAAATGATTACCCTTTCTTTCAACAAAAGCTTGAAGTGGAATATCGTCAGAATCATCATTAGGTTGTTTATCCATATCATCATTTTCCCAATGTTGATGATAAATACAAAGAATGATAATGTGTTGTCAATGATAAACTGTAGAAAAAAAATTGTGATCCAAAAGTAACATGTGATGTTTAATAAGTGAGAAACAAACAAAATTACTCTTTTTATCTTCACGTGTTTGATCACTTGGGCATCCTCAGGAGAATCAGGAATTGTTAAGTTAGCAAGCCGATCTGAAAGTTCATAATAATCTCAATCAAGAAATTAAAACAAAAAAAAACTAACCATTCTTATCTTTGACTGTTTAAATTTTGTATAACAAAATAATCTCATTAAAATACTAATTTGTGATGAAATACTCTACCAAATCACAAATTTGAATTATATCAAAAATTGGGGGAAATCTAATTATTACAATGTATAATTAATTACCTTGTAATTTTGCCTTCCCCTTTCCCGTAACATCATTATAATCATCGGTGACATCATCTATGGGTTCGCTTTTACACAAATTACAGTCGATAACATCAGAATTAATAACTTAATATCAATATATATAATTCAAAAAATCAAAATGAGGGATCAAAAATCAATACATTACGGGGGGCGACGTTGATGTACAGGGCATAGATGAGGAAGGCATTGAAGTTGAATCAATAGATGTTGATTTCATGTTTGTAGGCGTTCCACTAACTTGGAATTGACTGTCGTATTTAACATACGAATCAGGTGGTGGACCATCACCGTGCCATACCATACTATATCTCTTGGTTTGCGACTTCGATTTCTTACTGTGCTTCTTACTCTTGATATACATTGGGTTAACCTTTAATTTCTTCTTCCCCTTGTTAGAACCAGAACGAATCATACGATGAAATGACTTCATCTTGACTGTCGAACAGTCGGATGGTTTGAAATCTTGAATTTTGAATGAGAGAAATTAGGTTTGGCTAGTGTGATTAATGGAGGAGGAGAGATGTCCGTTTGATAGGACACTAAAAGAAACCGCCAACAGGGTGTTGTACGGTGGGGGTGTACATCGGGAGAGAGGACAAACAATTTCTCCATAATACCCCTAAAAGTAACTTTGATAAGTAATTAAGGGTTTAACTTGATCAATGGATAAAAAGTGGGTTCCAATGATTCTCCAACTCAAGGTGGGTTCCAATTTATCTTTTCCCTATATATATATATATATATATATATATATATATATATATATATATATATATAGGGTGTGGAACTATTAATAACCCTTGTTTGGAGCAATAACCAAATAACTCATTTGAACCACCAAAATCATGACAAGTGTCCCTCTCCCTCCTTTTCCAGAAAGGGTATTTTAGTCATTTAACTCAATCAATAAAGTACCCCCTCAATTTTAAAACGGCTATAACTTTTTTATCCGATGTCGGTTTTTTATAAAAAAAAATACCGTTGGACTCGTCGCATTTTTATCTTTAATTCAGATGTGGTCCCGACATTTTTTGACACTTTTTTTCAAACGTTCGTACTGACATGTAATGTTACAAAAAGTAGCACTGATGCCTTTTTTGGGTAGCACCGGTGCCTTTTTCTGTAGCATTGATGTTAATACGGACGTCTGAAAAAAAACCTTCGAAAAAAGTCGGGACCACATCCGAATTAAAGATAAAAAAGCGACGAGTCCAATAGTATAATTTTTATAAAAAACCGACATCGGATAAAAAAGTTATAAGCGTTTTAAAAATGACGGGGGTACTTTTTTCTTTTGGGTAAAATACCCTTATACCCTTTCTGTTAAAAAAAAGAAGAAAAAAAAAGAGTGCCACATGTCACTAATCCATAGCACCTGTGTTTTCATCAAACCACTAGGATGTGGTTATTTGGTTATTGCTCCAAGGAAGGGTTATTAATTGTTCTCATTCCTATATATATATATATATATATATATATATATATACACACACACTAGCATGGTGCCCGCACGTTGCGGCGGAAACAGTTTATATAGTGTTATTCGTCATTTGTTGGCGTGTTATGGCAGCGTGGTAATTTACGTGGTATTCATTACTGCTAGCGCAATACGACGTGACAATCCACTCTATTTGTATAAAAAAGGCAGTCAACATTGTTCTCTTATCTCTTTCCCTGTCTACAATTTCATTCATTATATCATAATCACTAAATCTAACCATCTGAGTATTAGGAAGATGAAGTTCTAATGCCAACACAGCAGGAAGGATTTGAGAAAGAGGGGAAAGAATGTGCCACATGGCCTTCCGGGGGCGATACGTAACGTGAGATGAGGCAATGTCCTCTTTAGTGGAGATTTAAGTTTAAAACCTGTGAGTAGTGTAATTTAAAATAACGTGGTGTGTATTAGCCTTTAAAAAAAAGCAATATCTCAACTTTATATAGGAAATGAGAACTTTAAAGAACAACCAACAACAATGGGCGATGAGTATTAATAAAATGTTAGAGAGCTAAATCAGTTCTATATTGTTATGGTTTCATTTCATTTAATGCATTCTTAGAGATGTTATTCTTGGTTTTTATGGACAAGTTGCGTATTACAACCTTGGAGTTTTTATGAGCCCTTGATTATAACGAGCTAAAATGTTAATAAAGTGTTAAGATCCGCTCAATTAGTTGGAAACCGAGAGGATTGATAAACTAACAGAAAATAAGTGTTAAGATCAACTCAATTATCAATCCTCTCGTGATATATTGTATTGTACGCCTATTTTTTCTCATCCGTAAGATCGATATAGTCTATATCTTGACTTAGTGGACGGCTGTGACTCACTTTCTTCACCGTCCGATCCATTATCTTCTTGTTCGCTAGTATCTTCATCACCTGATTCATTTGTTTCTTCATCATGGGGGTCATTCCCTATAAAAATAAGAACAAGTGAAAAGCAAAAAAATATATATATATATATATATATATATATATACAGGGGATGGATATAATGAAAACCTCTTTGAGTTGGAAAAACCGTGGAAACTACCACAAAACGATTTTTTTTCCTTCAAATTTTTTGTAGTGATTATACGCGTTAATATAAGCCCTATGGTGAAAAAAAATTCAGAAAACGCCTAGTAGTTGTTTTTTAAAAAAAATTCCGAAATCTGATGTTACGCCATGTTACATATGTAACATTTACCTGTTACATATGTAAAATGCCTTGTTACATATGTAAAATGCCTTGTTACATATGTAACAAAATCTGTAAATAATTTTTAGAAAAAAAATCTCTAGGCGTTTTTTTATTTTTTTCACCAAAACCATTAAAAATGATTGTAGAATCTATAAAAAAATACATCTAAAATAATAACAATTCTTGAACGTCTTTTTTGGCCGGCTAACATTTACTTTGCAAAAAATCGGTTCTTAAATATTTTTTTTTTTAAATTTACTCGGCGTTTTTTTAATTTTTTTTTCATAAAGGGTGTTTTTATAACTTCGAGAGTCACCATAAAAAAATTGGAACAAACAACAAATTTTTTAGCTTAGTTTTCACGGTTTTTCCAACTCGGAGAGGTTTTCATTTTATCCTTCTCCTATATATATATATATATATATATATATATATATAATTTATTATAGTACTAAAAATAGAAATGCAAACAGAACCTAAATGTTACATGTGTAACTTTTCATCATATGATTAACATGTGGTATTAAAAATTAGAAAGTATAAGTATGAAAAATATAATAAAATTTTGTGTACAAGTTTGTTATTACCTTCATTTACATTGTGATCTGAATGTTCTTTCTCATCACCATCATTGCCACTATCAGTATCATCATCTGATTCAGATCTTTGGACATCTGTATGATGATCTTCTCCGTCATATGCATCATCTCCACTATCATGCAGCTCTTCTTTATCTTCATCATCTGATGCATCTTCTGATGCATCTGATGCATCTTCTGAAGAACTGTCATCAGACTGAACATCATCTCCCCCCTTGTTTTTTTAGTTTCTTTAACAAGCCTATTAATAAAAAAATAGATGCACACATTTGATTAAAAAATATAAAAAATAAAATAGAATAAAATCTAACATAAACAAAAGAGTATATATACGATGGAAAATTTTATATAAATATTTACCTGCAGAAGTACTAGCTTTATCCTCAAATATGGTTTCATATTTTTTTTTTGTAACAAAATAATCTCAGGAGCTCAGGGGAATTCTTCAATCAGATTACGTATAAATGTGTCAGCTGACTCAATGGCTGATAATAGACAATCAATATTCTTCGATGTCTCTGAAAGCCACTCCTATAACAACAAAAATCATAATTATGGTTATACTTCAAGATATAGATAAATCATATATAGTTAATAGTAATCAAAATTGCAAAAAACATACCGATAACGAGACAAATAAACCAGATTCAACCAACACCTAGGTACCATCATCCACTACTTCAGACAACTCTTTTTTATCTCCTCGGCCAAAACCACCATTACGTGTCTCCATCTTTTGCCTAACCTGCAAATTGTCCATGTTCCAAAAAGAAATAGCATTTTTGTCCTCATCAATATCCATACCTTCACACACAAAACTGTCAACATACAAAAGTTGTTTTCACAATAAATGAAAACATAAAAAAAGTTAGAAATTGTAAAATTTTATATATAAACAATGAAGGAGGGAGATAGATGTAAAATAACTAACCGTGAGAATTGTTAAAGGACCATTAAAATTTGAAGAAGGCTTCCAACCATTCTTACAATCCTTGAACACTTGCACAAAGTATTCACAGAAGTTTATATCTGACCAATCAATGTCAGAATATACTTTCTTGGCGATCTTTTGTTTCACTATGCCTTGACTGGAGCAGTCAACCATGACACAAATAAAACACATCAAAACATCCATGCGGAAATTAAATGAATCCTCATCGGGAGAACTCATAACCTGGTCAACCAACTCCGTCGGGGACACATCCTTGTTCGGGTAACGCTTCCTCCAATCTTTTACAGCAGGATCTCTACGCTTAGATCTTTTACTCTTCAAAAAACTTTTAGAACCCATTAGAACACCCAATAATTTGTTGATTGAAACACAATCAACCTTAACAGAACTTGTGCCAGCTTTAATCTCCATTTCTTGGGGATCGAAATTGTCAACAACAAAATAACCAATATTTGATGGAATACCATCACACTTAAATGTGAGCAACTGGCCAAATCCCATGTTATAAATAGAATCCCGTTGCTTAGGTTTAAGAATAGATATCAACCTAGCAAATTGAGCAGGAGAAGACCTAGGTTTAAGGCCAGGCATGGTATGTAATGATATTTTTGGTGCTGGATCAACCAATACATCCTTGTGTACACATGATTTCCTTTTCTTCCCTCTATTCTTTGAACTGGAAGCTGCTAATAATAACAAAAAGTTATTATGGATGTGAACATACTAAAAGTTACATATGTAGATATTCAATAAGTTTAATTAAAAATTAACATATGTAACAATTTATTGCAAAAAGATATATATGCAACTTTTTACACTAACATATGTGAAAAGATAGATATGTAACTTTTTTCAAACAAAAAAATTAAACGGTATAACTTGTGCAGATATGGAAGCCTGTGAAAACATAACAAATATCAACACTATAAAACTATATATAAAAATGATTACCCTTTCTTTCAGCAAAAGCTTGAAGTGGAATATCGTCAGAATCATCATTAGGTTGTTTATCCATATCATCATTTTTCCCTATGTTGATGATAAATACAAAAAATGATAATGTGTTGTCAATGATAAACTGTAGAAAAAAAATTGTGATCCAAAAGTAACATGTGATGTTTAATAAATGAGAAACAAACAAAATTACTCTTTTTCTTCTTCACGTGTTTGATCACTTGGGCATCCTCAGGAGAATCAGGAATTGTTAAGTTAGCAAGCTGACCTGAAAGTTCATAATAATCTCAATCAAGCAATTAAAACAAAAAAAACTAACCATTCTTATCTTTGACTGTTTAAATTTTGTATAACAAAATAATCTCATTAAAATACTAATTTGTGATGAAATACTCTACCAAATCACAAATTTGAATTATATCAAAAATTGGGGGAAATCTAATTATTACAATGTATAATGAATTACCTTGTAATTTTGCCTTCCCCTTTCTAGTAACATTATTATAATCATGAGTAACATCATCTATGGGTTCGCTATTACACAAATTACAGTCGATAACATGAGAATTAATAACATAATATCAATATATATAATTCAAAAAATCGAAATGAGGGATCAAAAATCAATACATTACGGGGGGCGTCATTGATGTACAGGGCATAGATGAGGAAGACATTGAAGTTGAAGCAATAGATGTTGATTTCATGTTTGTAGTCATTCTACTAACTTGGAATTGACTGTCGTATTTAACATACGAATCAAGTGGTGGACCATCGCCGTTCCATACCATACGGTATCTCTTGGTTTGCAACTTTGATTTCTTACTGTGCTTCTTACTATTGATATACATTGAGTTAACCTTTAATTTCTTCTTCCCCTTGTTAGAACCAGAACGAATCATACGATGAAATGACTTCATCTTGACTGTCGAATAGTCGGATGGTTTGAAATCTTGAATGTCGAATAGTCGGATGGTTTGAAATCTTGAATTTTGAATGAGAGAAATTAGGTTTGGCTAGTGTGATTAATAGAGAAGGAGAGATGTCCGTTTGATAGGACACTAAAAGAAACCGCCAACAGGGTGTTGTACGGTGGGGGTGTACATCGGGAGAGGGGACAAAAACTTTCTCCGTAATACCCCTAAAAGTAACTTTGATAAGTAATTAAGGGTTATAAATTAATTCTAAAATGAAGAATAAATAAGAGCCATTGGATTAACTTGATCAATGGATCGATAAAAAGTGGGTTCCAATGATTGTCCAACTCAAGGTGGGTTCCAATTTATCTTTTCCATATATATATATATATATATATATATATATATATATATATATATATATATATATAGGGTGAGGTTCATTGTAGACCTCTTAAAAAGTGTAGACCCTGTAGACCCCTATATTGTTCTATAAAACTCACTAAAAATTATAAAACTCATTGTTGTTGAGTTTGAGTTTCTTTTAGGCGATAAATTTTTAACAATAAAAAAGAAAACTTAGAAAGTTGTTGGAGACATTTAAATATAATTGATGTTAAAAAAGCTATATTGTTCTATAAAACTCACTAAAATTTATAAAACTCATTGCTGAGTTTTAAAACTCACTTTTGTGTTTAAAACTCACTACAACTTTAAAAATCGATATCTATAAAATTCATTGAAAATTATAAAACTCACTCTTAAGTTGTTTAAAACTAACTGTTGTGTTTAAAACTCATTGTATTTTAAACTCAGTGCAACTTTAAAAATCGGCGTTCTATAAAACTCACTGAAAATTATAATTTCAAAATAAGAAAATTAAAAATAAATAAAAAACTAAAAACATTAGAAATAAACCCTAAATTAAAATATAAACATAGAAATATGACAACTAAAAAAATAATTAAAAAATACCAAATTCAACAGCAATGAGTTTTATAATTTTTAGTGAGTTTTATAGAATAATATAGGGGTCTACAGGGTCTACACTTTTTAAGGGGTCTACAATGAACTTTTGACTATATATATATATACTAACATGGTGCTCGCGCGTTACGGCGGAAACAGTTTATATCGTGTTATTCGCCATTTGTTGGCGTGTTATGGCAGCGTGGTAATTTACGTGGTATTCATTACTGCTAGCGCAATGCAACGTGACAATCCACTCTATTTGTATAAAAAAGGCAGTCAACATTGTTCTCTTATCTCTTTCCCTATCTACAATTTCATTCATTATATCATAATCACTAAATCTAACCATCTGATTATTAGGAAGATGAAATTCTAATGCCAACACAGCAGGAAGGATTTGAGAAAGAGGGGAAAGAATGTGCCACATGGCCTTCCGGGAGCGATACGTAACGTGAGATGAGGCAATGTCCTCTTTAGTGGAGATTTAAGTTTAAAACCTGTGAGTAGTGTAATTTAAAATAACGTGGTGTGTATTAGCCTTTAAAAAAAAAAAAGCAATATCTCAACTTTATATTGGAAATGATAACTTTAAAGAACAACCAACAACAATGGGCGATGAGTATTAATAACATGTTAGAGAGCTAAACTTATATTGTTATGGTTTCATTTCATTTAATGCATTCTTAGAGATGTTATTCTTGGTTTTTATGGACAAGTTGCGTATTACAACCTTGGAGTTTTTATGAGGCCTTGATTATAACGAGCTAACATGTTAATAAAGTGTTAAGATCCGCTCAATTAGTTGAAAACCGAGAGGATTGATAAACTAACAAAAAATAAGTGTTAAGATCCACTCAATTATCAATCCTATCGTGATATATTGTATTGTACGTCGATTTTTTCTCATCCGTAACATCGATATAGTCTATATCTTGAATCTTGAAGATCTTAATTAAATAACGATTATTGTTTTTTCATTTGTAGTTACACAAGGTGCTGATTATTAAGGTGTGATTTTCTAATTTGAAAACTATAGAAATATAACTGGCTAAACAAAAGCGAAAACACATTCAAAAGTATCTCAACCAAAACTAAGTTTTTCCTAATATAACCCAACTATACATATAATTTTATAGCTAACGATCATTGAACACAATTGGAACAATCCCTAGCTACTTGCGTTACATTTCGTTTGTGTCAAAAACATATTAGCACTTGTTTAAGACGAAATAAACTTATTCATTGGTATAAATCACGACAATCACATTTATGGCACAAATGAAATTCAAATAAAAACCATAATATAAATATTCAAATAAAAACTATTCAAAGAGGTTGTATTCACTAAAAATAGACCTATAATGACGTCCGACCTTTCTGACCTGTTTGAGATGAATTACAACCCAATCAATGTATACAAAAGCAAACAGGTTTAAACACGACAATCACATTTATGGCACAAATGAAATTCAAATAAAAACCATAATGTAAATATTCAAATAAAAACTATTCAAAGAGGTTGTATTCACTAAAAATAGACCTATAATGACGACCGACCTTTCTGACCTGTTTGAGATGAATTACAACCCAATCAATGTATACAAAAGCAAACAGGTTTAAATGCATTTGCTTCAATCTAGTCAAATGGGTTCTTTTGACAAGCAAAAATAAAAAGCAAATACTAACTACATAGTGCAAGTATGATTTATGGGTTTGATTGCCCTTGAAATAATAATCGATTGCCTTTGAAATAATGACCTTGTTTCTAAACTTTGAGGTCAATCCATTTTGACCTGATCCAAAGAATATGAACCCATACCAATAATACTATAAAAATAACTTCCTCACATGTCAAAGAAATTTTGTTAGTGGACTTGTGGTCACAACCTTGGCTGCAGACGGAGTTTCAAGGTAACACATGCCGTCTTTAGAATCCGCCAAAATCCATTAAAACTTAAGTTATTGCAGAATTTCAACTTTCAAGACGATTTCAATCTATTTGCAGGTACATGGACTGTTTTTTCTTTTAAAAGGAGAAAAGGGAAATATAATTAGCAGCTTTAGTTTATTCAAATTTAGGAGTTCTTTTTAAGGAAAACAAGGCACCTTTAGTTTCTAAAATTGTAAGTTATTTTTTATACAATATGAGATGTACGTTTTGGGTACTGATCTATCAAATGCATTAAGTTTACTATCATTTTCAAGAGCAAACCCATTTATTATTTGATAACTAAAAACCAGAACTATAACCAAAGAAAACTACATACCTGTTACACAAAACACACAGTGAAGGAACCCTGCAAAAATAAACAGAAATGGCACATATTCGACAAGCAATATAAAAAACATTAACACTTATTCAACTCAATAGAACGATATCTAGGAAGACTCATTTTGAAACAAACATTTCTCTTAAAAGAATCGCATACCAAAACAGATAGATAACATGATAAACTGCACATGCTGGGTATCTAAGATCAAAAATGAGATTCACATTTAGAACCATTAAAAATTCACAACAATAAAAATCAAAGCATGGCCATTTTGGATTCCTCATTTTTCTTACTGTAAGTGTACTATAAAACAGATTTGAATATAGGTTATACATACAAATTTGACTCATAACCAAAATTAACTCGTCATGATCACTTTCCTATTTTAACCCTGTAAGTAACCATCCCTGTATATATCCGGAATCTGTTTTGAATAATTTCATAATCAAAGAACTACTAAGTTATCAAGATTCCAAAAAAGCCAACCTCTAAACAGTCGGAGTAGCACCCTAGGTCGAACTGCTCAAACTTCGTCGTTGCTATCACCAATTTTCTGACAATTAGCACTTAAACGATTATATGACAATACCTACAAGTTTGATCCCTCTAAACATAGTAAATCTTAAGATGTGTAGTTTGAATAATAAAGCCCACATTTACCTTGCTACAGTGATTCACCAAAGATAGTCCCTTACTGAAATATAGAAAAAAGAGACAAAGTGGCGGTTAGTATTTCGCAGAATGGGGTTGGCTCAAAAGAGTTAAGCTTCATTTTGACTGATTGGTTATTTAATTATACACGGCTAAAAGTAGGGGTGTACTTCAATTAATTATTCAACATCTTAAGCACTGCCTAAAGTTTATTAATAAATCATACTACCTCTTTGTTTTATTCAAAATTTTAGATTGTTTTTAAATCATAATTAACACACTTATTGTTTGTAAATATTTAAAATAGACGATAAGTATTTGCAGGTAGAGCAAATTGAATTGGTCCTTTCTGGCATGTACCAAAAAAATCACCCATTTTTACCTGGACCGTTTTAACCTGTTACTTAACCAATCGTATATAAGAGAAATATGCCCTATCAGGTATTTTTCGACAACAAATTAACACATAAAGTGTCGGCGGTTTGTCAGACTGCCACCTACCTGTGTAATAAACGTGCTGGTTATAAAAGTAAGATTTTTTTTAAAAATTATTATGTTATTTATTCATTAATTCAGTCACAAGTATATATTCCTTTTTAACATAAGAAACACTGTAGCCTGGAAGTTTAAAGAAGCTTGTTTCTCATAGGACTAAGGGGCTGTTTGTGTGGGCTCTTATTGGCCACTTAATGGTTTTAGCTCTGAATCGGTAAGGTTCAGAGCGTTTGGTTGGCTTTTTTTTCCACCTCTGTATCTCTAAAAGGGTCTTAATACCCACTTTTTCGGTCAGATGTAAAAGCCTTTCTGAACCATTTGGAAAAAAAAAGGACAGCGACTTTTGCCCCTGACCACCTCCACCTTCCGTCGACGGTTCCCCGGCACTCTCCCCGGCGCTGCACCTCCGTTCCAGCCGTTGTCCATCTCTCTCGTCAACGACACTACCCTCCTCTCTGGTCACGCTACCCACCACCAGGCGTTGCTCCCTCCGCCCTTCTCCTCCATAAGGTACCAATTCTTTCTTCTTTATCATCACTAATCTGTAATTTAGATAGAATTCAGTTTTAGTTTCTGTGCTTGTATTGGATTTTGGTTGAATCTGTATTTGCTAATAATTAGGTGGTAGAAATCGATCTTGATTTTGTTTGCAAAAATCGATGCTTGTATTGAATATGTATTCTATGCTAGATATCGTTGTTATTTGGGTAGGTTTTTTTGTTTGTTGAATCTTTATTCATCATCTTTGAATCTGTTGGGAATGTTCAGTTTGGCTGAAATTCTCTAAGTCAGAGTTCCGAAGGAAGTTAGTCCGGAACTTCCTTCACTTTTCCTAGTGTTACTCCGGAACTTTGACTTATCCTCTAGTTGCAAGTTCCAATGCATAAAGCTGTCAGAAAGCAGTTTTACTTTACACCATGCTGTACACTGTTCATCGATAGGTCTGCTCAACTATTCACAGAAGCATGCTTGTACTACAACAACTATGGAGTAGATATTATTTGTTTATTTAGCCTAGGAGCTAAAAGGAAATAAAAGAATATCTTTTATTTCCTCCTTGCACTATATATATTAGTTGTATATCCTTTGTTTCTTGTTGATCGAATCTCTCTCATGTTCATCAGTTGTAACACTTTGTAAACATTGTGAAGTAATAATATAGTAGTGCTTGGAATTGATATCTTGTGTTTATCTACTTTACTTCTTGTTTACTAGTTACTGTTTCGATCAAACCATTTCAAACATTAACACAAACAAGTCTGATTCCGCCTTTCTTGTTTGACACCTTTAGTAACTTGTTTGGTTAGTTGATCCTAACCACGATCCTACAAGTGGTATCAGAGCCTTGGCTCTTGAGTTCAAAAGTTTTTATTTCTGTTTTCGAAAACTTTTCTTACTAAAAGGGTTACCGTTTGCTTTGGATAAGACTGTTTCGATTCTTGTTCTCTGAAAATGAGTGAACTAAGGAATGGCAGCACTAACAAACCTCCAACCTTCACTCCTGATGACTTTGATACATGGAAACTCAGAATGGAGATTTTCTGTAAAAACACCGACCACAAAATGTGGGCTTCCATTGTCAATGGACCACAAGTCATCACCACCCCATCTGCTACTCAACCTGTGGTTGACCTCATCAAAGCGTATGAGAATTATTCTGATGATGACCATAAGACCTGTGAATGTGACTACAAAGCTTTGTGGGCACTCCAGGAAGCTCTTCCTAATTCTATACTAATAGGCTTTAAGAGATGCAAAACTGCACATGATCTTTGGAAAGCTCTTATTGAAATGTATGAGGGAACAGATGAGGTGAAAGAGAACAAGAAAGACATGTTGAAACAAAGATATGAAAATTTCTGTCACAAAAGAGGTGAATCAATGTCTGAGCAGTACTTAAGATATGTTAGACTTATAGATGAACTACAGGGTGTAGATGTAAAAATTGACAATGCTGATATTATCAGAAAATTTTTAAGATCATTACCTGAAGTTTGGACTGTCTATACAGTCAGCATTAAGCATAACAAAGACCTTAAGACCTTGAAATTAGGAGATCTCTATGGAATGCTGAGTGCCCATGAGATAGAAATGAATGAGAAGTCACGTGTATCATCGAACCAGACATCATCTTCCAGAGACACTTTGGCCCTCATTACTGCTCACTCAGAGAATTATTCTGAACCTGAACCATATGTATCTTTTCCTGAGTCTCCTAAAGGACATGAAGTTTCATACTACCAAAATTTTGCTAATGTTGCTAACAGTTCTTATACAGGGTTCACTTGATCAGATCTTGAGTGCATTAGTGCAGATGATCTAGAGGAGATTGACATCACTACCCAACTTGCAATAGTGTCACTGAGGGCACAGAGGTTCTACAAGAGAACTGGAAGAAAATATAATGGAGCCAAGAATGCTCCTATTGGCCTTGACAAATCAAAAGTCAAGTGTTACAACTGTCATCAGTTGGGACATTTTGCTAGGGAGTGTTCTCAGCCAAGGAGAGAAACTGGTTACAATGCTGAGAAGAAACAAGAGTATACCAAACCAAGCTCCTCCTCTGGTCCTACTCCACCAAAGGCAACAGGAACATGTCACCAAAAGGATCACATGATGATCAAAAGATTTTTGGAAAAACTCAGAAGGTTTGGGTTGGAAATGAGAAAAATAACAGCTTCTCATATGTCAAAAGAAATAATTTTTCTAAGGAACAACATTCCGCAGGAACTTCATTTCTTCCGGGAGAATGTTCCTCCGGAAGAAATACAGTTCCCTCGGAACATTTTGGCAACTACAGGTCTTCTAATCCTTCAAAACAGAGACCTAAATTTCAACCTACTGAGTTCATTAATCAAACTCACCCATCTTTCAAAGGAAATTCACGAGCAAGATCTGCTCCTCGTGAAAGAAAACAATTTTCTGAACAGTATGAAGTGTATAATCATCCTACACAAGTGAGTTCCTACGGAACTCAGCTTCCTCATACTGAAACCTTCAAAGCTGATGCTCAACCTAAATTTGAAAATGCAAGGCAAAGAAGCAACAGAAAGTTTAGGGAAAAGAAGGCTTTTATGAAGAAACATGGTTTTCCCAAATGACAAAGTTATAACAGAAGTTTAAATGAGAAAAATGGTGATTTTTCTGAGTATGATGATTTTCCTGCAGAACAACTTGTTTTAGGAAACTACTCGTATAATGATGCCATGGGAAGACCCAAGACCACAAAGGCTTGGGTCCCATACACCAACTGATCATGTTCTTTACCTGTGTAGGGGTTACCTAATAAATCTCAAGCAAATGTTTGGGTTGTAGATAGTGGGTGCTCCAGTCACATGACAGGTAATAAAAACCTTCTAGAAAATACAAAAAGATATGATGGCGGTCCCGTTGCATTTGGAAGCAATGAAGGGTACATTACAACACTTGGTAATGTATCAAATGGAAGTTTTACTCTTGACAAGGTGAGTCTTGTCAATGTTCTGAATTTTAATTTGTTGAGTGTATCACAAATTTGTGATAAAAAGATGAATGTTCTGTTTAATGATGAAGAAGCTCTAGTACTTAAGCCTGGTCTAAAAATTCCTACTGAAATGATTTTGATAAAAGCAAAAAGACAGGATGGCTTGTACTTGCTTGATATGGCAAGTGCCAAATCTCTTGATGGCAATACTTGTTTGATATCAAGAGCTTCTATTGATGAGTCTGACCTTTGGCACAGAAGACTTGTACATGTTAATTACAAAACCATGAACAAACTTGTTAACTTAGGTTTGGTAAATGGTTTACCTCAAAAACACTTCAACTGTAATCAGCATTGTATTGCTTGCTTAAAGGGCAAGCAACACAAGTCTTCTCATAAGTCCAAAACTGAAAACTCAATTTCTCAACCCCTTAGAATTACTGCATATGGATCTCTTTGGTCCTACAAGGGTGATGAGTTTGGGAAAGAAACCTTATTGTTTTGTAATCACTGATGATTTTTCAAGATACACATGGGTTTTCTTCCTAAGAACTAAGGATGAAACACCTGAAATTTTAAAGTCTTTAATCATTCAACTTGAAAATCAGTCAAATTTCAAAGTCAAAACAATTAGAAGTGACAATGGCACAGAGTTTAAAAATCATGTTTTAAATTCTTTTTGTGAAGAAAAGGGGATATCTAGGCAGTTTAGTGTTGCTAGAACTCCTCAGCAAAATGGAGTTGCTGAGAGGAGAAATAGAACACTAATTGAGGCTGCTAGATCAATGCTGGCTGAGTCTAAGCTCCCTGTAACTTTCTGGGCTGAAGCAGTGAACACTGCCTGCTATGTTCAGAACAGGGTACTTGTGGTCAAAGGTAAAAACAAGACACCATATGAGCTTTGGAGAAAAAGAAAACCAAGTATACACTTTCTCAAAGTTTTTGGTTGTCCTGTTACAATATTAATAACCAGTGAGAATTTAGCCAAGTTTGCTGAAAAGGCAGATGATGGCTTCATGGTTGGTTACTCAGGTGTTGCTAAGGCATACAGAGTATACAACCTCAGAACTAAAATTATTGAAGAGTCAATTAATGTGTTTTTCAATGAAAGATCAACAAATAAATTTAGTTCTGAACCCTCATGGTTATTTGATATTGATTCACTAACCAATGCTTTCAACTTTACTGTTGATAAGTCGTTTAGTGAGTATGTGCAGTCTCAGGGGGAGAACTCAAATGCAAAGAAGGATGGCTACAGGTTTGGTCATTTCTACTCCTCTGTCAGCACACAACCTTACAAACCACCTACCATGCCAACTGTTGCAATTCAACAAGTCACTGATCCCACTCCAGTGAATGTGGTTGAAACTGAGTCAAGTGACTCTCAATCACAAAAGGATGGTTATGTCTCAGATACCAGTGATGATGGGAGTTTGCAGCATTCTCCTAATGATAATCTACATAGTGATCATGATGGTTCTCTTGAATCAAATTTCATTGACTCTTCTCTTGAAGAAACCATCAACTTTGCTAACAACTTGAGTGATCAACATGTCTCTGCTGCAACTACATCAAATTTGCCCCCTTCACAAAGATTGCCAGGAATTGAGCTTAGTGTCCTATTGCCCCCAATTATTCCACCATCTAGGCAAGTTCAAAGTCATGAATTTCCAAGTTTTCAGAATACAAATGTCAGCAAAACTCATCCTATTGAGAATGTGATTGGTGAAGTGAATGCTCCTGTTCTTACAAGAAGCAAGTCTGCTGATGCAAACATCTGTTTATTTGCATGCTTCCTGTCTCAAGAAGAACCAAAGCAAGTTGAGCAAGCACTAAAAGACAATCATTGGATTGAGGCTATGCAAGAGGAATTGTTTCAAATCAACAAACAACAGGTTTGGGAACTGGTTGATCTACCAGAGTATGCTCAACTTATTGGAACAAAATGGGTTTTTAGAAACAAGAAGGATGAAAGAGGAATCGTTGTTAAGAACAAAGCTAGGCTTGTTGTTCAGGGATATTCACAGGAAGAAGGGATAGACTATGATGAGGTTTTTGCTCCAGTTGCAAGATTAGAGGCAATCAGAATTTTTCTTTCCTATGCAGCTTACAAGAACTTCACTGTCTATCAAATGGATGTCAAGAGTGCTTTCTTCTATGGGAAACTGAAGGAAGAAGTTTATGTCTGTCAACCACCAGGGTTTGAAGACCCACACCATCCCAACAAGGTGTGTAAACTAATCAAGGCTCTCTATGGCCTCAAGCAAGCACCAAGAACTTGGTATGAGACTTTGTCGAATTACCTGCTTGGCCATGGGGATACAGAAGAGGAGCTATTGATAAAACACTCTTCATAAGGAAAGTTGGAAAAGATAAGTTGCTTGTTCAGATTTATGTGGATGATATCATCTTTGGCTCCACCAATCCTAAGTTGTGCAAGGAGTTTGAGACCCTAATGCAAGACCAATTTGAGATGAGTTCAATGGGTGAACTTAATTTCTTTCTGGGTCTCCAAGTTAAACAAACTGCAGAGGGCATCTTCTTGAACCAGTCAAAATACATTCAAGATATGCTCAAGAGGTTTGATATGCTATCTTCCTCATCTGCAAAAACTCCTATCTCAACATCTCACAATCTGAATTCAGAATCAGAAAGTGAACCTGTTAATCAGCACACTTACAGGGCAATGATTGGTTCTCTGATGTACTTAACAACAAGTAGGCCTGATATTATGTTTAGTGTATGCCTATGCTCTAGATATCAGTCTGCTCCCAAAGAATCCCACATGAAGGCAGTAAAGAGAATCTTTAAGTACCTCAAAGGTCAACCAAAACTTGGTTTGTGGTATGCAAAGAACAATGACTTTTCACTTGTTGCCTACACTGACAGTGACTATGGTGGCTGCTACTTGGATAAGAAATCAACATCAGGAGGATGTCAATTTCTAGGAAATAGGCTTGTATCATGGCAATGCAAGAAACAGACCTGTGTTTCTACTTTAACTGCTGAAGCTGAGTACATTGCTACTTCAAGCTGCTGTGGTCAAGTACTTTGGATTCAGAATCAAATGCTAGACTATGGAATCACATTCCTGAAAACTCCTATGTATCCAGACAACACCAGTGCCATTTCCATCACCAATAATCCTGTAAAGCACTCTAAGACAAAGCACATCGAAATAAGGTATCATTTCATTAGAGATTGTGCAGAAAAGAAATTGATTAAGTTACACAAGGT
>JBCNJP010000023.1:84755281-84805281 GCA_039602395.1 Deinandra increscens subsp. villosa | reverse complement strand
AGTATAAAAATTTATAATTAGAAAGCCCCATCTTCAAAGATGTGAACAGTGACAACAACATCATCCAATAACATGCATATCTAACAACCCATCAGTAAGACGTACGGAGAACATTGTGGCAATTAATCCACTCCCGTATGAGAACATCATCACATGTTTTCCATCCTGCAATGGCATGAAACATGACACCAAATAGTTTCATAGTTTGTAAATGAAATTGCTTAATAAAGGCAAATCTATCAATTTGAAATATACCAGAGGGAAGCAAAGGCGGCGCATAAAGATGTAGTTGGAGATCAAAGTTCATGGTTGCACCTTCCAGTTTCATCATATTCAATTGACACCTTTCAAATTGAACATAAGAGTTCTCAAGTGGCTTCTTACATAGAAGACATACCTAATTAAATCTTCGCAAGTGGCAAGAGAAATAAGCACCGTTTAATTTGACAAAACAAAACCTTAATACTTTCGAAATGCTAAAAAATATGTGATGAACATATATAAAAAAAGAGTAGAGTTCAGAAAACCATACTTATTGAAAGAGGCACCTCTGGCTAGACGAAAAGCATGCGTTCGACAGGCTGACGAAATCTGCTGAGAAATTCAAACCAAAATGCATGTGACATAAGGAACTTAAAGCTGAGAAATTAAAACCAAAAAGGATGCGCCACACATAAAGAACTACAGACTTAAAAGATGTAGACCGTGGTTTCAAACCTGAGTCTTCCTTTATGTGCAGATCGTGATTTCAAACTTAGAAGATGAAGAAAGAGGGACGATGTTAGGGGCAGCAGAAATCGAATTTCAAACCTAAAAGATGAAAATAGAGGACGATGTTAGGTGATTTCAATCAGGAATCTGCTCTTGACCTAGCTATAATACAGGATTTGAATTTCAAATCTTGCATCTCAGCCTGTTCGATTGGCTTAATCTAAAGAGAGAAGGGGACTGTACTATCCATCGCGCATGTTTATGGATTGTTTAGACTTTGAATATGAAAAGCAATTTAAGAGCTACTCAAAGTGGAGAATTCTGAAAAGCAATACTGTATGTGTCTGAACGATGAACAACTAAGCATGGATCGGTGGATTTGTTTCTTCTGCTCTCAAAAAGTCCCTGCATCTCTTTCTACTTTCTAGGACCAAAAGGTTTCTTCTTCTTCTGAAAAGCAAAAGCAACATGGGTCTGGGTCAAGGGTACCCGTTTGAAGGATATCCGTGGGAAGCAAAACCGGTAATCCAAGTGCTCAAGAGACTTGTACATAATGCTTGATAGGTTGTAAACTCTTAAAATTCAACGATCAATATTTTATCTCTCTAATATATATATAGGTTCAAATGAGAACTTTTTATTTTGAGAACTTTTGAGAACTAAATCGTAACCACAAATTTCAGGGGGGGACCACTACAATTCATGGGAGGGGGATACATGTAATAAACATGTGGCTCAAATTAGTTCTTTTTAGTTCTCAAATCAAATTGGTTCTCAAATGATGGGTAAAGTTCATGTAAGAATCATTATCTATTGTAAGAACTTAAAAACCAACTTAAATGAGGGATATTTAGTAATTTTGTCCTTTCTTTTTAATTCCTCCACTACATTTATTGTACAAACTTGTAAGAACCAAAGGAAAATTATATATGTTTTATATGCAACATACCATGTTGCATATATGCAACATTATATGTTTCATATGTTGCATATATGCAACATAGTCGGACATACCAAAAAAAAAAAAAAATTTGTTTTGTTTTTTTTTTTTTGTTTTTTTTTTTTTGTTTTTTTAGGTCGTTAAGTTGTCATCATGTGTATAGACATGAAGGAAAAAAGAAGAAGAAGCACAAAAATTATCTAAATAACCTTCATTAAATTGAAATTTAATGGTTTTTACATTAGTTCTTAAGTTCTTACAATAATATTGGTTTGTACTAGAACTTTACCCATGTATATACGTATAATTGGCTATTAATTATGGTTTATATTCATATATAAAAATTGTGCATTTGGTGATTCTATAGAATATGCATATTTGGAATTATAAAATAAACGTTTTAGAACTCTTATTATTTATGACAAATATGCAAATGTAAATTGTATATTTTTGTGGACTCATTATAGACATTTTTATACTTTAGAATATGTGTATATATATATATCTATATCTTCTATCTATCTTCTATATAATATATATATAAAAAGATGATTGTCCACGTGTCATCACCACAGCACCCAATTTTTAGGTTTTCCCGCCCATTGCTTTCCTCCTGATTTGATTACGTGTTTGGTTTTGGATTTATTTGTTATCATCATCATCCTGTTCGAGAAAAAAGGGATCCCAAATATATCGCTTTAATAGTTATTCCGCCTCTCAAAAAGCCTATTTCTTTTCATCTCTCTACCCCCTTTTCGCAAGAAACATCCGCCTCTCAAGATCCTCGCAGGAAGATTTCACATCCTTCGATTTCGCTGCTGCTTTCTTCCATCCAAGGTACGGTAGTAATCTCCTTAAATACATGTAAATTTATTTTCAACATCATAATAATCGTTGCTGATATCCGATATTGGTTATTCCTTGATTCTATCGTCTTTTTGAAATCGATTCACGCAAATAACGAATTCGATAACTGTGATCGAAATCTGTTGAGACATATCATAAATCTTCAAGATATATGATTCTTTTAAAGATAGAATCGATTTTGTGAAAAACCCTAAATTACTAACGATCTTACCTCATTGTTAAGAACCCTAGATAAATGTTAAATTGGATCTGTCGAATGATTATACATATAATCGGTTGAGATATGTTATTTAAAAAAGCATATATGATTCTTTTAAAGACAGTATCGATTTGGTTAAAAACCCTAGATTAGAAACGATGTTAGATAATTGTGAAAGACCCTAAATTCGTTAAATTGAAGGAATCATCAGGTAACAGAACCATAAACACTATTATATGATTTTTTTTCCTCCTAATATATCAGAACCATAAACAGTATGAAGGAATCCTGTGTATTTCTTCAGTGAATCATATATAAATCTTCTTCACCTATACAATATATTTCTCTGTTATAAAAACCATCAATTTTATAGCAAGTTTATTACTTTTTAAATTTTTTTTTACTATAAGAGCATACTTTAAAATATTCAAACTGAAACTATTTCCTTTGATACCTGAATCCTGATTGATGTGCTTTTGGTTCATGATTATCTTCATTTGTTACCTTCTTTATGTACTCTCTTTATATTGTTGGTGATTATATAATCAAGTTTTCAGTAATGAATGTTAGTAATGTTAAACAAGGTTGTTATTTGTAAGTTTGTAGTCATCTCTTGCTTTCATCCGATTTTCAAGATCTTATATTTATCTTTTATAATATATATTTCATGTGTGTTCATGTGCTGTGTATAGAAGACCAGGGGAGAAATAGCTGAGTTTCATCAAGATTGGTAAGTTATTTCAACTAATAAAGGGATTTATTTATATTTTTGTAGGGTATATTTGGATCGAATGTCAATTTTAAGCATTTTTGTTCTTTTAATACCCCTTTTCATACACCTGTTTAAATAATGGTTATGATTATTTCAGAATATTCAGATTTGGAGTAAGCATACCCTTTATTCTCATTACAATTCTTCAAAATAGTCATTTATAGTGATTACTTCATTCTATAGTTCCTACCAACATTTTTCTAAAAAAGTAGATCTTCAAAACTTATTACACAATATGTTTTCCAAATGAATATCAAGAGGAAACCAGGCAACCACGATGATTTGCAACCAGCTATGACTTATTTCATATCAACGTCATTGGTAATGAAAAGTATAGTATCTCAGCTTCATATGGAAAGCTACATACACGATTATTAGGTTTTCTAATTCTCTTTCATGCCTAATTAATTTGAAGCAAACAGTTGGTGTTAAGTGCAATGTTTGATTCTGCACACAATGTAAGAATTAGGCTGATTTCTTGCATTTGACAACATCATCCAATAACATGCATATCTAACAACCCATCAGTAAGACGTACGGAGAACATTGTGGCAATTAATCCACTCCCGTATGAGAACATCATCACATGTTTTCCATCCTGCAATGGCATGAAACATGACACCAAATAGTTTCATAGTTTGTAAATGAAATTGCTTAATAAAGGCAAATCTATCAATTTGAAATATACCAGAGGGAAGCAAAGGCGGCGCATAAAGATGTAGTTGGAGATCAAAGTTCATGGTTGCACCTTCCAGTTTCATCATATTCAATTGACACCTTTCAAATTGAACATAAGAGTTCTCAAGTGGCTTCTTACATAGAAGACATACCTAATTAAATCTTCGCAAGTGGCAAGAGAAATAAGCACCGTTTAATTTGACAAAACAAAACCTTTATACTTTCGAAATGCTAAAAAATATGTGATGAACATATATAAAAAAAGAGTAGAGTTCAGAAAACCATACTTATTGAAAGAGGCACCTCTGGCTAGACGAAAAGCATGCGTTCGACAGGCTGACGAAATCTGCTGAGAAATTCAAACCAAAATGCATGTGACATAAGGAACTTAAAGCTGAGAAATTAAAACCAAAAAGGATGCGCCACACATAAAGAACTACAGACTTAAAAGATGTAGACCGTGGTTTCAAACCTGAGTCTTCCTTTATGTGCAGATCGTGATTTCAAACTTAGAAGATGAAGAAAGAGGGACGATGTTAGGGGCAGCAGAAATCGAATTTCAAACCTAAAAGATGAAAATAGAGGACGATGTTAGGTGATTTCAATCAGGAATCTGCTCTTGACCTAGCTATAATACAGGATTTGAATTTCAAATCTTGCATCTCAGTTTATTACATGTATCCCCCTCCCATGAATTGTAGTGGTCCCCCCCTGAAATTTGTGGTTGCGATTTAGTTCTCAAAAGTTCTCAAAATAAAAAGTTCTCATTTGAACCTATATATATATTAGAGAGATAAAATATTGATCGTTGAATTTTAAGAGTTTACAACCTATCAAGCATTATGTACAAGTCTCTTGAGCACTTGGATTACCGGTTTTGCTTCCCACGGATATCCTTCAAACGGGTACCCTTGACCCAGACCCATGTTGCTTTTGCTTTTCAGAAGAAGAAGAAACCTTTTGGTCCTAGAAAGTAGAAAGAGATGCAGGGACTTTTTGAGAGCAGAAGAAACAAATCCACCGATCCATGCTTAGTTGTTCATCGTTCAGACACATACAGTATTGCTTTTCAGAATTCTCCACTTTGAGTAGCTCTTAAATTGCTTTTCATATTCAAAGTCTAAACAATCCATAAACATGCGCGATGGATAGTACAGTCCCCTTCTCTCTTTAGATTAAGCCAATCGAACAGGCTGAGATGCAAGATTTGAAATTCAAATCCTGTATTATAGCTAGGTCAAGAGCAGATTCCTGATTGAAATCACCTAACATCGTCCTCTATTTTCATCTTTTAGGTTTGAAATTCGATTTCTGCTGCCCCTAACATCGTCCCTCTTTCTTCATCTTCTAAGTTTGAAATCACGATCTGCACATAAAGGAAGACTCAGGTTTGAAACCACGGTCTACATCTTTTAAGTCTGTAGTTCTTTATGTGTGGCGCATCCTTTTTGGTTTTAATTTCTCAGCTTTAAGTTCCTTATGTCACATGCATTTTGGTTTGAATTTCTCAGCAGATTTCGTCAGCCTGTCGAACGCATGCTTTTCGTCTAGCCAGAGGTGCCTCTTTCAATAAGTATGGTTTTCTGAACTCTACTCTTTTTTTATATATGTTCATCACATATTTTTTAGCATTTCGAAAGTATTAAGGTTTTGTTTTGTCAAATTAAACGGTGCTTATTTCTCTTGCCACTTGCGAAGATTTAATTAGGTATGTCTTCTATGTAAGAAGCCACTTGAGAACTCTTATGTTCAATTTGAAAGGTGTCAATTGAATATGATGAAACTGGAAGGTGCAACCATGAACTTTGATCTCCAACTACATCTTTATGCGCCGCCTTTGCTTCCCTCTGGTATATTTCAAATTGATAGATTTGCCTTTATTAAGCAATTTCATTTACAAACTATGAAACTATTTGGTGTCATGTTTCATGCCATTGCAGGATGGAAAACATGTGATGATGTTCTCATACGGGAGTGGATTAGTTGCCACAATGTTCTCCGTACGTCTTACTGATGGGTTGTTAGATATGCATGTTATTGGATGATGTTGTCAAATGCAAGAAATCAGCCTAATTCTTACATTGTGTGCAGAATCAAACATTGCACTTAACACCAACTGTTTGCTTCAAATTAATTAGGCATGAAAGAGAATTAGAAAACCTAATAATCGTGTATGTAGCTTTCCATATGAAGCTGAGATACTATACTTTTCATTACCAATGACGTTGATATGAAATAAGTCATAGCTGGTTGCAAATCATCGTGGTTGCCTGGTTTCCTCTTGATATTCATTTGGAAAACATATTGTGTAATAAGTTTTGAAGATCTACTTTTTTAGAAAAATGTTGGTAGGAACTATAGAATGAAGTAATCACTATAAATGACTATTTTGAAGAATTGTAATGAGAATAAAGGGTATGCTTACTCCAAATCTGAATATTCTGAAATAATCATAACCATTATTTAAACAGGTGTATGAAAAGGGGTATTAAAAGAACAAAAATGCTTAAAATTGACATTCGATCCAAATATACCCTACAAAAATATAAATAAATCCCTTTATTAGTTGAAATAACTTACCAATCTTGATGAAACTCAGCTATTTCTCCCCTGGTCTTCTATACACAGCACATGAACACACATGAAATATATATTATAAAAGATAAATATAAGATCTTGAAAATCGGATGAAAGCAAGAGATGACTACAAACTTACAAATAACAACCTTGTTTAACATTACTAACATTCATTACTGAAAACTTGATTATATAATCACCAACAATATAAAGAGACTACATAAAGAAGGTAACAAATGAAGATAATCATGAACCAAAAGCACATCAATCAGGATTCAGGTATCAAAGGAAATAGTTTCAGTTTGAATATTTTAAAGTATGCTCTTATAGTAAAAAAAAATTTAAAAAGTAATAAACTTGCTATAAAATTGATGGTTTTTATAACAGAGAAATATATTGTATAGGTGAAGAAGATTTATATATGATTTACTGAAGAAATACACAGGATTCCTTCATCCCGTTGTGGCCTAAATGTGATGAAGAAATCAACCTGTATAAAAAAAATCAATACATATATTCTTGCTGTCAAAACATAGGTAAGTTGGTGTCAAAATCATCCAATAATAAACATTGAACATAATTGATTCCAAATAAAAATAGGACAAATCAATACCTGCTGAACTATCACCCTTTTGGTTCTGATGTTCCATGACATCTGCTAAAATCATCAGCTTTTTTGGTCTTCCAGATGAGACCCTTCAAAACGGATGGCAAAATTAACGGAGTAAAGCATCATCCAATATATACAAGTATAAAAATTTATAATTAGAAAGCCCCATCTTCAAAGATGTGAACAGTGACAACAACATCATCCAATAACATGCATATCTAACAACCCATCAGTAAGACGTACGGAGAACATTGTGGCAATTAATCCACTCCCGTATGAGAACATCATCACATGTTTTCCATCCTGCAATGGCATGAAACATGACACCAAATAGTTTCATAGTTTGTAAATGAAATTGCTTAATAAAGGCAAATCTATCAATTTGAAATATACCAGAGGGAAGCAAAGGCGGCGCATAAAGATGTAGTTGGAGATCAAAGTTCATGGTTGCACCTTCCAGTTTCATCATATTCAATTGACACCTTTCAAATTGAACATAAGAGTTCTCAAGTGGCTTCTTACATAGAAGACATACCTAATTAAACCTTCGCAAGTGGCAAGAGAAATAAGCACCGTTTAATTTGACAAAACAAAACCTTAATACTTTCGAAATGCTAAAAAATATGTGATGAACATATATAAAAAAAGAGTAGAGTTCAGAAAACCATACTTATTGAAAGAGGCACCTCTGGCTAGACGAAAAGCATGCGTTCGACAGGCTGACGAAATCTGCTGAGAAATTCAAACCAAAATGCATGTGACATAAGGAACTTAAAGCTGAGAAATTAAAACCAAAAAGGATGCGCCACACATAAAGAACTACAGATTTAAAAGATGTAGACCGTGGTTTCAAACCTGAGTCTTCCTTTATGTGCAGATCGTGATTTCAAACTTAGAAGATGAAGAAAGAGGGACGATGTTAGGGGCAGCAGAAATCGAATTTCAAACCTAAAAGATGAAAATAGAGGACGATGTTAGGTGATTTCAATCAGGAATCTGCTCTTGACCTAGCTATAATACAGGATTTGAATTTCAAATCTTGCATCTCAGCCTGTTCGATTGGCTTAATCTAAAGAGAGAAGGGGACTGTACTATCCATCGCGCATGTTTATGGATTGTTTAGACTTTGAATATGAAAAGCAATTTAAGAGCTACTCAAAGTGGAGAATTCTGAAAAGCAATACTGTATGTGTCTGAACGATGAACAACTAAGCATGGATCGGTGGATTTGTTTCTTCTGCTCTCAAAAAGTCCCTGCATCTCTTTCTACTTTCTAGGACCAAAAGGTTTCTTCTTCTTCTGAAAAGCAAAAGCAACATGGGTCTGGGTCAAGGGTACCCGTTTGAAGGATATCCGTGGGAAGCAAAACCGGTAATCCAAGTGCTCAAGAGACTTGTACATAATGCTTGATAGGTTGTAAACTCTTAAAATTCAACGATCAATATTTTATCTCTCTAATATATATATAGGTTCAAATGAGAACTTTTTATTTTGAGAACTTTTGAGAACTAAATCGCAACCACAAATTTCAGGGGGGACCACTACAATTCATGGGAGGGGGATACATGTAATAAACATGTGGCTCAAATTAGTTCTTTTTAGTTCTCAAATCAAATTGGTTCTCAAATGATGGGTAAAGTTCATGTAAGAATCATTATCTATTGTAAGAACTTAAAAACCAACTTAAATGAGGGATATTTAGTAATTTTGTCCTTTCTTTTTAATTCCTCCACTACATTTATTGTACAAACTTGTAAGAACCAAAGGAAAATTATATATGTTTTATATGCAACATACCATGTTGCATATATGCAACATTATATGTTTCATATGTTGCATATATGCAACATAGTCGGACATACCAAAAAAAAAAAAAATATTTGTTTTGTTTTTTTTTTTTGTTTTTTTTTTTTTTTGTTTTTTTAGGTCGTTAAGTTGTCATCATGTGTATAGACATGAAGGAAAAAAGAAGAAGAAGCACAAAAATTATCTAAATAACCTTCATTAAATTGAAATTTAATGGTTTTTACATTAGTTCTTAAGTTCTTACAATAATATTGGTTTGTACTAGAACTTTACCCATGTATATACGTATAATTGGCTATTAATTATGGTTTATATTCATATATAAAAATTGTGCATTTGGTGATTCTATAGAATATGCATATTTGGAATTATAAAATAAACGTTTTAGAACTCTTATTATTTATGACAAATATGCAAATGTAAATTGTATATTTTTGTGGACTCATTATAGACATTTTTATACTTTAGAATATGTGTATATATATATATCTATATCTTCTATCTATCTTCTATATAATATATATATAAAAAGATGATTGTCCACGTGTCATCACCACAGCACCCAATTTTTAGGTTTTCCCGCCCATTGCTTTCCTCCTGATTTGATTACGTGTTTGGTTTTGGATTTATTTGTTATCATCATCATCCCGTTCGAGAAAAAAGGGATCCCAAATATATCGCTTTAATAGTTATTCCGCCTCTCAAAAAGCCTATTTCTTTTCATCTCTCTACCCCCTTTTCGCAAGAAACATCCGCCTCTCAAGATCCTCGCAGGAAGATTTCACATCCTTCGATTTCGCTACTGCTTTCTTCCATCCAAGGTACGGTAGTAATCTCCTTAAATACATGTAAATTTATTTTCAACATCATAATAATCGTTGCTGATATCCGATATTGGTTATTCCTTGATTCTATCGTCTTTTTGAAATCGATTCACGCAAATAACGAATTCGATAACTGTGATCGAAATCTGTTGAGACATATCATAAATCTTCAAGATATATGATTCTTTTAAAGATAGAATCGATTTTGTGAAAAACCCTAAATTACTAACGATCTTACCTCATTGTTAAGAACCCTAGATAAATGTTAAATTGGATCTGTCGAATGATTATACATATAATCGGTTGAGATATGTTATTTAAAAAAGCATATATGATTCTTTTAAAGACAGTATCGATTTGGTTAAAAACCCTAGATTAGAAACGATGTTAGATAATTGTGAAAGACCCTAAATTCGTTAAATTGAAGGAATCATCAGGTAACAGAACCATAAACACTATTATATGATTTTTTTTCCTCCTAATATATCAGAACCATAAACAGTATGAAGGAATCCTGTGTATTTCTTCAGTGAATCATATATAAATCTTCTTCACCTATACAATATATTTCTCTGTTATAAAAACCATCAATTTTATAGCAAGTTTATTACTTTTTAAATTTTTTTTTACTATAAGAGCATACTTTAAAATATTCAAACTGAAACTATTTCCTTTGATACCTGAATCCTGATTGATGTGCTTTTGGTTCATGATTATCTTCATTTGTTACCTTCTTTATGTACTCTCTTTATATTGTTGGTGATTATATAATCAAGTTTCCAGTAATGAATGTTAGTAATGTTAAACAAGGTTGTTATTTGTAAGTTTGTAGTCATCTCTTGCTTTCATCCGATTTTCAAGATCTTATATTTATCTTTTATAATATATATTTCATGTGTGTTCATGTGCTGTGTATAGAAGACCAGGGGAGAAATAGCTGAGTTTCATCAAGATTGGTAAGTTATTTCAACTAATAAAGGGATTTATTTATATTTTTGTAGGGTATATTTGGATCGAATGTCAATTTTAAGCATTTTTGTTCTTTTAATACCCCTTTTCATACACCTGTTTAAATAATGGTTATGATTATTTCAGAATATTCAGATTTGGAGTAAGCATACCCTTTATTCTCATTACAATTCTTCAAAATAGTCATTTATAGTGATTACTTCATTCTATAGTTCCTACCAACATTTTTCTAAAAAAGTAGATCTTCAAAACTTATTACACAATATGTTTTCCAAATGAATATCAAGAGGAAACCAGGCAACCACGATGATTTGCAACCAGCTATGACTTATTTCATATCAACGTCATTGGTAATGAAAAGTATAGTATCTCAGCTTCATATGGAAAGCTACATACACGATTATTAGGTTTTCTAATTCTCTTTCATGCCTAATTAATTTGAAGCAAACAGTTGGTGTTAAGTGCAATGTTTGATTCTGCACACAATGTAAGAATTAGGCTGATTTCTTGCATTTGAGAAGGCCGCACCTCTATATTTTTGTTATTATGGAATTTTACATCCTAAAAATATTTGCAGATTCAAAGATATGCCAAAGATGTAGCGGAGAAAAAAACAACAATATGAATACTATAACATTCTTCATCTATATGTTGTTAGGGTTAAACCAGCAATTATGGAGCTTCATGAGGTTAGATGGATACAAATCTTTTTTTCTTCTTTCCTTTATTCTTATTTATTTATTTTAATTTCTTAGATTAAAGCAGATATGTGGTCTTTCCTTTATTCTTATTTATTTATTTTCATTTGAACTATGTACAGTTTTGAATCTACATCTTTAATTTATATAAATGATATAATTATTGGCTGTTGTAGTTTCAAAGCAATAGTACTTGAGTTTTGCAAGCAATAGTTTGAGCAAAAGAAGGGTGAGAACTTCTGAGGAGTAAAAAGTCAATTTCAGTGGAAAATACAAAGACATGTTTGGTTGTATGGGCTAAAGAGGTAATTTGATTTTGCCTGATTGTTAGTTCTAAAATTCAGAATGTTGATATAAAGTATCTTGATGAAAATATAGTGAATTTTGTATTTTTTTTTTGCTGAAGATTAAGGGTTGGTGATATTTTAGTTGTTTGGAGTTGTCACATCCCCTTATAATGTCACAATGATCTATTAGGCAAAGTCACTTAACTGGTCACTATTTTCTTAAAATTTATAAATTCATTTAGAAAAACCAGGGAATGATTAAGTTTTAAAACAAATTTGACAATCACTTTTGACTCTTTCGAGTGCTATAATTATTGTATTCCTTGAAAGAAAACATAAATGGGTGAATTTAATAGTTATGCTCTATGTACATTTTAGTCTATTCACTCCATCAAAAGCTATAGTTATTGGATTAGAGAATGATGCATCTGTATTTACTTTGTACAATGCAGTATTCATGGTGCCTAAAGCCCTACAAAATTCATTTCTTTAAAATATGTTTTTCTTTAAAAAAAAAAGGTAACAATTATGGGTCATCTAACCTAAGCTATTGTTGCCTCTATAATTTTATGAATAAATGTTGCTTTTGCATAAAAGTGGTACTCAACTAATAATCTATTACTAAAACATCATTGTTCTACAAACTTAGTCAAATGTATTAAAATTACTTGATATAGGAGCTGATTATAGTAATGAAACTTGACCTCCACCAGGTTCGTTCTATTGATTACCAGACCGATAACACGTGTAGGCATTATTCACTTCGTTCATTCATTAAATACATTCTATGAAATGAAAATGAGATCATGTTATTATGTTGAAATGGAGGAGTGATCTCCAAAAAGGCAACATAGTGACGGACTAGAGAGTAACATAGTAAAGTTGTACTCATGTTTTGACCATATAAGTTGTATTCATGTACCCATCTTATTATGTCTATTAGAGTCAGATCAAAACTGTAAAATGTTTCATTAAGGTACTAACATCTTATTTTTAAAATATATACTTATTTTGACCCAAGAAGTATTGTATTCGATTAATTTTTAAAGCGTGATGTAAATATAGTGGAGGAAAGTAGAATTGTCTTTCAAGAGTTGGACTCTATTTAAAGAATTCATTATTTAGTCATGGTCGGGAAAAGTGACAAACAAAACATTAAATGTTGTTTATAAGTCTGTATTTTTAAATTTGTAACTTCTTTTCATTCTCCAATGTCGAATTACATTTATTATATATGTTATTATAAGTATCAGTTTTTAAAATTCCGCCCGTGCGTGGCACGGGTATAAAAAACTAGTATATATATATATATATATATATATATATATATATATATTAACATATATTTTTGCTTGATTTCACGAAAACATATTACTAGCCTATAATGTATTTTTCATCGTATTCTGATACTCCTTATGATTTTGGCTAAATGTCATCCTCGACTTGTTCCGGATTTCACAACCTTCGCACTAGTACAAAAATGGTCTACGGTGACACACAGGCCGTCAGATTCGTGTGATACTTTTTTAGTGTTGTGTGACCGTATGTACGTGTTGTGTGTTATGGTGACGTTTTTAGAGTGTTGTGTCACCATTGCTTTGATGATCTGATCCTTTGGTGACACTAAACATATGGTATGTGACAAAGATTAGTCACAGTTTAAAGTAACGTGACCATAAGTCACCATTTGGTCACAACACATCGTGTGTGATTAATTCTATACTACTTATATGAGACTATAGATAGCAATATGATCACGTATATTTATTGTTTATGTGACTATATAATGGAGCACATTCAGTGACATAAAAACATGTAGCTAAATGTAAAACATAATGACATTAAAAATTTGCTTGGTGTGATTGTAGCTTATGGTATTTGGTCATAGTAATTATGTGTGTCACCATATGTTAAAGTTTACGATCACAGTTCCAAATTCCATGTGTCACTAATGATAACTAATGGTCATGAGAATTGTAAACAGCATGTGATTAGAAGTAACAAGTTGTCATCTTTCAATTTGTGTGTGTGACAATTTATATATTATTGTCATGATAAATTAAGAAAAACATGTCACGAGAAGTAACATATGGCGATTGTTAAATTTATTAGATGAGACTGTTAAGGAACCTTTAGTGTCACCTTTTCAAATCTAGTATGTGACCATTTATATGTGTTAGTCATGGTAAATGTAAAAAACCATGTGACCATTTGCAACATATGGTGATTGTTCTCTCTTTTTTTTTATGTGTGAGTATTGTGTTGTTTTAGTGACACACAATTAATTGAAGCATTGGATGTGTGACAAAATATATGTTATTGTCATGGTCAATGAACAAAACACGTGACTTGATGTAACAAAAAGCCTTCTATAGGTTTTTTAACCTCTTCACAACACGCACATACCTAAGTAACATGATAAATGAAAACCAAATTTAACAATACTATGCAAAACCAACCATTCATTAACTAAAATTAAAATAACATAAATTGACAAAACGTTAAATCTCATAACGTTCAATTTCCGAAAAGTACCTAGCCTAAAGTTTTAGAAACTTTCAACCCATTCCGCTTATACACAGCAATGTAAAACAGATAGACAGCTGGAGACTCTTGAAACACCACAATGTCTCATTCAAATAGCGGGACATCTTTAACCACTTTTCTCCAACCTCTTTGAAAAAACAACCTTCCGTATGATTTGGCAAGTTCAAGCTCCCACTCACGACCCTCAAAACCAATAATGGTCGCCCTATTCTTCGTCTCCAGAGTTTGAAACCTCTCAGCAAAAAATAAATCCGGCAACAGCTATGAATATATAGAAGTTTGGGTCATTATTGATATTATTGTCAAAAAGTAATAACCAAATATATAAGTTGCAATTAAAAAAAAAGATTACCAGTTGACTAGAGTAAGATTTTGAAAAAGCAACGTAGAACGAGTCTTGACTACGACACGTTTTTTCATCAATGAAAGTAAGCTTCAAATAACTGTCATCAACGTTAGTGAAAAATAGAAAAACTGAATCATTGAGATTTCAAGCTTGAATCACATCTTGCCATCCTTTCGTGAAGCACAGTGAACCATTGATGCGTTCAAGATTGACGAATATAGATATTTCATCAGGTGGCACATGAATGTTAACAACTTGAACATCATTGTGGCTAAGGGGACTGGTCTTTAGGATTCATTAGTTAGCTACAAAAGCAAGTTTCTGATGTTTCGTTGACTGATTTAGAAGAGGAACCTACAACATAAAAGAAATGTTAGGATGATGGTCTAAATTTTGGGTTGTTTGTCAATAAAAGTAATCAATACAGATTACTAATTATGAAAACACCCAATGAGATCAAATAAATATATAAAAAGTTTAGAGGACCAATACACATGACTTGATTAATTAACAATTCAGCCCCAATATTTTAATCATCTAATGGAGGTCTTGATTAATTAACAATTCAGTCTGAATCATCTAATATATTGCATTTGTTATCAACTCTTCAAATATAGATGAGGATATAAGAAAAACCGATGATTACAGTAAATAACATACCTTGATTAGCCATTAGAAAAATGAATTGCTTGTGATTTGGTTGATATGAATCACGAGATGGGAGGAAGGTGTGTCACTAAATGTGAGGTCGGTCAAATTGAAAGAATTAGGGTATTGATGTTAAGGCTAGCCATAAACAGTAATGGGCTAAGGCCCAACTCAACTTTCTCCGGGCCCTGACTCAATTGGTAAATCTGATGTTCGGGTAAAGAGGATCCGAATCAAGAGTCACGCGGATCCTGTGTGGCTTATAACCCGAAACGCTTGTCTCCTACTTTATTTTAATCAGATGAATGTTTTATTGTTGTTATTTTCTTATTTTTTGTATTTGCTTATCAATCAATCAATTACTAACTCAAAAAGTTAATTGGGTCAATGTGTTAACTTAAAATTAAATCAAACAATTACTAACTGAAACAAGAGTGGCAATCCATTTAGTTCAGTTGTTGCATACAAGGATCAAAATAAAATAATGTACCAAAAGCCACAACCATTAACACAACCTACATTCACTCATTACAACCTGCTCTCTTTGCATATTTCTCCTTCTCGATACGAGCCTTAAGCAGCCTTCTACGAAGCAGATCAATCCTTTGTTGGAGTTCCTTATTGAGGCCATGTATTTCTGACAGTTTATCAAAGAGCGGCTTCCTCTCGGCCATTAGGGTATCACTATCAGCAAAGTGACCCATGACCTCCTCATTCAGGAACACCATCTTCTGCTGGTAGTATTATGCAGCGTCTAAATTAGCGGCGACAAACGATTCATCAACGAGCTTGCCCTTCTTGTATTGGCTGCACGCAACCTCTGGTGTTGCATAAAAACTCCAATTATTAACCTCTGTAAATGAGAAAGTCATGGAATTGATATTGCTATGAAGAAAGTAAAAAATGTGAGATATATTTTTGTAACAAATGGAGGTTTATATAGGAAAAAAATAAGAGATAAAATTACTCAGTAACCAAGGTTCAAGGAAATAATCATTACCAATATTTTATACAAATTTACACGGTTTCAAGTAATTGAAGGGACTGGTCGATTCAAGAATCTCATAATGACAACCTTTCAACTTCTAAGCCGTATTTTTCTCTCTCTTTATCAACTTGACTAATAAAAAAGATTACTTTTACTTATATAAACCGCCATTTTCGAAGTCTTTATCCCTTCCAAAACAAAAAACACACCAGTGGATCTTTTATCAGTCACTATCACCTCCAAAGCAGAAACAAAGAACCGGCTCCTTTTCTCTAACGTTTCTACCTTTTAAAAATGGATCCCCACAACCCGTTGACTGATGATCATATTCTGTCGAGGGTTGCAAGTCAGACTCTTATTGAAGTTCAAAAAAGTCAAGAGATTACAAGCAATTTAGTTTCTGAGAGAGGGCAACTTGACGCAGCGGCTGAACAAAGGTCCCTGTTGAAGGAGAGGCTTGACGAATTTGCAAGGGACCCTTTGAATTACACTACAAAAAAAGTGAGTATCTAAGACTGAAAAATTAGTCTCAAATACTCGAAAATCAGTTGCTAATGGGTATCTAAGACTGATTCGTCAGTCGCTAGCTTAGTCTCAGATACGTAGTCCTAGATACTAGTGTTGTGACTGAAAATCAGTCCCCATTGTTTGGTAACAATAGAGACTGAAAATCAGTTGTAGTTGCCACCAAAATCAGTCTCTGATACGTCAACTTGAACCACATCCATTTTAGTCCTTAATAGCCGTTTTGTGACTGAAAATCAGTCCCCGTTGCGTGGTAACAATAGAGACTTAAAATCAGTACGGGAATGCAAGATATTTTAGTCCCTAATGTATAACCTTAGGGACTAAAAATCAGTCTTAGAAACATGTTAATTTTGTCTCTGATACGTCTCAAAATGCATGCAATTCAGTCTCCAATATGCATGCAATTCAGTCTCCAATGAGATCTTTTAAGGACTGAATCTTAGTCTCAGTTACCACGTAATTTTAGTCTTTGATAAGCTTCTTTTGGAGACTGAAAATTAGTCTCAGGTAACATGTAATTTTAGTCTTTGATTTCCTTCTTTTGGAGACTGAAAATTAGTCTCATATAGCATGTTCTAGTCAAAGGTATTAAAGACTGATAATTAGTCTTAGATAACACGTATATTTAGTAATCGATGTATCTATTTATTAACTAAAAATCAGTCTCAAATACTAGTCGGTTGTGTAGTATTTTTCAGTGACTATTTTTATCTTTTCGAAATGAATTAAACGCCTTACAATAAAAAGGATAAATATCATAAAATACAATCGATATAATACAAATGCATTAACCAAAACCATAGAAGCATACTTAAATATTCAGAAACAATGTAACAAACTCTTGAACCATAAGTCTTACACCAATAATCTAGGTCAAGTCTTCAGCATCACTGTTGTTGTTTGGGTCATCTTCATAATCAGATGCCTCCCTGCCTCCCTCGCATCTTTGTTTATCATGGTCTCAAAATCCGGAAACTTTTGTCTTATGAAGTCGGTAAGTTGATCATATTTATCGGCCTGTTGCTTCAACTCCTCCTTACTTCTCTCTAGTTCCCGTTCGAGTTTTGCAATCTTACCTTCAGTCTCACTTGAATCCCGTTGACACAATGTAGTTGCTGATTTCATCACATGTCTTTCTTCCTTTATACAGGACCAACACCGAACTCCCATCCTGATTTAATTGTTTTCTGCTTTTCACAAATGGCCTTTATCGCATCATTCTCAAGCTCGTGTTCAATCTCTTTAGAAACTGTTGTTCCTTTTGATTGTAATTCCTCCACGGCATCCTTTTTATGTTGAACAATTTTTTCCTACCATCATATAAGGCCACAGAATGACATTTAAAATTAGTAGCAATCTAAAATCAATATTTGATAATAATACTGCTAAAAATACCAATTAACTTACATATTCAATGCGGGGATTATCATTTGGCCATCCTTGTTTCTTAGCATCATAATGAATCTTGTAGTAAACTTCAAGTGGGCTTGGTGGCTCTTGCGTCACTTCATCTGTCTGCCAACATTAAAGAAATATCAAGTTTTACATAAGCCTATGAATAATAAAGAAACAAACACACAAAATGTTACCATGTTGTATACATGGTTGGCTATCGAGCGCGACCCCCCTCTGGATAGATTAACAAGATTTTTCATGTTAGATTCCATCGCGTCACTATACCTTTACAAAATTAAAATCCAAAATACATGTTAATGAATTGCAAAATGAACTCTTAATCAAACACCTTAGTGTCATGAATAAAAGAACAAACACACAAAATCCATAGCCAGTCAACAATATTTCCATCAGAATATGTATTATGAATTGCAAAATGAACTCTCTAACTCACCTTAGTGTCATCTTTTTCCCAATAGTCACACAGACTTTCCCAATCTACAGGCTTACAACCAGGATACATATTCTGTCTAGCTTTTGTAAGATTATTTGTTTTTCCACCGTTCTTTTTCCAATGATGACTCATAAGACCTCGAGTGCGTTTCCACTGTAAATGGAGTCGAGTATCTACAACTTCCATAAAGAGGACATCTGTTCGCAGCAGCTCGAACTTTCCCTACATTGAATATGATGTATTGATAATATTATTCAAATGTTAAATTATAACACCTTTCCGTTTAGTAAAAGAAACATATTAAGAACTTACCTCTAACTTCTCATACATCAAACTTTTCACATCTTCAGGAATGGAATTCCATTTGTGAAACTTCATAGGACAGTAATTGCGTATAACAATTCCAACCTCCGTGGCAAAAGGTGTTGCTGAGTCCCCAACGAATTGTTTTTTATCCGCATCCATGGTCAATCGAATTTTAGCACCCTCGGGAAAACTTTGTAAATTCCTTGTGATGTACAGATTGAGATTTGGTCCACGCCTCTTTCGTGGATTTGCTAGTGCAGATTCATCAACATTTTCAGCCTCCAACCCTTGTAGTTCCGATTGCTCTTGATCAACATGTTGATCCTCCAAAACTTTTAGTTACGTATGCTGTTGATTAACATCTAATAGCACGAAACAATAATTTAATATGAATCATACTTTTATAACCGAGTTTAAGATGTTTAATAATACGACCCGAACGATTGTTTAATCCTGGTTTGGTACAGCTAGGCTTAATTACCACATTGTTTTTTACTAAGTCGTTTTGTGCTTGTTTCCTCGTCCTCGTATTACCGGATAAGAGTTCACCCGTGGTAACTGTTGCTATGTTCTTGTTCGCAGCATTTGAATCAAACAAATTATTGTATGGTGCAGTCACTCGATGTTGCTTCAGTAGAGATTGTCTAGTTAAAGTATGTGGTGCAACATAATATTGTGGACAACGCTGCTATAAAAATATTAACCTTGATTAGAAAACATGTGTGTACAGAATAAAATAAAAAATTATTTGATAATCTAGTTACCTTTTTGGATACTTGAACACTCTCTTCATCTTCTCCGTCGATTTCATCATTAGTATCTGGACTGTAGTCTTTATCTCGCGGATCAGTCGCAGTTGCTTTCGTCAGATTTCTTTTCTTTTTTCCACTATCTACTAAACTAGTCATAGAACTTGAAATGGTTTTTATTCCCATAACTTTCATTTTTTGTTGGTTATCTTGAACCCTCATTTGTCTAGTCGCCTCATAATCGTTCAGTTGTATTGTAACAGCCCAGACCCGTCGCACCAAGATATTGTCCGCTTTGGCAGCCGACATGCCCTCAGGCATCCGCCCCTCACGGATTTAAAACGCGTCTTGATGGGGGAGGTATCCACACCCTTATAAAGGCATGCTTAGTTCCCCTCCCCACCAATGTGGGATGTTACAATCCTCCCCCCTTAGGGGACCAGCGTCCTCGCTGGCACACTGGCCGACGACCGGCTCTGATACCATCTGTAACAGCCCAGACCCGTCGCACCAAGATATTGTCCGCTTTGGCAGCCGGCATGCCCTCAGGCATCCGCCCCTCACGGATTTAAAACGCGTCTTGATGGGGGAGGTATCCACACCCTTATAAAGGCATGCTTAGTTCCCCTCCCCACCAATGTGGGATGTTACATGTATACTTTGTCTTTGTCTATTTTTGCTTGCCATTATACCTGTTCACAATAAAACTGACAAATCATTGATCCAGCACAAAGTTGTATTAAAAAACCGTAACACAAAAAAACTAGGTTAGGAAAGAACGTATGATTCCTAACCCTATCAGACAAAAAACATAACAAAAATAAATCCAAAACGAACAACAAAACCTTGGCCTACTTTTACAATGAACTGAGAGAGGAGTGAACCTTAATCGCGTGTAGTCTGAAATGAGAGAACGAATCGTCGGGTACAAAATGATGGAGTAGCTCTATTGGATTGTCCAATACGGAAACATTGTTCGGATTTCGCAATGACTTTAGATAAGAGCTGGACAAAAATCACTAATAAGATCGATCCAAGGTATATTAAAGGAGCACGAGATTTTGCAGAAAGGGGTAAAGCGTACCTTGATAGTGATGGTCTATTGTATTGTCCATGTAAAAAATGTGTGAATGCAAGAAGACATGCTCCTGAGGTTGTTAGTAAACATATCATACATAATGGTTTTGAGCCATCATATGGTTTGTGGATACATCACGGTGAACATCTACCAGGTTATGAAACAGACTTTTCAGATAACAGTGATTGTGAAGAGAGTGAATACGAATCAGATGACGGCGTTAATGATTTACTTGATGATGCTTTTCCTATGGCCAGCGAACGCGTAACTGAATCAAAAAAAACCCAACGATGGTGCTGATGGTGCTGATCAACGGCATAACCCAAAGGTGGAGAAGTTATTTGACGATATGGAGAAGCCTTTATACCCGGGTTGTGTTGATTTTTCTGTTCTAGGCTTTATACTTGAGTTGATGAACGTGAAGGTAACATGTAAAATGACAAATGTGTCGATGGATATGATTCTAAATTTATTAGGCCGTGCCTTCAAGGACGCAAACTTTCCAAAGAACCATTATGAGGCAAAAAAGTATTTGTGTACTCTTGGACTGGGGTACGAATCTATCCTTGCTTGTAAGTATGATTGTGCCTTGTTTTGGAAAGAAAATGAAGAATTAGAAAATTGCCCGGTGTGTGGAAGTAGTCGTTATGAAGAAAGTAGTAACAGGAAGAAGAAACCGGTCAAAGTCTTGCGTTACTTTCCTTTCACAAGTAGACTTCAATGCTTGTTTTCCTCAAGACATACTGCTAAGGAATGTTGTGGCACGATCGTGAGCGAATCAAAGAGGAAGGGGTTCTTAGGCATCCCGCAGACGCAAAGGCATGGAAACACTTTGATACAGTGTATCCTGATTTTGCAAACGATCCTAGAAATGTTCGCCTTCGTCTTGCAAGTGATGGATTCAATCCTTATGGGGCAATGAGTCTCTCCTATAGTATGTGGCCTGTTGTACTCATACCATACAACATGCCTTCTTGGAAGTCTATGGTTGATGTTTCATTTATGTTGACATTGCTGATTCCTGGAAAAGATTCGCTAGGGAAGAATATGGATGTATTTTTGCATCTGCTAGTAGATGAGTTATATGATCTATGGGAGAATGGTGTTGAAACATATGATTGTGAATCGAAACAAACATTTAATATGCGTTATGCGGTTATATGGACAATCAATGATTTTCCTGCGTATGGTTACCTGTCTGGATGGAAAACGAGTGGATACAAGGCATGTCCGACATGCAATGAAGATGCGAGCAGTGTACGTATACAAGACCGGATATCATATGTTGGACACAGGCGATTTCTACCAGTTAATCACACTTGGAGGAAAGTACGGGATTTTAATGGAAAAAGAGAGACTAGACTTGCACCTAAACCTGTCGACGGAGATGATTTCTTACATCAGTTGGAACGACTGACTATACATCCTCCCGGAAAACATACGTCTATTTGTGGGAATAAAAGAAAATGAGACCAGCATGAGTGCAACTGGTCAAAGAAAAGCATATTCTTCGAACTCCCATACTGGTCTAAGTTGCTACTCCGTCACAACATTGACGTGATGCATGTTGAAAAGAATGTGTGTGAGAACGTGTTAGCAACTTTGTTAGACATAGACGGAAAGACGAAAGACACTGTCAAAGCTCGTTTAGATTTGCAAGATATGAAAATACGTAAGGAGCTTCACTTGGTAAAGAAGAACGATAAATGGGTAAAACCACATGCTTCGTATGTTTTAACTCTGGATGAGAGAAAACAATTTTGTAAGTTACTTGAGTCTGTTCGTTTCCAGATGGGTATGCCGGAAATTTAGCTAAAAATGTGATTGTTGAGCAAGGTAAGGTACATGGGCTTAAATCACATGATTGCCACGTCTTGATACAACGCTTAATTCCTATTGCAATTCGTCCCTTCATGACAAAACAGATACGTGAGGCGCTAGTGGAGCTGTCTTATTTTTTCAAGAAACTTACTCAACCCACGTTATACGTCAACGAGTTGGAAGCGTTGCAAGAAGACATAGTTAGGATTTTTTGCAAGCTTGAACGTATATTTCCCCCATCATTTTTTACATCTATGATGCACTTGTGTGTGCATCTTCCTCAAGAGGGAATATTGGGAGGACCAGTTTAATCAAGGTGGATGTATCCAATAGAAAGATTCCTTGGACATTTAAAAAAATATGTTAGAAACAAAGCTGCACCTGAAGCATCGATAGCAGAAGGTTTCGTTGTTGAAGAAGCTATAACCTTCTGTTCACACTATTTACGGGGTGTTGAATCAAAGTTGGACAAACGTGAAAGAAATGATGACAAAATCTCTACTGATTATCAAAGCATTGTATTGGATGTACTTAGATTGAATGGTCGGGGCATTGGGAAGAAAGAAGTTCACTTCTTTCCTAGTGATCTTATGAACAAAGCAATATGGTATATCTTCAACAACTATCAGGAGGTTCAATCTTACTTAGAGTAAGTTTTTCTAATTGGTTATGAACTACAATTGTGTGTCACATTTCAATAAATTTATAGTTTATCTACTTGTGGCAGAGAACACTTGCAACATTTGAAAAGGGAGCATCCTAAAGCATCAGATTTTTTGAAGATGCAGAAGTCTACATTCCCGGAATGGTTTGCGAAACGGGTATTGATCCCACACTATTTTACTTACTTTATTTTTTATGTACTTTTGCACTCTAATAATACAATGTGTTAAAATTATGAACAGGCGAGAGATATGCATTTGCAAAATCCATCTCAAATTAATGAGGAGTTATATGCATTGTCTTGCCCTCCGGATAACCGAGTCACGTCACACAAGGGATACATAGTAAACAGGGTTAAATATAAGGTTAAATCGAGAGATGATAGCAGGAAAACGCAAAACTGTGGAATTTCGTTCCTTGGCGTTCATGATGACGTCGAAGACGATTATTATGGATATCTTGATGAGGTAATTGAATTGTCATTCATAAGAGATTACCGTGTTATTTTATTCAAATGCACTTGGTTTGACACTGATCTTCGAAGAACACACGTGACATTCGAACCTAATTTCATAAGCATTGACACGTCTCGGAATGCTTACAAAGAAGAACCATACATTATTGCAAACCAGGCTCAACAAGTATTTTATATAAATGATCCACTCAAACCCAACTCTCAATGGAAAATCATTGAAAGAATTTCCCATAGGCACTTGTGGGATATTCCAGAAAACAATGATGCTTCAACTTTGCTAGAAGATGTCAACCTTGTTCGTGAAAATGTTGTTGCGGAAGACGTTGTTGACGATATTGATGTACTGCCTTCTGCTGGCAATACATGTGATTTTATTGAGGATTTAGTTGAATATGATAACAACATTGAAGATTTTGATGGAGAGTCAAACTTTGATGATTCGGACAGTGATAAGTCCGTTCATGTGACTGAAATTGCCGAGTCAGACGATGATGATGTAACTTTTTTTGACTCTTAAAAGTCTTTTGTAACATGGTTAATGTAATTTGACTCTTATTGAACTCTTATTGAACTCTTTTGTAAATGTGGTCTTTCGGTTTCTTTTGTTTATGTCAGTCTTTTGGGTGCTTGAAAGTATGTAAGTAATGTGGGTCTTTTTTGAAACAATGAATCTGTCTTCTCGTTCTTTTGGCTAAATCGTTGATATATGGTTTGTAATCCCACGTACAATGAAATTATGTTTGGTTTATGAATATGTTTGGGTTTTTATGCAAATGCTTCATGTTTGGTATCTTACTGTTTTAATTTTGACATTTATAGTTTAACCTTTACCAGAGGTCAACTTCGAATTAGTTGTTTAGACAATTGGATGCTTAGCTTAACTTTTGTTAGTTATTGCTTTTTGTTTTGAAAATGTAAATATGTGCTAAAAAGGTTTGTTATTATTTATTTTTCATTTTTGACGGTGTAGTCATGTGTTGTACACTTGTACATGTATTATTTTCATGAATACATATTTTTCCAATACAAACTATGATTCTAAAAAATGCAGTCACTAAATTAAAGCCAAGTAGTTGAAACACGAAAAGGGGGCATTAAAGACTAATGGCGTAAACACATTAGGGACTGAAATTTAGAGGAACACATTTGAGACTGAAATATTACGGACTGAAATTTAGAGGAACACATTTGAGACTGAAATTCAGTATCCAATAAGTTTCCCTCCTTTAACCTATATGGCGTAACCACATTAGGGACTGAAATTTAGTCTCAAATAAGGTGACGAGATATTAGCAACTGAAAATCAGTCCCCAATGGCAATGAAACATTAGTCACTGAAAATCAGTCCCTAAAAGTATTAGAGACTGATAAATCAGTCTTAGATACCACGTATTAGAGACTGATTTATCACTCCTTAATGTTTTAGTCCTAGATACTCACTTTTTTTGTAGTGGAAGAGAACAAAAGATTGCTTCAAATATTTGGAGAAGGATGGTGATTATGATCTGGCCATCAACAATGAGTTGGGCCAGATACTCAACGAAATTGAAGACCTGAACAGAAAGAGGGTCAAGTTATTGACAGAAGAACTCGGTGTTTTTATTGGTGATCAGGCATAAGGTTTGATCATTGATGTAATATATTATATCTTTTTTTGGGTTTGTTTGTCTTGGTAGTTTTGGAGAAGGATCAACAGATTTATATATTTGCTATTTTTTGTTTGTTTGTATCAAGACTTTTATGTAAATTGTTTAAGTTTAATGTAAATTGTTGTTTTTGGTTTTTTTGGTCACATAGTCAATTACATATGACACACCCTAAATGACATAACCAATTAACATCTAAAAATTAACCCGGATGGAATTTATCAGCTATAAGTGTGATTATATAAATATTGGATAACACGCATTCAAAAGAATAAGCAAATACATATCGGGTTATATCATTAATACCGAATCCGGATAAAAATCCCCGAGTTTATCAGAGAAGTCGGGTTATAACATTCATACTTTATCCGGATAAAGATCCGCGTGTTTATCCGAGAACTCGGGTTATAACATTCGTACCAAATCCGGTTAAAGATCCGCGTGTTTATTCGAGAAGACAAGCATCTAACCGGGTTATTTAACCCATATAAGAAGCACGCGGACCCTTGACTCTTGTCATGACTTGTGTGTCTCGGATCAACACGCGGATCTTTATCCGGATCTGGTATGAATGATATAACCCGACTTGTATTTCCAGACTTATTAAACCGGGTAGATTGCAGCTTCGACACCCGAATTAATCCAAATTTTATATGATATCACAATAAGAAACTGATTAAACGTTTACCTATATGCGAGCCGATGTTATGATACAAGGTCCACCTGTGCCTGATACGATAAAATGTAAGCATCAGCTAGACTTGTACAAGTTTACATCAAGTAAGCAAGTTAAGATTTAATATTAATTATCAATAATTATAGCAAAAGATTATGAAGAAAGAAATGCATACCTTAGTACGTATAGTTATACCAGGCCCCTCTTTGCGATAATAATCATCGGGGGATTCGTTCATACGCAAATCTTTTGTTTCTGTAGGTGGTAATATTTTTTCATTATCATAACTAGTCATGATACTAAATTACTCATTTTCACACGCGTCCGTATAAATTGTAGGAAGATTGTTGATTACAATTGACAGTTTTTTATCGAGCTAGTCTGCAACGTAAAAAACTTGTTGTGCCTGTGAGCCCAATATGAAAGGATCATCCTTGTGACCTAATCTACTAAGCTCAACCATTGTGTACCCAAGACTGTCTTTCTTTACCCCTCTTTTATTGTCAACCCAGTCACACTTGAACAGCGGGATACTTCTTGAATGATAATCAAGTACCCATATCTCTTGTAAAACCCCGTAATAAGATGTTTTGGTGTAGCTTTTAACTCTAGTTTTAGAAATATGCATGTCATCTGCTACAACACTAACCCCATTGTTCTGGTGGACTTTACCATCGCGCGATTTTGTACGAAATGTAAAACAATTGATGTCATACACTTCGTAGCTCAATACGTTTGTATTAGGTCCGTATGCAATCCACCTTAAGGTCTCTGATACACTTTCTTGCGATTCATGTAACTCTCTCTGAACCTGATATTAGTTAGAAGAGTGAACTTCCACATATTAATTAGTATATAATTACTTATTTAATTAGCAGGAGCATTAATATAGTCAAATTGTGTATTACGTACCGTTGTTCGTAACCACTTAGCAAAAACTTTACCGTGCTCTTTCTCTAGCCATGCACTTGTGTTTGTATGGTTTTGTCTTTCAAGTTCTTCCGTATACCGACTGTAACTAAATTAATGATTTTTCTATACGTGGGACACCGTGGTGTATAAAATAAAATTAATTAAGTAATACCTACTCGATATAAGGTTCAACCTCGGGTGTATTTTGCAACACATAGAATTGTGCTCTTACAAATTCTTCTGCAACGACCTCCATGGGTTTGCCCGCTGATAATGAGACTCCGTCTTTGTTACTTGCTCTCTTATTTCCAAATTATCCCTCATGTTAGGTGGCATACCAATTGTCTTCAAATCTTTTTGGAATCCGCTCAAGAACTCAATTATCTCCTCAGCAACATTCTCTTCAGCAATGCATCCTCCCGGTTTATTTTTGTTTCGCACGTGGCCCTTAATAACCTTCATACACCTTTCAAATGGATACATCCACCTAAAGCAAACAGGACCGCATAACCTAACTTCCCTTGCTATGTGCACTGTTAAATGAACCATAATATCAAAAAACGAAGGGGGGAAGTATTTCTCGAGAAGGCACAATGTCTCAAATAAGTCTGATTCCAGTTTATCAACCTCCGCCACGTGGATCTCCTTGCTACAGATAGATTTGAAAAAGAAACAAAACCTGAATATAATGTAAACGGTTACGCATATGCTTCATTCAAATTAAACAATTAAGATACACTACCTTTATTTGTAAATAGAAAAATAACCAATAACCTGATTATAGCATATCTTGTGGGTTTAGGCATAATAGATCGAATTGCAAGGGGCAAGAATTCCTGCATGAGCATGTGATAGTCATGTGACTTAAGTCCTATAAGCTTCCTATCCTTTAGACTAACCAAGCTAACAAAATTCGAACAATACCCTTGTGGGACCCTTAAGTTGTATAATGTTTCAAAAAAATTGTCTTTTTCAGCCGGTGTTAATGTGTAGCTTGCTGGCGGGAGCTTAATTGTGTTGCCATTTGTCGTAGTTTTTAACTCTGGCCTTATGCCCATATCGGCCAAATCTAGACGAGACTCATATCCATCTTTCGTCTTTCTTTGAATGTTTAACAGTGTTCCAATCAGACTCTCCGCCACATTCTTTTCAAAATGCATAAAATCTATACAATGGTTTACAGAATTAAATCGCCAATATTCAAGTTCTTTATGCCATATGTTAAACTTCTTTTTATGCCATATGTTAACCTTCTTTTTATGCCATATGTTAAACTTATTCCAGTAGGGTTTTTCCTTGGTCGCATTGTCTGATGTACCCAACACTTGAGTTCCCTTCTTTTTTTTAATCTTCCCACCTCTCCCGTTGGAAGTTTCTGGGATGTCGGATGCATTATTCTTGTGACCGGCCTTACCCCATTTATTTATAACATATTGGACCTCATTATATATTTGTTCCCCAGTCTTAGGTATAGGTGCAGTACGAGGCTCTTGTTTTCCATCGAATGCATTCTTTTGTCTTCTAAACGCATGGTCATAAGGTAGATAACGTTGTGGCCAGCATAACATTGTTTGTTTGACCTTTTAAGTCTCACACAGTTTGTTTCTTGGTCACACACTACACAACCTTTGAACCCACTATATGGACAGCCACAAAGTGTACCAAGGGCAGGATAATCGTTTATCGTCCATAAGACAACAACGCGTAGCGTAAACCTTTCTTGTTTAACTGCATCGAATGTTTCAACCCCTATATCGAATAAGATTGTTAGATCTTCAACCAACGGTGCTAAATATACATCAATATCGTTACCGGGTGTTCCCGATATCAATAACGTGAGCATGATGAACTTCCTTTTCATACACAACGATGGTGGAAGATTGTAAATGACATCTAAAACTGGCCATACACTGTGGTGTCGATTTCCTCTATTAACATCCACCCCGTCAGTTGAAATGCCTAGATGCAAATTTCTTGGATCGCCTTTAATTTGTTCATACTTGTTATCTATAGCAGGCCATGCGCGGCTATCTGCCGGGTGACGTAAAACACCGTCTTTTATTCTTTTGTCTTCGTGCCATGTCAAATGACTTGCGGTGGTCTCAGACTGAAATAGTCTTTGTAGGCGTGGAATTATGGGAAAGTACCACAACACTTTTGCTGGGATGTTATCGTATGTTACCTTTTTAACCTCATCCACCTTCCATCTAGATTTTCCACAAGTGGGACAAAGTATATTATCTTTGTACACTCCCCTGTAAAGAATGCAGTCGTTGATACATGCGTGTATTTTCTCATAACCTGAGCCCATTGCTTTGAACGTCTTCTTAACCTCGTATATACTACTGGCCATTTCATTACCTTCGGGTAGCATCCTCTTTATCAAAATCAGAAACTCAGTAAAGCATTTATCAGAAACTCCATACTTACTCTTCAATTTGGTAAGTTGTAGGAGCGCGGACAACTTCGTGAAGTCGGGACACCCTTGGTAAAGTGGCTTCTCAGCATCCTCAATCAGTTTTATGAACTTCGCATGATCATGATCTATCGTGAAATTTTCTTTTGTAGCTCCAACCATATCTACTGTTTGTGCGGCATCAGTTGGCGGCGGCATTTCCGATGTAAAAACAGGACTTGAGTCCATTTCACAGTTGTCTTCAAAAGCCTGATATTCATCATAATGTTTTGGAGGCGTATCCTTTTCTCCATGCTTAACCCATATGGTATAGTATTGATCAATTTAATGTCTGAACTAGTGATGTTCTACTTCCTCCAAGGTTTGTAAAATGTGGTTGACACAATGTTGACATGGGCACGGAATTTCTATTTTTTCCGATTTTTTTAGGGTTCTTAAACTTATCTACTGCATATTCTATAAAACTATGAACTCCGTCCCGATACCCCCGTGACATTCTATTCGTTGACATCCAAGACTTGTCTATCTTTGAAAGGACGATCGACAGAAAATGGATAATTAATCAAAACAGAGAATCACGATATCAGATCGATGATATAAACATAAATGAGACCATTTCACATTAATTGATTCATGACGTCTTCCTATAGCTTTTTTACTCAACCAATTCATCAAAATAAATTGATTCATGATGGCGTCGTCCTATAGCTAATTTATTCAACAAATTAGAATAACAACATCAATTATATTGAAATAGTAACAACGTATGTCTTACAATCGTGTAAACCAGTCATAATCGGTCGAATCTCATGACAATCGCACAATTGCAGAAACGAAATGATGATGAACCCTCGTTCGTATTTCTGTAAATGAATCTGGGTACAGAGTATGTAATAACTGGTTTTGATTGAATTTACTCTAAGTGGTTCGTTAATGAAACTGGTTTTGACTATAATAGCTCCAATTACAGTATTTTGTGCCCAATAATAGTACGTTTGGGCCCATGGCACAATTATAGTATGTTTGGGCCCATTGGGTTATTATTAAGCCCAATGATACTTGATTATTCACATTTGAGTCGACAAGACCCAATAATAGTACCGTTGGGCCCATGGCCCAATTATAGTACTCTGGGCCCATTGGGTTATTATTAAGCCCAATGATACTTGATTATCCATATTTGAGTCGACAAGGCCCAATAATAGTACCTTTGGGCCCATGGCCCAATTATAGTAATTTGAGCCCATTGGGTTACTATTAAGCCCGATCATAGTTGATTATCCATAATTGACTCGACTTGGCCCAATAATAGTACGTTTGGGCCCATGGCCCAATTATAGTATTTTGGGCCCATTGGGTTATTATTAAGCCCAATGATACTTGATTATCCACATTTGAGTCGACAAGGCCCAATAATAGTACCTTTGGGCCCATGGCCCAATTGTAATATGTTTGGGCCCATTGGGTTACTACTAAGCCCAATGATAGTTGATTATCCACATTTGAGTCGACAAGGCCCAATAATAGTACCTTTGGGCCCATGGCCCAATTATAGTATGTTTGCGCCCATTGGGTTACTATTAAATCCAATGATACTTGATTATCCATATTTGAGTCGACAAGGCCCAAAAATAGTACCTTTGGGCCCATGACCCAATTATAGTATGTTTGGGCCCATTGGGTTACTATTAAGCCCAATGATAGTTGATTATCCACATTTGGGTCGACTAGGCAAACTAAGCCTTGTATGTTCGGGCCAATGTCCCGATGGTAGTATGTGTGGGCACATTCGGATACTACAATAATAGTTTATTATATAGATAGGCACTAATAGTACATTTGGCCACATGTGGCCCTTAATAGTATGTTTGGGCCCATTGGTTTACTATTAAGCCCAATGATAGTTGATTATCCACATTTGAGTCGACTAGGCAAACTGATCCCTGTATGTTCGGGCCAATGTCTCCATCATAGTATGTGTGGGCACATTGGGATACTACAATAATAGTTTATTATGTAGTTCGGCACTAATAGTACGTTTGGCCACATGTACCAATGATAGTATGTTTGGGCCTATTGGGTTACTATTAAGCCCAATGATAGTTTATTATCCACATTTGAGTCGACAAGGCCCAATAATAGTACCTTTGGGCCGATGGCCCAATTATAGTATTTTGAGCCCATTGAGTTATTATTAAGCTCAATGATAGTTGATTTTCCACAATTGACTCGACTTGGCCCAATAATAGTATGTTTGGGCCCATGGGCCAATTATAGTATTTTGGGCCCATTGGGTTATTATTAAGCCCAATGATAGTTGATTATCCACATTTGAGTCGACAAGGCCCAATAATAGTACCTTTGGGCCCATGGCCCAATTATAGTATGTTTGGGCCCATTGGGTTACTATTAAATCCAATGATAGTTGATTATCCATATTTGAGTCGACAGGGCCCTATAATAGTACCTTTGGGCCCATGACTCAATTATAGTATGTTTGGGCCCATTGGGTTACTATTAAGCCCAATGATAGTTGATTATCCACATTTGGGTCGACTAGGCCAACTGATCCCTGTATGATCGGGCCAATGTCTCGATGGTAGTATGTGTGAGCACATTAGGATACTACAATAATAGTTTATTATGTAGATAGGCACTAATAGTACATTTGGCCACATGTGGCCCTTAATATTATGTTTGGGCCCATTGGTTTACTATTAAGCCCAATGATAGTTGATTATCCACATTTGAGTCGACTAGGCAAACTGATCCCTGTATGTTCGGGCCAATGTCTCGATGATAGTATGTGTGGGCACATTGGGATACTACAATAATAGTTTATTATGTAGTTCGGCACTAATAGTACGTTTGGCCACATGTACCAATGATAATATGTTTGGGCCCATTGGGTTACTATTAAGCCCAATGATAGTTTATTATCCACATTTGAGTCGACAAGGCCCAATAATAGTACCTTTGGGCCCATGGCCCAATTATAATATGTTTGGGCCCATTGGGTTACTACTAAGCCCAATGATAGTTGATTATCCACATTTGAGTCGACAAGGCCCAATAATAGTACCTTTGGGCCCATGGCCCAATTATAGTATGTTTGGGCCCATTGGGTTACTATTAAGCTCAATGATACTTGATTATCCATATTTGAGTCGACAAGGCCCAATAATAGTACCTTTGGGCCGATGGCCCAATTATAGTATTTTGAGCCCATTGAGTTATTATTAAGCTCAATGATAGTTGATTTTCCACAATTGACTCGACTTGGCCCAATAATAGTATGTTTGGGCCCATGGGCCAATTATAGTATTTTGGGCCCATTGGGTTATTATTAAGCCCAATGATAGTTGATTATCCACATTTGAGTCGACAAGGCCCAATAATAGTACCTTTGGGCCCATGGCCCAATTATAGTATGTTTGGGCCCATTGGGTTACTATTAAATCCAATGATAGTTGATTATCCATATTTGAGTCGACAAGGCCCAATAATAGTACCTTTGGGCCCATGACTCAATTATAGTATGTTTGGGCCCATTGGGTTACTATTAAGCCCAATGATAGTTGATTATCCACATTTGGGTCGACTAGGCCAACTGATCCCTGTATGATCGGGCCAATGTCTCGATGGTAGTATGTGTGAGCACATTGGGATACTACAATAATAGTTTATTATGTAGATAGGCACTAATAGTACATTTGGCCACATGTGGCCCTTAATATTATGTTTGGGCCCATTGGTTTACTATTTAGCCCAATGATAGTTGATTATCCACATTTGAGTCGACTAGGCAAACTGATCCCTGTATGTTCGGGCCAATGTCTCGATGATAGTATGTGTGGGCACATTGGGATACTACAATAATAGTTTATTATTTAGTTCGGCACTAATAGTACGTTTGGCCACATGTACCAATGATAATATGTTTGGGCCCATTGGGTTACTATTAAGCCCAATGATAGTTTATTATCCACATTTGAGTCGACAAGGCCCAATAATAGTACCTTTGGGCCCATGGCCCAATTATAATATGTTTGGGCCCATTGGGTTACTACTAAGCCCAATGATAGTTGATTATCCACATTTGAGTCGACAAGGCCCAATAATAGTACCTTTGGGCCCATGGCCCAATTATAGTATGTTTGGGCCCATTGGGTTACTATTAAGCTCAATGATACTTGATTATCCATATTTGAGTCGACAAGGTCCAATAATAGTACCTTTGGGCCGATGGCCCAATTATAGTATTTTGAGCCCATTGAGTTATTATTAAGCTCAATGATAGTTGATTTTCCACAATTGACTCGACTTGGCCCAATAATAGTATGTTTGGGCCCATGGGCCAATTATAGTATTTTGGGCCCATTGGGTTATTATTAAGCCCAATGATAGTTGATTATCCACATTTGAGTCGACAAGGCCCAATAATAGTACCTTTGGGCCCATGGCCCAATTATAGTATGTTTGGGCCCATTGGGTTACTATTAAATCCAATGATAGTTGATTATCCATATTTGAGTCGACAAGGCCCAATAATAGTACCTTTGGGCCCATGACTCAATTATAGTATGTTTGGGCCCATTGGGTTACTATTAAGCCCAATGATAGTTGATTATCCACATTTGGGTCGACTAGGCCAACTGATCCCTGTATGATCGGGCCAATGTCTCGATGGTAGTATGTGTGAGCACATTGGGATACTACAATAATAGTTTATTATGTAGATAGGCACTAATAGTACATTTGGCCACATGTGGCCCTTAATATTATGTTTGGGCCCATTGGTTTACTATTAAGCCCAATGATAGTTGATTATCCACATTTGAGTCGACTAGGCAAACTGATCCCTGTATGTTCGGGCCAATGTCTCGATGATAGTATGTGTGGGCACATTGGGATACTACAATAATAGTTTATTATGTAGTTCGACACTAATAGTACGTTTGGCCACATGTACTAATGATAGTATGTTTGGGCCCATTGGGTTACTATTAAGCCCAATGATAGTTTATTATCCACATTTGAGTCGACAAGGCCCAATAATAGTACCTTTGGGCCCATGGCCCAATTATAATATGTTTGGGCCCATTGGGTTACTACTAAGCCCAATGATAGTTGATTATCCACATTTGAGTCGACAAGGCCCAATAATAGTACCTTTGGGCCCATGGCCCAATTATAGTATGTTTGGGCCCATTGGGTTACTATTAAGCTCAATGATACTTGATTATCCATATTTGAGTCGACAAGGCCCAATAATAGTACCTTTGGGCCGATGGCCCAATTATAGTATTTTGAGCCCATTGAGTTATTATTAAGCTCAATGATAGTTGATTTTCCACAATTGACTCGACTTGGCCCAATAATAGTATGTTTGGGCCCATGGGCCAATTATAGTATTTTGGGCCCATTGGGTTATTATTAAGCCCAATGATAGTTGATTATCCACATTTGAGTCGACAAGGCCCAATAATAGTACCTTTGGGCCCATGGCCCAATTATAGTATGTTTGGGCCCATTGGGTTACTATTAAATCCAATGATAGTTGATTATCCATATTTGAGTCGACAAGGCCCAATAATAGTACCTTTGGGCCCATGACTCAATTATAGTATGTTTGGGCCCATTGGGTTACTATTAAGCCCAATGATAGTTGATTATCCACATTTGGGTCGACTAGGCCAACTGATCCCTGTATGATCGGGCCAATGTCTCGATGGTAGTATGTGTGAGCACATTGGGATACTACAATAATAGTTTATTATGTAGATAGGCACTAATAGTACATTTGGCCACATGTGGCCCTTAATATTATGTTTGGGCCCATTGGTTTACTATTAAGCCCAATGATAGTTGATTATCCACATTTGAGTCGATTAGGCAAACTGATCCCTGTATGTTCGGGCCAATGTCTCGATGATAGTATGTGTGGGCACATTGGGATACTACAATAATAGTTTATTATGTAGTTCGACACTAATAGTACGTTTGGCCACATGTACTAATGATAGTATGTTTGGGCCCATTGGGTTACTATTAAGCCCAATGATAGTTTATTATCCACATTTGAGTCGACAAGGCCCAATAATAGTACCTTTGGGCCCATGGCCCAATTATAATATGTTTGGGCCCATTGGGTTACTACTAAGCCCAATGATAGTTGATTATCCACATTTGAGTCGACAAGGCCCAATAATAGTACCTTTGGGCCCATGGCCTAATTATAGTATGTTTGTGCCCATTCGGTTACTATTAAGCTCAATGATACTTGATTATCCATATTTAAGTCGACAAGGCTCAATAATAGTAACTTTGGGCCGATGGCCCAATTATAGTATTTTGAGCCCATTGGGTTACTATTAAGCCCAATGATAGTTGATTATCCACAATTGACTCGACTTGGCCCTATAATAGTATGTTTGGGCCCATGGTCCAATTATAGTATTTTGGGCCCATTGGGTTATTATTAAGCCCAATGATACTTGATTATCCACATTTTAGTCGACATGGCCCAATAATAGTACCTTTGGGCCCATGGCCCAATTATAGTATGTTTGGGCCAATTGGGTTACTATTAAGTCCAATGATAGTTGATTATCCATATTTGAGTCGACAAGGCCCAATAATAGTACCTTTGGGCCCATGACCCAGTTATAGTATGTTTGGGCCCATTGGGTTACTATTAAGCCCAATGATAGTTGATTATCCACATTTGGGTCGACTAGGCAAACTGATCCCTGTATGTTCGGGCCAATGTCCCGATGGTAGTATGTGTGGGCACATTGGGATACTATAATAATAGTTTATTATGTAGATAGGCACTAATAGTACATTTGGCCACATGTGGCCCTTAATAGTATGTTTGGGCCCATTGGTTTACTATTAAGCCCAATGATAGTTGATTATCCATATTTGAGTCGACTAGGCAAACTGATCCCTGTATGTTCGGGCCATTGTCTCGATGATAGTATGTGTGGGCACATTGGGATACTACAATAATAGTTTACTAGGTTAGTAACCCGTGTACTACACGGGTTGAATTTAGGTTCATAATATCAGCTAAATATAAAAAAGATTAAGAAATTTAAAAATTATAAATGATATAATTAATTATAAAAATATTAATTGATAATTTAATAAATTAAAGATGACAAATTCTTAATTTGTTTCCTTAAAAAGATTTAACTTATTGAGTTATCAACTCTACATTATGTTTGCCATTTTTTTAAATAAAATTTTAATTTAGATAAAATTGGTAATTAGTCTTAATTGATAATTTACTAAATTGTAATTGAATCTTGTATTGACATGTGTCATTGGTGATGTGGACATCTTAAAAAAAAGACATGTGGAAACCATTTTATTGCTTTATTAGTATTAAGATTATGTAGTTCGGCATAAATAGTACGTTTGGCCACATGTACCAATTATAGTATGTTTGGGCCCATTGGGTTACTATTAAGCCCAATGATAGTTTATTATCCACATTTGAGTCGACAAGGCCCAATAATAGTACCTTTAGGCCCATGGCCCAATTATAATATGTTTGGGCCCATTGGGTTACTACTAAGCCTAATGATAGTTGATTATCCACAATTGAGTCGACAAGGCCCAATAATAGTACCTTTGGGCCCATGGCCCAATTATAGTATGTTTGGGCCCATTGGGTTACTATTAAGCTCAATGATACTTGATTATCCATATTTGAGTCAACAAGGCCCAATAATAGTACCTTTGGGCCGATGGCCCAATTATAGTATTTTGAGCCCATTGAGTTCCTATTAAGCTCAATGATAGTTGATTATCCACAATTGACTCGACTTGGCCCAATAATAGTATGTTTGGGCCCATGGGCCAATTATAGTATTTTGGGCCCATTGGGTTATTATTAAGCCCAATGATACTTGATTATCCACATTTTAGTCGGCAAGGCCCAATAATAGTACCTTTGGGCCCATGGCCCAATTATAGTATGTTTGGGCCCATTGGGTTACTATTAAGTCCAATGATAGTTGATTATCCATATTTGAGTCGACAAGGCCCAATAGTAGTACCTTTGGGCCCATGACCCAATTATAGTATGTTTGGGCCCATTGGGTTACTATTAAGCCCAATGATAGTTGATTATCCACATTTGGGTTGACTAGGCAAACTGATCCCTGTATGTTCGGGCCAATGTCCCGATGGTAGTATGTGTCGGCATATTTGTCACACCCCCAAAAATCCCACGCGCGACAACGCTCCGCGGGGAGCGTGACAAACCAGGATCGAACACATTAGCCATACGAACAGTCTATATGCAATGTAAAAGTAAAACCAGAGTAAATGCGTTTTTAAATGCGGAAGCGTAAACGACAAAGTTGTAATAATTGTTCAAGCGCCAAAACATGCGCAAACCAAAAGTTAATAAGTTTGATAAATAAATAAGTCTATAATGCATGCATGGTAATAGTAATCCTTATGTGGTGCATCCTAGCTCGTGGCAGACAATCCAGTTTAGCGACCTGAGATATAACATGCTAAAGTGTCAACACAATGGTTGGTGAGTTCACAGGTATATCAGTTCAATAACATTTCAAGTTCAGTTTAAGATTGACCGTTCAATAACGTCAAGTTGTAAGAGCATAATCACTAATATATATCAAATAGCTAGCTAGGCTATATACATGAAACTTCGCACGTTGATGGTCACCGAAGCTAACAGTTGTTTACAGTTTGCCTTGTTGTGTTTAGGACGAATATAACACCCGTTCGATATCTAATCGTGTCAGAGCGACTGACCCGGGTGGGGTTTGTCAGACCCAGTAGTACTACAATATATTTCCCGCTATCGTCATTAATACTAACGGTACCATAAGAAGGACTTTGTTGTATAGTGTGCTACAAGTACTTCAAGTGATATATAAAAGTCTAATTATCTCAGTTGTGTAAATCATGCATGTTAATCTCCCCCAAAAGGATTAAAAGTAGTAAAATGGGGCCGTGAAACTCACCTTAGGTTGCTCGGCAAGGTTTCCAGACAAACAGTTAATTGAAGTAGCAAGAACGAGTCTTGTGCAAGCAATCAATCACCTAACGAGCATTCAAGTATAAGTGTGTGTTCTATAAACTATCAAGTCTAACGTAAACGATAAAAACGAAGGATCGTGAAGTCCGGAATAAGTTGAGGATGGCACGTGTGCCAAATCCGAGCGAATATCGAGATAACGCGAGAAAATCCAATATATATCTTTAATATATATTTTCTAAGTAAATACATATATATTATATATATATTTAAATAAATGTTCAAGTGACGTTGATAATAAAGTTTTAACAAGTTATATATATATTTATTCATAAATATGTTAAATCCAATGATTTAAATATTTATTTTGAAAAAAAACAACAATTTATGGTGAAACATAATCCAAAACCGAGTATTTCGTGTTTCTAATCAAAACAACGCTTTTTTATAGTTTCCTAAAAACATTTAATGTTTACACAAAATATTATTTTGTTTCAATCCAACGTCTTGTATATATATATAAAATAGTTTACACAATGAATATATATATCTATTTATCCTTTTTAAATAAACCCAAAGTTTTATATCAATAAATATATATACATGAATGTTTTAAAAAAAAACTATATTTTTAATTTAAATTGACAATTTAAACATGTTTTACAACTAAAATTATGGTTTACGAGTTTTAACATCTCAAATATATTTTTACGGGTTTTAGGTGTGTCATGGGATGACTTTGGTACAAAATCTAGTGTTCAAAAGCTTGTACGAATGCAAAAACAATAAAAACAGCACATATGGGGGCCCTAAGGTTCGAACCCGAGACCTTAGTGTTACGACACCGAGTACAGACCACTCGGCCAAGGGTCTGTTGGTGTCAAATTCCGGGTCGAAATGTATTTATGTATCAATTGCGACCGGAAAACAGGTTAAAGAAAATCAACTAAAAAAGAATGATGGCGCCGGGAATCGAACCCGCGCCCCTCGCGTACAAACCCAGAACCCAAACCGCTGTGCCAGATTGGCGTCTAGTGTAACAACCCGATCCCATATCTTATAACCCATACCCGTCCGACTTCATCTTCTCCATTAAAGAATTCAGTCTCGCCGGAACCCTAATCCGGTGGCCGGAAAATCGTAAAACACAAAAAAACAAGCCCAGAACATGCGATTAACATAGGGGACGAGTTACCTTGAGTCAGTGATGAGATACGAGAAGTTTTTGATGCCGAAACGAACCCGAAAGCTTGAACGCGAACACCGAGCATGGTCGTGATTCCAACTTCTAATGACCCCTGATTGTTCGTGAAGGCTTCACGATCATAGTGGTGGTCTCTAGATGGTGTAACAGTGGATAATAAGTGAGAATTTTGCCGGAATTGTGGGTTGCGGTTCGTTTCCTGTTGCCGAGAGAACAGAGAGAGCTAGAGAGGAATGAGAGGGACGATGGTTATGATTGGAAACGATATGATAAAGGTCTTTAATTGAGGAATTAAGGTGAACCAAAACTGATGAGATGGTGATGATCGGAGTAATGACGGGTGAAACCGATGCCTCGTTCGTGAATGCTCGTAAATGACATTTACAATTGAGTTTTGGTTAATGGCACATTTAGTCCCTTGATAATTTTCAATATAGAAGGCAGGCTTGAGATAATCACAGAATAGCCCCTCCAGGTTTAGATTAAATAAAAACATGTTTCATAAATGACAAGATAAGCCCCTGAAGTTTTATAAAGGCTAACGGCTCTAACGGAATTAACGGGAAATGTTTTTAACAACGAATATACGAAGGACGTTAAAATATATAGATCGTGTAACGTTTATAAGAATTATAAATCTTGTTTTACTAAAATAAATCATGGAATATAATTCCACCATTATATATTTTAAATTCACATAAAATCATAACCTAGACATTTAGAGCTCATAACTTATATTTAAGTCACATATAACTCTATTATTAATAGTTTGTAATTAAAATCCTTTAATTACACAAATATATAAATATAGTTTAATCATATATATTTTTAATTCCACATAAAATCATAGAATAGTAAGCGTTTAATCTTCCGTGCATGCTCGTAGTGATTGATCACACAAAACCCTAATTGATAAAGTCAACGCAGATAAGCACATAAATGTTCACACAACATTTAATACGTTTTACGTTCAGTTAATGTCAGAGAATGACCTGAAAAGTCGGATTGTCACAGTATCCCCTTGTTGAAGAATTTTCGTCCTCAAAAATTGCGTAATGCGGTAAAAGTTAATGAGCTAGACACAAAGAAAAGAAAAGAAAAATTCTCAGTCGTCACATCATCCCCTTGTTGAAGAATTTTCGTCCGCGAAAATTAAACCAGTACCTGCACTAGTCGAAGGCTGATCCTTGAATGGTCTGGGATATTTCTTCATCATCTGATCTTCGCGTTCCCATGTGAATTCAGGACCATGTCTCGAGTTCCAACGAACTTTAACGATTGGGATTTTGCTACGCTTTAACTGTTTAACCTCCCGGTCCAAAATTTCTACCGGTTCTTCGATAAATCGAAGTTGTTCATCCACATGTAACTCCTCGAGTGGAGTGATTAATGTCTCATTAGCTAAACATTTCTTTAGATTCGACACATGGAAGACGTTATGGACCCCACTTAGTTCTGCTGGTAAGTTTAGTTCATATGTTGATAGACCAACTCTATTAACAATCTCGAATGGCCCAATGTATCTCGGATTTAACTTACCACGTTTACCAAAACGCACTACACCTTTCCAGGGTGAGACCTTTAACAAGACCTTGTCTCCTTCCTCAAATTCCAAAGGTCTTCGCCGTTTGTCAGCATAACTTTTCTGTCTATCTCGTGCGGCTGCCATACGATTACGAATTTGCACGATCTTTTCTGTTGTCTCGAGTACTAACTCAGGACCTGTGAGTTGACTGTCACCAACCTCGGCCCAACAGAGAGGTGATCTACACTTTCGCCCGTAAAGTGCTTCAAACGGAGCTACACCGATACTGGTGTGATAACTGTTATTATAAGAAAATTCCACCAAAGGTAAGTGTTTATCCCAACTTTCACCAAAATCAATAGCACATGCACGCAGCATGTCCTCAAGAGTTTGAATGGTCCTTTCACTTTGGCCATCGGTCTGAGGATGATATGCAGTACTCATATCCAGACGCGATCCCAATGCTTCATGTAGAGATTCCCAACATTTGGACGTAAATCGAGCGTCTCGATCTGATATGATAGAAACCGGTACTCCATGTCGTGAGACGATCTCTTTAAGATAAAGTTTGCCTAGTGTCTCAGAGGTATCAGTTTTCTTGATTGGTAGAAAATGTGCCGACTTGGTTAGGCGATCAATAATTACCCAAATTGTATCACATCTACTTGCTGTACGGGGTAACTTTGTGATAAAATCCATAGCAATCCCCTCCCATTTCCACTCGGGAATTTTTGGTTGTTGGAGTAACCCTGCCGGTTTCTGGTATTCCGCCTTAACCTTGGAACAAGTCAAGCACTTGCTTACGTAAGTGGCAATGTCTGCTTTCATCTTAGGCCACCAGTAAACCAGCTTCAAATCTTGGTACATCTTATCCGAGCCTGGATGAATAGAGTAACGAGACTTATGGGCTTCATCCATAATTAATTCCCTCAAATTTCCATACACAGGAATCCATATTCGGTTCGCACAATACCGGATACCATCGGATCTAACTTACAGTAACTTATCCATACCCCGCAAGGATTCTAATTCAATATTCTCATCTTTGAGTGCTTCGAGTTGTGCATTCCGGATCTGATCGGGTAATCCTGTATGAATAGTAAGTTGCAACACACGAACTCTTCTAGGCTTGGGGTTATCCTTCCGACTTAAGGCATCAGCTACCACATTAGCTTTGCCTGGATGGTATCTAATTGCGCAATCGTAGTCATTTAAGAAGTTCCACCCAACGACGTTGTCTCATGTTCAACTCTTTCTGAGCAAAGATATGCTCGAGACTTTTGTGATCGGTGTAGATAGTACACTTTGTACCATAAAGATAATGTCTCCAAATTTTCAACGCGAAAATGACTGCTCCCAACTCTAAATCATGAGTCGTATAATTTTGCTCATGAATCTTTAGTTGACGAGAGGCATAAGCTATGACTTTCTCCCTTTGCATCAGCACGCAACCTAATCCTTGCTTCGATGCATCACAATACACCACGAAATCATCACTACCCTCTGGTAGGGATAATATTGGCGCGCTACAAAGTTTCTGCTTTAGTAGCTGAAAAGCGGCGTCATGCTTTTCATTCCGGTTATACGCCGTTCCTTTATGCGTTAGCGCCGTAAGAGGTTGGGCTATCTTTGAAAATCCCTCAATGAAGCGTCTATAATAACCTGCCAAACCAAGGAATTGGCGAATTTCCGTTGGTGTCTTAGGCGCAGGCCAATTCTTAATTGCCTCAACTTTGATTGGATCAACGTGAATCCCCTGATCATTAACGATATGACCAAGAAATTGCACCTCACGCATCCAGAAATCACACTTTGAAAATTTTGCATACAATTGCTCTGTCTTGAGTAACTCTAAGATCAAACGAAGATGTTGTTCATGCTCCTCCTTAGACTTGGAATATATCAGAATATCGTCAATGAAGACGATGACGAATTTATCGAGATATGGCTTGCAGACGCGATTCATCAAATCCATGAAAATCGCCGGTGCGTTGGTTAACCCAAATGGCATAACCATGAACTCATAATGACCATAACGAGTTCTAAACGCTGTTTTTTAGACATCCTCCTCGCGAACTCTCAGCTGGTGATAACCTGATCTTAAATCGATTTTGGAATAATAGCTAGATCCTTGTAGTTGATCAAACAAATCATCGATTCGGGGCAAGGGATAACGATTCTTGACAGTCACCTTGTTGAGTACTCTGTAATCGATGCACATTCGAAAGGTTCCATCTTTCTTTTTAACAAACAACACTGGAGCTCCCAGGGCGATGAGCTAGGCCTAATAAATTCCTTTTCAAGTAGTTCTTGAAGTTGAGTATATAGCTCTTGTAACTCATTTCGTGCTAAACGATAAGGTACGCGAGCAATAGGCGCTGCTCTAGGAGCAAGATCAATCTGAAATTCGACTTCTCGATGAGGCGGTAGACCTGGTAGATCTTCCGGAAAGACTTCAGGAAAGTCCTTCACGATCGGGATATCTTCAATTCTCTTCTCCTCGTTTGTTTTCTCTGAAATGTTCGCGAGAACAGCAAAATGTCCTTTACACAAACACTTCTGCGCCTTGAGGTAAGATATAACACCCATAACAGTACCACACTTTTCTCCTTGAACTGAGAGCAATTCTCCACTAGGCAATGGTATTCGAACGATTTTCTCATGACAAACGATTTCAGCACGATTCTTGGATAGCCAATCCATTCCCACAATGACATCAAAACTTCCCAAGGAGATGGGCATAAGATCTATTTCTAATTTATGGCCAGCCAATTCCAATTTACATTCTTTAACTAAATGGGTAGACTCAACAAGTTTACCATTAGCAAGTTCAACTACGTATTTAGCATCTAAAGGAGTCATGTTGGCATTTATCATATGTCTCGAAAACAACGTTTAGAACTCGTTATGGTCATTATGAGTTCATGGTTATGCCATTTGGGTTAACCAACGCACCAGCGATTTTCATGGACTTGATGAATCGCGTTCGCAAGCCATATCTCGATAAATTCGTCATCGTCTTCATTGACGATATTCTGATATATTCTAAGTCTAAAGAAGAGCACGAACAACATCTTCGTTTGATCTTAGAGTTACTCAAGAAGGAGCAATTGTATGCAAAATTTTCAAAGTGTGATTTCTGGATGCGTGAGGTGCAATTTCTTGGTCATATCGTTAATGATCAGGGGATTCACGTTGATCCAATCAAAGTTGAGGCAATTAAGAATTGGCCTGCGCCTAAGACACCAACGGAAATTCGCCAATTCCTTGGTTTGGCAGGTTATTATAGACGCTTCATTGAGGGATTTTCAAAGATAGCCCAACCTCTTACGGCGCTAACGCATAAAGGAACGGCGTATAACCGGAATGAAAAGTATGACGCCGCTTTTCAGCTACTAAAGAAGAAACTTTGTAGCGCACCAATATTATCCCTACCAGAGGGTAGTGATGATTTCGTGGTGTATTGTGATGCATCGAAGCAAGGATTAGGTTGCGTGCTGATGCAAAGGGAGAAAGTCATAGCTTATGCCTCTCGTCAATTAAAGATTCACGAGCAGAATTATACAACTCATGATTTAGAGTTGGGAGCAGTCATTTTCGCGTTGAAAATTTGGAGACATTATCTTTATGGAACAAAGTGTACTATCTACACTGATCACAAAAGTCTCGAACATATCTATGCTCAAAAGGAGTTGAACATGAGACAACGTCGTTGGGTGGAACTTCTTAATGACTACGATTGCGCAATTAGATACCATCCAGGCAAAGCTAATGTAGTAGCTGATGCCTTAAGTCGGAAGGATAACCCCAAGCCTAGAAGAGTTCGTGCGTTGCAACTTACTATTCATACAGGATTACCTGATCAGATCCGGAATGCACAATTCGAAGTACTCAAAGATGAGAACATTGAATTAGAATCCTTGCGGGGTATGGATAAGTTACTGGAAGTTAGATCCGATGGTATCCGGTATTGTGCGAACCGAATATGGATTCCCGTGTATGGAAATTTGAGGGAATTGATTATGGATGAGGCCCATAAGTCTCGTTACTCTATTCATCCAGGCTCGGATAAAATGTACCAAGATTTGAAACTGATTTACTGGTGGCCTAAGATGAAAGCAGACATTGCCACTTACGTAAGCAAGTGCTTGACTTGTTCCAAGGTTAAGGCGGAATACCAGAAACCGGCAGGGTTACTTCAACAACCAATAATTCCCGAGTGGAAATGGGAGGGAATTGCTATGGATTTTATCACAAAGTTACCCCGTACAGCAAGTAGATGTGATACAATTTGGGTAATTGTTGATCGCCTAACAAAGTCGGCACATTTTCTACCAATCAAGGAAACTAATACCTCCGAGACATTAGGCAAAATATACCTTAAAGAGATCGTTGCACGACATGGAGTACCAGTTTCTATTATATCAGATCGAGACGCTCGATTTACGTCCAAATGTTGGGAATCTCTACATGAAGCATTGGGATCTCGTCTGGATATGAGTACCGCATATCACCCTCAGACCGATGTTTAAAGTGAACGGACCATTCAAACTCTTGAAAGACATGCTGCATGCATGTGCAATCGATTTCGGTGAAAGTTGGGATAAACACTTACCCTTAGTGGAATTCTCGTACAACAACAGTTATCACACCAGTATTGGTGTAGCTCCGTTTGAAGCACTTTACGGGCGAAAGTGTAGATCACCTCTCTATTGGGCGGAAGTTGGTGATAGTCAACTCACAGTTCCTGAGTTGGTACTCGAGACGACAGAGAAAATCGTGCAAATTCGTAATCGTATGGCAGCCGCACGAGATAGACAGAAAAGTTATGCTGATAAACGGCGAAGACCTTTGGAATTTGAGGAGGGAGACAAGGTCTTGTTAAAGGTCTCACCCTGGAAGGGTGTGGTACGTTTTGGTAAACGTGGTAAGTTAAACCCAAGATACATTGGGCCATTCGAGATTGTTAATAGAGTTGGTCTATCAGCATATGAACTAAACTTACCAGCAGAACGAAGTGGGGTCCATAACGTTTTCCATATGTCGAATTTAAAGAAATGTTTAGCTGATGAGACATTAATCACTCCACTCGAGGAGTTACATGTGGATGAACAACTCCGATTTATCGAAGAACCGATGGAAATTATGGACCGGGAAGTTAAACAATTAAAACGTAGCAAAATCCCAATCGTTAAAGTTCGTTGGAACTCGAGACATGGTCCTGAATTCACATGGGAACGCGAAGATCAGATGATGAAGAAATATCCCAGACTATTCAAGGATCAGCCTTCGACTAGTGCAGGTACTGGTTTAATTTTCGCGGACGAAAATTCTTCAACAAGGGGATGATGTGACGACTGAGAATTTTTCTTTTCTTTTCTTTGTGTCTAGCTCATTAACTTTTACCTCATTACGCAATTTTCGAGGACGAAAATTCTTCAACAAGGGGATACTGTGACAATCCGACTTTTCAGGTCATTTTCTGACATTAACTGAACGTAAAACGTATTAAATGTTGTGTGAACATTTATGTGCTTATCTGCGTGGACTGTAGCAATTAGGGTTTTGTGTAGTAATCACTAAACGAGCATGCACTTAAGTTCGACGTTTAATATTCTTGTTCTATGATTTTATGTAAATCATACGTTACGATTTCATGTGAACGTTGCGTCATTTTATGTGACAATTATACCTTATGATTTTAGGTGATAAATATAAATATATGTATATATAAAACATAATTTAATCACATTTATGATTTTATGTAATTTAAGGATTCTAATTACAAGTTATTAATAATAGAGTTATGTATTTTAAATATATAAGTTATAGAATTAAAACCTATGATTTTATGTGAAATTAAATGGAGAAGTGGAATTATTATTTATGATTTTATGTACTCGTTTAAGTTTATATTTTTCTTATAAACGTTATACAATTTAAATTTTTGACGTTCCTCGTTTATTTGTTCCTTTGTTAACCTCCGTTAGAGCCGTGATCTTTTATAAAACTTCGAGGGCTTGTTCTGTCAATTACCAAACATATTTCTAGTTAATCAAAAGCTGGAGGGACTACTCTTGCCACTACCCAAACTTGACTTCTTATTATGTAATATTGGAGGGACTAGTTTTGCCAAATCAAGATTCTTCAATTGAAACCCACGATTACGTGATTGAAGTCGGCGACCGTTCTTGTTTTACCGATCATCACTACGTCGCCGATTACAACCTTTAATCCCCATTAACTCCTCAATCAAGACCCATATTATTTCAATTCATCTCATATGCATCATTCCTCCCAACCATCGCACATCCTTGTTCTCTCTCGCTCTCTCTCTGTTTTCACGACAAAAAAAAACCAACCACAAAAATCACGATTTCCGGCCAAAATTACCACTAATTAGCCACCGTTTACCATCGTTCTTCACGTCCCTGTGATCGCGGGATCCCAACGAGCATCCAGGAGCAAACAGATTCGAGTTTCGCGACGACGCTCGGTGTTCGCGTTCGAACTTCGGATTCGTTTCGGTGTCTAAAACTCAACGATCCTTCATCTCCGACTTAAGGTAACACATAAACCATGATTTTCGCTTTGTTTTGTTGAAGTTTAATCCAATTCGCGATTTTCGGTGACCGAAATAAAACTCCGGCCACCGGAGTTCTAGAGGAAGAAGAAGGTGACGTCTCGGTAACATATAACATATTTAAAGACTGGACTTGAACAAAAACGCGGCGCTGGCCTGGTGGCCAAGGCGCGCTTCTGTTATCCGCGAGGTCTCAGGGTCGAAACCCGGCCCTTGCTTTTTGTTTCTGTTTTATTTCCTGCAACCCAGTTCTAGTCTCCATCATAGCACAAAAACAATTCGCGGCGGTCCTGTTAACAAACGGAAGTCGTAGCCCAGTGGCTAGGGCTCTCGGTTGTAAGCATGAGGTCGCGGGTTCGAACCCGGCTGACCTCATTGTTTGTTTTTCTTCTTTATTTTTGATATTTTATGTAATGGGTCAACTTAAACTTGTATTAAACGGGTTCTTACAAACGTTTAAAACCCGTAAAAATGTATATTGATTATTAAATCCGTACACTTTGACATTTTTGTAACACCCCAAAATTTCATAACTCGAATTCTGTACGTGTGCTATATGTTTAAGTAGCTAAAACATATATTGATATGGTTTATGGATTGATAAATGGGTAAAGGGAAATAAATTGCAATGCTATACGTGTTTATGTTAAAAATACATATGATATATGTGTTAGATAGCTAAATGTGATGAAACATGCATATTTACCCATTAACGGGTAATAAATTGGTAAAGGATGGGATTTATATGAATGATACACGTATTGATAAATGAAATAAGATAAATACATGTTTTATAAGAAGAATAATTGATATACATGATATCAAAATGAAATATGTGTTTAAAAGTTGATATGATAGAAATAAATGATAACCGGAGAAAAATACGTGTACACAATTGTATTAAATTAGATATATGTGTAAGTATATACATATACATATCCTAATAGCTTAAATGCATGGGAAATATTCATTTGATGAATATATATGTAGGAATACATGTTAGAATAGTTAAACATGTGAAAAATAAATAAGAACGTATCCTTACGTTGAAAATAGTGATTAAAAATGAAGAAATACATAACGTATACGAGTATTATACGTATTTATATGAACCCGAGGCTTAGGAGTTATTATAAATGTGTCCTAAGATGATTTGGAGCATAAAATGATAAGTATGTGAAAGTAGAAGGGCTTAAATGTAAATTGATGAAAAATATATATAAATATATATTTAAATATACGAAAGTATATAAACCTTATCAAAGGTATCCCGAGCCCTAAAGACATTAGAATTATGTCCCATAATGTTTTAATACATAAAATGATAAAGAAATAAAAGTATGAGGGGCTAAAATGCAAATTTGTGAAATATATATACATATAAAGAAATATATATACGTACGTATACGTATATCATCGAGCATGTCCCGAGCCTTAGAAACCTTTATAAATATGCCCCGTAATGTTTTAGTACATAAAATAACAGTTCGGTAGGAATCTGGGGGCTAAAATGTAAATAAAAAGCTAAGGGACCAAAACTGTCATTATGGCAAACCTGCCCGGCGTATCGCGAAGGCATGGAAGGGACACGGCGCGATACGCGGCCTGCCTCTGACGCAGAAAATGCCACGTACTCGACTTGGAGCATACGTTTGATCCATATACGTGTTAGATTCGGCCGAATACTCATCAGAACACGCGTCTATACCCTTGGGCGACTTCGATGGCTATAAAACGGGGATGAATCCATTCAATTATAGGTACCAATTAACGATTCCATTCATAGAAAACCCTTAAACCACGTCCGTATGTTCTTCTGCAAAATTCGAGCAATCCTCTCGAAGTTAGGAGCTGATCTCCAGCAGTCCACCGTTTCTTGGTATGCTCTTTAAAAGCCCCTTATCAATTTCTGTTAAAATCATGCCTAAGATCGAGTTATAAAACTATGATTAAACTAGGGTTCTTGAGTTTAATTCATCAAATTCGGTAAATCGGGTGGGAGTTAGGGTCTGGATTTTTACAGGTAATGTTAAAATGATGTTATAAAAGAAAGCCCTAAGTTAATTTCATGTTTAGAGAA
>JBCNJP010000023.1:84670614-84754781 GCA_039602395.1 Deinandra increscens subsp. villosa | reverse complement strand
GATTGTTGTTCGTTTGAAATTCTGTTTTATTTTCTTTGGTGTTTCGTTTAACTCATCGGACTTTCTCTGCGTGTGCGGGAGCACCGACCTGATTTTTGTTGAGTTATACAATTTCAACTTGTTTTATTTTCTTATTTTGTTTAATCCGAGGCCTTATCTGCGTATCGAAATATCGACCTAAAGGTAGACGATTTAACGTTCTTATTTCTTTTTGCATGGAACACAGTTGACTATATCATGATTACAAGCATTATGTGATAAATCACAAGTGAAATCACAAAATGTGATAAGCAAAGCATATCTGAGTATGTCTGATAGTGTCGGGTACACTGGTCAATGCAAATCAAATCAATACCTTAACATATCCAGATGTTATGAGTATGATTCTGTCTGAGTTTAAAGTTGGACAATTATATCTGCAATCGACATGGCTTATGTGCTACAATAATCGAAATTGAAGTGTAGTTCAGCATGTTATGTTCAATATGATCCCAAGTCGTGATCTTTCTCACAAAAAACAAAAATAGTGTCTGATTTTGTAATGCATTTACTTTTCAATATCAGAAAATACCAAAAAGGGTTTAGGTGTGTTTTGATATAAAGTTTCTAAAAGCCAAAAAGATTTTGTGTCTGATTTGTTTTTGATTGATCAACACGCAATACGAAATCATTTTCAAAATCAAAGTATCTTGGAGTCTCGAAGAGACGTTTTGCACCAAGATTATTTATGTTGGCAGATTTCTAAGTGAAAAGAGAACATCACAACTTCAAGTCTTCTGAAGATTGCTGATAAAGAGATTACACACGATGCAATATCAAGTATTCAAGATTGAACTCATCGTCAAGATCGAGGAAAAGTTTGATTGAAGATACAAGATACAAGTTTTAAGTGGAAGATGATACTGCACATACCGAGCGGGAGTTTGTTGATACATGGTTCCTGATCGTCATGTGAAGTATCGAGTACAAGACGAAGTCACACAAGTTTGCTAAGGTCCGAACCTAGGGCGAACTCCAAGTTCGGACAACTCACGAACTGTGTCCGAACCTGAGGTTCGGACCATTGGGATTTCACATTTATAAATAGTTTGTCTTGTATTCAGTTTAAAAACTTCTTGTTCATATCTTTCATTTGTGTACTATGTGGTCTCTGAGGTTTAATACAAGTCTATTGTATTTACATCTCGTGTTCATACTCGTTTTACATAGATTTCATTACGACTAAGTAGACGATCTACCGCTCACGCATTTTCACAATATGTTAAGATCAGCGCGATATGCGACGGGTGCATCTGCACCAGAATTCTTCTTGGTCGTTTTTCAGCCCACGTTTCCTTTCATGTTCTCCAAAATTGACCTTCCAGACGTCACTCTTCGATCGATTACTCACCATAGGGACGTAGACTAGCCTCCTGCATTCCTAAAGGCTATAAATATTGTGACAATCCGGCCCTCCGGGTGGGACCCGAACCTCAGAAACAGATAAAAACCGATAAACCGGTGAAACCGGAACGCGCGTATATAGGCATAGTATGTCAAATAAGGTATTAGAAGAGTCTAGTATCCTTAAAACACTTCACAAGTATCACACACAAGTCGGAGTCTTGAAATATTGGTGATTGATTGAGAATCGGTGAATATCGTGAATTATGTAAAAACTGATACGTGAATTTATTTGCATGATCGTAAATTGTTATATGGCAAGTTGATACTTGATTCTATTGGGTTTGATGTGATAAAAATGACTGTGAATTGAAAATGGGAGAAAACGTTGAAAACCGTGACAAAAAACACAAAAAACTGACAAAACGGGTTGCGGTCAACAAAAGTCAACAGCGCTGCCACACAGACGCTCTAGGCGTATCGCCTAGAGCCTATGGGAGTTGTAAGCGATACACCTACAACCCAGTTTTCAGCAAAACCCTAATTCTCCACTATTTAAGCACCACTAGCCCCCATTTATCCATTTTATCACCCCCCCCAGACGTCATTACAACCCCATTTACGCTTCTTATCATCCTTCTATTCATTTCTCATCAAGATCTAAGCTTTATTACAAGATTCAAGCCCTAAATTCATCCTTTATCATCTTACATCATTCATTATGTGATTTCATGTGTTTTCCTTGTGTTTAAGTTGTCAAGATTCATGCTTTATGATAGATCTAGGTCTGATCTATAAGGGTTTGATGATATTAAGTGTAGATCTAGTTTTAGCATGATAAAGATTGCATCTTTTGATCCAAAAATGAGGCTTTTATTCATGATGATGTGTTATGAGCTAGATCTAGGGTTTTTGATGAAAAATCATGCATGCATGTGAATAAAGGTTGATGATTTGTGCTAGATCTATGTTGTAATGTTTAGATAATGATAGATCTAGGGTTGATGATGCATAAAGTTTATGACTTTGCGTGAGATCTATGATAAAAACATGATTTCGGTTGCCATGCATGCAATATCTTATATAAAGGCATATGATTGTTGTTAGATCTGCTATGTGGGCATGTAATCTAGGCTACTGGATGTATGAAGGTGTATAAAGTTGTGAACTTGATAATCAAATGCGTGCGGATAATTTTATAAAGATTATATACATGAAAATATGGTGAAAATAGCCGATTAGGGCAAATTAGCTTACATGCATGTGGTTGATAATCTATGATATGGTTTAATACATGCTAAATGATGATCTATGTGATTTGTATGGGAGAATGATGTTATGTGAACATGGATTTAGCCTACATGTGATAAATATATATATTTATCGATAAATAAATAAATTGGAAAAATTGCATCATTATGAGCATGAAGTTACTTGGCTATGTGTTTGCATGTGATATGTTAGATTGATTATGAGTTACATGTGTATACAAGTCCTAAGTCTCATACCTCGGTTGGAATGACAAGACTCTGTAAGATTGTTCCGTCGATCGTACATCGTATACGCGAGATAATGTCGTAAGTCATCGTAACGTATATATTCATCATGATACAATGTGTTGTATATGAGATACGTGTTAGGTTATGATTAGGAAACCTAGATGTGATCACCAATATGTTCTCAAGTCCACTTATCCAATGTCCGTGAATTATCGGGATGTTCGGTCAAACACGGTCAACACTTACACGGTTATGTGTCATAGGTGAAGTTTAGGAGGTCTTCACTACTTCTCAGTGGTTGGTTGATTGGAATAGCTTATTTGCACCCTAAGGTGAGTTCACGGCCCCACTTTTACTATTTAATGCTTTTGGGGGAGAAGACATGTGGTAAACTTTTATGGTTTCCGAACTGTTTTATTGTTTTATATACTAGTTCGTAAATAGTAGATGAAAGACATGCAAGGGAGTCCTTCCTCTAATAACGTAAGCCATTTTATGTCAATGATAACGGGGAAATGTTTGGTAGATCTACTGGGTCTGACAAACCCTGCCCGTGCTAGCCGCACTAGCTCCTACTGGCCCTTGGTGGGGAGAGGAACGGGTATAATGTTGTCCTAACTCGGTGTTGTGTTCCGCATTATAGCACAACCGGAAGGCAAAAACTTAAGTCTGTCAGTTATGGTTATTACGAATTCCTACTAGTTTATAAACGACGTGGTCTAGCTAACCCGGGTATATAAAATACTATGCAAAAAAATTGCAATGTTTTGATGAACTGATTTGATTAAACTTGTTTTCGGGAATGGGATTACTGCTGGGTTACGTCTCGATGAGAGTAACTAGATAAACTTATATTTTCTGTAAAATGATGTTACCTACTCTTAAACTCCGTGAATTCACCAACCATGCGTTGACTCTTTACATGTTTCTTCTCAGGTCCTTAGGAGGAAGTCGCTAAGGCACGCACGCTCAGGATCATTGGTATTTGGTCTGCATTGTCATGTTGATTTAAATTTGCTTTGATTTCCTTGGGCGAAAGACTTATTAAACTCAATTTGAAATTTAATGAAGTTGTGAATCAGTTACGATTTCGTTTTAATTTAAGTTGTTGTTTGAATTTGTTACGTGTTCTTCCTATTTGTCATTTGACATTATTTTATGCTTAGATGATAAACACTGGGATGTTAATCATTTTGTATATTATGAATAAAGAAAATGGCAGGTAGAGATCGTGGTCGAGGAGGTGGTATCAACATGACAGCGGAAGAGCTTAACACTATCATTGGGCAGAGTGTGGCAGCAGCGTTAGCAGCACATGCACAGGCAAATCCGCAAAATCGACAAGGTTGTACGTATAAGATATTTATGGATTGTAAGCCTCATAGTTTCAATGGAACTGAAGGAGTAGTTGGTTTGCTTCATTGGTTGGAAAAGACAGAGTCTGTGTTTGAGCGATGCAATTGTCCACAGGAGTATCATGTGAAGTATGCTGCTGGTTTACTGGAAGGAGTGGAATTGAGTTGGTGGAATTCTCAATTCCAATTGCTGGGATTGGTTGATGCTAATGCTATTCCATGGGTTGAGTTTTCAAGGATGTTGGTTGAAGAATGTTGTCCTCGAGTGGAAATCAGAAAACTCGAAGTTGAGTTCTGTTGTCTGAATATGGAAGGATCTGAAGTCGAATCCTACACTAGGAGACAGAATGAGTTAGCATTGTTGTGCCTAACACTGGTTGATCCGCCATATCAAAGAATTGATAGGTATATTGATGGGTTGGTACCTCGGATTCAGAGTTTGGTAACGTCTAATAATCCTTTGACGATTCGAGAGACAATCCACTTAGCTCACCAACTGACTGATCAAGCGGTTCAGCAAGGGATCTTGCCACTGCGAAAGGCGTTATCTGGTTCGGGAGACAACAAGAGGAAATAGGATGGACCAGGAAGCAGTGGAGGTTCGAACTCGAATCAGAATCAGCATCATAAGGGTGATGGTCACGCTAAAGGTGGTAAAGTGAATCAGAATGCGGGAAATTCATCAAGCGGTTATCAAGGGAAGCTTCCGAAATGCCACAAATGTGATCGACATCACACTGAGAATTGTGCGATCAAATGTAACAAATGTGGAAAGTTGGGGCATAAGGCTATTGATTGTCGAGTCAAAGTTAATAATCAAGGAGCTCAGAATCAAGGTAACCAGAACCGCCAGGGTAATCAAACTGGTTGTTTCAAATGTGGAATTGTGGGTCATTTCAAAAGAGCCTGTCCAAAGTTGAAAGGAACTGGGAATGCTGGAAATGGAGGGAACCGTGGAGGCAATAACGATAGAGCCGGAGGAAATGGTGTAACAACTGCAACTTCCCAAGTTAACTCCGTTAACTTTTCTCGTTAGCTTTGTTAGTTCCGTTAGTGAACCCGAGACCCGTTATTTAAATGATTACATGTTTATTCACGTTTATTTGCTAATTAATTTTAGTAACTTGTTTCGTGAACTCATTTTGTGATCTTATGTGTTAGTTGTGAAAATTTGCATTTTTATGCGAAACCGGGCTTCGTGTGTAAATTTGGATTTTTATGTATAAATGATAAATTTATATAACCCGACTAAATCTTACATGTTAAATGTTTTAAAAACACTTGGAAACATTTTTAAAACTTTTACTTTACGACTTGTAGTAAAAAACCCACTTAAAATGAGTCTCATGCTTGTTATGTTCAAAAATAAAGTTGAGGGGCCAAACATGTAATTTCTCATAAGAGAAATCTGCCCATATCCTCCCACATCTCTCATTCACGTTCATCATCTTCATTCTCTCCCTCTCTTCACGAATTCACGCACACACACACACACACACACACACACACACACACACACACACACACTAGCTAAAATCGTGAAATCAAGCTCAAGGAAGGAAGAAATCAAGAGTATCTAGCTACCACAAGCCTCAAGGAAGCTCTCCTTTCTTTTCTCCATCTCTAACCTGCGATTTCTTCCCCAATCTTGTAAGCCCTAAGTTTTGGATTTCGAAATTCTTAGTTGCATGTGTGCTATTTTGCGTTTTTGTGCTATATGGGGTGTGGGTATGCTCATAAAACTTGTTTTAGTTCAAGTAATGGTAGTTTAGGATTTGGGACAGATTTGTGGTGGGTTTTAAATCTGGAAATTGAGCTTAAAAACTGCCATGTATGTTCTTGTATGTATGTTGGGTGTTTTGGACTTGAAGTTTGAGTATATGGGTTTGAATGCTAATTCCATGTTGAGATTTTGCTATGAATTTGGTATGATCATGTTAGGACCAGAAATCTCGTGTTATTATGATTACAATTGTGTTAATGTATGTTGGATAGCCATATGGTAGCATAAAAATCGAAATGCTAGACTTTTGCAAACTTGGAATTCCTAACAGCTTTGACCAGAATTTTGGGTCAACTTGCAGCAGCCATAACTTACTCAATTTTGCTCGAAACTGATTGATTCTTTTTCCCTAGTAAAGTAGGATGTCTTAGCTTTACAACGGCTACTTGCACGCGTTCTAAAACCTCCGTTTGGTCACCCAAAACACTGCTGCAAGTTAGGTGCGCAGTGCTGTATTTTTCTGTGAAAAGTATACTTTACATTTTGGTCGGGCATGATAACCTTGTTTTAATGAGGGGTTTGTTAAACGGAAATGTTGTTATATATTAAAATTAAGATCTGGAAGGTTTGATACCTAAACTTCAAGTTTTGAATGAGTTATGCAAATTTTAAACCTACTTTGACTATTTTGCAAAAAGCTAAAATTTCCAACTTCCGACACGCATAACTTTCTGAATACTTATCCGATTGAGTTGGTTGATTCTTTTTGCAACATTACCTAAATGTTGATTAGTTAGTTCCTGCAAAACTTTAGGAGTTAACTCCAAGAAATGAGCAATTTAGCTATGTCACCAAATGGTGTGTTAATGTCTGACAAATGTGATTTTTAGCCAACTTCGTACGCGCATAACTTCCTCATTTCTTAACCTTTTGGGTTGATTCTTTTTGCAACAAGTCCTAAATGATATGTAGTATATGCCTGTAAAGTTTAAGGATCTAATTCCAAGTATTGTGGATTTTAGCTATGCCACTAGTTAAGTGCTTGAGGTTTGACTTTCTGGGTCAACTTTGACTTAAATTGCAATTTCTTGATTTTCTCCCAATTTGGGACTTGTATGTGCATTAAGCGACTTGTATGGTTGCATTAAACATGTTTAGGTTCTTATGTGCTATTTTCGTCCTAACGACACCTTCTAATTTGATTAGGCCATATTTACCCAAATAGGTTGACTTTGACCAACCTGTTGAACCAAGTGCTGAGTACCAGTGCACCCTAAGGTGAGTTTCACTTACTATTATTGTTATATCCGGTTTAGGATGATAACGCACAGATAGTTGCATCCGGTAAAGGATGGCAACCCGACGGTAAAGGTACTTCTTTACTTGAGTAATTTTCCGACAAAATATCATATGTTGCACTGAATTGCTTTAATTAAAAAGTCCTTACTGTCGGGCCGTTAATATACAGTAGCGAGGTAATATTGAGTAGTACTACTGGGGATTGACACCCCCGCTCAGCGGTGCACGGGATGCACCCTCCCGACTGGCGGTCGGACTGAGATCGATGTTAGCCTAACCACCGTGATCCGGATAGACACGGGAAGGCAAGATTCATAGGTATCCCCTATCAAAACGTTGTCAGCTTCGGTTGCGAACAATTCAGGTGGACATAACTATAGGCTAGCTACCTACGATATGGAAATTTTACTGGTCCTATGATTAATGATTGTGTTTTACCTTTCTTTATTCATACATTGGGTCTACATCTGACGTGTAGACCGCTTTAGTGAACTCACCAGCCTTGGCTGACACTTGATTGTTGAATGCTTTTCAGGTTGCTTGGAGGATCATTGATGGCACGGGCGTTGGCAATACTTACCTTTTGTAAAACCCATTGGAAATTGTATTTCAGATGATTTAGTAATCCCTTTTACTAAACAACAACCTTGTAAACTCTTAATGCTTCCGCTGACCTTGTGAAATGTAAACTCTGATTTATTAAATGTAATACATGACTGGTTTACCCCTTTAACTATGACTTGGTTATAACTAAAGACTGGGATCCTGGTCTGGATCACACCCCACACGGTTATACTCCGTTAGTGGAAATTGGGGGTGTGACAGATTGGTATCAGAGCCCTTGGTTACAGCGAACCAGAACATTTCAAAAAGTGGTTTCTGAACTGTAACTGTCTTTGAAAGCTTTGGTTACAACTCTTTCCCAAAAGTATTGCTACGCGTGCCGAAGACGATCCTCACTAAATTCATTCTGTTTATGTCTGTATAGGACTTGCATTCTTGATGTAAACAGTAGGTTAACTGTAATGTGAAATGTTTGAAATCTATGCTTAGCTTTGTTATATGTTTTCACACTTGGTTATTGGAATTCATTCTTGGAGATCTCGTTTTGTTCTTGGAGATCTCGTTTTGTTCTTGGAGATCCCATTTTGTTCTTGGAGATCTCGTTTTGTTCTTGGAGATCTCGTTTTGTTCTTGGAGATCTCGTTTTGTTCTTGGAGATCTCGCGGTGTTCTTGGAGATCTGGAAAATTGTTCTTGGCGATTTCACCTTGCCCTTGGCGATTTGGGAACCACACTTGGCGATCTGGCCAGTGTGCTTGGCGATCTGGGGTTCTACTTGGCGATCTCGCCAAAAGCCCCTGGCGACCTCGCCCTTGCTCCATCCTTTGGCGATCTCGCCAATCCCTGGTGCCTCAAGTAGGCTTAGCGACTTCGCCAACCCCCCCCCCCCACCTCTCTCTTGGCGATCTCGCTAACCCCAGCCACTCCGAAAACTTGTTCTTTGCGATCTCAATTACATTTAGCGATTTGGTGGGTCGGATACTTATGTCATTAACTAAATTAATATTCTCTTGAATATTTTGTTCAAGCAAATGAATGTTTCATGTAAATTGAGTCTTCATGACAATTTTGACAAGGTGAGGCATTTCATAGGAATATCTTGGGTGTTCTAACACTTAGCATACTCGTAATGTGTCCTAATGCGTTGGTAAGAATGCTGTTTAGCCTTGTATTGGGCAGCACTGTATAGAATCAGATGATTTCTCATGGGATGCTGGAGACTGCGTCTGTTACCCTAAAATGTTGACACTCTTTTCCTTTGTCAATTTAGACCTTGCATTTTAAATCGCATAGTTGTTGTGTGATAATTCAGCGTGAATGTGACTTTAGTAACATAAAAGAAATCAGGCATGTGATGATTAGGAATAATATGATATTCTCCCTCTATATATATATATATATAAACATATGTGTGTATAACAGATTCGTGATCGAGTCGGACAATAACTACTCTATGTCTTTAAGTCAAGTTGGGGGCATTGTAGCATGCCCTGCCCATACTCCTACTGAACCACTTACTTACCAAAGAGAACCTACGGTGAACTATAAATTAGATGAGCTGTTATTCTCAGAACTTGTCTCCTTGGCAAATCCCAGTCAGTCACCTTTGGTTTAATGACCACATTCTTGATACTTACCCCTTTGAAACCACGTACTACCCCATCGAACCTGGTAGTTAAAGTAAGAGGAACTAGGGTGACCATACAAGGTAAATTACCGTTACGGGTGAACACGTAAATGTAATTCATAGTGTATGGAAACCCTGGGGAAATCCTACTCGGCAAACCATCGGTTGTAAGGGATACGACCTTTCATTTCGAAACTCTCATGACATAGATTTTCAAGCTTATGGTCCTCAACCATATTCATTTCGCTATCACACCTATTCTCATTTCTCTTATATATGGTTTTCACCCTATCAAAATCCTTTAAAATTGCTTGTGCAAATGATAACCCCGGTAAGACATCCCATCACTCACACCATCCGACGATAAAGATCTTCCCTCGCTGCGAGCGAGCCGTGGTTAAACTCTTTACTGACTCTAATTTATCCGCAATCCTAACTCTTCCCCTATGACGTTAACTACTACAACCCTCCTTCAAGCTCTCTCAATTGTACAACAACTTCATAAACTCTAATCTGATGGAAACCCAGACCTCTTCGATGGACAATTACACCTCAACCATTGGGACCAACCTTTCGGCAGGAAAATCTTGTGGAATTCTCCCCTCTTGACTAGTGATCTCGTCACGATTATAAACACTTTATACCTCACTACAAATACAGTTTCGCCCAACGGAGCGATGTAGGTTACTTCTCGAACCCGTACGATCTGCTTATTCTTTAAACACTTGATTCGTCTGTGAACTTGACTACCAATGAACCTTCTACTCTTATATTCTTGTGTGACTTGGAGGTCTTCAAGCCTTGAGCCATCATGGCTAGTTAACCTCATCAATGACATTTCCATGCACTTCCTTGTCAGAAGCTCCCGTACGACAAACAGTGATAACCAGCAATAGGCAGCGGTACTCTAGGAAAGTTCCACAACATCATACATTGATATCCATTGTCCTCATTCCTCCTTCTCTAGAAAGACTCTCCTTAGTAACCCCTGTTTCATAACCAATGGTGACTGAATCAAATGATTGACCCGAACTTTTGAGACACGCGTAAGGAAGTAGATTGACTTCAGATTTGACGAAGACGCGGTTGAATTTATCGTATATGCGGCGAGCTACCCGAGGATCACCGAAAGCGATCCAAGTACCTGATATATTTTTTTTACATCTTATATGCAATGCGACTTTTTGAGACGCAGTAGACCTCGCGGAACCTTAGTTACGATTCGTATTTACACTCTTTGAAAGCCAGATAGTATTTCGAATTCGTCAGCACTAGGTGTTTCAGAAACCCACTCTTAATACACGTTTGCACCTTCACTTACTCTTGAGGACCGACATAAACTGATGTTCTTACCTGAAATTTATCCTACTATACGGTACGACCATCGACACACTCGCATTTATATCGGCCGACCCAAATCTTTTTCTCTGGATTCGCGTCAATTGTACCATATGACTCTCTTCGAAAGCGTGCAGTTGCAACTACCCTATACAAGCTACCTCGCCTTTCATCTTGAGTCTGTATTCCCATACTTGATACCATTCATGCTTTTACAAAGAACCTTTCGTTCATTAGAACGTCACCCTTATTTTTGATCTTTGCCGGAGGATAATATGCGTAACGATATATCCCATGTTGGCGAACCTCATTTTAAACCTAAACGTGAAGGACTACCTTATCTTTTGAATCCGCTTCAGAAACTCAAATTGTATTCGCCTTGCACCCGCTAAACTCTTAATAATCCTCACCGTGGGTGAAGACCCCACCGACCGAAAACGTGGAAAAACCCTTTTGTCGCAAAAATGCAAAATTTTCACATGTTGCAGGGTTTCAAAATCTTTCTCTCCCATTCAACTCAAAAGCATTGGGGAAAAACATAAGAAACCTTATTTTCAAGATATGTCAAATAGCCAGGAATGGCAAGGAAACTGGTACACCCTCAACGTGCTGGTAGTGTGGTGGGTTAGCCGCGGTAAACCCTATACATAAGCAATATCGGCATGTGGAAGGTGGGATCAGTGCTGAACCACAAATTTACCTTGAAATTATAGACAAAAACCTTATTTTGAGAAACTTCATTTAATGGGGCATTGCCCACAATAAAGCAAAAATCTATTGTTATTTCCGTTGCGATTTCCCAAGTCCCTCATGCATATTTTCACTAGAAGGGACATACACAGTTTAATTAAATAAAACTTATTGTTTTTCAACCCTCTAGATTGAGAGGAAACATCCTGATATAAATTTCCTACTAAGGGTCAAATATAGATTACGACTCAGATGAACAACAACGTTTTAACAACCCAAGTTTTGTAATATAAAAGACAAATCACATGTTCTTTGGAGCAACCCCGTGACTTTTCCAGGACCCTTATCAACGTTTACTCGTCCCAGATCCATACTCGTCTTGGTTCACCATGGAAATTGGTGAAATAATCCATTTGGTCCTCTAGTTATTGCATTTCTGATGTCCCACGATTTGTTAACCTCGCGTACGCCTAAATTGTCATCGGCTTTGGTAAAGCAGAGCACTTCCTTAGGAGATAACCGCGCTTACTCGCTATGCTATTGGTACTACAATACCTTGTAGCGTCATCTGCCTATACCTTTTCTGCGAACTGTAAGAACCACCCGATCTTAGCCAAATTCAAGGATGCATAACCACCCTCCAGATACGTTAACATTTGAACCTTTTTGCAGCACTTCTTGCCTCTACCGTGTCATTTGACACAATACTTCCTGTTATCTTATTGGATACTATAGCTAAAGACTACTCGAACATATGGTCACTTCGTCATATTAAATATTTCAATTTCGGATATGGCGTCGCCGTCACATTTGTTAAACCTAACCATGCAATGCGATCGAACTCACTCATGGAAACGTTTGTTATAGAAAATCACACTCTCTACGCTCATGCGAAATATTCATTCGATGCCTTTTAATCATATACCGTAAATTGGATTCTCTCATAACAAGTTGTGAAAAAATTAGCACCACGACAAATTTTCTTGTTTCCATTCTCCTTCATCCCATTCAATTGGCCTGAACACTTTGGACATCATGCTAATTTTCGGGACGAAAATTCTTTAACATGGGGAGGCTGTAACAACTGCAACTTCCCAAGTTAACTCCGTTAACTTTTCCCGTTAGCTTTGTTAGTTCCGTTAGTGAACCCGAGACCCGTAATTTAAATGATTACATGTTTATTCACGTTTATTTGCTAATTAATTTTAGTAACTTGTTTCGTGAACTCATTTTGTGATCTTATGTGTTAGTTGTGAAAATTTGCATTTTTATGCGAAACCGGGCTTCGTGTGTAAATTTGGATTTTTATGTATAAATGATAAATTTATATAACCCGACTAAATCTTACATGTTAAATGTTTTAAAAACACTTGGAAACATTTTTAAAACTTTTACTTTACGACTTGTAGTAAAAAACCCACTTAAAATGAGTCTCATGCTTGTTATGTTCAAAAATAAAGTTGAGGGGCCAAACATGTAATTTCTCATAAGAGAAATCTGCCCATATCCTCCCACGTCTCTCATTCACGTTCATCATCTTCATTCTCTCCCTCTCTTCACGAATTCACGCACACACACACACACACACACACACACACACTAGCTAAAATCGTGAAATCAAGCTCAAGGAAGGAAGAAATCAAGAGTATCTAGCTACCACAAGCCTCAAGGAAGCTCTCCTTTCTTTTCTCCATCTCTAACCTGCGATTTCTTCCCCAATCATGTAAGCCCTAAGTTTTGGATTTCGAAATTCTTAGTTGCATGTGTGCTATTTTGCGTTTTTGTGCTATATGGGGTGTGGGTATGCTCATAAAACTTGTTTTAGTTCAAGTAATGGTAGTTTAGGATTTGGGACAGATTTGTGGTGGGTTTTAAATCTGGAAATTGAGCTTAAAAACTGCCATGTATGTTCTTGTATGTATGTTGGGTGTTTTGGACTTGAAGTTTGAGTATATGGGTTTCAATGCTAATTCCATGTTGAGATTTTGCTATGAATTTGGTATGATCATGTTAGGACCAGAAATCTCGTGTTATTATGATTACAATTGTGTTAATGTATGTTGGATAGCCATATGGTAGCATAAAAATCGAAATGCTAGACTTTTGCAAACTTGGAATTCCTAACAGCTTTGACCAGAATTTTGGGTCAACTTGCAGCAGCCATAACTTACTCAATTTTGCTCGAAACTGATTGATTCTTTTTCCCTAGTAAAGTAGGATGTCTTAGCTTTACAACGGCTAGTCGCACGCGTTCTAAAACCTCCGTTTGGTCACCCAAAACACTGCTGCAAGTTAGGTGCGCAGTGCTGTATTTTTCTGTGAAAAGTATACTTTACATTTTGGTCGGGCATGATAACCTTGTTTTAATGAGGGGTTTGTTAAACGAAAGTGTTGTTATATATTAAAATTAAGATCTGGAAGGTTTGATACCTAAACTTCAAGTTTTGAATGAGTTATGCAAATTTTAAACCTACTTTGACTATTTTGCAAAAAGCTAAAATTTCCAACTTCCGACACGCATAACTTTCTCAATACTTATCCGATTGAGTTGGTTGATTCTTTTTGCAACATTACCTAAATGTTGATTAGTTAGTTCCTGCAAAACTTTAGGAGTTAACTCCAAGAAATGAGCAATTTAGCTATGTCACCAAATGGTGTGTTAATGTCTGACAAATGTGATTTTTAGCCAACTTCGTACGCGCATAACTTCCTCATTTCTTAACCTTTTGGGTTGATTCTTTTTGCAACAAGTCCTAAATGATATGTAGTATATGCCTGTAAAGTTTAAGGATCTAATTCCAAGTATTGTGGATTTTAGCTATGCCACTAGTTAAGTGCTTGAGGTTTGACTTTCTGGGTCAACTTTGACTTAAATTGCAATTTCTTGATTTTCTCCCAATTTGGGACTTGTATGTGCATTAAGCGACTTGTATGGTTGCATTAAACATGTTTAGGTTCTTATGTGCTATTTTCGTCCTAACGACACCTTCTAATTTGATTAGGCCATATTTACCCAAATAGGTTGACTTTGACCAACCTGTTGAACCAAGTGCTGAGTACCAGTGCACCCTAAGGTGAGTTTCACTTACTATTATTGTTATATCCGGTTTAGGATGATAACGCACAAATAGTTGCATCCGGTAAAGGATGGCAACCCGACGGTAAAGGTACTTCTTTACTTGAGTAATTTTCCGACAAAATATCATATGTTGCACTGAATTGCTTTAATTAAAAAGTCCTTACTGTCGGGCCATTAATATACAGTAGCGAGGTAATATTGAGTAGTACTACTGGGGATTGACACCCCCGCTCAGCGGTGCACGGGATGCACCCTCCCGACTGGCGGTCGGACTGAGATCAATGTTAGCCTAACCACCGTGATCCGGATAGACACGGGAAGGCAAGATTCATAGGTATCCCCTATCAAAACGTTGTCAGCTTCGGTTGTGAACAATTCAGGTGGACATAACTATAGGCTAGCTACCTACGATATGGAAATTTTACTGGTCCTATGATTAATGATTGTGTTTTACCTTTCTTTATTCATACATTGGGTCTACATCTGACGTGTAGACCGCTTTAGTGAACTCACCAGCCTTGGCTGACACTTGATTGTTGAATGCTTTTCAGGTTGCTTGGAGGATCATTGATGGCACGGGCGTTGGCAATACTTACCTTTTGTAAAACCCATTGGAAATTGTATTTCAGATGATTTAGTAATCCCTTTTACTAAACAACAACCTTGTAAACTTTTAATGCTTCCGCTGACCTTGTGAAATGTAAACTCTGATTTATTAAATGTAATACATGACTGGTTTACCCCTTTAACTATGACTTGGTTGTAACTAAAGACTGGGATCCTGGTCTGGATCACACCCCACACGGTTATACTCCGTTAGTGGAAATTGGGGGTGTGACAAATGGCAATGGAGGAGCTGCTGGAAAAGCTTTTGTGATTAGAGCCGGAGAAGCTCGAAATGAAGCCAATGTGATTAATGGTAAGTTTTTTTATCAATGTCTATTTTGCTTCTTTATTATTTAATACTGGTGTTGATAGAAGCTTTATTTCGAGTAAGTTTAGAAAGATGATAAATGCCGTAGAAAGTCCTTTAGAGGCTAGGTATTCGATTGAGCTTGCGAATGGTAAATTGATTGAGATCAATAGTGTTATTCGAGATTGTGTCTAGGAACTGTCTGGTCATCGAATGAGCCTAGATTTTTTGCCAACGACATTGGGTAGTTTCGATGTGATTGTGATTGTTGGAATGGATTGGCTATCCAAGCATCTAGCTGAAATAGTGTGCCAGGAAAAGATAGTAAGAATATCTCTTTCGAGTGGAGAAATTCTGACAGTTCAAGCTGAGAAAAGCGGAACTGTAGTTGGAGTTATTTCGTATCTTAAAGCTCATAAATGTCTGCGAAAGGGACATGAATCTATCTTAGCTCACGTGATCAAGAAGCCTGCAGAAGAACCGCGTTTGGAGGATATTCCAGTGGTTAGAGATTTTCCAGATGTATTTACAGAGGATTTACCCGGATTACCTCTGCATGGGCATGTAGAGTTTAAAATCGATTTGGCAACTGGAGCATCGCCTATTGCTAAAGCGCCTTATCGATTAGCCCCGAGGGAACTTCAGGAGTTGTATACTCAATTGCAGGAGTTGTTGGAGAAATGTTTAATAAGTCCTAGTTCATCGCCGCCGGGAGCACCTGTTTCGTTCGTCAAGAAGAAAGATGGTACTTGTTGGATGTGCATCGACTATTAGGAATTGAATAAGGTTACTATAAAGAATCAGTATCCTCTTTCGCGAATTTGCGACTTGTTTGATCAGTTTCAAGGTTCGAGTTATTATTGAAAGATAGACTTGAGATCTGGCTATCATCAATTACGAGTCCGAGAGGAGGATGTTGAGAAAACAGCGTTCAGAACTAAATATGGGCATTATGAGTTTATGGTTATGCCGTTTGGGTTAACCAATGCACCCGCAATATTCATGGATTTGATGAATCGTGTCTGCAAGCTGTATCTGAAATAGTTCGTCCTAGTGTTTATTGATGACATTCTTATCTATTCTAGGACAAAGGAAGATCATGCTAAGCACCTTCGTATCATACTTGACTTATTGTGAAAGGAGCAACTGTATGCTAAATTCTCAAAGTGCGACTTCTGGATTCGAGAAGTGCAATTTCTGGGTCATATTGTCAATGAATCAGGAATTCAAGTTGATCCGTAAAAGATTGAGGCAATTAAGAATTGCCCTGTGCCAAAGACGCCGACCAAAGTACGCTAATTCCTCGGTTTAGCGGGATATTACAGGCGATTTATTGAGAATTTTTCTCCTATTGCACAACCTTTGACTGCACTGACTCACAAGGGAGTGGTGTATAATTGGGGAGTGAAGCGGGAAGAAGCTTTTCAGCTTTTGAAATAGAAGCTTTATAGTGCACCTATTCTTTCGTTGCCAAAAGGGACTAAGGATTTCGTGATGTACTGTGACACATCGATTCGAGGGATGGTATGTGTGCTTATGCATCATGATAAAGTTATCGCTTATGCCTTGAGACAGCTTAGGGATAATGAGAAGAATTATACGACTCATGATTTGGAGTTTGGAGCTGTGGTTTTTGCGTTGAAGATCTGGAGACATTACTTGTACGATACCAAGTGCAAAATTTACACCGATCACAAGAGTCTTCAGCACATCTTTGACCAAAAGGAGTTGAATATGAGGCAGCGACGATGGGTAGAATTGTTCAACGACTATGAATGTGCTATCAGTATCATCCAGGGAAGGCTAATATAGTAGCTGACGCCCTGAGCCGAAAAGAGTCAAAGCCGAAGAGAGTTCGCGCTTTGCAGTTGACAATTCATTCAGAGTTACCGGATCAGACATTGGAGGATATGCTCAGAGCTTGTGTGATGGACTTTGGTGGGAATTGGGAATCTCACCTACTGTTGGTGGAGTTTTCCTACAACAATAGTTATCACACTAGTATTGGAGCCGCGCCGTTTGAGGCATTATATGGTCGTAAGTGTAGGTCTGCAATCTGCTGGGCAGAAGTGGGTGACAGTCAACTTATTGGACCTGAGCTTATACATGAGACAACGGAAAGGATCGTTCATATCAGAAATCGCTTAGTTGCAGCTCGTGACAGGTAGAAGAGTTACGCAGATAAGCGTAGGAAACCCTTGGAATTTGAGGAGGGAGATTGTGTTCTTCTGAAAGTTTCGCCATGGAAGGGTGTTATTCGTTTTGGTAAGCAAGGAAAGCTAAAACCAGGATACGTTGGACCGTTCGAGATTGTAGAACGAGTTGGTCTTTCTGCTTATAGATTGAACTTACCAAAAGAGTTGAGCACAGTGAATAATGTGTTCCATGTATCCAATCTGAAGAAATGTCTAGCGGACGAATCTCTCGTAGTTCCGCTTGAAGAACTAAGGATTGACAAGAAATTATGTTTCGTAGAGGAACCAGTTGAGATAATGGAGCGGGAAGTTAAGAAACTCAAACAGAGTAAGACTCCAATCGTCAAAGTTCGGTGGAACTCGAAACGTGGACCACAGTTCACCTGGGAACGTGAAGATCAGATGTGACAAACTGAGAGAAAACCGATGCGATAACTGAGAAAACTAATGTGAAAATAATGCAAGAAATCATAATATTTTCTCTTTACTGTTGAGTAAACTGTTGGTTTTGATTACTACTTTTGAGTGAAGCTCAAAACGTTTATATTTGATTTTTACTATTTAGAACGGGGTTGTAACTGTTAAATTTGCGAGATTTATACTTCTAACTCAAACGTTTAGCAACTGAGTTATAACCTTAATTTTGAGGACGAAAATTCCTTAACAAGGGGAGGATGTGAAAATCCGGCCCTCCGGGTGGGACCCGAACCTCATAAACAAATAAAAACTGATAAACTGGTGAAACCAGAATGCGCGTATATAGGCATAGTATGTCAATTAAGGTATTAGAAGAGTCTAGTAACCTTAAAACACTTCACAAGTATCACACACAAGTCGGAGTCTTCAAATATTGGTGATTGATTGAGAATCGGTGAATATCATGAATTATGTGAGAAATGATACGTGAATTTATTTGCATGATCGTAAATTGTTATATGGCAAGTTGATACTTGATTTTATTGGGTTTGATGTGATAAAAATGATGGTGAATTGAAAATGGGAGAAAACATTGAAAACCGTGACCAAAAACGCGAAAAACTGACAAAACTGGTTGCGGTCAACAAAAGTCAACAGGGCTGCCAGACGGACGCTCTAGGCGTATCGCCTAGAGCCTATGGGAGTTGTAAGCGATGCGCCTACAACCCAGTTTTCAGCAAAACCCTAATTCTCCACTATTTAAGCACCACTAGCCCCCATTTCTCCATTTCTCCATTTCATCACCCCCAGACGTCATTACAGCCCCATTTACGTCTCTTATCATCCTTCTATTCATTTCTCATCAAGATCTAAGCTTTCTTACAAGATTAAAGCCCCAAATTCATCCTTTATCATCTTACATCATTCGGTATGTGATTTCATGTGTTTTCCTTGTGTTTAAGTTGTCAAGATTCATGCTTTATGATAGATCTAGGTCTGATCTATAAGGGTTTGATGATATCAAGTGTAGATCTAGTTTTTAGCATGATAAAGATTGCATCTTTTGATCCAAAAATGAGGCTTTTATGCATGATGATGTGTTATGAGCTAGATCTAGGGTTTTTGATGAAAAATCATGCATGCATGTGAATAAAGGTTGATGATTTGTGCTAGATCTATGTTGTAATGTTTAGATAATGATAGATCTAGGGTTGATGATGCATAAAGTTGATGACTTTGCGTGAGATCTATGATGAAAACATGATTTCGGTTGCCATGCATGCAATATCTTGAATAAAGGCATATGATTGTTGTTAGATCTGCTATGTTAGCATGTAATCTAGGCTACTGGATCCATGAAGGTGTATAAAGTTGTGAACTTAATAATCAAATGCGTGCGGATAATTTTATAAAACTTATATACCTGAAAATATGGTGAAAATAGCCGATTAGGGCAAGCTAGCTTACATGTATGTGGTTGATAATCTATGATATGGTTTAATACATGCTAAATGATGATCTATGTGATTTTTATGGGAGAATGATGTTATGTGAACATGGATTTAGCCTACATGTGATAAATATATATTTATCGGTAAATAAATAAATTCGAAAAATTGCATCATTATGAGCATGAAGTTACTTGGCTATGTGTTTGCATGTGATATGTTAGATTGATTATGAGTTACACGTGTATACAAGTCCTAATTCTCCTACCTCGGTTGGAATGACAAGACTCTGTAAGATTGTTCCGTCGATCGTACATCGCATACGCGAGATAATGTCGTAAGTCATCGTAACGCATATATTCATCATGATACAATGTGTTGTATATGAGATACGTGTTAGGTTATGAATAGGAAACCTAAGTGTGATCACCAATATGTTCTCAAGTCCACTTATCCAATGTCCACGAATAATCGTGATGTTTGGTCAAACACGGTCAACACTTACACGGTTATGTGTCATAGGTGAAGTCTAGGAGGTCTTCACTACTTCTCAGTGGTTGGTTGATTGGAATAGCTTATTTGCACCCTAAGGTGAGTTCACGGCCCCACTTTTACTATTTAACGCTTTTGGGGGAGAGACATGTGGTAAACTTTTATGGTTTCCGAACTGCTTTATTGTTTTATATACTAGTTTGTAAATTGTAGACGAAAGACATGCAAGGGAGTCCTTCCACTAATAACGTAAGCCATTTTATATCAGTATTAACGGGGAAATGTTTGGTAGATATACTGGGTCTGACAAACCCTGCCCGTGCTAGCCGCACTAGCTCCTACTGGCCCTTGGAGGGGAGAGGGACGGGTATATTGTTGTCCTAACTCGGTGTTATGTTCCGCATTATAGCACAACCGGAAGGCAAAAACTTTAGTCTGTCAGTTATGCAAAAAAAAATGCAATGTTTTGATAAACTGATTTGATTAAACTTGTTTTCGGGAATGGGATTCCTGCTGGGTTACGTCTCGATAAGAGTAACTGGATAAACTTATATTTTCTGGAAAATGATGTTCCCTACTCTTAAACTCTATGAATTCACCAACCATGCGTTGACTCTTTACATGTTTCTTCTCAGGTCCTTAGGAGGAAGTCGCTAAGGCACGCACGCTTAGGAAGTATTTGATCTGCATTTTCATGTTGATTTAAATTTGCTTTGATCGCCTTGGGCGAAAGACTTATTATGGTTTGCTCCCGCAACGTTTGTTTTAGATAATTAATGGGTTGTCGCTTCTGCAAATGTTTTCTAAACTTAATAAATGCTTCAGCACTGTTTTTGGAGAATATTACTTAACTCTGATAAAAACCAACTTTGAAACGTGTTTTGGTTATTGAGTCGAGCATGTAGATGTTCGATGTGTCTGACGACTAAGATCCTGGTGGTGGTCGTGGCAGTCGCGGTCGCGCCACCAGTCGCGGTCGCGCCACCAGTCGCGGTCGCGCCACCCGTCGCGCCCCAGGTCAGCTGAGCCCCCGTGGGCGACAGGCTTTTTGTGGGTTGTGACAAATACGACCCCAGATCCTTCAGATTTACTCACCAATTTCGAAATCATCACCTCAAAATTCCTAACTCGTTCCAGCCTCTTCTTTTGTCAAATTCGACCAATCCCAAAGGTCTTAAGAGCTATAATTCTGCAGTCCTCCTGTATTAGGTATGATCTACAATAACCTATCTCCGTTTTTGATAATATTATGTCTAAATATGGTTTCTAAAATTATGTAAAAATTAGGGTTCTTGAGCTTGTTTTGCTAAAATCGGATAATCGGGTTGGAATTAGGGTTTGAATTTTTGTATGTAATCCTAAAATAATGTGTTTTATGAAAGCCCTAAGTTAATTGCAAGTTTTGGGAATGTTTGGTATTTTATCTAAAAATCGATCAAAATTAGGGTTTTTGTAGTTGTTCTGCCAAAATTAAATAAATGGTATTGAATTAAGGTTTGATATGTTGAAGAATATTATAATATATTATAATAAATAAGGCCCTAAGTTTATTTCATTTAATAAAAGGTTTTGATATTTATTTGATAAATACATAAAAATTAGGGTTTTGAATATGATTATTTAATATTAAACAAACCGGGAGGTGCTGGGACTTGATTTTTGGTCTTAGATCATGTATATATATATATATATATACATATATAATAAGTGTATATGATTCCAAAAGTGATAAATAATAAAGTAATAAAATTACCGAGTAAATCGGATACTTAGAAGTTCGTACGGACTAGAAGGGTAAGCGCCTATACTCTAGAATTTCTCACAAAGTGGGAGTGTCACATAAATCCCAACTGAGACCTGGCATACCTCACTCGGCGATCCTGGAGTAAGCGTTTACTTATAGGAATGCTCGTCTTCATATTATCACTAAAACCTATTTTCCCGATAAAGGGTAAAATAGTCTTTTAATCAAATAAGACCTAACTCTCCCTAAGTTCCTCGTGTCCTTAGAAATGTAATCATTATCATTCTCCATATTCATTTAGCATGTTCATTTCTTTAGGATAATCTCCAGATTGTTATCTCTCGCGATTGGTTCTATTTCTCATTTCCGATCTACTTATCAGGTGAGTATTCACTAAACCCCGTCTTTAAATATTAGGGATTGTGCCTAAATGATCAACTCGTATTGTCATTCAAATGGTGATTCATTGGAATGATAATCTGTGTTGTGATTATCCACTAAATCCCCCCTCTTTTAATGCTGTTGGTTATGACTATTCAATTCGTATTATCATCTCTAATGGTGATTCATTCGATTGATAATCCGAGTAGGGAGAAATCATACCTGCATTATTTTTTAAACGTTTTGGGGTGTAACAGGTATCTCTATTTCAAAGTGTTTCTCTAAAATAAAAACGCAATTATATGTTGATTGGATACGTTCAATGTATGTTAAATTTATGTGGATTATTGTGATTGGTTGTGCTCTAGCATTGTGCTCTATTTCATTATCTCAAGGGGTACTGTTGGAACTAAAAATAAGTGTGGCTGACGCCATCAAATCTAATCTCGAATAATTCGGTTGAAGAATCCATTGTGATTTGATTCAGAGACGCGGGTTGTGATGATCGAGGCTTGACTGTTTTGTGTTACAATTACATTATGTTCTAACAATCTCCCCCTAAGTATTTGAAGAAAATAACTAAAAAGAGAAAGTAAAGTAATCATAGATCATTTTTGTTAATCCTTTCAAGGAATATGAAAGAAGTATAGTCTATCATAATTTAAAGATTTACAAGTCTTTTCTGATTTTTTTCCCTACCAGTGAATGAGTTAATTTCAAAGTTGTATTCTTTAGTACTTTCTTCCAGTAGGGTCTTGAAGACAACTCTTTCCTTCATTAGTGCATTAATTTCTGACTTGATGATTTCCTTGGTGCTTTTTTTGTTGGTCTTGCATTTCTCTAGAATGAATAAGAAGAATTCTAAGGCCAGATTTGTATACTTCTACGTTTCTTTTAGCCTGAAGAACCTTCTTTCTTTAGAGAGATCTCTGAAGCATATACCAGAGATTGGGCTGAGAAATGTTGTGCCGGATCCTCTCCATGAGATTTCAGGAGGGACAGTCTCATTTGGTTTTGTTGAGAGAAGTAGAGGGATTTGGATTGTTTTGCTAATTCGACATCCACCTGTGCTTGTCTTCTGAACATCCTTTTACCGGCTTCAGTTCCTTGGTATAAGGCAGTGCTTACTCTTTTTGTTTTTGAGGGTTGATTTGAGAAGTACCTTAAGAATGACACCAACTGTATTGGGTTAAATTGCTATAGGTCTTTATCAGTGAATTCCCTAAAGTTTTCATCTTCTGTTTTCACTGTGTAACAGTTGAAATGATCTACCCAAAGGTGTTTTGTTAAAGGTTGTGCCTTGATTTTTATGAACTCAGTGATTAACGGCATTGTGTAGTTTGGATCATCCTCAACTGGTATTTTGGTTGACCTGTCAAAGGCTTTTTCTTGATAGAGGGCTCATTATAGGCCTATCTTCTTCACTCTTGAGCAGTTTCTCTTGTAGTTCTCTGACTTCTTCCCAAATGACTTTTTGCATATTTTGCTTTTCAGAGTAATCGTCTTCAAAGACTGATCCAGATATGAAGGATCCAGCTAGTGAGGATGATTGTAATTGAGTCTGCTTGGCTGGGGTTCTCTTTGCTGTTCCGGTGGAGAGAGGTTGAGAAATAGTTTTTTTCTAGGCAATTTTTGTTGGTGGCTTAGGAGAAGAAGGAGGTGGAGGAGGTGGCATTCCTTCATGAGCTTCAGTTGAATATTTGCACTTCTTTGAGTTCTTTCTCTTGAGTTGTTCTGTTTCATCTTCTTCTTCACTTGAATTAACTGCTTTGAAGTCTTGTCCTCTTTATTAGAGGTTCAACAGAGATTGTGATTGGCTTTCTTCTCTCATCTGTTGCTTTTACTTTTTGTTTCCATTCTCTTTCTATCTTTCTCATCTGATCTACTTGAAAAGAGTGTTTGATCTCCAGATTTGCAGAGATCAGTTGATTTCTTGTCAGTTTGCTTCTGACTGATCTTATTTCTTCTTGTGCCTTCTTTGCTTGATTTTTGCCTATGTCTTCAAGAGTCTTTTTCTTGTTTAATAATTCTGCTGAGAAATTTCTAATGATTTGTTCATCATTACTTATCCCTACAGCTTGCATATTTTGAAGACTTTTGCTGATGTCTTCAGAAATTTTATTGGCCTCCTTGCTCAGTTCTTCTTTCCAGGTTTTAAGCTGATTGATTGAGAGAACTCTAAGAGACCAGACTGAGTAGGATACTGGGTAAACTTGGAGTTGGATCAACAGATGATCTTTCTCCTTCTAACATACCAGTGGACAACACATGTCCAGCAGTTTTACTAACATTTTCTCTGTTGAGAGTTTTGTTAGTGCCTAGAATACCAGAAATATCTGATGTTCCTAGGTCTTCCACATTCATTGTCTTTATCCTGAATGATTCAGAATCATGTGTTGTTTGATAATTCTTTTTAGAATTCTCATGCGTCGAATCCTAAGGGAACCAATCCATGTGGGTTCTTTCCAAGTTTCCTTAACTCATTGAGTCTCCACTTGTTGGTGCTTGCTGATGACTCTCAAAGTCATCAAACAGGCTGGGCTTGGTGGCTATTTCAGGAATGTGGATCCGAGGGGTGAGTTTGGTGAACTAAAGTTGAAGTTTTCATAGGCTGAGGTGGTGGAATGTGATGTGGGAGAGTCAGGTGAATTCTTGTTTAGATTGACTGATTCAGAGAAGTGAGATGTTCGTGGGCTTTGTTTTGGGGTTGGTTGTTCTGCTTCAGATGGGTTCTGTTCTTGTAGCTCTATTCCTTCTTTGTATTTTATCAGAACTGGGGAGCTATCTGGTATATTCAAAAGCAAAGAAATAGGTACAGAGGAAATAGAGTGTGTTGTACCTGATTCAAACTTTTTCAGAATTTTCAGAGTGGTTGACCTATGCTAGCTCTCTTCATAGCCAACGATCCTTCCTGACATTTTTTGAAGATGAGTAGAGAAAGAAACCTTATAAATGGAATGTGGACAGTTTCCTTCTTCTCCTTTTGTTTATCTTCAATTTTTTTCACTAGATTCCTCCATAGTATAGCTCCATAGTCTATTCTTTTATTCAGAATTATAGCGACCATTATGGAGTATACTGATTCACTAGCTTGATAAGATGAGCCGACTTTAGTAGTTAGGCTGTAAATGAGTGTGTGCATCATCAGTTTCCACTTTCTCTCTAGCTGATTAATGTTTATACCTGAGATTGTGGTAAAGCTTGTTCCTCTGTTCAAGGAATTGATGGTTTTGAGGATTTCTGTTTTAGTTGGGGGGGTTGAACAGGATTTTCTGGTGCTGTGAGGTCACTAACTTGTCTGAAATCTTCTTCAGAAAATTGTAGGGTTGTTGTGGATTGATCTTCGTTTTCAATGAGCGCTTTAATCCATACCTTGTTAGTTGCAGTTTCAGTTTCTACTTTTATTGTTGACCAGACATTCATGAGAGCCTCTTTGGTGACTTCTTCATCTTCGGTGAGAGCTGTCATGAGAGGCGAGTATCTCAGTGCTTCTATAATGATCTGAACATCGCTTGAGTAAGCCGGTGGATTTAGATTTGCTCGCATATTTTTTTGCTCTATGTTGAATGTCTTGAATAGGGAGATTTGGGAGGATGAAGCCATTTTTGATTGTTTGAAGAAATGCTTTGCTTGGTGAGGATTGTGACTTTGTGAACGGTGTTTGATTTTGGGAATGAGTGAGGGTTTTATATCATGAGAGAGATTCTAGGGTTTTAACGGCTCTTTTTTCACCGATTGGATTGACTGGGTGGTTAAACGGATGTCCGTTGGATCATTGATTTTCCTCGTAAGTGATTAAGTTACCATTCCCATTTATTGGAGCATTTGACGTCTTCATTGTCGGTTGGGATTTCTTGGTGAAGATTTGTTTTGACCCTAAATTTGATGAGATCAAATGTGCTTTTCTTTTAACAACTCCAATTTTTTTTTAACCTTTCAGTGGGTCTTTGTCATTCCTTCTTTCTTCCTCTTCCCCCTTTTTTGATATATATATATATGTGTGTGTGAGTGTGTGTGTGTGTGAAGGTATGTAAAAGATTTTTCATTTTCTCCTTTTGTTTTATTTTGGCATTCAATCTTCTGTACAGAACTACTTCGGAATTTCCGGAGTTGTTCTGTATGACCAGTTTTCAGTGTGAATGAGCAAGAGCATGTGTTTGATGGTCCTTTTGTTGCATATTGACGTTTCTGTTTTTGTCCAGAACTACTTTGGAAATTCTAGAATACTTCTATATGATTAGATCCTTAATAATGAAGTACAAAATTTTTATGCAATTTTGACCTCTTCTTGCAACGTCCCAAAAGATGATATTTCAACAACTTTTTACAAATCTAACACCTAGTACAGAACTTTATTTAAACATTAATTTTAAGTGAAAGCATGTAGTTCTACAAGTACAGGGTAAGATGATTCTGGTGGGTACAGGAGGATGTGCTCTAGCTTCAAGTTGGAGAGGAATGTTGTTATGAGAGATGGGTCTTTGGTTCTCATCATCTTCCTCTATAATGTCATTTGGAAGCCCAGTAATATGAAGACCAAGAAACCTTTGGGAGGGTAGGAGTTGGGTGTGATATTCACGAGGAATTCCTTCCCATTGCTTGGCCTGGCAGATTATGTTCGTCACAAAGCGAGGATACAAAATAACTCTCCCTTCTACGGGCAGGTAGCAGTTCTTTTTCATGTTCTGTAGAAGATAGTGAGAGAAGTTCATGTTAAGGTCGTGAATTAGAGCATGCATGACCATTTGAGTATCATGGTTAGCAGGATGATGATCATTGACCTTGGATGAGAAGCAGAGTTGAATTTGAGTGAAGAAGAACTGCCAGATGGGGGGAAGATGGAATCTGTTGGCCTGTTCTTCGAGAAATTCTCCATTATACCCAATGTCAATGAAGGTTTCAATGACTTGGGCCCTGTTAAAGTGGGTGGCCCCATATTTGTCATTCAGACAAAGTGCAGAGCGAATGGAGTCCTCGGTGACTTCAAAGGTAAGTCGGTTCACTCATGTTCTTATGGGGCTTCCTGGTAGACTGGGGTCAGATCTTGCATTCACCCAAAATTTCCTCAGAATTCATATCTGAAGGGAGTGTTTTGAGTGAGTGCAAGACCAATGGTGCAGGTTTGTAGAAACCTCATCATTCTGGTAAAGGTCAGCTGATGGTTAGATGTGTAAAGGCACAGATTGTGAGTTTGGTGAAGAGGGATTTCGAAGGCTTGTCTATCTAATAGAGCTTGAAAGTCCATTTTCTGATGAGGGTTTGAATGAAGATTGGGTTTGTTCAGATGAGTACTTGGATGAGTTGGGAGAGATATCCAACTATTTGTAATCGGGTAGAGTTCAGAAGTCTGGAGATTTGGCAGTGAGACTTTTGGGTTTTGTCGGCTACTTAATAATATCGTATACAATTATTAGAATTAATAGGTGTAGTCCAATTGTATATTAGTTGGCAGTCCGATTGTATATTAGTTGTCAAATTAACCAAATATAGATTAGGTCCATAATGTAATCTATATATAGTGGTTATACTAATCAATGAAAGGCATGCAAACTTATACCAAATTACATGGTACCAGAGACTAGGTCTCCACCCTAAATCTCCGCCCACCCTCCTCCTCCTTATTCAACCCTCTGCTACCTTATCCATCCTCCTCCATAATGTCCGACAAAACCAACTCTTCCACCCCTTCTACCACCCAAATCCACCCCGCAGTCACCGTCACGAACATTAAAAACTTCGTACCGGTAATTCTCGAGATGGATAGCGGACAATATACTTCGTGGGCTGAGTTATTCAAGATCCACTGCCGCGCGTTTCAAGTTATCGATCACATTATTCCTCCCAAACCCGATTCTTCTCCTTCTCGATCCGGGACCGAAGCCGATTTATGGGCACGCTTAGACGCCATTGTAATCCAATGGATCTATAGTACCATCTCTAATGATCTCCTCAACACCATTCTCAAAGTCGATTCCACCGCTCAACAAGCCTGGGAGTCCCTCGCCGGAATTTTCCAAGACAACCAAAACCAGAGGGCCGTTTACTTGGAACATAAGCTCGTCACCACCAAACTCGCTAACTTCCCTAACTGCTCTTCATACTGCCAAGCCTTGAAAATGTTGGCCGACCAATTAGCTAACGTTGGGGCCAAGGTTTCTAATCAGAGGTTGGTTTTGCAACTAATTGCGGGATTACCGGAGTCATACGAAGGGATTGCCATGATGATTCAACAAACCAACCCTCTTCCATCCTTCTATGAAGCCCGATCGAAGCTGATTCTTGAAGAAACAAGAAAACATAATCAATCGTCGGCTGCCGCCATCACAGCCGGCGCAGCCCTTCACGCCCAGCCGTCTCGAGGAAACGATGGGTATCGACCCAACGGTCTCGCTTATGATTACCATTCTCTCCGAGGCGGCTATACTCGAGGACGTGGGGGATACAGCCGGGGGCGTAACAATCGCCCTCGTCAACCCAGAAACACCCGTGGTGGCGGGAACTCTGGACACAGCCTCAACCGGCATAACACCCCTACATGGAACACTGCTACTGCCGGCCCCAACTGGGTAAATCCGGGCTCCCCGTGGTCAACCCAACCACCCACTACGGCTCAATATTGGGCCCAACAACAATATAACCAAGCCCAGAACTGGCCCACTCAAGCCCCCTGTCCTTATCCCACTTCTTCGCAGCCCACTACTGGCAACAATCAAAATTCTTGGGCTGGCATTTTGGGCCCAAGACCCAACAGCCCCTATCCACCGCAAGCATATGCTTCCTCAGAAGCAAATTATACCGCTACCGACATCGATAAAGCATTTGCGGCTCTCTCCTTTCAACAACAGCAACCCGACTCTTCGTGGGTAATGGATAGCGGCGCCACTCAACATATGACAAACAATCCAGGTAACTACTCATCTTATGTCAATAATGGTATTTTTCGGAATATAATTGTAGGTAATGGCGCAAAGATTCCAATCCATGGCACCGGTGATCAAACACTCCCTTCACCATACCCTCCTCTTCTACTAAAGAACGTCCTTTACGCCCCTCATCTCGTCAAAAACCTTTTGTCAGTAAGACGACTAACTACTGATAATAATTTAACCATTGAATTTGATCCATATGGTTTTGTTTTGAAGGATTTCCGGACCAGGAACCCGCTCCTCCGATGCAATAGTGTTGGGGACCTCTACTCTCTTTCATTCAACTCGGCTCAAGTCTCAAGTCCCTCTGCTTTCTCTGCAACGACCCAGGACCTTTGGCACTCTCGCCTAGGACACCCCGGATCGCATATTTTATCTTATTTAACTAAACATATGTCATTTCCTTCCCGTATTGTAATAAAGCGCTCGTCACCATCGAGTTGCAATTCGTGTGTTTTGGGCAAACTTACTAGAATGCCATTTTATTCATCTACTACTAAAACATTGTCACCTTTTGAAATAATACATAGCGATTTGTGGACCTCCCCCGTTCCTAGTTCGGGCGAACACCGCTACTATCTCCTTTTGTTAGATGATTATTCCAACTTCTTGTGGACTTTTCCGATAGCCACCAAAAATCAAGTGTTTCCTATTTTTGTGAGGTTTCACACTTTTATTAAAACACAATTCTCCAAATCAATTAAAAGTCTTCAATGTGATAATGGTGGGGAATATTCTAACAAAGCTTTCAAAGACTTTGCACATTTAAATGGGATGACATTCCGTTTCTCATGCCCACACACATCTCCCCAAAATGGGAAGTCCGAACGAATGATCCGTACCATAAATAATATGATGCGAACCATCCTACATCACTCCTCGGTTCCCATTAACTTTTGGCATCATGCCTTAGCCCATACCACTTACCTCCACAACATCCTTCCCTCACCACCTCAAAAATTCTCGTCCCCCACATTTCTCTTATATAACCGCCAACCTTCCTATTCCACTCTCCGAGTCTTCGGTTGTCTATGTTACCCATTATTCTCACCCAACACTATCCACAAACTGGATCCTCGATCCACTCCTTGCGTCTACCTTGGGCATCCGCCTGACCACCGAGGTTATATATGTCTAGATCTATCCACAAATCGACTCCTCATATCTCGTCACGTTGTATTCAACGAAAACTCTTTTCCTTTCCAAAACCTTCAATCCTCACCACCAACTTATGTGGAGCTTGACACACCAACTCATCCGACCATCTGGTCCCATCTACCCAACACCACACCTAACCCTCCCTCTAACCCACAACCGTCGCCTACACCTAACCCCCCCTCTAACTCCCCATCGATCTCCCCACAATCAACACCTCCCAATTCACCCATAACCCCTCCTGTCCAAACACCAAATATCTCTCCCACTCCGATTCCTTCCCCGATGCCTCCCCCACCGATTTTCCCTCAACGCACAATCCATACTCGTAGCATGTCCGGCATCTCCAAACCGAAACAACCCTTCAACCTTCACGCATCCACACACCTTTCACCCATTCCACGCAGCCCCATCGATGCCCTCAAAAACCCGGATTGGAATCACGCCATGCTCGATGAATTCCGTGCCCTTATCGATAATAAGACTTGGGTATTGGTACCTCGGACACCCAATATGAATATTGTGCGGAGTATGTGGGTCTTTAAACACAAAATGAAATCGGATGGCACCTTAGAGAGATATAAAGCAAGACTAGTTTGTGATGGACGGTCCCAACAAATTGGGATCGATTGTGGAGAGACTTTTAGCCCGGTGGTAAAACCTACAACTATTCGAACCGTTCTCACCTTGGCATTAAATAAGAATTGGGAGATTCATCAACTCGATGTGAAAAACGCTTTTCTTCACGGGACACTCAACGAGACCGTTTACATGCATCAACCTCCCGGTCTCCGACATCCACGATTCCCGAATCATGTTTGTCTTTTACAACGGTCCCTCTACGGTCTTAAGCAAGCCCCACGGGCGTGGTATAAAAGGTTCGCGGATTATACTACTACAATCGGTTTCTTCAATAGTCGGTGCGATAACTCATTATTCATTTATCGCAAAGGAGGCGACACCGCGTATCTTCTCTTATACGTGGATGATATTATATTGGTAACCTCCTCACCGGCCCTTCGCAAGAAAATCATGGCTCTCCTTGCTGCAGAATTTTCCATGAAAGATTTAGGCTCTCTAAACTATTTTTTGGGTATCTCGGTTCTTCGTCCAACCTCGCAAACCCTTGTCTTATCACAAACCAAATATGCCATGGAAATATTAACCAAAGCAGGTCTCAGCTCATGCAATCCTGCAGCAACTCCAGTTGACACAAATGGAAAATTAAGTGCTAACGCCGGTTCACTCTTAGAGAATCCTACCGAATTTCGCCAACTGGTAGGGGCCTTGCAATACCTCACCATCACTCGTCCGGATATCAGCTATGCCGTCCAACAAGTGTGCATGCACATGCATGCACCTCGAACGTCCCACATGTTCGCATTAAAACGAATTCTGAGATATATTCGTGGGACGCTTACATTTGGTCTCACTTTTCACCGGTCCAACTCGGACGTCCTCACTGCCTACACCGACGCCGATTGGGCCGGATGTCCCGACACTAGACGCTCCACTTCCGGATACGGAATATATTTAGGCGACAATCTCCTATCATGGTCCTCCAAGAGACAACCAACGATTTCCCGTTCAAGCGCCGAAGCAGAATATCGCGCCGTTGCCAATGTTGTTTCCGAGACTTGTTGGCTCCGCAACCTTCTTTGCGAGCTCTTTGCGCCACCAACTAAGGCCACCCTTGTGTATTGCGATAACATTAGTGCCGTATATCTCTCCTCCAATCCCGTGCAACACCAACGAACGAAGCATATCGAGATCGACATACATTTTGTTCGCGAACAAGTCGCTAAGGGTGCCGTTCGAGTTCTGCATGTGCCTTCCCGCTACCAAATTGCCGACATCTTCACCAAAGGACTACCCAAGATTCTATTCGATGATTTCAGATCCAGTCTCAACATCCGGGATCCTACCGTTTCGACTGCGGGGGTGTAATATCGTATACAATTATTAGAATTAATAGGTGTAGTCCAATTGTATATTAGTTGGCAGTCCGATTGTATATTAGTTGTCAAATTAACCAAATATAGATTAGGTCCATAATGTAATCTATATATAGTGGTTATACTAATCAATGAAAGGCATGCAAACTTATACCAAATTACACTTAAGCTCCTGACAGAGGTAGTTGGGATGATTTGTGGGAGGGAATTAACTCCCTTTTTCATCATTCTCCTAGTTAGAGCTATTATTACCCCTTTTAGATGCCTTAACTCACAAAGATTTGTTTCCCGATATGCCTATTGTCTTTTAAATGTGTGATTTGATAGGCATCATTTCGCATCAGGAAGAGAAAGTCAAACCTTTTTAAAGAGTTACGGATGCCTCCTTATTTAATAGAAAGAGAAAATAAAAAGATAAAATAAAAAAAACGAGAGAAAAACCAAAAGAAAAGAACTCCCTCTAGATATGTGCATGGTGGGAAGTTCTTCTAGCATATGGAGGAGAGCCCTCCTTTTTTTATTTTGTTTTTGGAACCCAATTTTTTTGGGGTTTTTTTTGTTATTTTAGTGACTTCTTTTCCTTTTATTTTAGCAGATTTGGAAGAGACACTCAAAGGGCTGTTAGAGTGTATTTGTTTTATGTCGAAGTGTCTTCCAATTAGTTTTACCATCTCATTGCACATGCAGTGCTTGTAAATGGTACTTTCCCCAAAAATTTCAAGATTTTGACTTGAGGAGCTGGATGACTCAGATTTGGCTTTGTTAGAGTCATCAGGGTTGGATTTATTTTGACTCGGAGTTTCAAGAACTGGACTTTTGTTTTTGGAATTTTTGTTCAGTTGTGATTCAGTTTGACTGCTACTTTTTACAAAGACAGTCTTGGAACATTTAGCTCCTTGTATGTACCCGATTCCTTGTCCATAATTTCTTGGTGTGTTTGTCATTTTTTCAAGCTGATCATGGGCATTTATGAGACCGTTTATTTTGTTTGTTTCCACGTGCAGTCTTTGGTATAGAGTTGCACGTTCAGTCTCATGGTGATCAATTTTGGCTTTATTGCTCAAGTTTTGTGTTTCTAGTTGCTTTAATCTTAACAATTCTTTTTCTCTATCCTCTTTTAGTTTATGAAGTTCAGATAGGAGAGAGTTAATTTCTTCTTTAAAAGTTTTAAACTTGTTTTCATTTAAAAGTTTGTTTCTTTCAGAATTTTCTTGAAGAACTTTATAGTTGACTGACATGTTATTGAATTAAAGATTAGATCAGTGTGAGATGAGCTTACCTGCTTTTCATGTGAGATTTCGGATAGATCAGTTGAGAGAGATTCATCGTTTGTCATAAGACATTTGTTGGATTGACATTCTTCGTCTGATGATGACTCAGAGTCCCAGTTCTCAACTTCAGCCATTAATGCCTATTCTTTCTGCATGGCTTGTTCATACTTCTTTTTGTAGTATGCAACATCTTTGAGTCTTTTATTCTTGCATTCTGAAGCATAGTGTCACATTGTTCCACATTTGAAGCATTTTATCTCACTCTTGTCAACTTCAGGTTTGTTGTGTTCAGATGACCGGTTTTTGCTTTCTTCATTTTTAGAAAAATTGTTTTTGGTTGACCAGGAAGGATTCTTTTTTAATCTTCCAAATTGTTTGGTCAGTAGTGCCAGTGATTTTTCAAATGACTCATTTTTTGTCTCATACTCAGAATATTCATTTTCTGAGTCACTTAGTTCTTTTCGTTTTGAGTGGCTTGGCTCTTGTTTGATATTTCTTTTTCTCTTTTCAGAGTAAAGGGCCAGTGGGTCCACTTTGAATTTTGAGATGTCCTGTATTTCAGACTCTTGAGAGTCTAGAATGTAGAAGAGATCATTAAGATTTTTTTCTTCTAAATCCAGGGTTGATTGAAGAGTCATGGTTAGACTTCTCCATTCATGAGGAAGACTTTTGATAAATTTGATGTTTGTTTCCTCATTAGATTTAGAAACATTGAACTTACTTAGATTGTTTATTATTGTAGCAAAGCGATTGTAAGTGTTTAAAAGTGACTCGCTTGGAAATGACTTGAAAGATTCATATTCATTTAGAGCTTTTGTTCTTTTGTTTCTTTTTATTTGATCCCCCCCCCCCCATCAAAGAGTTTCCCAAGGGCATCCCAGATGCCTTTGGCTGAGGTGTTGCAGTCAACTTGACAGAATATATCATGAGGAAGAGCCATGATAAGGACTGTCTTGGATCTGTCCTCATTTATTTCTTTGGTTTTGTCCTCTTCACTCCACCATTTCCTATCTTTAGGGATTGTGCGAGCGGGCACACCGGCTGAGGTTTCAGTTTCTTTTATCTCAGGAATGTCAACTGTGGGGCAATGGGGTCCTTTGGCAATGCATTACAACAGGGAGTTATCAACTTCTTTTAGGAAGTTGGTAATTCTGATTTTCCACTGTGTATATTCCTCCCTAGCAAGCATAGGGGGTTTTGCCAATGAGCCAAGAGATTTTCCATTGTTCCAGCTTGAAGACATTTTGAGGGAGAGTTAAAGAAAAGATGTTAAAGAGCAGGAAATTTAAATATTGATTATTCAATCTGCTCTGATACCAATTGTTGGGGTCCCTTGAAGGGCTCTTTAACAATGTTGGCACAACTTGATTTAAACAAGATAAATAAGTTGCGGAAAGTAAATCAAATTGGAAGACAACAATTCATAAAAGGGTTATTCTTTATATCTCAAATGTAAATAATGGTTTACACGAGTTTATAGTATGACTATGTATCAACAGAAATAACTTTTTTATGGGAGTAATGTTGTAATTGCTTTGAGAAGATATTGAATTGTATGCTTGATGTCTTGCTTTGTTTGGTGAAGTCAGCTTGCTATTTATAGGCAGATGTATCAAGTTGCATTTGGATAAGGTGGTTGACGACGCTGGATGTTGGAGTGTGTCAGAGTATATAGAGATAAATTGAACATATTCATTTTATCTCTTTTTCAACTGTCTTCAACTGCCTTCTTGATTAATGCCAAGTTGACATTCATTTTGCTTGTTCTCCACACAAAGGTAGAAATTGTTCTTCTCGTAATATTTATCTTCTGATAATCCAGAACTCCTTCTGGACTTTTCTTTGAAGACTGTTGATGCTTCCCATTAGAAGCTATCTACAGAAATGAGGATTTCTGTAGATTTTAGTCTGTACAGAACTACTTCGGAATTTCCGGAGTAGTTCTGTATGAATACAGAAATCATGCAGAAATCTATAATTAATACAGACTTTCGTATCCTTTCTCTTTTAAGGATGTGTCTTATCTTTTCTTCTAATACTTGACTGTTTTGTGTTACAATTACATTATGTTCTAACACGCGTCTCGTGATGAATCTGATCACCCGAATCTTGATTTTGAGCTTGAATGAAGTGCAGATTGGAAAACCCACTTAGGAGACTTTTTCTACAGTTTTGGAGCTGTTTGGATGATTTCTGGAAGAATCTGATAATAGATTCTTGTTGTTGGGGTCATTTAAATGTGAATTCGTGCTCCAAATACTAAAGTAAGTGGAGAAATTCGAGATCCGAGCTGTTTTTTCCGCAACAGGAGAGTTTTCCCGTTTTTAGGGTTTTTGAAGATTTTTGAGATTTGATTTTGAGTTTTTTGTGTTATAATCAGTGTTTTGGATGAAATAAAGTATGAATCTTGATGGAAAACACGTTCCGGATCCATTGGAAGCATCGGTTTCGCCTGATTCGCAACATATTTGATAGATCTGGAAAAACACGCACTAGTGTGTGTTTCACGGTGTTCTTCGTGTTCTTGAGGATTTCCAAAAGTTGGGACCGATTCAATCGATTTTTGCAGCTGTATGGGATGTGTGAGGGGCCATAACATGTTCTACAACAGGTTTGTGTCAATAATGACTTGTTTCCGTTCATTTTCGGGTCAGATTCAAGGATCGAAGTGCTGTGTTCATCACAAGTGTTCATCATTTTTCCGGGTTATGTTGAAGATTGTCACAGCCCCAAAAATCGCACGCGCGATAACGCGCCGCGGGGAACGTGACAAACTAGGATCGCCGTCCGTAAGTTACACCAAACGACCAGTAATTAATAAAAAGGTTGTATATGTCATTAAAATATAAATACAGAGTTTTACAAATGCGAAAACGTAGATACACTGAAAGTATTCACGTAAAAACACCTACCACCCAAGGTGACGTGGCTTGTTCAAAGAAAATAAAAGGGTTTTCAAATGTTCATGCATGCGTACTCGTGATACTCGAACATCTGCAACCTGAGAAATAACATGCTAAAAAGTGTCAACACAAAGGTTGGTGAGTTCACAGGTTTATAAGTAAAAAACAGTTCAAGTTGAGTTTAAGATTGACTGTTCAACAACAGTCAAGCTGTAAGAGCATAATCACTAATATATATCAAATAGCTAGCTAGGCTATATACATGAAACTTCGCACGTTGATGATCACCAAAGCTAATAGTTGTTTATAGTTTGCCTTGTCGTGTTTAGGACGAATATAACACCCGTTCGATATCCAATCGTGTCAGCGCGACTGACCCGGGTGGGGTTTGTCAGACCCAGTAGTACTACAATATATCTCCCGCTATCGTCATTAATACTAACGGTACCATAAGAAGGACTTTGTTGTATTAGTGTGTTACAAGTACTTCAAGTGATATATAAAAGTCTAATTATCTCAGTTGTGTAAATCATGCATGTTAATCTCCCCCAACAGGATTTAAAACAATAAAATGGGGTCGCGAAACTCACCTTTGGGTGCACAGCTATTCCAGATAAATAATAACTGCAAGTAGCAACTAGGAGGTCCTGTGTAATCTACCAAACACCTAACGAGCATATTCACATAAGTGTGTGTTCAATTGAAAACGACAAAGTCTAGACCAATGGTGAATATAAATAATGTCCAACGACGATGTAGTGAAAATGACTGAAGCCAAAACGAGTAGAGGATGGCTCATAGCAAAAATCATGACGATTTAGAAAGTCGAGAAGAAAGTATATTAGTTACCAATAATATACTTTCATGAAGTCGACTAATAAAATATGATATATATATATATATATATATCAATATATACCTAGCCAAATATACTAATTTTATAAAATTAAGTAGTAACATATATATATTTATATTTATAAATATCTATATAAATATACCCGACGTTTAAAATTATAAATAACGTGGTGACGATAAATGTGCTACTTATATACGCATCTTTCCTCTTTATATAGTTAAAAAAACTTGGTTTATAACCATCAGTAAATATATATATATATATATATATATATATATATATATATATATATATATATATATATGGTAAGGTTCAATGGAAAACCTCATCTTTTTGGAAAACTTAGAAAACCCATCTTACACCATTGATTAATTAATCTATGGTTGAAAATGAATGTTTCATTTTTTGAAATAATTTAAAATCTATTTAATGCACCAAGGGCATAATAGACACATCATATTTTTATTAATAAATATTTAAATCAATTTTTCTCTCTCTCATCTCTTCTTTCCTAAACTCTCTCTTTCTCCTTTAATTTCAAATTTTCAAACCAAATTTAAGAAAGAAAAAAAACCTAATTTACAAAAAAAAAAAAAAATCGTTGATCATCAGTTCATCACCAGCGTAACGATTGTTACATCGCTGTAACAATAATTTTAGATTTTTTTTTCAAGAAAATAAACGATGGTTACATAGGTGTAACCATTCAGAAAAAGTTTATAAATTGTATCCGTGGTTCTATTGTTTGTAGATTTGATTACACCTATGTAACACTTTTATTTCACATGCTTTTAATTGATGTTACACGAATGCAACACCATGTATTTTCTTTCTAGAACGTTATGAAATTGTTTCACGTAATTACGCATATGATAGTTATTACATAAATGTAAGTAGTTATTACACGTATGTAACACTTTTATTTCACATACTTTTAATTGATGTTACACGAATGTAACACCATGTATTTTCTTTCTAAAACGTTATGAAATTGTTTCACATGATTATGCATATGATAGTTATTACATAAATGTAATAATCTCCTATCAACTTCTTTCTTTCTAGGTAACTTTTCTGAATGGTTACACCTATGCAATCATTGTTTATTTTCTTTAAAAAGTACCTAAAATTATTGTTACAACGATGTAACAATCGTCGTGCTGTTCATGAGTTGCTGATCAACAATTTTTTTTCTTTTGTAAATTAGGTTTGGTTTTTTTATTTGGTCTAGAAATTTGAAATTAAAGAGAGAGAGAGAGAGAGGGAGATTTAGGAAAGACTAAATGGGAGAGAGAAAATTAGTTTAATCAATTTATTAAAAATAGTTTACAAAGATAGATTATGTTAAGTTACCATATTGCCCTTTAAATAAAAAAAATTAAAAACAAAAGAAATAATGTGATTGGTTAAAAAAGGTTTTCCAGGTTTTCTAATATTTAGAGGGTTTTCCAATTATCTTCTTCCTATATATATATATATATATATATATATATATATATATATATATATATATATATATATATAAGGTTAGGTTCAAATGAGAACTTTTTCTTTTGAGAACTAATTTGGGCCACTAATTTTCAAGGGGGAGCATTCAAATTCATGGGGGGGTTTTTCCATATATATAAACTAGTGGCTAAGATTAGTTCTTTTTAGTTCTCAAACCCAATTAGTTCTCAAATGATCCTCTCCCTATATATATATATATATATATATATATATATATATATATATATATATATATGGAGAGGATCATTTGAGAACTAATTGGTTAGAGAACTTTTGAGAACCATTTTAAGCCACTACTTGTATTTACATATACCCCCCTCACATGAATTGTAGTGGTCCCCAACTGAAATTAGTGGTGGAGATTTAGTTCTCAAAAGTTCTCAAAACAAAAAGTTCTCATTTGAACCTAACCCTATATATATATATATATAGGGAAAGGATCATGCGAAAACGCATATTTTTGCGAAAACGCGAAAACCATCTTAAAACCAACATAACTTTTTCATACGTTAATATATTTTTTAAAATTTTTAACCAAAAGTCTTATAATTATGTTATCTTTAATTCTATAAAAATAAAAAATAAAAAGTTAACGTTCTTTTTATTTTTCATTTTTTCTGTGATACACATGTGTACCACAAAAAAAAACTCATACTTTAGTATGAGTTAATATTTGTTTTCTCTAAGACGCACCATATGTGTTATATTTCTGTTATTTTTTGTGTTTTTTTAATGATACACATGTGTACCACACCAAAAAAAACCTTCATATATGTGGTATACATTACTAGTTTTAAAAGGAAATTGCAGCATAAGTCTTATAGTTATGTTATCTTTATATCTAATGAAAAGAATAACACTTTATAATTTTTTAATTATATGTTGCACATGTGCACTATGTTTCATTATCATTAGTACCATAAATGTTCTAGTGTTTTTAATATATTTTTAACATAAGGAGTGTTTTTACACATGATAATTCGTTTTTGTGCAGTACTAATGATGATGATACACATATGTATCACACGTGATACACATGTGTATCACACGGGAAAAATAAACGTTAATTTTTTTAATATTTGTTTCCAAAATTGAAGATAACGTAATTCTAAGACATTTGGCGCCAATTTTATGAAAAAAACATTAACGTATGAAGAAGTTATGTAGGTTTTAATATTGGTTTTCGCGTTTTCGTAATATAAAGGGTTTTCACACGATCCTTCTCCTATATATATATATATATATTCCAAACGTCTCCATTTTATATATATATATATATATATATATATATATATATATATATATATAAAATCCATTTCGAATACTTCAAATAATATATATTTATGTTTATAAAACCTATGTTATGTATAATGGTGCTAAGACCAAACAATGATATCTTAGAACCTACGGTTTCCAAAACAACACTACAGATGATTTGTGATAGGTTTCGGGTTAAACAACTTCATGAAATAAGTAATAAAAATAAAACAGCAAAAACCGGAGGTCACAAGTTTCGAACATGTGACCTCTGGCTCCAAACTCAGCACCCCAACCAACTAAAGCGGCCCGATTTGGTTTAAACTTGGTTTGTATGTATTTTAATCCATGCATTGACGCACAACATAGGCGCACCTAATAGAAAGGGACAAAAAGGAAAGATACGGGGGCGCTAAGCCTCGAACCCGCGACGTCGGGGTTGATATCCAGCGCAACAACCACCCGGCTACCCAACACTTAGTGCTTAAACCCGACAAATAAAATATAAAACCCTTGTTTCGCAGCTTCATCTTCTTCCTTCTTAAACTCTGGTGATCGGAATTTTACTCCGGTCACCGGAAAAGCGCGAAATACGAATACGATGTAGAGGAAGGTGCGAATAACATGGATAGGTATTTACCTTGAGTCGGAGATGAATTGTAAAGTGTATTTGACGTCGAGACCGAACCGAAACACGGACACGACCCCGAAAACAAGGTCCCGATTTGTTCTCCTGGTGACTCTAGTTTCTCGTCAGGGGTTCACTATAACCACATAGTGGTCGAATGGTTATGTAGTGGTTGTGGCTGTCCAAAAACTTCTTGGTTTCGGTGGGTTTTGTAAGGACCGATTTCACGTCAACAATCCTGACTTTGAGCAAGAATGACGATTCGGATTCGAAAACCCGAAGGAGACGATGATGAACGAGAGGAATCTAGGAAATCAAACAAGAAAGATGATAATCAAGTCGAATGATTTCATTAGTTGAATGATTACAACAACGAAATCATGACAACACTCTCTCTCTTGAATCCATGACTCACTCTCTCTTTCTACAAGAGATCATCATCTCCATTTCAGAGACTTCTTTCTTGGAATGGGCACCCTCACTATATAACAAGTGAAAAACATAAAAACTGAACAAAATTACAAGAAAGGTCAAATAACATAAATATTCATTAAATCAAAGTTGATTTAACTAATCCGAAGCTTGACTCGCTCGAACCGATCTTCCGTTGACTTTTACGTTGACCGTTGACCCGAATAGTTGATTTTCCAGAAAACGGTCTTCGGTCCAAACTCGCAAGCCTCGATCATCACAACCCAGTCTCTGAAATAGCACTTGTTTTCTTATTGATTCAATTCACATGGACTCTTCAGTCGAATGTTTCGGTAAACAGATTTGATGGCGTCAGTCACATAGGTTTTTGTTCCAACATATTCCCCCTTGACTGATGCTTTCAAATCTGTTTAATTGCTGAAGAATCGCTCTGTCATACATCTTCAATGAGAAACTGATAAACTCGAGACTTTCTGTTGTAGAGATTCCCCCTCTGAATAAGCTTCTTCTGTTCTCGTTTCTCCAGTCGAGAGCCAAGTGTTCCGCTCACTCGGTTCACACGGTCGGGTACAATACTAAGAAAATGCTGAACATCAGAGTCCAAACAGCAACAAACCGAATCAGATAAACCAATCAAACATCGAACATGCTCCAACTTTAGATAATCGACCCGATAATCCAGTTCCATCATAATTCTCTATTTTCTCTAAATCTCTCCAAAAACATCAGTCGGAAGCGTAAAAATCTGATGTGGAGAGTCGAACTGTCACAATCGGTTGCCTAGAGAAACCGGTGCAAAAATATTGAAAACTAAAAATCTCGCGAAAAACCAAAAGTCGGATGCTGACAGTTATGAATAATCTGTGTGACTGAGGTTGGATGCGAAAATAAAAATAAATGTCAAATCTGTGAAAAATTTGAGATCCCGAGCGAAAATAATCATAACCGGAGTCTTTGTAATTTTGGGCGAAGAAAGATGAGCTCGGAAATAAATTCCGTGAAGATTTCTGAGTCAAACGGTGCAATCTGGAGAAAATTCCATCAAATTTCGTCAAGAAACGGCCTCCCGAGAAATTTAATTGGAATATGCCAATAATTTAACTGAGATTCCAGTTAGTCCGGTTAGTTGACATCCGCGCTGCATCAGCTAAAAAATAAACCGTGAGACGTAACGGAAAAAGCTTTGTAATTAACCGGATAATAAAGCTAACCCGTCAGTGGTCGATAGCAAACGTGCGCACGACGTCAATAAACGAGAACCCCAATAAATATACGGAATAAATCCTTGACCAATAAAAATTTTCACGATTTCGTTGCGGCGTTATCTCGTTAATCTTATTAAAAACCGACAAGAAAAAGTCCCGCATTTAACGAAAATGCTAAAAAAAAATTTAGTCTTGAAAAATCCCTCAAGAAGCACATAATCCGTGTGCGTTGTCATTGACCAATCAGATTGGAGCATTCCACAAGATCCACGGCTGGAAATAAAAGAGTTCAAGGGCTCAAGATGGTGATCCGTGTGATGAGGTGTCCTCCAATCAGAAATCGCCATCAAAATGAGATCTGCGGTCCAGATCAAATGGTAATGGACGGCTGATGATGAGGATCCATGTGATGAGGCAGCCAGCCAATCAGGAGACAACAGCAGTTTGGTCTGGATATCTTTCCTTGTGTGTCCCAGCGCCATGTTTCCAGCCAATGAGCTGGCGACAGCAGAAGGAGAGCAACGGCTCTTTCATGAAATCCTAGTCCACAAGCCTTAATTCCACCACTAAAAAGTCGACACCCTGTTGAAAAGCAAAGTTTCTATTTACAGCCTGGTCCCACCTGACTATTCTCATACCAATAAAAAATGTACAACGCCTATGGTGGACTGAGCTACGCGACAAACAGGAGAGAGAGCAACATTCTGTCTGGACCAGTCAATAGTCGCCACGTCATCATCTTCATCATCTCTCCCATAAAGAAATGCAGCACACCCCGATAACCTAGTTTCGCCGGAGAAACTTAAACCCTTTGCCGGAATACCGCGAATCACCCCTAACTCAGTGAAAACCCAACCATTTTCAATGATTTTTATAACGTTAGACTCGTGAGCTAATCCTCTACAACCCAAGACGAACAAAATCCACCGAAACGACCTCGAACGAAAACCCAGAAACAAGTCCGCTAAGCTCCGGAATTCCGCTAAAGCTTACCAGAAGTCCACTAAGGGTCTTAGAAGTTCGCTAGGACACTCCTGAAGTCCGCTAAGACTTAACCAAGTCCGCTAAGACAAAGTTCAAGTCCGCTAAACTGGGTGAAGTTCGCTAAGAAGGACAGAAGTTTGCTAAGCTTTGAACAAGTCCGCTAAGAGCATCTTCAAACCTTCAAAAAGATGAACAAAATCTGGAAAAATGATGAACATAAGAAACCCTTACTTGGTGAACTCGAATCTGCCCAGAATTACATGGAAAACACGATATGATGCACGAGATATGATGCTAAACCATTCACGACAATGTTGTGGCCACCAACAACAACACATAAACAACAGCAACTCGGATCAAAACAGTCTTCAAATTCTGGAAATTCTCAAGAACACGAAGAACACCATGAAACACACACGAGTGTGTGTTTTTCCAGATCCGCTCAAACCATTGAGATTCAGATGAAATCGATGCTTCCAATGGATCCGGAATGCGTTTTTCACTAAGAATCATGCTTCGTTTCATCCAAATCCATGAAGAAATGCCCAGAAAACTCAGAATCAATCCCAAAATTCTTCAAAAACTCCAAAAACGGGAAAAATACCCCAGTTACGAAAAAAACTGCTCTGATCTTCATTTTTCCAACAGATTTGAACAAGTAGAAGATGAAAAAGCATCAAGATGAACTCCCAAACATGAATCAAGCATCCATATCATCAGAATCCATCCAAAATCATCAAAAATGAAGAAAAAAAAAGAAAAAGTCTCTAAAATGAGTTTTCTCATCTTCACCTTATTCAAGCTCAAAATCAAGATTCGAGTGACCAGATTCATCGTGTGATGAAATATGATCGGTTACCTCGCTCTGATACCAATTTTCAGGACCGATTTTCACATCAAGAATCTTGACTTTGAGCGAGAACGAGGATCGGATTCGAAAACCCGAAGGAGACGATGATCGATGAACGAGATGAATCTAGGAAATCATAAACATAAGAAAGATGATGATAAAGTCGAATGATTTCATTAGTCGAATGATTACAACATCAAGAAATCATGACAACAATCTCTTTCTAGGAATCCAAGACTCACTCTCTCTTTCTACAAGAGATCATCATCTCCATTTCAGAGACTTCTTTCTTGGAATGGGCACCCTCACTATATATATAGTGAGGGTGACTAACAAGTGAAAAACATAAAAACTGAACAAAACTACAAGAAAGGTCAAATAACATAAATATTAATTAAATCAAAGTTGATTTCATTAATCCGAAGCTTGACTCGCTCGAACCGATCTTCCGTTGACTTTTACGTTGACCGTTGACCCAAACAGTTGACTTTTCCAGAAAACGGTCTTCGGTCCAAACTCGCAAGCCTCGATCATCACAACCCAGTCTCTGAATCAATTCACATGGATTCTTCAGTCGAACGTTTCGGTAAACAGATTTGATGGCGTCAGTCACATAGACTTTTGTTCCAACAGGTTTTCTTTCCGGCGACATAAGAAAACGAGAAAGAACGGGAGGGGAAAAGGTGTATGTTGTGTGGTGAATGAGAACTAGATCATGGAAATGTTGATTATCATTCAATTACAGCCATAACTGAAATTTAATCACAATGAATTGAGGCTTTAAATGAGTTTACGTTAAACAACCGAAGCATCAGACCACTTCAATGATTTCAGATTCGAGTTTGCCAATTTGGCAAGAATAGTCCCTCAACACTTTACAGAGGTGGCACATGGTATTATGGAATGACAAGATTAACCCTTCATAATTTAGGTTACTATAAAGTGAGTTTGGAAGTTAACAACATTAGTCCCTCAAGTCTAGAATAGGTTTACAAGGCTAACGGAGACAACAGATGGTTACTTTAACGATGATTAAACGTCTGTACGTCCAAACATTTCTAACGTATGATGTTTATAAAAATATATATATAAATCTTGTTTCATCACATAAAATCATAAATAATAATCCATAACTATTATTGAGTTCACATAAAATGATGGACGCGAAATCATAATGATACGCATATAGAATAACCGAAACGTTACATATAGTTACATGACACATTGTCACATAAAATCATAGAATAACATGTAAATATATATATATATATATATATATATATATATATACCACATAAAATAATAAGTCCAATTACCACATAAAATGACAAAACATTCACATGTAATCATAAGTATGATCATAAAATCATAGGATATCAAATGTCTAGACTCAAGTGTATGCTCGTATAGTGATGGTTATACAAACCCTAGATGCTACGGTCAACATGATTCAATCACATAAATGTTCACACAACATTAATAGCAGTTTAAGTTCAGTTAAGGTCAGGAAAGTACCTGAAAAGACGGATTGTCACAAAGATGTTCTTGGCGATTTCACTTAGTTCTTGGCAATTTCGTGCATGTCTTGGCGACTTCGTGGTTGTTCTTAGTGATCTCGTTTTTGCCTTGGCGATTTAGACCTATCCATGGCGATCTGGTGAGTATTATTAGCGATTTCATGCTTGGCGATCTCAAATAAGCTTTGGCGATCTCGTATAGCCTTGGCGACCTCGAATAAGTTTGGCGATCTCGTCTGAACTCGACATCTGGGTCTTCATTCAAATAATTTTCTGACGTTTTTGTTCGTCTAGATGTGTAGAGGATCCAGCTACGAGTTCAACGAGCTAAAAATCATCAATTTTCGTTAAGTATTGACGGAGCTATGGCCTGAATACGGTTTTCCGGTGGTTACCTCGTTTTTCCGATGTGGATATTCGATGGATTAGGGTTTGCAGAGGTAGGCGTCGTTTCTTGGAGGAGACACTGACGTGGCAGTCTTTTAGTGGTCTACGATGAATTCTGTCTCTCATCTGTCGGCTGTAATAGAATTCTAGGTCAATTCCTACACTTGTTGTCGACTGCTGATTGGAGAGAGGGAGTCCGCGCTTGTCCCACCACACCTCAAAGAACTGTTAAACCTTTTACGCTGTCCACTTGTTAGTAGCTGCTGGAAAACATGTGGGTCCCTGCTGAAATAATATAGCCGTTAATGGCTGTGCGCTGCTCTCCTCTCATTGGTTGCACCCTCTTTCACTCGGATCCACTATTATCAGTCGTTGGATCTTCATTTTCTGGACCGTAGGATCATCTAGAATATCATTTCTGATTGGCTGAAAATGATGCACACGGATCTTGTGTTTTCTTAAAACATTTTCTACTAATTAATTTTTCCTAGCATTATTTTCGTTAAATGCGGGGTATTTCTCATCAGTTTTTCTACAGACTAACAAGATAACGGCTCAACGAAATTATGAAAAAAAAATTTGTTCATGGATTTATTCCGCCATATTTTGACCGGGTTTCTAGTTTTTGTTGACGTCAAGACCACGTTAGCTAACGACCACTGACGGACTGGTTTCGCTTCTTGGTTAAGTTTGTGACTTTTTCGTTATGTCTCACTCCAAGTTGTTTAGCTGATGCTGTGCCGATGTCATCTAACCGAAATAACTGAAATCTCAGTTAAATATTGGAATATTCCGTTAAATCTCTAACGGAAGGCCCGTTACTTGAATAAAATTGACGGTTTTTCTCAGATTTATTCCAAATTGCACCGTTTGACTCAGAAATCTTCACGGAATATTTTTCCGAGCTCGATTTTCTTCACCCAAAGTTACGAAGACACCGGTTATGAATAAATTTCGCGTTTACGCTCGGGATCTCAGTTTTTCACCGATTTGACACTTTATTTTTTCATCCAACCCAGTAACGCGGAACAAGTGCAATATTCATGGATCATTCACAACTATTAGCATCCGGCTTCCGGTTTCTCACAAGATTGTCTGATTTCAGGATTTTAGTACCGTTTTCTCTATGGAACTGAGTGAAACGGTTCCACTCTCTGCATCTGATTTTCCGCTTCCGCATCGGGTGTTTTCAGAGGGATCCAGAAAAAAGGGGGAATAATAAAAGATCTGGATTATCGGGTCGATTATCAGAAGTTGGAGCATTTTCAGTGATTGATTGGTTTATCTGATTCAGTTTGTTGTGGTTTGACTCCGATGTTCAGCATTCTTAGTATTGTACCCGACTGTGTGAACCGAGTGAGCAGCAGCACTTGGCTCTCAACTGGAGAAACAAGAACAGAAAAAGCTTATTCAAAGGGGTAATCTTTACAACAGAAAGATTCGGGGTTATCAGTTATTCTTCGAAGATGTACGATAGAGCGGTTCTTCACCAGGATGACAGATTTGATAGCGTCAGTCAATGGGGAATTGTTGGAACTAAAAATAAGTGTCACTGACGCCATCAAATCTATTCTCGAATAATTCGGTTGAAGAATCCATTGTGAAATGATTCAGAGACGCGGCTTGTGAAGTTCGAGGCTTGTAAGTTTGGATCGAAGACATTTTCTTGAAAAGTCAACTGTTCGAGTCAACGGTCAACGTAAAAGTCAACGGATCGGTTCGAGCAAGTCAAGCTTCATAATAATAAAATCAATTTTGATTTAATTAATAATTTATTTTAGTTGTTTATTTGTAATTTGCTCATTTTATCTGTGTCTTGGTAGTTAGCAGGCTAGTGAGCACATGGGCTCTCTATAAATAGGAAGGGATAGCTTCATTTGTAAAAGGATGATTCTTAGAGTGATGTGAGCTATCATTTCTAGAGAGAGAGTCTCATATTGGGTTTTGACTCCGATGTTCAGCATTCTTAGTATTGTACCCGACTGTGTGAACCGAGTGAGCAGCAGCACTTGGCTCTCAACTGGAGAAACAAGAACATAAAAAGCTTATTCAAAGGGGGGAATCTTTACAACAGAAAGATTCGGGGTTATCAGTTATTCTTCGAAGATGTACGACAGAGCAGTTCTTCACCAGGATGACAGATTTGATAGCGTCAGTCAATGGGGAATTGTTGGAACTAAAAATAAGTGTCACTGACGCCATCAAATCTATTCTCGAATAATTCGGTTGAAGAATCCATTGTGAAATGATTCAGAGAGGCGGCTTGTGAAGTTCGAGGCTTGTAAGTTTGGACCGAAGACATTTTCTTGAAAAGTCAACTGTTTGAGTCAACGGTCAACGTAAAAGTCAACGGAAGATCAGTTCGAGTAAGTCAAGCTTCATAATAATAAAATCAACTTTGATTTAATTAATAATTTATTTTAGTTGTTTATTTGTAATTTGCTCATTTTATCTGTGTCTTGGTAGTTAGTAGGCTAGTGAGCACATGGGCTCTCTATAAATAGGAAGGGATAGCTTCATTTGTAAAAGGATGATTCTTAGAGTGATGTGAGCTATCATTTCTAGAGAGAGAGAGTCTCACATTGGGTTTGAGCTCAACCCAATATGACCATGGATTTCCTATGACGAGTTTGTAATCATTCAGTTCGTTGTAATCATTTAGTAATAATCAATGAATCGTTTCATTTATCATTTTTGTTATAGATGTTCTTAGATTCTCATCATCTCGTCTCCGCGTCTAATCTTTGTTCGAGCTCACGATCGGGATTCTTGATGTGAAATCGGTCCTGACAAATGGTATCAGAGTGGGTACCGATCAGATCGCGTCTCATGATGAATTTGATCACTTGAATCTTGATTTTGAGCTTAAATGAAGTGCAGATTGGAAAACCCACTTTGGAGACTTTTTCTACTTTTTCTTATTTTTTGGAGCTGTTTGATGGATTCTGGATGAATCTGATGATGTATTCTTGCTATTGGGTTCATTTGGATGTGATATCATGCTCCAAATGTCCAAATCTGTGAAGAAAAACGAGATCTGAGCTGAAAAAACGAAGTTGTTAGAGTTTTCCCGTTTTGGGGGTTTTTGAAGAATTTTGAGCTTTGATTCTGAGTTTTTGGCGCCATACTTGATGGATTTGGATGAAATAAAGTATCAATCTTGACGGAAAACGCATTCCGGATCCATTGGAAGCATCGGTTTCTCCTGATTCACAACATATTTAACAGATCTGGATAAACACACACTAGTGTGTGTTTCACGGTGTTCTTGGTGTTCATCATTCTCCTTGAAGATTGCCTTGGCGATTTCGCAGCTGATGAAGATGTTCTTGGCGATCAGGAAGGAGCTTGAAGATGTTCTTAACGACCTCGGGTGTCCTTGAAGATATTCTTAGCGATCTCGGGTGTCCTTGAACTTTGTCTTAGCGATCTAGCTTCCTTCTTAGCGATCTCATGGTTGTTCTTGGCGATTTCAATAAGCCTTGGCAATCTCGAATGGCCTTGGCGACCTCGAATGGCCTTGGCGACCTCGAACGAACCTTGGCGATCTCGATCTCAACATCTGGATTTTTAGTTCGAATAATTTTCAGACGATTCTGATCGTACAGATGTGTAGAGGTTCGAATAAGGAGTTCAGTGGTATAAAATTTGAAGAATTTGGTCGAGTTTTCACTGAGTTATGGTGATAATACGCTTTTCCGGTGGGTCCTATCGTTTTTCCAGTGACTTTCGCGATTTTCTGGTCTGTCTAGGGTTTGCAGGGATCATACGATTTTCTTAGGAAGACGCTGACATGGAATGGTCTCTCTCCTGCTTTGTCGGCTGCCCCAAATATCCTTTTTCGCTGTCATGTGTTGATTGGTGGAAGAGAGTCGCCTGGACCCCACCTGAATTAAGGAACCGTTGGATCCTTTTTCGCTAGTAAAAGTCTATTGGCTGTTATACAGGTGTGTGGGCCCAGCTGATAATGATATACGTTAGAGGGAATTGCGTTGTAGCGCTGTGATTGGCTGGAGGAATTAGAGAGGGTCCACGCTGCCAAGACAACCGTTAGTGGCCATTTTGTTGTCATGCTCTCATTGGTTGATGACCCCCTCCCGCGGATCACAAAATCTCAGCCGCTGGATCTTCTGTTTCTAAGTCGTCGGATGTTTTCTGTTGTTTACCTCTGATTTGCCAGAATTATTTGACACGGATCCAGCTCCTACACCCTTAGATTCGTTTCTTCTCAGCCGTTGGATGGGAACAAATGGGTGAATCTGATTGGTCAGATTTATTTGACAAGGATCATGGAATTATTTTGGGATTTAATTATAATAACGAATTTTTTAATAATTTCGTCAAACACGGGTTTTCTCATCATTCTTTAACGAGACTAACGAGATAATGCCGCTAACGGAATTTTTGAAATATTCGTCGACTCTTGGATTTATTCCACTATATTTCAATCGGGTTTATATTTAATGGAATGCTAGAAAATCTAAGACCTAAAAGGATCTTTTACATGTACCCCAGATTCATCCAATACATTTTCAATTGTGAATTTCCAAAGCTGCAAATTTCTGATGAACAACTTAAACTTAAATCTTTTACAAGCAAAATATTTTCTAACATGCAAGTGAATAAAACTGTTTTTCTTGGTAAATGTCAGTACCGATTCTCACATCAAGAATCATGACTTTGAGCAAGAACAAAGGATCAGATTCGAAAAACTCAAATGAGACAAAGATGAAGATGATGAAGAAGAATCATGAATAATCAAAACATAAGAAAGATGATGAACAATCAAATGATTTCATTAATCGAAAGATTACAATCAAGAAATCATGACAAACACTCTCTCATGGAAATCCATGACTCACTCTCTCTCCCTCTAGAATGGAAATCTCACACTCTACAAGAAAATCATCATCTCCACACTCATAGACTCTTTCTTGTAATGGGCACCCTCACTATATATAATGAGGGTGACTAACAACAGAAAAAACATAACATAACTGAAAATTACAAGAAAGGTAAATAACATAAATATTAATTAAATCAAAGTTGATTTAATTAATCCGAAGCTTGACTCGCTCGAACCGATCTTCCGTTGACTTTTATGTTGACCGTTGACTCGAACGGTTGACTTTTCCAGAAAACGGTCTTCGGTCCAAACTGCAAGCCTCGAGCATCACAACCTGCGTCTCTGAATCAATTCACATGGATTCTTCAGTCGAATGCTTCGGTAAACAGATTTGATGGCGTCAGTCACATGGATTTTTGTTCCAACAGTAAAGACACATCTCACCCTACGCCTAAGGCTAGGTCTGCTGAGCAAAGTGCCCTCCAAAAGAAAGAGGCCTAGGTCTCCTTCACCTAGACCATCCACAACCACCCGAGCCACAGACTCTTCCTCATGCTCACGAAAGCATAGGAAGAAGAAAACCAAAAGTGGTCTCCACCTAGACACTCCATAGCCTTCCATAGGACTACCTCAGAATGAGGGTGATATATCATCACCTAGGCCATATGAAGTAGATTCCCCAGGTATCCTCTTTGCAGGGGATGTACTACTGGACTTGGTTGATTCACCCAACCCACATTTTACTAAAAAGGTGACTTCCAGTGGCGATGAAGCAAGTCATGTGAAAAGGGCTGACACTACCCATGATGTCCCATTGGACACACCAGTTGAGAGCAGCAAGACACTTACTTAATTGACGGTTCCATATACAAAACTTGAAAATGAAATGACAGCTCTCCGTGCAATTGTCAAAGCTCAAGGAGAAGAAATTGAACAGTTGAAATCCACTGATAGGTAAGGTTGTCAACCGCTGAAATATTGCAATTCCCATGTCAAACTATATTTAATTCAAAATAGGATCTTGCACAGGGTGTCTTCATCAGATCCGGATGAAAAAGGCAATGCGGATGTACAAGAACAACTTCATACAGAACAAGAAACTGATTAGGTAGAACAACTTCATCCGGAACAACTAATTGACCCGGAAGTAGAACTTCATCCGAAACAACTAGTTGATCCGGAACAAGTGACTGCTGATAATCAGATAACAAGTTTAATAAGTGATCTGCAAATTTTTGATATGGAGATGTAAGAGGAAGTTGTCTCGGAAGAACAATTTATCCCGGATATGACTGTCACTGCTGACTTGGCTGAACCAATGTTCTCTTAGCCAGCCATCTGGATAGCTCCTGAAGGACCATCTTTGAGGAGAAATATGATGATTAGGAATACTCTCAACTGCACTTGGTTAAGGGGTGCTCCATCTCTGCCCATCATTCTAGTTTTAAAGCCTAGTGCTCCTCCTGCTACTCCTGAAGAAGCTAAGAAACCTGAGCATATAGATGGAGTAATAATGGGTCTGGTCGCCAAGAGAAGGTCTATTGAGGAGAAAATGGAAAATATGGACTCTGAGAAGAAGAAGTGAAGAAGCGGAATGTTCAGAGAAGCTGACAAGAACATCAAAGCTGAACAAGAAAAGATCAGACTGTCAGATAACCTTCACAATGCCACACTCCTTTTGAAGTTCAGAGATATGATCATAGCTAGGGGATTGGCAACTGTTGAACAAGTAAAATTGTCATCTGCTAATGAGGTATGCGATATGATGTCCAGGGTTGTTCAAGAGGATTGTGAATTAAAACTGAAGGAAGAGATAGATGCTAATGAAAGGCAAGAAGAGATAAAAAAGGGAAGAAGAGAAATAGAAAATCCTAAAAAACTTATGACAAAGGAATAAAAACTCAACTTTTTCAAAAGCTATTTCATTAACATAATGGGGGATAATCCAAGACAGATCAATCCTTCCAGTATTGATACCTTGAGAAACATATATTCAGATATGCTACATGAACAGGACAGAATCTCAAAGGAAACAGGTGTACCAAGACCACCAGGTGCATTTTTTGATATGAACAGAACCCTAACCTCACAGCAACCCAAAAGAAACCCTCATAAACCTGTAAAGTCTAAAGCCAACCCTAAACCTGTAAAGCCTATTCCACCAAAATTTAGAACAGACAACTTCACACCCATTGTACTACCACCTACAGTTACTCATACCCTTCCATCTCCATATCCTTACCTAACAAATCACTCACTCCAAAAAATACAAAAACCAACCCCTGCACCCTCATCTCCACCCAAATCACCACAAAAACCACCCACCACACCTGAATCCCTTGTGCACAAACCTGGTCCTTCCAAGAGAAAGAATACAATGGCCAAGAAGGAAAAAAGATCTTCAAAGGATGATGAGAAATACACAAATGTTCATGCTAAAAGGAGAAGAATCATCTCCTGGAGGTATGATGATCAAGCCAAAGTTTACATGTTCACAACCAGTTCAGATGAGGTACTGAAGTTTACAGCTGAAGAAGCTATGGAAAACCTCACTGACCACGAGTTGGGTGATGTCGTCAACTTACCTGGTGATCTGAAGTGTACGTGTACACAAGAGCACTCCTTAATGAAGAGGATAAAGATGTACTTAAATGACTTATACAGGGAATTAGATGATGCCACATAACACAACATTGACAATCCTGTTACGAAGGTTAAAATTGATAAAGATGGAAAGTTGTTAGTCTACAGAGCTAATGGCTCATTCACAAGGCATAGTTCACTTCAAGATGCAGAATGGACCAAGGCTGACAAAGACCAAATCCATTTGCTGATGGCAAATAACAGCCTATTTCCTTACTTTATGGGAAGTAGATCTGATGTGGATAAGAGAAAAGAGGTGACCAAGTGGGATTATAATAAAGAAACAGACATGTATCACATTTTCACCAGTGAACATGGTGAGACAATTAGAAGCTTAAAAGATGCTCTAAATGGGCTTTCTGAAGATGAGATATGAGATATTTTCAGGATTGGTGATAGTGATAGCAGAACAATGAAACGGACCTATCATGAAAATCTCATATGTAACAAGGCCAAATTTCGATTACAACATATTGCAAGAAGAACAAGATGGGAACCAGATGAACTTGGCTGGAAGAAGAGTTGCTCTGGATACGATAGTATTTATTCTGTTTTTTTTATTTTAACATAAGTTGTTCCAGTTTTATTCATACAGTTTGTGTAAATACTCTATTTTTTCGTATTAACATACATTTTCAATGAATCATAGCAGACCTCAATTTTACTCATAACTGTGTTCTTACATGAAGTATATATTCTTATGTTATGTTAGTATGTTAGAATCTTGGTTAGCAGTTATTGCAGACAAGAAAAAACAAGATGGGAACTGGATGAACTTCAGTGGTGAAGAATAAAAGAATCGGATGAACTAGATTTCCTTAGGAAGAAGAGTTGATCGGTAGAGAAGAAGAAGAAGAGTTTGACACCCGTGGTGGACTGAGATGATTTATAATTAATTAAACAGTGTTGGGAATGTTCAGCTTGGCTGAAATCCTCTAAGTCAGAATTCCGAAGGAAGTTCCTCTGGAACTTTTGGTACACTAAGTAGTTCCTCCAGAACTCTTCCTGTGTTACTCCGGAAGTTTGACTTCTCTCTCGGTTCAAGTTCCAAAGCAGTAAAGCTGACAGAGAGCAGTTCACTTTCTCCATACTTTACATTGTTCACTGATAGAGTTGCTCAACTGTTCACAGCACCCATGCGTGATAGTAGAACAGCTTTTGGAGTAGATATGATTAGTTTATTTAGCCTAGTAGCTAAATGGAAATAAAAGATTATCTTTTATTTCATCCTTGCACTATATATATTACTTGTATTTCTCTTGCTTATCGTTGATCGGTTCTTTATGTTCATCAGCTGTAACTCTTTGTAAACATTGGAGAAGTAATAATATTGTAGTGCTTGGAATTTATTCTTGTGTTCATTTACTTTACTTCCTGTTTACTAGTTATATTTTCCGATCTAAAGCATCTTTACTCAAACACAAACAAGTCTGATTCCGCCTTTCTTGTTTGATACCTTCAACTAACTTGATAGGTTAGCTAGTACTAACCACGATCCAACAAGTGGTATCAGAGCCTTGGCTCTTGTGTTTCGAAGTTTTAAAGAATTTTTTAAAAAACTTTTCTTACTTGAGGGTGTTTCTGTTTGCTTTAGATAACACTGTTTCGATTCTTGATCTCTGAAAATGAGTGAACTAAGGAATGGCAGCACTAACAAACCACCCACATTTACTCCTGATAACTTTGACACTTGGAAACTCATAATGGAGATTTTCAGTAAAAACACTGACTTCAAAATGTGGAACTCATTAACATAGGACCACAAGTCATTACAACCAAATCCGTAACTCAACCAATTGTTGACCTAATCAAAACGTATGAGAATTATTCTGATGATGACCATAAGACATGTGAATGTGACTACAAAGCTTTGTGGGCACTCCAGGCAGCTCTTCCTAATTCCATACTCATTGGCTTTAAGAGATGCAAAGCTGCACATGATCTTTGGAAAGCTCTCATTGAAATGTATGAGGGGACAGATGAGGTTAAGGAGAATAAGAAAGATGTTTTAAAACAAAGATATGAATTTTTTTGTCACAAAAGAGGTGAAACCATGTCCGAACAGTATTTGAGATATGTGAAACTGATAGATGAACTGCAGGGTGTAGATGTCAAAATAGAAAATGCTGATATGATCAGAAAATTTTTAAGATCTTTACCTGAAGTTTGGACTGTCTACACAGTTAGCATAAAATACAACCGTGATCTCAAAACCTTGAAATTAGGAGATCTCTATGGAATGCTGAGTGCACATGAGATGGAGATGAATGAGAAGTCTGGTGTAACATCTAACCAAACATCATCTTCCAGAGGCACTTTGGCCCTCATCACTGCTCACTCAGAGAACTATTCTGATCAGGAACCACATATATCCTTTCCTGAGTCTCCTAAAAGACATGAAATTTCATACTTTCAAAACTTTGCAAATGTTGCTAACAGTTCATACACAGGGTTCATTAGATCAGATCTTAAATGCATAAGTGATGATGATCTAGAGGAGATTGACATTACAACCCAACTTGCTATGGTGTCACTGAGGGCACAAAGGTTCTACAAGAGAACTGGAAAAAGTACAATGGAGCCAAGAATGCTCCCACAGGCCTTGACAAATCAAAAGTCAAGTGTTACAACTGTCATCAGTTAGGACATTTTGCCAGGGAGTGTTCTCAACCAAGAAGAGATGTTGGTTACAATACAGAGAAGAAACCTGAATACTCCAAACCAAGCTCTTCTTCAGGCCCAACTCCACCAAAGCCTACTTTCAACCAAAGTCAAGCAACTGCTGCTGTTGCAAATCAAACACGGTTTGTTGACTGGGAAGATGTGATGAGTGAGTTTGCTCCAACCAACTATGCCTTGATGTCCAGTGGTTCTTCACCTACAACTGCAGAGGTAAACTCAAACTCCTAAACTGAACTTCAGAATGTGTTGTGCACATCTAAGTGTATTGAACTGGTTGAAAGTTACAAAAATCATAATCAGTCCCTAATAGAAGAAATAACAAACCTAAATGAGTTGAAAGAGTACTCAAAAAGGGCAGACATTGCTTACTCAACCAAAACTGATGAACTGAAACACACCATAGGGCTTTTGAAACATCAACAAACTGATTTTGTAACACAAATGGATGACGTTGTAACACAACTGAAAATTTCAAAGAAACAAAATGAGGAATATGTGCTAGACATTCAAGCCATAAGCAATGCTGATAAGTTTTAGATTGCCAGTGAAAAAGCACAAAAATTATGGCATGAACACACACATGGGAATGGAAGGGTATCATTTAGGACAGTGGAGAATCCTGATTCCTACACTAGCCTTATCACTCTCCCCAACAAGGAAACAAATGTTTCCTTGACAACTGACCCAAAGGAAAATGGTCCTGTAATTGAGGACCTATCCAATGAGATTGAATGTGTGAAAAAGGATGATGACATACAGTTTGAAAATTACATTGGGTTTTCTGATGTCACAACAGCATCAACCAGCATTTCTGCTGAGGTAGAAAATTTGAAAATTTCAAAACCAATCTTTAAAGTCACTGAGACAATGAGTATAGATCATGAAGGATCTCATTCTTCAGGTTCTATTACTCAAAAGGTTGGAACATCAAAACCTGTTTTCAAACAAGAGTCACCAAAACACCAGAATTCTCACAACTCAGTGAGAGAATGCATAATTTGTGGTGAATTGGGACATGTTGCCATACATTGTTCCTTCAATCCTTTTAAACAGATAATTAACAATGCTAACATTTCTCCTAAGAGAGATCAAAATCTATTCAACTCAAAGAATCAAAAGGATAACAGGAAAATGTCACCAAGAAGATCGCAGGGTGACCAAAGGGAATTTGGTAAAACTCAGAAAGTTTGGGTTGGAAATGAGAAGAACAACAGCTTCTCACAAGTTAAAAGAAACAATTTCAATGGGAACAAATTTCCGCAGGAACTTCATTTCTTCCGGGAGAACATTCCTCCGGAAGAAGTACAGTTCCCTCGGAACATTTCAACAACAACAGGTCTGCTAAACCTTCAAAACAAAGACCTGAATTTCAACCTACTGAGTTTTTAAATCAATCCCATCCCTTTTACCAAGGTTTTTCACGAGCAAAATCTGCTCCTCGTGAAAGAAAACAATTTTCAGAACAGTATGAGGTGCATAATCACCCTGCACAAGTGAGTTCCTATGGAACTCAGTTCTCCCATACTAAAATCCCAAATGTTGCCTCTCAACCAAAATTTGAAAATGCAAAGCAGAGAAGCAACAGAAAATATTGTGAAAAGAAGGCTTTTATTAAGAAACATGGTTTTCCCAAATGGCAAAGTTACAACAGGAGTGTAAATGATAAAAGGGCTAACCTTTCAGACCAGGATGAACTTATTTCTTATAACCAAGGTCATAATCAGCTTGTTTTAAGAAAATACACTTATAATGATGCCATGGGAAGACCCAAGACCACAAAGGCTTGGGTCCCATACTCCAACTAACCATGTTGTTTACCTGTGTAGGGGCTACCTAATAAATCTCAAGCAAATGTTTGGGTTGTAGATAGTGGGTGCTCTAGTCACATGACAGGTAATAAAAATCTTCTATAAAATACAAAAAGATATGATGGAGGTCCCGTTGCTTTTGGAAGCAATGAAGGGTACATTAGAGCACTTGGTAATGTATCAAATGGAAGTTTTACTCTTGACAAAGTAAGTCTTGTCAATGTTCTGAATTTCAGTCTGTTGAGTGTATCACAAATTTGTGATAAGAACATGAATGTTCTGTTTAATGATGAAGAAGCTCTAGTACTTAAGCCTGGTTTCAAAATTCCTGCATAAATGATTTTTAGTTAAAGCAAAAAGGCATGATGGCTTGTACTTACTTGATATGGCAAGTGCTAAATCCATGATGGCAATACTTGTCTAATATCAAGAGCTTCTATTGATGAGTCTGACCTTTAGCTTAGGAGACTTGTACATGTTAATTACAAAACCATGAACAAACTTGTCAATTTAGGGGTAGTTAATTGTTTACCAAAGAAACATTTTAACTGTAATGAACATTGTATTGCTTGTTTAAAGGGTAAACAGCACAAGTCTTCTCATAAGTCCAAATCTGAAAATTCAATTTCTCAACCCTTAGAATTGTTGCATATGGATCTCTTTGGTCCTACAAGGGTAATGAGTTTGGGAATGAAATCTTATTATATTGTTATAACTGATGATTTTTCAAGATACACATGGGTTTTCTTCCTAAGAACTAAGGATGAAACACCTGAAACTCTAAAAGCTTTAATCACACAACTTGAAAATCAGTCAAATTTCAAAGTCAAAACAATTAGATGTGACAATGGTACAGAATTTAAAAATCATATTTTAAATTCTTTTTGTGAAGAAAATGGAATATCTAGGCAGTTTAGTGCTGCTAGGACTCCTCAGCAAAATGGGGTTGTTGAGAGGAGAAATAGAACACTAATTGAGGCTGCTAGATCAATGTTGGCTGAGTCTAAGCTCCCTGTAACTTTCTGGGCGGAAGCAGTGAACACTACCTGCTATGTTCAGAACAGGGTGCTTGTGGTCAAAGGTAAAAACAAGACACCATATGAGCTTTAGAGAAAAAGAAAACCAAGCATCCATTTTCTCAAAGTACATGGTTGTCATGTTACAATATTAATAACCAATGAGAATCTAGCTAAGTTTACTGAAAAGGTAGATGATGGCTACATGGTTGGATACTCTGGTGTTGCTAAGGCATACAGAGTATACAATCTCAGAACTAAAATTATTGAAGAGTCAATAAATGTGTTTTTCAATGAAAAATCTACAAATAAGTTTAGTTCTGAACCCTCATGGTTATTTGATATTGATTCACTAACCAATGCTTTCGACTTTACAGTTGATAAGTCTTTTAGTGAGTATGTGCAGTCTCAAGGGGAGAACTCAAATGCAAAGAAGGATGACTGCAACTATGGTCATTTCTACTCCTCTGTTAGCACACAACCTTACAAACCACTTACCAAGCCAATTGCTGCAATTCAACAAGTTACTGATCCGACTCCAGTGAACTTGGTTGAAACTCAGTTAAGTGATACACAATCACAAAAGGAAGGATATGTCTCAGAAACTAGTGATGATGGGAGCGTGCATCATTCTCCAAATGATAATCAATATGATGATCATGATGGTTCTCATGAGTCAAACTTCACTGACTCATCTCATGAAGAGAACATCAACTCTGCTAACAACATGAGTGATCAACATGTTTCTGCTGCAACTACATCAAACTTACCCCTTTCATAAAGAGTACTAGGAATTGAGCTTAGTATCCAACTGCCCCCAATTATTCCACCTACTAGGAAAGTTCAAAGTCATGAATTCCCAAGTTTTCAGAATACAAATGTCAGCAAAAATCATCCAATTAAGAATGTGATTGGTGAAGTGAATGCTCCTGTTCTTACTAGAAGCAAATCAACTGCTGATGCAAATATCTGTTTGTATGCATGCTTCCTATCTCAAGAAGAACCAAAGCAAGATGAGCAAGCACTGAAAGACAATCACTGGATTGAAGCTATGCAAGAGGAATTGTTCCAAATCAACAAACAATAGGTTTGGGAACTGGTTGATCTTCCTGAGGATGCTCAACCAATTGGAACAAAATGGGTTTTTAGAAACAAGAAAGATGAAAGAGGAATTGTCATCAAGAACAAAGCTAGGATTGTTGTTCAAGGATATGCTCAAGAAGAAGGGATAGACTATGATGAGGTTTTTGCTCCTGTTGCAAGATTAGAGGCAATCAGAATCTTTCTTGCCTATGCAGCTTACAAGAACTTCACAGTTTATCAGATGGATGTTAAAAGTGCTTTTCTCTATGGAAAACTGAAGGAAGAAGTTTATGTCTGTCAACCACCAGGGTTTGAAGACCCACACCATCCCAACAAGGTGTGTAAACTGATCAAAGCTCTCTATGGCCTCAAGCAAGCACCAAGAACATGGTATGAGACACTCTCAAACTATCTGCTTGGCCATGGTTACAGGAGATGATCTATTGATAATACTCTCTTCATCAGAAAAGTTGGTAAAGACAAGTTACTTGTTCAGCTATATGTGGATTACATCATCTTTGGGTCAACCAATCCTAAGTTGTGCAAGGAGTTTGAGACCCTGATGCAAGATCAATTTGAAATGAGTTCTATGGGTGAACTTAATTTCTTTCTGGGTCTCCATGTTAAGCAAACTGCAGAGGGCATTTTCTTGAACCAGTCCAAATACATTCAAGATATGCTCAAGAGGTTTGATATACTATCTTCCTCTTCTGCAAAGACTCCTATCTCAACATCTCACAATCTGAATTCAGAGTCAGAAAGTGAACCTGTTGATCAGCACACTTACAGAGCAATGATTGGTTCACTAATGTACTTAACTGCAAGTAGGCCTGATATTATGTTTAGTGTATGCTTATGCTCTAGATATCAGTCTGCTCCCAAAGAATCCCACATGAAGGCAGTGAAGAGAATATTCAAATACCTCAAGGGACAACCAAAACTGGGGCTGTGGTATGCAAAGAATAATGACTTTTCTCTTGTTGCCTACACTGACAGTGACTATGGTGGCTGCTACTTGGATAAGAAATCAACATCAGGAGGATGTCAATTTCTAGGAAATAGGCTTGTATCATGGCAGTGCAAGAAACAAACCTGTGTTTCTACATCAACTGCTGAAGCTAAGTATATTGCTGCTTCAAGTTGATGTGGTCAAGTGGTATGGATTCAAAATCAAATGCTAGATTATGGAATCACATTTCTAGATACTCCTGTGTATGTAGACAACACCAGTGCCATTTCCATCACCAACAATCTAGTGGAGCACTCAAAGACAAAGCACATTGAGATAAGGTATCATTTTAATAGAGATTGTGCAGAAAAGAAATTGATTAAGTTACACAAAGTTCATACTGATCTTCAATTAGCTGACCTTTTCACAAAGGCATTTGATGAGGCACGATTCTTCTTTCTCATTACAGCTATTGGGATTATGAACTTTGGTTAACTTTTGCTGTCAATTGTTGTTTTCTGTACATACTTTTACACCTTCTTAAGTGCTTCTGTGTCTTTTAATCCACCTCTTGTAAAACAAGAAAATTCCTTGAAAATTTCAAAGAAATATGTTCATAACTAAAACTGCACAAAAATTTGCTAAGTTTGTTAAGTTATGAGATTTTCTAAGTGTTTTGGGCATTCCTGAGTAAGTTCCGAGGGAACTTACTTCTGAAGAAATTTCCTTCATAAAAGATGTTCCGAGGAAACTCTCTAAGGTTTCTAATTTGTTTCAAGTGTTTTTCTAAGTGTTTTAGGGAATTCCAGAGTAACTTGATGCTCCGAGGGAACTTCCTAGGGAAGTTTCTCATGAAAAATAAGGAGAAAAACTCTAAGGGAAGAAGTTCCGAAGGAAATTTACTCTTCCGAGGGAACAAGATTGTTCCGACGGAAAAGTTCCGAGGGAACTTTAATGAAGACTTGGATTAAGTGGGACCCTTTACAGTAATTTCACTGTTGTACAGTACAAATGCACAATGCGTTAACAGTGACGGTTAACTGCTGGCCGCACTAACCCCACCTTTCACATTACCGTTAATTCCCTCTCTCCTGTCCCTTTAACTGCCACTTCCGAGAATTCACTTCGATTACAAGCCCTAAATTCCCAAAAACCCAAAAATTGCTCCCCCTCCTTTCTCAATATCATCCAAGCTACTCTTGGTTATCGAAAGAATCACTCAATACAGAGCAATGGCAGCATCCGCATTTCACAACGAGCACAATTAAAGAGCCTATTTGGAGAAATCACAGAAGTCGGATCCGTTTGACGGGATGATAGACTTTATGACTGCGTCGGAACTACACTTTGCCCCAACTGTAAGTCCAATCATCTATGATGAAACGATTACACAATTCTGGGCTAACGCAGTAGTGGGTGCCCGTGAAGAAAACGGCGAGAAAGTTATGCAAGTAGAAAGTAAGGTACACAGAAGAGATGTGTACATCACTGAAGCTATGATCAGAAGTCATCTGAAGTTACAGGATGAAGGAGGTATCTTCACTGTCACCAAGGAAGAGTACCAATTCACCCTGATGGGCATAGGCTACGGTGGAAATCCTAGGAGCAAAACGGTGAAGAAATGTCATCTTCCACCAGTTTGGAGATTTCTTGCTCACACCTTGCTTGTATGTCTAACTCCAAGACGATCACATGAAGAACTTGGTGAAGTTCAAGCAACTGCTCTTCATGCTGTTATCAGGGAGAATGCTTTAATTTTTCCAAAATGATTTTTGATGGGCTCAGGGAGAATTGTACAAAACCTTTTAACATGTATCCAAGGTTTCCACAACACATTTTGGATACACAATTCCGTGATGTTCCAAAAGCTGGCACAATCTTTTATCAGAAAAATTTAACTAAGAAATTCTTTTTCATACTTACTTTCTACAACTGCAATTGCTAACTATCTTGGTGTGGAAAATGACCATCCACTACCAGAACCAAGAATTGTTCCTGCACAAAATGTGCAAGAACAAGCAGTTGAAGCTCAAGAACCAACTGAGCATGTTGCTCCAGGTGACAACACTGAACCAACCATCAGTTGTTGAACCCACACCTGAAACTGACCCTCTTGATAAAATCAATGATCAAAGCATAACTTATCAAAGAAAGAGGGTCAAGCACTCAAAAACTTCCATCAAAACTTCCTCACCTACTCAAGCAAAAGTTGTTGATAGGGAAACAGGGTCTAGTCCACATGTGTCTCCCAAACCCACTCAACTTAAGAACCTTGAGCATAACCCACTGTCTGCTCAACATCAAAGCCAAGGGTTTAGCCATATTATTGATGATCTCTCACTTGAGACCTCATCTTCAATCAGATTGGATGCATAACCCTCATCCTCCTTGTTTACCTCCATAGACCTAAACCCAAATATACCTGTGAATGAAGTAGAAACTGATCCTAATCCAAATGAAAATATCTTCTTTTCCACCTCACCTCATGGAGATGATTGGATGGATATTGATCATGTTTCTCCTAACCCCCATTCACCACCTAAGGAGTTGAACATCAGGAGTGATGAAGATGTTCATATAGAAAGGGCTGCTACTACAATTGATTCCCCATTGGAGAAATTGGACATTAGTAACATACTTAAGACCCAATCTATGGCAACCAGCAGCCAGTTTTGTATCAAAGGAACCAGAAATGGAACCTGAGGTAACAACTATGCCTGCAGGGAATCCCAGGCGCCAAGAAAACCAGGGTACTGAGCTTGATCAAGCTAGGCTTGATGGGTCTTCTTTGCCCAAGGATACCGAGAAATCAGTTGAGGGCAGTGCTTTACTAATTGAATTAACGGCCAAACAAACTGAACTGCAAAAACAAATGCAGTCCCTGCTACAAACAGTTCAAGAGCAGGACATCTTGATTAGTAGGCTTAAGCAGGAGAAGGCTAGTGCATCAAACCCAACTGGTGAAGTTGTTGGTACAAAAAGGGGGGAGAAAACTAGTTCCTCAACACACTATCAGAAGATTTCTGCTGAAACCAAGCCTACTGAAGACTCTTCAAGCTCTAGTGAGATTGACTTCGATCCAAATGAGAGATTACCTGAGAATATGAAGAAGAAATTATTCAAGATCTGTGGAATTAAGCCCTTCAATCCAATAGAAGGCCTACTAAATGTTCACATGGATCAACTGATGCAGGTAGCACCTGAAGAGTGCAAGGTCAATCACATGGAATTCCTAAGATTTGTGATGGCTGTATCAGGTGCTCATCCTCAAAACATTGGAGAAGTTAGGAATTTTCTGACCGATGTGTATATGGTCAAAGAGCAGGAGTATCTTCAAACGGGTCAAGATCAGTTTGAGGCTGAAGGAGAAGACAAAGGTAATGAACAGGTTGATGAACCTGAGAGTGAACCTGAGAGTGAACCAGGAAAAGATGTGGATCTCTTTGATATTGAAGTCACTGAAGCGCTTCTAAACTTGAACAATCCCACATCTTCATCGGCAAAGGTTACAACTGAAGAAATTCCAAAGGAAGTAATTCCGGAGAAATTAGTTTCTACTGAGGAAATTCCGTAGGAAGTTACTCCGGAGGAACCTCTCACTACTGAAAATGTTCCGAAGGAAGTTACTTCGGAAGTTGCTCCTGAGCAATTGTCTAAGACTATTCCAGACCAAGTTGTCTCAGAAGTTAGTCCCAAGGTAGTTACTTCTGAAATTGGCACTAACACTATTCCTGAGCAAGTTATCTCGGAAGCCAGTCCCAGTGCTACAACTTCACTTCATGAATCTCCAAAGGTTGCTGATGATGATTCTCTTGATGAGAGAACCATCTCTGGTTTCACTGACATGGAGAATGATGATCAAAGCACAGGAGGCCAAAATGATGATATGGATCCTGCCACAAAGGCTTTGATTGATCAGTTGGAAAAGGAGAATGCTGAAATCCAAAAGAAGTTCCAAGAACAAAAAGACAGTGCCGTATTTGAGGAACAGAAAAGACTGCTCATAGAAAGAGGCATCTATGAGTATGTTAAAAACAATGTCGATCTGATGTTCTTTATCAATGGAGCTAGGAGAAGATCTGATCTGTATATAGAAGAAAGAATTGCTAAAGCTGAAGAGCAAGGTCTTTTAAACAAGGTTGAAAAGTACAGAAGGGTCTTAGGGAATGAGTATAGGAAGATTCGGATGAAGAAGAGTGAAGACAACAAGGTCTTCTTAGCTCAATTCAGTGAGATGCTTAAAAGCAAGGAGTGTTTCACTGATGCATGGGTTGATGAGATGAAGGGTGATGACTTGATAAACTGGATGTACATGATCTTAGCTATCCGAGCTGATCAAGCCAAGGAGATGAATGTTAAGAGATTTGTTGACTATGCTTTTGAGCAGGAGAAGGCACAAGAGAAGCAGGGGACCAGATATCAAACTTTATCTGAGGAAGATGATCTGTTGATTCACATGTGGTACTTCAAAGAGATTGTGATGGAGAACCCCAAAAGAATCAACTCTTGCAAATTGCCTAGATTGAGACAGGACTATGATGTCATCAGAAAGAGTCAAATTGAAAAGGAAAGAGTCTCTGGTGAGAAGAAGGCACCAGGTATGTATGCTCTCTTTGACTCTTTGCATCCTGAAGGTCTCAGTTATCTAAAACAGAAGAAGAGAAAGGCTCCTGTGTCAATTGGTCCACAAAAGAAACCCAGGATCAAAATTGTCAAAGAAATGTTTGACACTGTCTCTGATCCTCATCTCTCATCATCTCAACCCTTCACCACTACTTCACAACCCACAGCTTCCACATTCAATACTCCTAACCAGCCAATTCCATCTCCATAATCATCACCACCTCCTAAAAATCCAAAGCCTACACAACCTGAGACAGAATCCTCATCCCAACAACCTTCAACCATTCCACCCATCAAGCTCACCTTTTTAGGTAGAAAGAAATCAATGGCTGCAAGAAAGAAGTCTGTAGCAAAAAGGAAGAAGATAGTAGACAGTGAAACAGAGGAGGAATCTGAATCCTCTGAATCCCGTAACCCAGAAGTCAACCCTCATCCTAACATCATAAGGATTGAGGTGCACAAAAAGGAAGATATGTACTACTACTTCTTGAGCAATGGGGAGGTGATCAAGAAACAGAACCTGAGTTTGAATGAATGGGATGAGCTATATCAGAAGGATATCATGCACATAGCTAGAAATAGTAGCTTTGTCTACAAATTGTAAGGGTTGTGGTAGAGCTAAGTCAAAGCATACTGAAGAATGAGCAACAAGAACAGTTTTTGGTAGCAACATCTTAGGGGGAGACTGTTGGGAATGTTCAGCTTGGCTGAAATTCTCTAAGTCAGAACTCCGAAGGAAGTTCCTCCGGAGCTTTTGGTACACTAAGTAGTTCCTCCGGAACTCTTCCTTTGTTACTCCGGAAGTTTAACTTATCTCTCGGTTCAAGTTCCAATGCAGTAAAGCTGACAGAGAGCAGTTCACTTTCTCCATACTTTACACTGTTCACCGATAGAGTTGCTCAACTGTTCACAGCACCCATGCGTGATAGTACAACAGCTTTTGGAGTAGATATGATTAGTTTATTTAGCCTAGTAGCTAAATAGAAATAGAAAGATTATCTTTTATTTCCTCCTTGCACTATATATATTACTTGTATTTCTCTTGTTTATCGTTGATCGGTTCTTTATGTTCATCAGCTGTAAATCTTTGTAAACATTGGAGAAGTAATAATATTGTAGTGCTTGGAATTTATTCTTGTGTTCATCTACTTTACTTCCTGTTTACTACTTACATTTTCCGATCTAAAGCATCTTTACTCAAACACAAACAAGTCTTATTCCGCCGTTCTTGTTTGATACCTTCAAGTAACCTGATAGGTTAGGTAGTACTAACCACGATCCAACAAACAGTATAAATTTGAGTTCTTCAATAAGAATAGAACCAGATGAAGTAAAGTTTCAGGATGAAGAGTTAATCCGGATTGAAACATAAATTTGGCATTCATATCTTGAATAAAATCTATTTGCATCTGAATTGAAACCCTTTAATCATATTTAAAATAAAATCAAGCAAACACAAAATTAAGATTGAGATAATTAACAAAATTGGTCATAGTTACAAAAATTGCTCAAGATCCTATATAAAAATTTAATTAGCTATACCTAGAAAACTAAGACCTAGCACTAGACATGTAATCTTCATCTTCAGGGTCATAATCAAAGCTACTACTGCTGGTGGCGTCCTCATCAAGAGGAAAGCGACTCTTACCTGGCATCAACCTCCTCCCAAACAGAGCATCCGGGGTGAAGGTGGAGTCCCTATTTTTGGCCAGGTAAAAGGAGAGTTACGTCACCCCGTATATGCCCTGTAGATGAAGTTTCAACATCTTCATGTCCATCTCATCAAAGCACCAGCTGTTATAGGTCCAAATCGGAGGGACAAAGATGGGATCCTCCAAAACACATCGAAATTGCTAGCCCACTGACGTGTGCCCCAATAACCTAACCATGGCGTCCAGTTCATGGACTGAGAAGGAGTGAATGTCGACATAGTCGATATATCCCACCGGTTCTTGCCACTCATCTTCTCCGGCCGCCGTCCAGATGAACTTCCCATTGTGATGGATTTTCAATGTGAACCTCCGACCACCTGTAAAAAACACAAAAACAGAAGCGATCAATAACCCTATTCCGGTCCAGGTAAAAGGAGAGTTCTGTCACGCCATATATGCCCTATAGATGAAGTTTCAACGTCCTCATGTCCATCTCATCAAAGTACCCGATGTGATAGGTCCCAAATCGAAGGGATAAAGATGGGATCCTCCAAAACACATCAAAATAGCCCACTGACGTGCGCCCCAATAACCTAACCATGCCGTCCAGTTCGTGGACTAAGAAGGTCTGAATATCGACATAGTCGACATATCCCACCGGTCCTTACCACTCATCTTCTCCGGCCGCCGTCCGGATGAACTTCCCATTGTGATGGATTTTCAATGTGAACCTCCGACCATCTGTAAAAAACACAAATGCAGAATCGATCAATAACAGAAAAACCCTAAAAACTATTTTTTTACAAAAATAAATAAATGCAATAGAGTCAAACAAACACTTACGGGGAAGTCGGCCGTAGTCGGGTGCTGGGTCATTAACGGCCCTAATTCTCCATTATCGAGCAGCAGCCACCATTGTGGAATTTTTTTAATTACGACACGGAATAGAGTGACGATATCTTGCTCAGGAGATGAAATAGGGCGACGGAGAAAGAGTGACGAAAATAGGGCGACGAAAATACAGTACGGAAAAATAGGACGGGAAATGGGCGGCAAGTAGTGGAAACGTCAGGCGACGATAACCGTGTCTATTAGCCACGTAATTTTTACCGTGTCAATTTATTAGTTTAGCCACGCATTTTTATTTTTACAAACCGTCAGTATTTTATTTCTTATAATAAACTTCTATTACACTCTACTCTTTAGTCACACAACTTAATAAATAAAAACAATGGTTCTTCTTTACATTTAGCCACACATACTATATAGTAAATAGTTTTGTTTTCTTAAATTTACTTAGTACTAAAATCTACTCTTCCGTCAAACAACATTATATAAGCGTGGCCAAAGGTATCATATTTATTTGTTTTGGTCACATGAATAAAATTCTGTGGCCGTTTGGTGCATTTTGTCACTCTTTTTTAAGTGTGACAAATAAATACCACATTTATTTGTAAAACAGTGGCTAAAGCCTCTACACTTGATTGTCGTTGTCACATAAAGAAAAACAATACGTGTCTCAAAGGGTCCAAAAACTATATATTTGGCCACTGGTACAAAATATGTGTGGCTGAAACTAGTGTTTCTGACCTTTAGCCACGTTTTTTAAAAACAGTAGCTACGCGTTTTCGGAAAAACAATGGCTACGCGTTTTTGGAAAAACAGTGGCTAAGGCTGTGTTTGGCGCACTAGCTGAAAAGCTAGCTGCTAGCTGATAAGCTAGCTGTTAGCTGATAAGCTAGCTGACAAGCTAGCTGCTAGCTGATAAGCTAGCTGCTAGCTGATAAATTATAAGCTAGCTGATAAAAAATAACGTTTGGTAAAAACTAGCTGATAAACTAGCTTAAAAATATAAAATGACATAAAAGTACATATCATAAATGTAAATAAAGGTATTTATTTATAAGTTAGGGAAGGGTAAAATTGGAAATATTATAAAAGCTAGTTGAAAAGCTACTCCAACTAGCTTTTCAAAAGCTAGTTTATAAGCTAGCTTTTTGACGTTACCAAACGGGGCTTTTAAAAAAAGCTAGCTTATTAAAAAAAGCCCCGTTTGGTAACGTCAAAAAGCTAGCTTATAAGCTAGCTGATAAGCTAGCTTATAAGCTAGCTTATGGCGCGCCAAACACAGCCTAAAGGTCGTTTGTTGACGTAGTGATAATCTAATGCTATTACATCTCAATTTTGTGCAACTTAATTGTTCTTACAAGAATTTTCATAAAAAAATTAAGATGGTCATGTATGCATGGGTTCCCTTTAAAGTCTATACCTTTAGACTTACCAAGAGAGAATATGGTTGCCCTTGACTTGTCCTATTGCAATATTGAATCTTTTAATATGTCTTTTAGTAACCCACAAACTCCTGCGAAGAGGCAAAAGGTAAGAAATTTGAAGCATCTAGGTCAATGAAATTCCATGCTAGGTTAATACACTTCACTAAACGTTTTATTATCTCTATATTTCAATAAGTAATCGGCCCATGCTCAAAATATAAAAGGTTGCTTGGATCATTAAATTTTCTTACTTTGAGTTTCTCTGAACATCTTTGTAGAATCGGTGGCTTTTTCGAACTCCCTGCACTTCAAAGGTTAATAGTTATAAAATGCATAGGTTTGATTGATATATGTGAATCAATTGACCAATCTGTTGAACTTATCTACATTGATCTGAGCTACTGTAAAAAGCTTAAAAAGCTTCCAAAAACTATAGGTAGGTTACTGTAAAAAGCTTAAAAAGCTTCCAAAAACTATAGGTAGGTTAGAGAAGGTGAAAACATTATTAGTAGATGGTTGTCATCTTTCTGAACTTCCAAAAAGAAAAGGGACATGGATTTGTCAGAAGTGTTCGATGAAATAATAATTTTCATAAAACCAGTACGACAAGGACGACCATCATGTGCCATTGTGGGCGCCATACCTAATGATATGAAGTTCTTTGTAGTATCATTACCGATCTCATTAGTGAGGCTGTCTCTTTCAAATAATAATGTCTGATGAAGCATTTCCAGCGGACTTCAATTGCCTATATATGTTAAATGGTAATCCTATTGTTTCTCTACCCAATTGTGTGAGAACCCTTTCTAGGCTTGAGACACTTGGTATAAACAACTGCCTAAAGTTGAAGTCAGTCAAGCATCCTCCACCTACAACAAGACAACTAAATCTATATAATAAGTGTTGGGAACCTGATTATAAGAATCTGCTACGAAAAATTTCCTTCGATCCAGAAATGGCCCCACTGGAATTGATAGCAGACCGGAATTTGTTAGCACCTTCTTTGTCATTTGAAATTGAAGGAATGATCAAAATTCAACCTTCGGCAGGGGTTGAGGAAAACGTATTGTGTAATTTGGGTTGAAGTGCGCTAAGTTCCATGAATTGAGGTGCATGGTTACTGATAGTAATTATGGAGGACTACAGGAATCTCAAATTCAGGTTTCCACTAGTTGTTAACGTAACTATATCCTTCTTTTGTGTGAATATGTATATACTATTTATACTATACTAATCAAGCTTTTCTCATATTTGGCAGATGTATTATGAATTTGAAATATTCAACACAATCTATATATACTTAGAATATGGGATATAGTTAGCTACAAGCCATCAATGTCATTTACCATCCCGACAGGTCCCAACAAGGTTAGAGGACTGAACTTGTTGTTATATAGGAAGGAATTGTTTGAATCGCCGATGATCAAAATTTGAAATGTTACAAAGAACTTGACCTGGATATACAAGCATTATATCGAATCATTCTCTAAAGATGGAGAGAGTTACCTATATCTTTTAAGCCATTGGATGTTTGGCATGAATAAGATGGAAGTTGGTGATGAGATTACTATAAATCTAGAAAAGTGTAGAGAAGAGCGTATAAACATCATCATGATGAGTTTTGTATACGATGATGGAAGCGTGGATGTTGGTGACGAAATCACTAGTACTCGAGAAAAAGTTGACAAAGAAGACCCATTAGGCTATTACAAGTCATGGAATCATATTATTGGTGGCAATCTCTCCGCTTTTCAATTAACATCCGGAGAATACTTCCTTAACTCCGTGGATTTTTTGAGGAGTTTATGTTCCAATGCCCATTATAAAAGTATATAGATGTCATTTCTAGTTATCTTAATGTATGATGATAGTAACTAATGTATTGCTTTTGTAATCTATTTATTCACCAGAAAGGTCAGTGCCGTTTAATGCTTTCTCACAGGCGAAGAAGTCCGACAAACTTGATCATGCACAAGAGGTATACTTTTCCTCATCCAAACCCATTAATTATATCACAAGAGTCCACGCAAAAAGAAAAAAGAAAAAAAAACATAACCGAGTATGTTCTCATCAATGATTTTTTTTTTAATCGCATGTACTACAAGAAAAAATATGTAAAAAGTTTTTATCGCAGTTTGCTATAATTTGAAACACAATTCAGACAGAAAAAAGACATAGTTTTGAATAATTTCACGTCAAAATAGCGACAACTGACAAAAACCTAAAATCCATAGCAAATTTGCTACACATTTACATCATAACATATATTAAATTTATGGTTCATGTAGGATTGGACCCGCCAACTCACGAACATGACATCGTTTAGCACCCATATCATAAATTTTATGTGTTGTTTGTTTACTAACTATTATAACTAATATAGTTGAAAGTGTAAATACAAAGTTCCTTCAGTTCTACGTATAAAGGGTAACAAGGACTCCGGGTCATTGATCTTTGAAATCATGGTTCAAATCTAACAATGGAATTTGATGGAATTTCAAGCGTGAAAAAGATCTGATTCTTAAAGTGTAAAGCTAGAATGCCTAAAATTGCTGAATATTTTTCAAGTTCCATCTATTATTGTAAAACATCTATAAATTTTTTATTTTACATTTTATTTTAAAAAGAATTACACCATAAAATTGAGCATGTTATTATATTTAATATACATATAGTATTACTATGCTTTTTCAAAAAGAAACTTTTTTGTAAAAAATTGTTTATATGTTCTCGTATAATTTGTCTAATTATAAACGTATGTTTTGTAATTAAATTATCCATATAAATTGTGTAATCACTCTTATAATTTACGTAATTATCCATATAACTTACGTAATTGCTATATGTCACACCCCAACCGACGGCGGAATTTACGTCGGGACATGATAATTGTCCAAATGCTCATAACACTAATTAAAGTTTTAATACTTAATCATTACCGAATTCCAATTCTAACAATAGGTTCAAATACACATAACATAACAAGTTGAATGATCAATGATGTTTAATTTAATAAATTTAGGTCCAAAACATGCTAGATGTGGCATCAATCAAGTATGACTCAAACTGCATTTCCCGTAATATGTATAAAATTAGAGTGTCAACTAAAAATAATTGGTGAGTAAACATAGGGTTAAAATACATATAGTAGTTTGAAAAACGATTCAAATGTCATATATAGACTCAAGCATGTATGAACAAACCAATGTTGAATTTTGCATAATCAAACATTGGTGACTAGTGTCCGTAACTCGAAAGTCACGCTATAATCAAAATAGGCTTCAATCACTCGAATGCCAATTACCAGTCAAATTCAGGTGGGTTGTCAGCCAATATATCTATCATTGTTACCGTAGGTTTTGTATGGTTAATGATTACACTGATGAATGATGAATAAAACACAACAATTTGACATATAGCATGTAATCACACATAGACATAGAATGAAATCGCACGCTTTGTAAAATGAATAAAGAATTGATGTTTGAATAGGTTTACATTTTACATCCCAACACTTTAAAAATGAAAAGAGATATGAATTCCGAGTGATGTGAAAATGGCATATCCGTGTCCTAAATTATATAAAGACACCTTAAGGTTTAGTGATATGGGTCAAATATCTAAGTCACCCACTTAGACTAGTTGAGTCATATTTAAATGTGTTAACCCGTCGACCGTTGGTGATATGTTGGGAATGTTCAGCTTATCTGAAATTCTCTAAGTTAGAACTCCGAAGGAAGTTCCTCCGGAACTTTTCTGTACTAAGTAGTTCCTCCGGAACTCTTCCTGTGTTACTTCGGAAGTTTGACTTCTCACATCAGTTCAAGTTCCAATGCAGAAAGCTGACAGAGAGCAGTTCACTTTTTCCATGCTTTACACTTTTCACCGATAGAGTTGCTCAACTGTTCACAGCACCCCATGCGTGATAGTACAACAACTTTTGGAGTAGTTATGATTACTTTATTTAGTCTAGATGGCTAAAAGGAAATAAAAGAATATCTTTTATTTCCTCCTTGTACTATATATATTACTTGTATTTCTCTTGTTTATTGTTGATGGGTTCTCTTATGTTCATTAGCTGTAACTCTTTGTAAACATTGAAGAAGTAATAATATTGTAGTGCTTGGAATTTATTTCTTGTGTTCAACTATTTTACTTCTTGTTTATTAGTTACATTTACCGATTAAAAGCATCTTTACTCAAACACAAACAAGTCTGACTCCGCCTTTCTTGTTTGATACCTTCAAGTAACTTGATTGGTTAGTTGGTACTAACCACGATCCAACATGATATATATTGATTTTTGGTTTAGTGCATCATTTAGAGAATTTGGACAGCTTATGAGCTGTGACTTTAAATGCGTTTTTAGAAAATCAAACTTTATCTATAAATTACCAAAATTTATAGATTATTAGTTTAATACGTTCCAAACAACTTTTGTTTAATATGCGTTTTAAGAAAATGCTAAGAGATAGCTCAAAATAGCTTCACAAAATAGAAGGTACAGAAACGTGCACTTATTTTGTAGGGACTGTTGTGAGCTGCTTGGTTTGAATTAGAAGACAAAATATATACCATTAGAAAGCTAACTTGGCGAACTCAATTGTGAAGTCTGAGTTTGTTAAGTTTTAGTTCGTTATGGCTGGATTAAAGTCTAACAATTTTTTTTTTTGAACAGCAATATATTCACCACAAACGGAAACCGCCCCGGGAGTAGCAAGGAGCTACACACCGAGAACAGCCCAAAAGACTACATCCACCTTAAGTTCGACCAATCGATGGCCCGCCTACATCTATTCGTACACCAAAATTTAAAAAAATGTTTAGCATTACACAACACCCTATCTATCGCTGGGCTTTTTCCTTGGAAAGCCACCACGTTTCTTTCTCTCCAAAGACACCAAACCGAGACGTAAATCGCAGCAACAAAGAGCTTCCCCCGGTCTTTTGGCATTTGAACCCGATAGGCCTCCTTCATTACTTCATCAAAAGAATTTCCGCTTGGCATCGGCACCTTGAACAACTCCGAAATCCAACCCCAAAGCACCTCAGCCCCAACGCAATTTTTGAACAAATGCAAACAGCTCTCGTCTCTCTCGTTGCACAACCTGCACAAATTTGAGCTAGTGACCACCCCACGTGAGGCCAAAGAGTCATAAGTAGCAATCCGGTTTCAAAAAACTCTCCACATAAATGTGTTGATTTTCAACGGAACCAAGCTGCACCAAAGGAAGTTATCTCCCTGCTGCATTTCGTTCCCTCCTTCAAGCTTGGATCTGACCTCTTTGGCGCTGAACTTAGCCGTACCTCCGCCTCTATCCCAGCCCCATCTACCATCATACCATTGGATTAAAGTCTAACAATGAATCTGTCATTTTACAGATTTACTTCAGAATTTCTAAAGTAGATCTGTAATTTTACAAAACTCCTTCGGAATTTCTGAGGTATATCTGTACTCTTACAGAACTACTCCAGAATTTCCGGAGTACATCTGTACTTTTACAATTTTATTTAATTTGGCTAAACCACAAGATGATTAAGATGTTAACTTAAAGGTTGAGTAGTTTTCCTTTAAAGATGATTAACCAACAAGCAATTTTAATGGGTGTTCTTAGATATAAGTAAGATTGAGTATTCAATGAATATGAATGAAAGGTTTTCTCACTATAAGAAAGCAAGGAGAAGGTAGTGAAGATGACGGTTGAGCTTGGGTCGACACTTAAAGCCTTGAAGAGTTCTTGAGTTTCAACACAGTTTCTAACAGAAATATGGGTTGAATTTGGAGGACGATTTTGGATGATTTAGGAAACCAAATGATACAGATTTTAAGTCTAAAATGAATTAATTTGAAAGAGGAAGAGATATCCAAAAGAATCAGGTCAAACCAATGTCGTTTGTACCTCAATTGTGTTACAGAAAGTAAGGTTGCACAACAGCGAGGTTCTGGAGCAGTTGTCGTTCAAAGCTGTCTAGAGAGCTAAATTTTTATCGGAATGGAGTGAGGTCAGTTGGAGTTTTTAGGGGACTCAAAGGAGAAGATTACTGGACAAGAATGGATGGATTTGGACGAAGTGTGAGGGAGATATGGTTACAGAAATGGGTGTAACAAATCTGGCAGATTTTTGTTAAAGTGAAGGTGTGAGAAAACTAGTGATTTGCTTGGGTATTTATAGGGGAAAGTGAATGAGCTTTTTGAATTGGTAAATGGACGAAATATCTCAATTAGATGTGGGTATTGAATGAGCCAATGGTGATTGGGGAAAGTAGGAAGGATATGTTAGGCTAGTTTGACAATTGACACACTTCACTTGTGTGCACTTATTCTAATAGTTGCAGGCAAACAAGATGGGGTTTCAATGGTGTATTAATTGATGACCATACTTGTGGTTTATCTTTTATTTATTTAGAATAAAGAATGTATAATGTTTTTAAACGTTGAGAATGGTGATGGTTTGAGTCAATTTATAATTCCCCAATTTATATAAAAGAATATAAATATATTTAAACTAGGAAGTCTCATCCTTTATAATTGTAGATATGTTTATCCCATATTTGTATAGTTTTTGAGTTGTTAAATAATATCACCGTTGGTCTCGGGTTGAGTTGACTCGGGTATGACTTTATCACAGATAATAGTATATGTATGTATGTATATGATGAAACAAAGATCAAAACACAAACTCCCTATGATTAAATGTTTGAAAAAAAGTTGAAATTGCCTGGATAATGGAAAAGGGTCGGGTTACAAATATTGAAAATATGCAAATGTCACACTATATGAGTGCAAGTATAAAATAAGTTGCGTCATTATAAAATATAATTTGCGTCATCATAACAATAGCTTGCGTGATGATAATATATTTGCGTAACAAATTACCTTATGTGAAATAGACGAAATTACTTTTCTTTCTTCAATTATACCACTACTAGAAAAAGGGCCTTTAATGACGCGTGAATCATAACACACGCTGGTTTTACGACGCGCAAATGTGAGCGTCATTAAAATACCGTCATAATTTCTAAATTATTAGGAATAGATGAGGAGCAATTTTGGGCGTCATAAAGTTACTATCATAAAAAAACGGACGACATTTTTGTAAATCACGCATCATGCTTTCCGCCGTTTTATTTTTATTTCCCGCGCGCTCCACCAAAATCATATTCCCGCTATTTGCCCTAATTTTTGCTCCATCCTAGAAAAAACACTCCACGCTCCATCCATTTGCTCCCGTCGACGACCATCGCTCCATCGTTCCCGTCGACGACCATTGCTCCAATCGTCCATCCCGTCGAAGACCATTATTCAATCGCCGCTCCCGTCGACGACCATCGCTCCAATCGCTCACTGTCCATCCCGTCGACGACCATTGCTGCGCCTCCAATCGCTCCATCGCTCAAACCGCAGACTCAAAGCACTTACTTTCCCAACACCATCAATTTCCAAATCCCTTTCTGTCTATTTCATGCCCTAGATCCCAAGTGCGAATCGAACAACCAGAGAAAGGTGGGTTCAATTTGCAAGAAAAAGTGGGGGGTTTCTTGATTTTTAAGAATGGGTTCGATTTGCAAGAAATAACCCCAAACTTTGAGCTTTTTAGATTATTTTTCTATTTTTTTTAACAACATTGGTTATTGATGATATATGTTTTTATTTTTTTTTCTTTTGTTTCTTTCTAATTTTTATTAATATGGGTAATTTGGTCATTTCATTAAAAGTTAACAGAAAATTTGGATGTTGTTAAGTCTTTGTACTTCATTGCTACGGAATAGGGCGTTAAACAAGGTAGGTAGCGATGTACTAGCTCGCTCAATGAAGTTGCAAAACGAAAAAGAAGCAGAAAATAGTTTTTTTTAAACATGGTGGTCTATCAAAATATATTTTTTAGTTTATTAGAAGTATTTTAGAGATATTTTTTTTAAATAGAAAGTTTGTTATCAATAAAATTAGGAGTGGGAAAAAATATATTTAAAAAATACTTATTTTAATAAATATTTTTCAAGTCAGGGCCGGTTTCGGGCATAGGCGGGCTAGGCGAACGTCTAGGGCCTGAGATATCGGAGGGCTCGGAACTTTTAAAATTTTTTTTATAATATATATATTACTTTTTCTGTGCTTATTAATAATTGTGTGAAATATAACCAACAGCCTTCTCAGATCAGCCGGTTTGTTTTCGTGTATGTAACGAGAGGTCGCTAATTCAACACATGCAAACGTCATTCATTTTTATGGCCGCCGGTTTCTTTCTTTAAATTCTCAAGTCCACTTCCTTTTGTTGCAAACTTTACTTTTACATGTTAGTTGTATGACATAGTGTTTGACTAATAGAAATTGCAATATGTTTGAAAACATTGCAATATGTTTGTAAACAAAAACATTGTAACACGTATTTATATTTTTGAAGACATATTTATAAACAGAGGGGGGCTATTATGAAGTAGTTCAGCTTCAAAAGCAACATGTATTTATATTTTTGCAATTTCTATTAGTGAAAAGAAGGAAATACTTCATGTGCTAGCACTACGTTAAAAAGTGGCTTTGGCCACGGTTTTTTTGATATTGCATAGCCACTGTTTTGTAAAAAACGTGGCCAAAGGTAAGAAATTCTCGTTTTAGCCACATATATTTTGTACCCGTGGCCAAATATATAGCCTTTGGACCCTTTTAGCCACGTATTTTTTTGTTTATGTGACAACAACAATCAGTTGCAGTGGCTTTAGCCACTGTTTTACAAAAACATGTGGCACTTATTTGTCACACTTAAAAAAGAGTGGCGAAATGCACCAAACGGCGACGGAATTTTTATGAATTTTTATTCGTGTAACCAAAAAGGAATGTATGGCCACGTTTAAATAATGTTGTGTGACGAAAGAGTAGATTTTATTACTTAGTAAATTAAAAGAAAACAAAACTATTAAGTATATATTATGTGTGGCTATATGTGAACAATGGCCACGCTTTTTACTTAGTTATGTGGCTAAAAGCTAGTACATATGGCCACTGTTATTAGGTTGTGTGACTAAATATTAGATGACTAATGGTCACGGTAGGTTGTGAGTGACAAAAATCTATTACCTATGGCCACATATATTAACCGTGACTAAATGGTAGGTTGTGAGTGACAAAAATCTATTTTATGGTCACGGTAATATTAAACGCGTGGCGAAAAAGAGAAGATTTGTGTTTATATGTTTATCATTTTTTATTATCTTGTGATATGGCCACTCATATTAAACATTGGTTGTGTGACAAATTATGACAAATGGTCACGGTATATTAATTTTAGGTGGCTAAAAGAAGACAAACAATCGACGGCGCTTGTAATCATGATTATTTCATTTACTTATCTCTATATCAGTTTCATCATCATCTCCACCATGCCCCTTTTCTCCCAATCTCTCTCTCTCTCTGTTTTTCGTCCATCATCGCCGGAAAAAAATGTGGAATTGGTGTCATCCGTATGTGGAAAATGGTAAGTTATCATCTTCACCACTGAAGTTTGATTGAAATTTTCGTCTCAGATTTGGTAATTTTTTCTTATGCAGGGAAAGATTGCGCTCTGTATCTCCTGGGAGCAGATTTTAAGTTATTGTGGAAACCATGGAGACGAGGAGTCTCTAATGGTTCATACAAATGCTTTACTGAGAGCAGATTTTAAGTTATTATATAATTTTATAACAATCAGCAGTAAGGGCCCATATGAGGTTTGCATGCCCTGTTTGTTGCAACCCTAAACTTGAACAAGGTAGTTGATCTCACTACCCTCCTTTCTTTCTTTTACTCATTCCTTGATTAATTTATAATGTGCTTGATAAATTATGATTTATTATTGTTATTAATAATAGATCTAACTTTAGTTGCAACATTGAGTGGTACCAATCACTCAAATGGCCCGGATAACGATGTTGGATTGTGGAAGAGGAACGATGTAGGAGACACTACTAGAAATAACCCCTTCCTTGACGCGCGAACAATGACACTCAGAATTTTATGACGCGCAAAAACAAGCGTCATTAAAAAAACTGTCGTATTTACTAAAATTTAACAAAATTCTCTGGTTAGATGACACGCATTTTTGCGCGTCATAAAAATTGTGTCATTTGAAAAAAAAAATATGAAAACACGGAGGACAGAATTTATGCGCGCGTCAAGCCTAAAAATAAAACCGTCGTTTTATAATTTTCCCGCCAAAATGAAAAAACTTGGATATAGCCCGCCTCTTTCACTATACTTAGGGTTTTTTCATTCACTTTTCGGTTTTTCCCCAAAAACGTTCCTCCCGGCCCGCTCCCGTTCACCTCCCGTTCCCTAACTCCTCCCGTTCCCGCCGACCGCCACCGCCGACCGCCGACCGCCTACCGCCTACCGCCGACCGCCGACCGCCTACCGCCTACCAGTTGCAGAACACCGGTTCCTACTCCTCGATCTCCATGGCATCGAATCCTCCCATTCGACACTTCTGAACCCGCATACCTCAAGGCCGCCGAGAAGTTCGCCGTTTGCCCCTTCTCACAAGCTCACAACTCACCCTTCAGGCTCTGATTGGAGGGATTTCCGGCGTTATTGCTCAGGTACTCAATCTTAAAACCCTAATTTTGACCTTATACTGTTTCAAATGTATCCGTAATGAAACTGAAAACCCTAGTTTTGGTGTAATTTTGTGTCAAATTGCTGAAATCTGTTGTTGTTATCCTAGGGTTTTGTATTCGATTTGGTAAATGTTGTTATCTGTTCTCTGAGTTTCGATTGAAAGAACTGATGTTTTCTTTTTTAACTGATATGGCTGAAATCTTTCATGTTAGGTTTAATCTGCAACATGTTTTTTTGTTCAGTTAGTTTGCTGCTTCTTTTGAGTAAGCACATGACCTCCTATTTTATCACCTATGTATTATTTGTCATGATGTCATCTCCATCTGCCTTCTAAACCTCAGGGTTAATTGCAATATATTCACGTGCTTTGACTATTATGCTTCATAATAAGTGATTGATTTAGCTTTTGCTGCCTCTTATTAAAGTCATCAAATTGTAAAGCAACCTCCTCGTCACATGTTTAAAAGCTTTTGCTCCTGTTTAAGCTAACTATTTGTACCAATTAAACTAGGCCTGCAAATTCAGACTTATTAACTCTTATGAAAAAGTACTACAAAAAATGCATGGCTAGCAAATACAAGATGAAACTGTTTTTGGGGTTCGGTCGTACCATAATGTTATACCTTGTATAAATAGAACAATCCAATTACATGTACTTGTAGACAAAGGTATGACACTCGAAATGACTATTTTATCTAATGCATTTAAGTTGTAGGATTGGGCATTCATGCACCCTATATGAATATGATCTGGTGTGACTCAAACTAATTGATGCTTTTAAACCTCCAATCTTGTATTTCTAACAGTTTACTAATGTTAATCTTGATTTATCTCATCAGCTGGACTCAAAGTTATATAGGTTCTACACAGCCATCTTTTTTGTTTTGACGTTGTTTTCTATTGGAAGTTCTATTGTACTATCAAAGCTTGGTTAAGGGGGGTTCATTTAGTATAATGGCATTCAATGATCACACTTGCTTATTTTCATCAATTTTGGAGTTGGATAGGTTGATTTTGTATCAAAATCTATGTGCTGGTTTCACTTTGTATCCATTTTGGTGTTAAACTATCAATAATCATCTACTGATTTTGTTCTCATTTGGTGTTAAACTGATGGGTATGGCATTACATGTATGTACCAAGTGCGGAGTCTTGGTTAGACTTTGTATGAAAGTTGAAAGTGTTCGTTAACATCAGACATGGATTGACTCCAAATTTTGTAACATCAGACATGGTTTTACTGATGGATATTAACCATTTGTGTTGCACATAGTTTTAACTTTTTAATAAATCTAACATAATGAAATCCATAATATTGGAATGATATTTTAGCAGATACTTACTTTCAACTAATAGACCAACCGATTAGAGAGAAATATTTGTATGGCCACTAACACTACATTTAGCTTTAGATATTTCATCACTGCAATAGTAAAATGCTTAACATTATTATTAACTCTTATGGAAATTTTCAGGACCCGGCTGTTGTATATCCTCATCAAGAATCCATACCTACTAGTTTACCAGTTCACCAGCAGGAGGTACCTTCTAGTTATTCTTCTGTTGCAGGTAATGAGTTAACTGATGCATTTGATTTAGCTCGTGAAGCTTGTTTGAAGAAATGCATCCGTATAAATTGCATTCAATTATTTTATTTTCTTCTCCAAATGTACATTGTTACTATAAGCTTGTTGATTCATCAGTTTCTATCTTCTCTTACATTGACACTCCCTCTCTGTTTTTTTTTCTATAATTGCTGAATTGACTTTGTTGAACAACATCCCTTCATATATCACCTTAAGTTGCAAACAGATCAAAAGAACTTAGAATTACATGTATCCTGAATACTATAGCCATGTTTGTTGAGTATGTACATTCCTCGTAATAATAAAAGTGATGTTTGTATTTCGATTGGACAAAGTGTTTCATGAATGCTGGTTGTTCTAATCTCACATAAAATTGTGTTTTCTTAAATAAGATGTGATCCATAATCTGGAATTGTGATGTGAAGGGTGAACTTTGAAACTTTAAGTTGGACCCAAGGCTGTGTGGTACTTGTTAGTGATGTGGAACCATTTCATTTACTGATTCAAGTATATCCAATATGTGATCAAGTGATCAATCCATCCCCTTCTTGTCTTAATCCTTGTAAAATTGTATATTTAACAGGCAGCATACTTGTTTCAAGGATCTGTGAATTATTTCATGCTTGGTTGCTTGGATTTGTGTATGTTAATTCTGTAGCTAACATTTAAGCTTGTCATGCCCGTATGTGATGTTCTTCTCTTAGTTTATTACTCTTCAGACTTTAGGGTTCCATCTTTTATATTTAGGTTTGCAGCGTGATAGTTTCATTTTGTATAGGTATGAAATTATCAGGTGCCACTTTTTTTAGATAATGACCATATACCAATTTTGGATCTGCCTTTGGATCATGTCTATCTCCGTATGTAGTGCTTCTGAAATATTGGTCAGGTAAGCTGGTTTTACAACGTGTTCGGTATTAGTACTGGTTTGGTTATTATTAGTCAGTTGAGTTGGTTTTGCGAAGTGTTCAGTTTTAGTACTTAGCTCGATAATATTGAGTCTATAACCTGCTGTTTTAATCATAATATATAGTGGTATAAACTGTAATAAAACAGTTTGATCTCTGTTTGTTAGTAATATATATATATATTTTTTTTGCAGGAAGGAGTACCCCATTGAAATTGCTTAAGCTGGGAATATTGATTGCGGTACTCTCTTTAGAAGGTTAGTTCATGTTTTTGTTTGTTCTAGCTTTCTGATCTGTTCTGGTAACATGAAACTGCTTCTGATCTGTTCTGGTAACATGAAACTGTTCAATAATTTCTGTTATGTTCTATTTGTTCTAGCTGTTCTGTTACTATTTTTATAATGTTGTTGCTCATAGCTGAAACTGCTTCTGTTACTATTTTTATAATGCTGTTGCTGTTGGCTATAAAGCATAAGTTTATATTCATTACATTTAGCTTCTTCAAAATACAAAGATATTCCTATCAAGCCATGAAACTATGAGTTAAGTGTTGCTCCACTTAAGTGTACAAAAACATGGTCCAAGTACTAAGTTTCTATTAACCAAAAGGTGCAAGCTTTCTATAATCAAAAGATCCCTAAACTTCTGCTGCTTGCTACTTACTACCCTGATTTCCTCATCTTCTTGGGGGTGGTTTCTTTGTCATCTGCAAGTGTCAAATAATATCAAAGAGTGTAAATGGATTTAATGTACAAATAAACCATTTACATCAAAGAATAAAGAAATCATACCTGCAATATCAACTTAGATAAGGTTTTGTATCTAAGTTGATAAGTAGTAATGTTAGAGTTACTTAAAATTAGTAATGTTTCAGTTACTGCCATTACTACTGTTGATGCTCTTTAGACTAACATAAATGAAACATCAGAAACAAAAAAAAAACAAACTGAAATAGCAACTTGAGTGTTGATGTGGTAACTGAAAGTTTTAAAACCTCAAAAGCATGTAAACTTTTAAATCTTAGAAGGCATCAACATGGATCATGTAATTAGTTTGAAAAGAAGTTGCATAAAAAAACTATACACTCCTAACTACTTGTATCTCAGTTAAAAGTATAGACATCTAAGTAAATCTTTACTCATCTACTTCTCAATCATACTAACTGTAAATAATTTTGACAAAAACAGAAACACAATCTGGTTAAGTCACAGTAAAACTGTTACTGTGGATCTTAATATATGCATGTTTGAAACTATTATACAAACAGGATTTACGGAATGTTAGATATTGTATAATAAGTTACAAACATTCTATTTTTTTTTTGTAGTGTCCACCTCAACCAGGATTTACGGAATGTGGTTACTATGTCTTGAAATTTATGAAAGAGGTGGTTCGGCAAGGAATTGTAGTACTTGAGAAAGACAATGTAAGTTTTCTTTATAATTTTGCATAATTTTTTATCTTTATGTTTGTGATATATAATTTTTTTGGTACGTGCATCTATATTTGCCTTTTTTATTGTACGTGTT